>JAOPSE010000028.1:32526848-33126848 GCA_029449295.1 Zea luxurians
AAAAGAGGAAAATTGGAAATAAAATTGCACAATTTGGATCATGCACCTTCATGCCGAGGACTGGAAAGACTTCGGCGGAGGTTGTGGAAATAGTCCCCTGGGCTCGGAACAAGTGGGGCAACTGGTGGAATTTTTGGTTTTATGTTTCTGGTGGGGAAGTCGAAGACCTCCCTAGGCTCCCTGCAGCCGTTATGTGCTCTCACTGCTACATGGCGTTCCCACCGTTTGAGGTGGCAGAGGACGATGAGGATAAAGGGGCCCTCCGGTGCGCTGCTCGCGTGAGTAGCGGGCGCGATCTGGTAGAGGAGTTCATTGGGTATGGAGTATGGCCTTTGGGGCACTGTTGGGCTCTTGGCGATGTATGCCCCGCCAGATGCCGAAGTTGGGTAGGCAATTTGTGCGATGTCCTGCCCTCGCCTTGCACTTGTGGGGCCGCAACCCGGCCGCATTTGTGCGAGAAGTAGAGGCTGGGGCCATAAGGATCGTAGTGTGGCAGAACTGCCCAAATTATTCCAATTTAAGTGCCCAAGTCACGCCTCGGGGGCCGCAACAGACTTAAATCGGAATAACCCGTCAGTCCCTCAGATCTAGTCTGATAAAGCCACTTAACCATAATCAAATACCAAAAACTCACTCAAAGGTGAGTCACAGAAGAAATACAATAAAACAGGAAAAACCTCAAATTAGAGTACTGGAGTTATTACATAAATCGGAGTTTTTCAAGTGGCTGATATAAGTTCACAAAATAAATTGCAGCGGATAATCGATATCGTCGAAAGTGAGGAATGGGGTAAGGCCTAGCCCACTACTCCTGCTCCTCCCCTGCCGGAGTAGCATCCCACTCGACCGTCCAACCCGGTGGCAGGGTGGTAGGCAAAGTCACACCATCAACCATATCCTGAAGCGTACCTACAAAAATTGTGCCACAAGCAAGGCTGAGTATGCTAATACTCAGCTAGACTTACCCAGTGTGAGGAGTCTACTCCTCCACCTCTAGACCATGCAACTGTTTGGCTTAGGGGTTTGGCTTGCCAAAAGCACTAGCTGTATCAAAGATCCATTTTTAGCTTTTCCATTTCTAGTATCATTATTTAGCTAAATTGCTCCTTCTAAGCATACATGGTAACAAGCATTTAGTACAATCAACAAGTTATCTCATGTAAAACCTCATTTCACTTCTTAGTCAATGTAGTACAAGGGGTCAAGCAGTCTCATTAGCTGCGAGAAGCAGACGATTCGAATCGGGTTTTAAAAACCTTGCAAGGTAAACCTAAACACACGACATGTTAGGGCACTCCGTCCCCACACATGTCAACCGTCCCCATCAATTCCCCGTTCGCGGCCAGGCCTCACCGCCTTGGCATACAATGCTCCATTGACCTCGGCTGCCGCCGTGCAGTGACCGCACATGTACCCACTATAGCTAGCATGGGAGACACAGTCTTAGGTCGCGTGAGGGGTAAAGTCTGCGCCCGGCTTCACTCAGGTACTAGGTTTACCGGTTACCATATTTCCCGACATGTGCTTAGTGCATTCAAATGCTTGACTCAGGTATCCACACATTAATCCTTAATTCCTTTTCCTGTCTCATGGACAAGGCATCCTCCCTAGATCCAAGTCCATGGACCATCATAGATCCCGTTATCAAGATGAATACAATCAATTCCTGACCTCGCGCGAGTGCTAGAAAAATCACTCGACTTCTAACGAGATCCTGATTAGAAAAGCAGCTACTCGACCTAGCATACTAGTATCCATCTCAAAAAGGAATCCAGAGTTCATGCAACTAGAGGTTTCAAGCAACTCCTACACTTAAGTGCACATTACAAGTCTACAAACATTAAGTGTAGTAAAGTAGCATATATATACGGTTATGCATAAAACCGGGGCTTGCCTTCAATTGCTGGGGCTGCGGGGAGATCCTCGATGGCAGTCTCAGGAGCTTGCTCCTGGTCTTCCTCGTGGACAGCTCCTTGATCAGGGATGAGCATGTACTCTCCGTCAGCGAGATTGCAATCTAATGAATGCAATGAGTAAGATAGATGCATGGCATGGTATGTAATTTACAATTAAGATTTGATGGGGGTGATCAATTTAATAAGGCAGGGCTTAATCTTACTATTGGAGAATTTTGGGGTAATACTCATTAATCTTTCTAATTCCTCTCTTCTTCTCTATTTCTTTTATACTTTTGCGGTGGGTTTGAACTACAAGATAGTTTAATAAATTTCTAAAAATTCTGCAAAAATTACAGTAGCTTCTTACTGTTGTATAATTCTCTTCCTCAAATTTTGGGGCTTAAAAAGTGAGGGGTTCTTTCTGTATAAAATTATTAAGTAATAGGGCAGAGGGGGTGTTTTGAACCACAACTCCCTTTTAACAGTGGGTTATTCTCTAAGGCTTATTTTTGTTGGCATTTAGATGCTATAACATGATTTTGTACAAAGTTTCAGCCACTAATACTCATTAGTTATTTTGCTAGATTTTCTAAAGTTTCTATTCAAAGGGGTGCTTTCTACTACCACTATATTTGAAAAATATCAAACAACATATTTCTAATTTTTTCTATCTTCTTCTTTGTGCAAGAGCAATCATTCTAAGTTTTGGTAACTTTTTGCTTAAGGGAAAGGTGGTAGGAATTTCTTGAACTAAATGGCCTTTTTCATGAAGTATTGGCAATGGGTATTATTTTGCAGCTTTCAATTTAGTTTTGCATTTTTCTCTAGTGTCCTACTTCATTATTAATCTGGTAAAAATTTATTTGCCCACTAATGCACACTTTTTGGCTTGCTTATGATTTAATTGAAATATGGCTCAATATCAAGTTCTATTTATTCACCCTACTTAAAATGATAGGCTAGGGTGTTTATCATTTTTGTAGTGGTGTCCTAGTGGTTACAAGTCCACTGAATTTTTCTTAATAATTTTAAAATTGTTTTCATAATTCTAATAATTGTCTTTCTAGCTTGACTAGTGCCTAATAAAACATTTTACCTTGAATTTGCTCTGGACTAGGGTTCCCTTTAATTTCCTAGGTTCTTTATTACTTAAGTGGACTAGGAAAAATATTTGCATCCACTGTTCATTAATTTCTAGTGCCTTTCTCATTTTCCTAAGTTTTGGGCAAATATGGCTTTTAATAAGTAACCTTGTCTAAATCTTTAATACTAGGGTGCTCACTATTTTTAAACAGTGCCTCAGTGGGGTTTATACTTCTACAAATTTTCTTAAGTTCAGCACAGAAGCATAACTAATTTTCTTTATTTTAATCAGGTTTGGTCAGTTTCCTTAATTAATTCCAAACTCTAAAATTTAAAATAGAAAGCACATGGTTCACTATTTTTATATGCCAGTTCATAATATTCTGAATCCAGTAAAATTGGTTTGACTAGTTTTGGATAAATATTTCTCAAGATATAAATTTCCTAAGTTCTCTGCTGAATTTAAAAAGATTAAATAGAAATGGATAAAGGAAAAAGGGTTTTGCACTAGGGTCCCTGGTGAAAGGTTTTAAATGTATTACAGACATGTCCTCGGTTCACTATTCATTTGAGTCTATGACACTACAGAAAACCCCCTAGGGTTTTACAAAATCGAACCCGCAATCCTTCCCCTAATGGAACAGTGACCGCGGCGAAAGAAAAGGGCGGAGGGGCTTACCGGCGGCGAGGTTGCTCCCGTGAGGGGTCCGGTGAGGTCCGGGGGTCTCTAGCGATCACATCGAGGTATAGATCATCGGTGATGGTGGTCGGAGGAGGTCGGTCCATGTGAGCAAGCAGGGGAGCTCGTCGGCGGTGAGGAATCCGGCCTAACCATGGTGCGATAGTTCAATTAAATGGGTCAGGGAGCTTCACCAGAGATCAAGGAAGATGTGTGCGCGAGGAATTTGAGAATGCCTCACCGGATTGCTCGATCTACGTGCGGCCATGGGCGACCGAAGTCCGGCGAAGGCGATCTTGGGTCTCCATTGAGGTTCTGTCGGGTCCGAGAGCTTGGAAAGCTTCATGGGCCACTGGCGAAGCTAACCGAGTGAAAGGCGCAGCTTGGACGCGGCTGGAGGGAGCTGGCCGCAGTGGCCGAGGCTCGGGCAGTGATGGCGGGCGAAACAGAGCTCGCCGGAGCTAAGGGAGGGGTGTCTAGCCAGCGAGGGTGAGCGCGGAGTGAGGTGAGGCACGCCCGGGGTGGTTTTAAAGGCGCGGGCGAGCACGGCCGAGGGGAGGCTCTGACAAGCGCTCGGGGCGTGCGCGGGCGAGCGCCAGTGCGCGCTCTAGCGTCTCGGCACGATGTCGAGCACGAGGTAGCGCAGAGAGAGGTCGTGTTCAAGCGTGGATTGGCTCCAAATCTTTGAGATTATGGCCATGATCCCGTTGAGAGATCTCTTCCCCTGACATTCCTTCGTTGTTTGTGTGTGGAGGCTTCCGGGTTTCGCTGACTGGATCAAGAGATATGGAGGGGTGAAGTTAGGTTTGTCTCACTGCCAAGCACAGAGAGAAGATCCCGGTTTTGGCGTGTCTAGGGCACGCGTCCCAATGCCATATTCAGGTATGATGTAGAGGGGTTAGTTAGACACATTTTTGTTAATGGGAGCTTAGAGTTTTGAGATAGAGATCAAGGTGAACGCGCTTGGTTTTGGTTCAAAAGCTGAAAATTCAGAAATCTAAATTTCAGATTTCCCCATTAAACCTCCACTTGAATGGCTTGCTTGGAGTTTTTAACAAACTATTTTGGCCAAACTTTTAGAATCTTTATTGTAGCTTAGTGAGTGTATTTCAATTTTTATAATTGGCCTAAGCCATGATTCCATGTTTTTCATGGTCTTTCTTCCCTTTTCTTTCTTTCTACTTAAGTGGCTTAATTAGGGTTGGTCTAGGGTTTCAACATTTTTCTTTTTGTTATTATTTTTTTTGAAAACCTTACTTGTTTTAGACATGATTCTTTAGATATAACTTAGTGGATCTTTTATTCTTAAGTTGATTGGTGCCTCTTGCTCAATTTGGTTTACATTAAATGATGGTACTTGAGCTAGTACTAAGAAGAAACCCTGGGTGACACTGTGGTGTCACAGCCTTCCCCCCTTAAAGGAATCTCGTCCCGAGATTCGGGTCGGCGTCCTCCCGGGGTGAAGTGAGGGCGAGACTCGCTTGAAGTGGGTGCATTATTTATTAAGGCAACTGCTCTTCGAATGTCATTCTCTTTGCAACTTCAGAAGGAAGTCCTTTTAACTTTAGTTTTACAATGTACTCCTTCCATTTTAAGATTATTTTTCTTATGTTTAGGTTCAAAGGGCAGGGGGAGGGGTTGGGCATGATTGCGTACCAATTTCCTTAGGTAGACAATCGGGAATGTTAGAACGCAGAAATTCCTCAGTCTCCCAAGTAGCCTCTTCCTCTAATTGATTACTCCATTGGATCTTATACATCTTGATCGATTTAGCCCGAGTTGATCTTTATTTGCAATCCAGAACCTTGGAAGGATACTCTTGGTACGATAGATCTGGCTCTATTTCCAATTCTGGTTCTACTATGATCTCAGTCGGCAATCGAACACATTTCTTTAGTTGGGATACATGGAACACATTGTGGATGGCAGACATTTTTGGAGGTAACCTCAATTTGTATGCCACTGGTCCACGTGCTTCTATGATCTCATAAGGTCCAATGTAACGAGGGGCTAACTTGCCTTTGCTCCCAAACCTCTGCACTCCCTTGGTGGGTGATACCTTCAGATATACGAAATCTCCCACCTTGAACTGGAGAGGTTTCCTTCTCTTATCATGGTAATTCTTCAGCCTGGCCTGAGCAGCTTCTAGATTCTTACTGATTAGTTTGACCTTCCTTTCGGCTTTAGTCACTAAGTCAGGTCCGAAAACTTCTCTTTCTCTAGGCTGAGACCAATTGAGGGGTGTTCTACACCTTCTCCCATAGAGAGCTTCGAAGGGTGCCATCTTTAGGCTGAATTGATAATTGTTGTTATAAGCAAACTCTGTCAAGGAGAGGTGCTTATCCCAGTTCTTGCCACAATCAATCGCACAAGCCCTCAACATATCTTCAAGAATTTGATTTACCCTCTCGGTCTGACCATTAGTCTGCGGGTGGTAAGCTGAAGTTCTGATTAGCTTGGTTCCCAAAGACTCTTGCAGTTGTTCCCAAATCTGGCAATAAATTGGGCTCCTTGGTCAGAAACAATGGTCTGGGGTAATTTGTGCAAACACATGATTCGGTCAATGTACAACTCTGCATACTTCTGAGCCTTATGTGTGGTGTGCACTGGGAGAAAATGTGCCACTTTCGTCAATCGGTCCACAATGACCCAAATTGAATCATGATGACGAGAGGTGTTGGGCAGACCCACAATGAAATCCATGCTGATGTCATCCCATTTCCACGAAGGAATAGATAGGGGTTGCAAAGCTCTAGCTGATTTCAAGTGGCTTGCCTTTATCCTCTGACATGTGTCACATTCTGATACATATTGGGCTATCTCCCTCTTCATTCTGGTCCACCAATACAAGGGCTTCAGATCATGGTACATTTTGGTGCTCCCTAGATGCATGGAGAATTTGGAGAGATGGGCCTCATCCAAGATTCTCTTCTTGAGATCTTTATTTTTAGGAACCACCAATCTGCTTTCAAACCACAATATACCCTTTCCATCTTAGTGGAAACATTTATATTTCTCGGTATTCTGATGGAGGTTCTCCTTAATAATTTGCACTCCCTTGTCACTGAGCTGGGCCATGATGATCTGGTATTGCAAAGTTGGCTCAACGGAAATGTGAGACAAAGCACCAGAAGGAATCACTTCAATCTTCATTTTGCTCAACTCATCACACAGGGTGTTAATGTGAGAATCCATCATAACACAGTTGCATTGCAATTTCTGACTCAAGGCATCTGCCACCACATTGGCCTTTCCTAGGTGATAAAGTACCTCTAGGTCATAGTCCTTGATCAGCTCTAGCCATCTTCTCTGCCTCATGTTGAGATCAGCCTGAGTAAAGATGTACTTAAGGCTCTTATGATCTATGAAGATGTTGCAGTGGGTTCCCATCAAATAGTGTCGCCACATTTTCAATGCATGAACCATGGCTGCTAACTCCAAGTCATGAGTGGGATAATTTTGCTCATGAGGCCTGAGTGCTCTTGATGCGTAAGCAATGACTCGGTTGTCTTGCATCAAGACACAACCCAGTCCAGTGCCAGAGGCATCACAATACACATCAAATGCCTTGCTGCTGTCGGGTTGTGCTAACACCGGCGCTCTAGTCAGATGTTGCCTCAATGCATGGAAGGCATCTTCGCACTTCTGACCCCAAACAAACTTGGCTTCTTTCTTCAACAATTCAGTTATGGGCTTTGCAATTCGAGAGAAATCCAGAATGAATCTTCGATAATAACCAACTAATCCCAGAAAACTTCGAATTTGACGGACAATCGTTGGTGGCTTCCAGTTCATCACCTCCTGCACCTTATCAGGATCAACAGCTATACCTGCCTGAGAGATAGTGTGACCCAAGAATTTGATCTCCTTTAGCCAAAAATCACATTTTGACAATTTGGCATAAAGACAGTGCTCTCGCAGATGTTGAAGCACTACATGCAAATGCCTGGCATGATCTTCTTCGTTCTTTGAGTACACCAAACTATCATCGATGAAAACCACTACGAACTTGTCCAATTCAGGCATGAAAACAGAATTCATCAGATACATGAAATATGCTGGTGCATTAGTCAGCCCAAAAGACATCACCAAGAATTCATACAGCCCATATCTGGTCGAGAAGGCAGTCTTCTGAATATCACTTGCTCATATCTTGATCTGATGATAGCCGGAGCGAAGGTCTATCTTGGAAAACACTTTGGCTCCGACCAACTGATCGAAAAGAACATCAATACGAGGCAAAAGATACTTGTTCTTGATAGTCACCGCATTAAGTGGGCGGTAATCTATGCATAGCCTCAAGCTTTCATCTTTCTTTTTTACAAACAAGGCTAGACATCCCCAAGGCGAAGTACTTGGGCGGATAAAACCTTTGTCCAACAATTCTTGCAATTGCTTCTTCAATTCTGCCAACTCAGCGGGTGGCATCCGGTAAGGCCTCTTAGAAATAGGTGTTGTTCCCGGTTGCAACTCGATGGCGAATTCAATATCCCGGTCTAGGGGCATTCCTGGTAATTCATCCGGAAAAACATCTGCATACTCACAGATCACTAGAATCTTCTTTAGGGGTAACTCCGTCATAGCAAAAGCACATGACTGAGTAGAATCTTGACTGGGCAGAAATAAGGTGAAACTCCCACACATTGGGGAATTGATTTCAACGATGCGGTTGGCTACATCAAGCACTACTTGGTGTCTGGCCATCCAATTGGCTCCCAGAATAATATCCACATTCTCCAATCCCACGACAAGGAGGGTGGTTTTGATAATGTGGCTTCCCAGTTGAATAGGCACACTTTGGTTTAATTGATTAGTTGCAATTTTATCCCCAGGTGTGGCTATCATGAATGACCCTTTTGTGTGATAGAAAGGCAGTTGACATTTAGCACTGAACTTTTGGCTAATGAAACTATGAGATGCACCAAAATCAAACAGAATTAATGCAGGTTGATTATAAACTGAAAAGATACCAGTCATGATGGAGGCTCCCTCTGGTAACTCCTCTAGAGTAGTGAAGTTGAGCTTCCCTTGCCTGACTTGTACCTTCTGCTTTCTTCCCTTATCTTGATTTGGTGCTGGCATCTACCTCTGCTGACTTCTTGGGCAATTCTTGGCATAGTGGCCCACATTGCCACAAGTGAAGCACTTGTTCCCATTTCCCTAGCGGAACTGCTGCTGAGGAGGCTGATTGTTCCTTGGAGCGGGAGCTGGAAAACGAGTGGGTGCTGGCAGCTGCTGCTGAGGTGCCCTGATCACTCATCTGCGTGTCTGGCTGTCTGCTGCTAAAATCCCCTACTCTGATTGTGGGAAACAATCCTGAACCTCTGGGTCTGAGCGGAGGGTGCTGCCATTGGTGCCTTTCTTTTCTTCTCTGTCTTGTGAGCTACAATACAATCCTCCTGGGAGATGGCCAAGTTGACCAACTCATTGAAGCTATCGGCCTGGACAGTGTTGAGACGCTCACGCAGCTTGGTGTTGAGACCCCTGTGGAAGCGGTCTCTCTTCTTCTCATCGGAATCAGCATGATAGCCTGCGTACTGGCACAGTTCCTTGACTAAGCGCCAGAAACTCATTCAGCTTGCGATCAAGAATTCCAGCTGGGATGTGGTGCCCTCTGAAAGCAGTCTTGAATTCCTCCCAAGAAACTTCATGATCAGCAGGTAGCATAGCATGGAAGTGGTCCCACCAAGTCCATGCAGGGCCATGAAGCTGCTGTGCGACGAAGCGAGCCTTGGTATCATCAGGGCAGTCTCCCGCGAGGAAGGGAAACTTGGACCCCAGGACGCGTAACCACACGTCGGCGTCCAACGGATCCTCTGCCTTGGTGAACAAGGGCGGCTGCGTACTCAAGAACTCCTGGTAGGTTGCCGCTGCTGGAGGTCGCTACGGTTGGCCTCCACCATACTGCTGTGGGTGGGGCTGGCGCTGCAAGAGCTGTCGTAGAATCTCGTTCTGCTGGGCCATCAGCTCCTGTACTGTGGGAGCTGGAGGAGGTGGCAGGGGAACCTGCTTGTTATGCCCGCGACGCTGCCTAGCTGCCATTTGAAAACAGAGATTGTCGCCATTGTTATCCCAATTCACAATTTTGAACAACATGCTATTATCTCATATGGAAGGAAATTGCCATAATCATAACATTAAGTTCGAATGAAGATAACATGGTTACAAACATCCCACAGATCTCAAAAGTTCTCAAGGGTTACATCAATTAGGGGAAAGTACCCGTAAGCCTAGTCCAAAATTTGCCATTACTAAGCTTGCGTATGTTTTTATCCTCCTAAAACGTCAAAACGACTCATCAACCCTGAGTAGTGGAAGCGACACTGGATGCGGGTGAAGGGGGCATCACGGAGGTAGTCACATTGGCACCAGGGGCTGGTCCTAACTCCTCAGGAGCCTCTTCTCCCTTGCTTCCGGCCTCATTGGCCTCCATCTCCAAGTGATGCATGTCCAGGTGGTCATTAGCTTCTTCAAGTTCCCGCTGCACATCATGGAGCTGATTCTCCAAGACATCAATAGTGTTGTCTCGGATCTCCACCTGCTGCTCCAAGGTGGTGATGTGCTGGCTCACCCTTTCCCCCTGTAGGTCCTTCTCCACCAACTCGGAGGACAAGTCGACCACAAAGTCTTCTTGGCTGTCGAGGGTGAGCTTGGTGGTTTGAGCGAGGTTAGCAAGATGTGCCATAGCGTCGCTCTGCAGGGCCTGAAGGCGGTACAGCGCACTCATGCACTGAACAGTGACCCTCCCAACCAAGTCAGGGTACATCGCCCACACGTCCTTCACATGGCTCACGCGGTTGCACAACATGGGGTCATCCTTCTTCTCAGCAGGGAAGAGTCCCAAGGGGTGCATCACCATTTCCAGGGGATGGTAGCCACAGAAAGTCGTAAGGGTCTTCATAGCTACTGCTTCAGTGGTGTCGTCCGTCCTGAATCCAACCGTCTCGGAGTCAAGAGAACGCCAACCCGGCTGAAGGGATGAGCCTCTAGAGTCAGCCAGACTCGGCAACGTGGTACCCGATGCTCTTCGTACAACTGCACCGTGTACAAAGGGGGCATAGGGTAACCGGTGGAGTTAAGCACTTCCCACAAGATGGAAGGGAAGCCATCGTGAGAAAGGAAATCAGAGCTGAAACAAGTGTCTCCTCCACTGGCGGGGGTAGGTGAAGTCATCCGTGGAAGGGTATCAGATGTAAAGATTATGGTGGAAGAAGAAAATATAAGGAACCTAGGTGGTTTAAAAGGAAGCGGGTTAGCTCAAATTTTTACTTCTTTAGTTTCTATTCCCTTTAGTTTTTATAATGCATGCATGCTGAAAATAATGTCTCCTCTCCGAATCAGAAGGGTGCTTTTTAGGGTATCCTTAAATTTCTAAGTACTGGCCCACAGGGCCTACTTAATTAGCCACCTATTTCTCCCACTATTTGTCGGCGTTTCGAGACCGGGGGGTCCCCGAGCCGACGAGTGAATGTGCCGCGTGCCCCAGCCCAGATGGGTCGAGCGCGTGGAGCGAGCGCGAAGGGGGGAACAGAGAGAGAGGTCGGTGGCCGGAGCCGGGTCGTGAGGGAGTCGGAGAATTCCCGCGGCCATCGTGTTCGTCCCGCGCCCAGGTCGGGTGCGCTTGCAGTAGGGGGTTACAAGCGTCCGCGCGAGGTGAGGGGAAGCGAGCGGCCCCAAGAGAGAGCGCCTGCCCCTGCCCTTCGTCCCCGCGAGGCCAACCTTCTCTAAGAAGGCCCTGGTCCTTCCTTTTATAGTCGTAAGGAGAGGGACCAGGTGTACAAGATGGGGGTGTAGCGAGGTGCTACGTGTCTAGCGAGGGAGAGCTAGCGCCCTATGTACATGCCAAGGTGGCAGCCGGAGAGATCTTGGCACCCTGTTGGTGTGGCGTCGTGGCTGTTGGAGGAGTAACGGAGCCGGACGGGGAGACAGCTGTCGGAGTGGCTGGGCCCTTGCTGACGTCCTCCTGCTTTCGTAAGGGAGCTGAGAGTCGCCGTCGTCATGGTCTAGCGGGGCGCCATCACTTGCCTATCTGGCGTGGCTGGCCAGATGGGACGCCGGTCTTGTCCCCTGCGACCCAAGTCGGCTCAGGGCAGGGTGATGATGGCACTTCCTGTTGACGTGGCGGTCTCGTGTCCTAGGTCGGGCGTCGTGGAGGCTCCTCCGAAGCCGGGGTCGAGTCCGTCCTGCAAGACAGAGGCAGAGTCCGAGCCCTAGGTCGGGCGAGGCGGAGATCGTTCGGTCAGAGGCCGAGGCGGAGTCCGAGCCCTGGGTCGGGCGAGGCGGAGTTCGATGTCTTCCGAGGCCTTAGCCTGAGTCCGAGCCCTGGGGTCGGGCGGAGCGGAGTTCGCCGTCTTCTGGGGCCTTAGCCCGAGTCCGAGCCCTTGGGCGGAGCGGAGTTCGCCGTCTTCCGGGGCCTTAGCCCGAGTCCGAGCCCTTGGGCGGAGCGGAGTTCGCCGTCTTCCGGGGCCTTAGCCCGAGTCCGAGCCCTTGGGCGGAGCGGAGCGGAGTTCGCCGTCTTCCGGGACCTTAGCCCGAGTCCGAGCCCTGGGGTCGGGCGAAGCCTCCTATGGCGCCTCTGGCGAAGTCTGGTCGCCCGTTGGTCTTACCTTTTGCGTTAAACGCCCTGGTGACTCGGTCGGTTGGCGCGGTGATTTAGTCAGGGTTTCTTCTTATCGAAGGCGGGGCCTAGGGCAAGCCGGAGATGCGTCTGCCGTGAAAGAGGAGGCCTCAGGCGAGACGGAGTCATCATAGGGTCGGCTGCCCTCGCCCGAGGCTAGGCTCGGGCGTGGCGTGGTCAAGTCACTCGTATGGACTGATCCCTGACTTAATCAAACCCATCAGGCCTTTGCAGCTTTATGCTGATGGGGGTTACCAGCTGAGAATTAGGCGTCTTGAGGGTACCCCTAATTATGGTCCCCGACAGTAGCCCCCGAGCCTCGAAGAGAGTGTTAACACTCGCTTGGAGGCTTGCGTCGCACTTTTTTGCAAGGGGACCAGCCTTTCTCGGTGGTACTTTGTTCCGGTGGGTGCGCGCGAGCGCACCCGCCGGGTGTAGCCCCCGAGGCCTCGGAGGAGTGGTTTCACTCCTTCGAGGTCTTAATGCCTTGCGCAATGCTTCGGCTGGACTAGCGGTTCCCTCATGCGAGCAGGGCGTAACCCAGGTGCACTGTCGGGGCCCAAGTTCTCGGGCTGGTATGTTGACGCTGTCAACGGTTCGGCCGGAGCCGGGTTTGCGAGAGCAGCCCCCGAGCCCTCGCACGGAGCGAGAGGACGATCAGGGACAGACTCGACTTTTTATATACGCCCCTACGTCGCCTTTCCGCATGGAGGAGGGGGGGAGTGCGCCATGTTACCCTCGATGGGCACCGAACATGGTGTCTCCGGTGAGCTGCGATCGGGTAATCCGAGTGGACGTCCGTGCCCCGTTCGTTGGGGGTCGGCTAGGGGCCCGGAGGCACGCCCAAAAGTACCTGCGGGTGATCTGCCGGACCCGGTCCCCTAGCGACGGGGTCCGAGGGCTCGTTGCCTCCCTCCGATGGGATTCCGTTACAGAGTCGTTCCCGCTGGTCTCGGAAATGTCCTAGGGTACCTCGGGAGCGCAGCCCGAGCCTTGGTTATGTATCGAACGTACCCCTGGTCATCCCTCGCTCGGCGTCTGAGGCGGCTGTGAACCCTTCGACAGGCCAGCCTTCGAACCCCTGATCAGTAGGGGGCACGGAGCCCTAGTAGCCTGAGGCGGTCACGGAACCTTTCGGGAGGCCGACCTTCGAACCCCTGACCAGTAGTGGGTGCCGGGCCCACGCGATCTGAGGCGGCTGTTGAACCCCTCGGGGGGCCAGCCTTCGAACCCCTGATCAGTAGGGAGGCTCGGAGCCTAGTTTCTTCACGGGGAAGGATCCCTTTGGGGTTATCCCCCTTCTCGGTCCCTGCTGCAAGAGATAGAGAAAGAAGGAAAAGGGAGAAAGGATTCGAAATTGAACGTCGGGGCGTACCTTTTTCGGCGTGGTCGTTTTGGCGGAGGCGAAGCGTCGTTAGCTGCCCCTGCCAGAAACATCACCTGTTTCGCCGCGAAGTTAATGCGTCCGGGTAAGCGGTCGGCGAAGCTGCCGTTGCGCGCGCGGGCCGTTCGAGGTACGGGTCACGGGCGCGTCGGCTTCACACCGCGAGAGGGGGCTCTCTTGCTGCCTCCGGATGGGACATGAGCTTGGCAGATGGCGTGACCGCTGCTCTCGCGCGCCTGCCACCGTCATTACTGCCGGCCCATTTTTGACCGCTTTTGACCGCCGCGCCAGGCTGGCGCCGCTGGGTCGCGGGCTGGGTCGCCTCGAATCGCGGCATCGGTTCCGCAATCGAGGAGGTGCAGTGGTGGAGCGAGTGGCATGGCGGTCCGCATGCAGCGCCCGGCGCGCCAGTTGCACGACGCGTGGGCTTGAGCCGTCGCGCTGGCCTGTCAGGAGTCGGAGAGGCGCGTCCACTTGGTGCGGTTGCATGCCGCCTGCATGGCCGCCTGCCCCTTTCACCCGCTGGCCCGGGCCAAAGTGGAGGGTTACTTGTAACCGCTGGGTGGTTGCGTGCGCCGTGCGCGGCGGTTTGGCTTCTTCCGCTCAGAGCCAGTCTGCATGACAGGCGGGTCCCAGCCCCCGCGCCGCAGGGAAGGGCTTTGGAAGCGTGTCGGAGAAGACTCAGCCCGTGACGGTTGAGGGCGCAAGCAGGGGGAGTTGCCTTTAAAAGGAGGGCGACCCCCTTCGTGAGGCGACCATGTCTCCTTTCTCCCCAATGCATTGTGTCTCTCCATCTTCTAAGCCCCCGGATGGGGGAAACCGCCGTCCTTTCGCTCCATCGCCGGAGGGACGCAACTCCGCGGGAGTTGGTACCTTTCAGCCATCGTTCGGCTTCAAGGATTTTCATCATGCAGCCCGGCTGCACCCCTCCACCGGCGGTCACCCAAGAGGGCGACCTCCGGCTTGATGGTGGGGGAAAGCGAGCCGGGCTGCGGCCCCCGCCCCTCCCTCAGCCTCAAGGATTTTCATCACCAGGGCTGAGGAGGGGTGTGTGCCGAGTTGGGGTCGGTCCCCGCGCGGGCGGTGGCCCGCTCCTTCCCTCAGTGATGGAGGGGAAGGGCGGGAGTTGCCCGTGGCGCCAACAGCCGCAGCGTGCCCGGCTCCCTGAGCCGAGCACGCTCGGAGTCGCCCCCGGTGCCGCCTCCTGCCACGGCAGCTGGAAGAGGTTCTTCCGCCGGCGCGACAGCCGAGGTTGGACACGGGCCGACCTCCGACTCTACGGCCTTCTGTCCGTCCTTGCCTCTCGAGTTTGGGCAAGGGCGGGGGCCTCCCAGCAGCAGTATCCACCCTGAGGCCATCACTGCTGCTGTTGGGCCCCCCGGGACAAACGTCTTCATCGTCGCCGCCGCTGGGGCGGGACGGCGACGTGCCGTTCGTCGGTCTTCTGCTGCCCCGCAGGCCCTCCCCCGTCGAGTGGGGTTGATCGTACCTGCGGGGGGGGGGGAACCGGAGTTCCGTTTGTAATGGCACTTCGAGTGCCGGGTTTTTTTTTGTTCATTTCGGCTTTCGGGGCCTGAACATGTATGTAATGCCGGCACGGAGCCGTGTTTTTTTTTCTTATTTCTGAGCACTAAGACTCGCCTGTTGTTTGTCTGAACCGCTTCACCAAGCATGAGTCGCCCCGTGTCCAGGTGACGAGTGAGGTATCCGTATCCCGGAGGCGTAGGAGTCCCTCGGCTCGGTCGGACCTGTTGTCCGAGGCTCCTCTAGCTTAGTTAAAGAGACCCCTCGGCTGCTCTTTGACGAGCCGAGGCCAGGGGTAGCGATATCAGCATGAACATAGGCGGAGTTGGCTCAAAAAGGGAAACTGGTTGGCTGGAGCCTAGCCAAGTTGTCCGTCGGCAGGTTCGGCGTCGGAGTCGATCAGCCGAGGCTTCGGACCGGGTTGGCGCCCTCGGAAGGCGGTCGGCCGAGGCCCCGGAGGTGGCCGGCTCCGGAGAAGTCCCTGACAGTAATTGCTCGAGCGCGGTGAATGACGTCGTCCTTCGGAGCGGAAGCCCTCGGACCGCGTCGCCATCCGAGGCTAGGTCGGGTCTCGCCGAAGGTGATGTCGATGCCGAGGGTGTCTTCGCCCTCTTCCAGCGTCAAGATCCGAGCCTGCAGGGTCAAATCGTCTTGTAGCGTGGGCCTTGCGCAGCCGTTGAGGCCAGAGCACATACCCTTGTTGCGTTATAAAGCTGCGTCTCTTTTCCTCTTGTTTCGAGTATCCGGACCTTTTGGTCGGTAGCAGGGATGTTATTGCGAGCAAGAGTTGCTTCTCGCGGAAGGTGATGAGTGAGGTATCCGTATCCCGGAGGCGTGGGAGTCCCTCGGCTCGGTCGGCCTTGCCGCTTACGCGTACTTTTACCCGCCCATGAAGCCCTGTCACCGGCTTGGTCGAGAAGGCTCGAAGAATCGCTTCGACAGAAGAGCTCCCGTACGTAAAGACTCGTTCGATCCACGGATTCGCCTTATCCGAGCGCGAGTTACTTATCGCAGAAGGTGATGAGTGAGGTATCCGTATCCCGGAGGCGTAGGAGTCCCTCGGCTCGGTTAGCCTTGACTGCTTACGTGTACCCCGTCGTTTCCAGGACCCGCTTTTCGAAGTAATCAAAAAGCACGAAAGATGTTCTGGTGAAAGAGATTTTTTGTTCGAGGAAAATTTTGACGCAGAGGGGGTTTCCCCCCTTTTAGCCCCCGAGGGAGGGTCGGGCTCTGCCGAGGCGAGGCTGACCCTTCCTTGTTGACTAAACTTTGCGTGGGTGCGAGGTATATAAACAACTTGGAAACATCTTAAGGGTAGAAGCGACGTAGCTGTTGGATGTTCCAAGCGTTGCCGTAGACCTCGCCTTGACTGTTGGCCAGCTTGTACGTTCCGGGCTTCAGAACTTTGGCGATGACGAACGGCCCCTCCCAGGGGGGCGTGAGCTTGTGCCTCCCTCGGGCATCTTGCCGCAGCCGAAGCACCAGATCGCCCACCTGGAGATCTCGGGGTCGGACCCCTCGGGCGTGGTAGCGTCGCAGGGACTGCTGATACCGCGCCGAGTGTAGTAAGGCCCTGTCCCGAGCCTCGTCCAGCTGGTCCAGCGAGTCTTCTCGGCTAGCTTGGTTGCTTTCTTCGTTGTAGGCCCTTGTCCTCGGGGAGCCGTATTCCAGGTCCGTGGGCAGGATGGCCTCGGCCCCGTAGACCAGAAAAAACGGCGTGAAACCCGTGGCCCGGCTTGGCGTCGTCCTTAGGCTCCAGACCACCGAGGGGAGTTCCTTCATCCACCGCTTGCCGAACTTGTTGAGACTGTTGTAGATCCGAGGCTTGAGCCCTTGTAGGATCATGCCATTGGCACGCTCTACTTGCCCATTCGACATGGGATGAGCTACGGCAGCCCAGTCCACCCGGATGTTGTGATCCTCGCAAAAATCCAAGAATTTTTTGCCGGTGAACTGGGTGCCATTGTCGGTGATGATGGAGTTCGGGACCCCGAAGCGATGGATGATATTGGTGAAGAACGCCACCGCCTGCTCGGACCTGATGCTGTTCAGGGGTCGGACCTCGATCCACTTGGAGAATTTGTCGATGGCGACCAGCAGGTGCGCGTAGCCCCTGGGCGCCTTCTGCAGAGGGCCGACGAGGTCCAAACCCCACACAGCGAAGGGCCAGGTGATGGGTATCGTCTGCAGAGCCTGAGCGGGCAGGTGGGTCTGCTTCGCATAGAATTGGCACCCTTCGCAGGCGCGGACAATTCTAGTGGCGTCAGCCACCGCCGTTGGCCAGTAGAAACCTTGGCGGAAAGCGTTCCCGACGAGGGTTCGAGGTGCTGCGTGGTGACCGCAAGCCCCCGAGTGTATTTCCTGCAGGAGTTCCTGGCCCTCGGCGATGGAGATGCATCGCTGGAGGATGCCCGAGGGGCTTCGGTGGTAGAGTTCCTTCTCCTCGCCCAGCAAGACGAACGATTTGGCACGTCGCGCTACCCGCCGAGCCTCGGCGCGGTCGAGGGGTAGTTCTCCTTGGCGGAGATATTGCAGGTACGGGGTTTGCCAATCTTGATCTGGCACGGCCCCATTCTGCTCCTCCTCGATGCGCAGTGCTTCGCCCTCGGGCTCCGAGGGTCCCTCGGGGTGAGCCGAGGATGGCTCGGGCCGGGCCGAGGTCACCTCGGACGAGGCCGAGGGTGCTTCGAGCTCGGGCGCGTCATTTATCTTGACGGAGGGTTGGTGAAGATCCCGGGAGAAGACGTCCGGGGGAACCGTCGTTCGCCCCGAGGCTATCTTCGCCAGCTCGTCCGCAGTCTCGTTGTAGCGCCGGGCGATGTGGTTAAGCTCGAGCCCGTAGAACTTGTCTTCCAGGCGTCGAACCTCCTCACAGTAGGCCTCCATCTTCGGGTCGCGGCAGAGGGAGTTCTTCATGACTTGGTCGATGACGAGCTGCGAGTCGCCGCGCGCGTCGAGGCGTCGGACCCCTAGCTCAATGGCGATTCGCAATCCGTTGATCAGAGCCTCATACTCAGCCACATTGTTGGATGCCGGGAAATGGAGGCGAAGCACGTAGCGCAGGTGTTTTCCGAGGGGCGAGACGAAAAGCAGGCCCGCGCCAGCTCCCGTTTTCATCAGCGACCCGTCGAAAAACATGGTCCAGAGCTCTGGTTGGATCGGAGCCGTTGGTAACTGGGTATCGACCCATTCGGCTACGAAATCCGCCAGTACCTGGGACTTGATGGCCTTCCGAGGGGCAAACGAGATTGCCTCGCCCATGATCTCCACCGCCCACTTCGCGATCTGTCCGGAGGCCTCTCGGCATTGGATGATCTCCCCCAGGGGGAAGGATGACACCACAGTCACCGGATGGGACTCGAAGTAATGTCGCAGCTTTCGCCTCGTCAGGATCACTGCATATAGCAGCTTCTGGACTTGTGGGTAGCGGATCTTGGTTTCGGACAGCACTTCGCTGACGAAGTAGACTGGCCTCTGAATGGGCAAAGCATGCCCCTCTTCCTGCCTTTCGACTACGATCGCGACGCTGACCACCTGAGTGGTTGCGGCGACGTAGACTAGGAGGGTTTCTCCATCAGCTGGGGGTACCAAGATGGGCGCCTGGGTGAGGAGCGCCTTCAGGTTCCCGAGGGCTTCCTCGGCCTCGGGAGTCCAAGTGAAGCACTCGGCCTTCCTTAAGAGGCGGTACAGGGGCAGGCCTCTTTCGCCGAGGCGCGAGATGAAGCGGCTCAAGGCCGCGAGGCATCCCATGACCCTCTGTACGCCTTTTAAGTCCTTGATAGGCCCCATGTTCGTGATCGCTGCGATCTTCTCCGGGTTGGCTTCGATGCCCCGCTCGGAGACGATGAACCCCAAGAGCATGCCTCGGGGCACCCCGAAGACGCACTTCTCGGGATTGAGCTTGACGCCCTTCGTCTTGAGACACCGGAATGTCAGTCCGAGGTCGGAGAGAAGGTCGGAGGCTTTCCTCGTCTTGACTACGATGTCATCGACGTAGGCCTCGACCGTGCGACCAATGTGTTCGCCGAACACATGGTTCATGCACCGCTGGTACGTTGCACCCGCGTTCCTCAACCCGAACGGCATTGTGACATAACAGTACATACCGAAAGGCGTGATGAAAGAAGTCGCGAGCTGGTCGGACTCTTTCATCTTGATTTGATGATACCCTGAGTAGGCATCGAGGAAAGACAGGGTTTCGCACCCTGCAGTGGAGTCCACAATTTGGTCGATGCGAGGTAGAGGGTAGGGGACTTTCGGACATGCTTTGTTGAGACCAGTGTAGTCTACGCACATCCGCCACTTCCCCCCTTTTTTCCTCACAAGTACAGGGTTGGCAAGCCATTCGGGATGGAACACCTCTTTAATGAACCCTGCTGCCATCAGCTTGTGGACCTCCTCGCCTATCACCCTGCGCCTTTCCTCGTCGAATCGGCGCAGAGGCTGTCTGACCGGCCGGGCTCCGACCCGAATATCCAGCGAGTGCTCGGCGACATCCCTCGGTATGCCAGGCATGCCCGAGGGACTCCACGCGAAAACGTCGGCGTTTGCGCGGAGAAAGTCGACGAGCACTGCTTCCTATTTGGGGTCGAGCCCGGAACCGATCCGGATCTGCTTGGAGGTGTCGCCACTGGGGTCGAGAGGGACGGCCTTAACCGTCTCCGCCGGCTCGAAGTTGCCGGCATGCCGCTTCACATCCGGCACCTCTCGGGAGAGGCTTTCCAGGTCGGCAATGAGGGCCTCGGACTCGGCGAGGGCCTCGGCGTACTCCACACACTCCACATCGCGTTCGAATGCGTGTCTGTACGTGGGGCCGACGGTGATGACCCCGTTGGGGCCCGGCATCTTGAGCTTTAGGTAGGTGTAGTTGGGGATGGCCATGAACTTCGCGTAGCATGGCCTTCCCAACACCGCGTGGTAGGTCCCTCGGAACCCGACCACCTCGAACGTCAAAGTCTCCCTTCGGAAGTTGGAAGGTGTTCCGAAGCAGACAGGGAGGTCGAGCTGTCCGAGGGGCTGGACGCGCTTCCCGGGAATGATCCCGTGGAAGGGCGCAGCGCCTGCTCGGACGGACGACAAGTCGACGCGCAGGAGCTTGAGGGTCTCGGCGTAGATGATGTTGAGGCAGCTGCCTCCATCCATCAGGACCTTGGTGAGCCTGACGTTGCCGATGATGGGGTCGACGACGAGCGGGTACTTCCCCGGGCTCGGCACGTGGTCGGGGTGGTCGTCCCGGTCGAAGGTGATGGGCTTGTCGGACCAGTCTAGGTAAACTGGCGCCGCCGCCTTCACCGAGCAGACCTCCCGACGCTCTTGCTTACGATGCCGAGCCGAGGCATTCGCCGCATGTCCTCCGTAGATCATGAAGCAGTCGCGGACCTCGGGGAACTCTCCTGCTTGGCGATCCTCCCTTTTGTCGTCGTCGCGGGCCTTGCCACCCTCGGCGGGTGGCCCGGCCGGATGGAAGTGGCGCCGAAGCATGACGCACTCCTCGAGGGTGTGTTTGACGGGCCCCTGATGGTAGGGGCACGTCTCCTTGAGTGCCTTGTCGAAGAGGTTTGCACCTCCAGGGGGCTTCCGAGGGTTCTTGTGCTCGGCGGCGGCGACAAGGTCTGCATCGGGAACGTCGCGTTTCGCTTGCGACTTCCTCCTGCCTTTCTTCTTGGCGCCGCGCGGAGCAGACGCCTCGGGAGCATCTTCCGACGGGCGGCCCTGGGGCTGCTTGTCCTTTCGGAAGATGGCCTCGACCCCCTCCTGGCCGGAGGCGAACTTGGTGGCGATGTCCATCAGCTCGCTCGCCCTGGTGGGGGTCTTGCGACCCAACTTACTGACCAGGTCGCGGCAGGTGGTGCCGGCGAGGAACGCGCCGATGACATCGGAGTCGGTGACGTTGGGCAGCTCGGTGCGCTGCTTCGAGAACCGCCGGATGTAGTCTCGGAGAGACTCTCCCGGCAGTTGCCGACAGCTTCGGAGGTCCCAGGAATTCCCGGGGCGCACGTACGTGCCCTGGAAGTTCCCGGCGAAAGCCTGGACCAAATCTTCCCAGTTGGAAATCTGCCCCGAAGGCAGGTGCTCCAACCAGGCACGAGCGGTGTCGGAGAGAAACAGGGGGAGGTTACGGATGATGAGGTTGTCATCGTCCGTCCCACCCAGTTGACAGGCCAGGCGGTAGTCCGCAAGCCACAATTCCGGTCTCGTTTCCCCCGAGTACTTCGCGATAGTAGTCGGGGGTCGGAATCGGGGCGGAAACGGCGCCCGCCGAATGGCTCGGCTAAAGACCTGCGGACCGGGTGGTTCGGGCGAGGGACTCCGATCCTCCCCGCTGTCGTAGCGTCCCCCACGCCTGGGGTGGTAGCCTCGGCGCACCCTTTCGTCGAGACGTGCCCGACAGTCGCGATGAGGGTGCTCGTCGCCGAGGTGGCCCGGGGCCGCAGGCGCAGTGTTGCGCGTGCGCCCGGTGAAGACCGAGGCTTCCCGCGTGAGTCGGGAAGTCGTGGCACGAGGATCCGAGGGGTATCCCTGCCTTCGAGAGGCAGAGCTCTCGGCCCGCCGGGCCGCAGCGCCTTCCAGGAGATGCTTGAGTTCTCCCTGGATTCGCCGACCCTCGGTGGTTGATGACTCCGGCATCGCGCGGAGGAGCATCGCTGCCGCTGCCAGGTCCTGACCGGTTCCGCCGGATGCGGGAGGCAGTCTGGCCCTGGCATCGTTGGTGGTGCGGTGTTGGAGACCCTGGGGCAAGTGACGTATTTCTCCGGCCGGGGGCTGGCTTGCCCATACCTGCCCGATGTTCTGGCGGATTGCCTCGAGCGCTCCTGCTCCCTCATCGAGCCCGGCCTGCGCCCCGCGGACTTGCTCGAGCTGTGGGTTGTGACCCCCCGCCGGAACGGGGACCACAGCTAGCTCCCGCGGGATGTCGGCGCGAGGCGCTGGCCTAGGGGGATCACCGTCCTCCGGCAGGCCGAGACAGCCGCCTCCGGAGGGATCCCCTAGCTCGATGTGGAAACATTCGCGACTCGGGCCGCAGTCCTTGTCGCCAAGGCTGCGGCTGCCGTCGGAACAGTCGGAGAGGCAGTAGTCACATGCGGTCATGAAGTCCCGCATGGCACTAGGGTTGCCAGATCCAGAGAAATCCCAGCAGATGCTGGGGTCGTCATCTTCCTCGGACCCAGAGGGTCCGTAGGTCGAGACACCCGTCAATCGGTCCCAAGGCGACCGCACACGAAACCCCAGAGAGGTTGCACTCGCCTCAACGTGAGCGTCCGCCAAAGCGTGATCACCAGGCGTGTTGAGGTCGAGTCGAAATAACGAAAGATGGGGAGCAGTCGGTACCTTCTTGTCGACGAGGAGCGGTGAAGCCACGTCGAGGGTTGATCGCGCCGTCGTCTTGGGTACGAGGGCGACGTCCCGCAGGCCCTCCGTGAGCGTGCTGGCGTCGTCCACTTGCTCGGAGTCGACGTGTTGCGGGGGGATGGCGCTCGCGTTTGCCTTGAACGCGAGGGCGACGCTTGGCGTGTCCTCCGTCGAGGCGCCGGGGATGTCGATTTGCTCGACAGCCGTCGGAGCGCGATCTCCCGCTCGGCCCCGGTTGCCCCGCCTCCTCCTCCTCCGATGGCGAGGGAGAGGATGGGGCGAGCTCGAAAGTTGTCCTTCCCCTACGCGGGAAAGACGTCGTCGATTCCGCCGCCGGCGGGCGAGCTGTCCGCCGCCATTGTCGCTGTCGCGCGGCGGTGGAAGGAGTATCATGTCGTAGTCGCCGTCGAGCGACATGAACTCGAGGTTCCCGAAACGGAGCACCGTTCCGGGTTGAAGAGGTCGTTGGAGACTGCCCATCTGGAGCTTGACGGGAAATCGGACGTCAACACGCAGCAGGCCCCTACCTGGCGCGCCAACTGTCGGCGTTTCGAGACCGGGGGGTCCCCGAGCCGACGAGTGAATGTGCCGCGTGCCCCAGCCCAGATGGGTCGAGCGCGTGGAGCGAGCGCGAAGGGGGGAACAGAGAGAGAGGTCGGTGGCCGGAGCCGGGTCGTGAGGGAGTCGGAGAATTCCCTCGGCCTTCGTGTTCGTCCCGCGCCCAGGTCGGGTGCGCTTGCAGTAGGGGGTTACAAGCGTCCGCGCGAGGTGAGGGGAAGCGAGCGGCCCCAAGAGAGAGCGCCTGCCCCTGCCCTTCGTCCCCGCGAGGCCAACCTTCTCTAAGAAGGCCCTGGTCCTTCCTTTTATAGTCGTAAGGAGAGGGACCAGGTGTACAAGATGGGGGTGTAGCGAGGTGCTACGTGTCTAGCGAGGGAGAGCTAGCGCCCTATGTACATGCCAAGGTGGCAGCCGGAGAGATCTTGGCACCCTGTTGGTGTGGCATCGTGGCTGTTGGAGGAGTAACGGAGCCGGACGGGGAGACAGCTGTCGGAGTGGCTGGGCCCTTGCTGACGTCCTCCTGCTTTCGTAAGGGAGCTGAGAGTCGCTGTCGTCATGGTCTAGCGGGGCGCCATCACTTGCCTATCTGGCGTGGCTGGCCAGATGGGACGCCGGTCTTGTCCCCTGCGACCCAAGTCGGCTCAGGGCAGGGTGATGATGGCGCTTCCTGTTGACGTGGCGGTCTCGTGTCCTAGGTCGGGCGTCGTGGAGGCTCCTCCGAAGCCGGGGTCGAGTCCGTCCTGCAAGACAGAGGCAGAGTCCGAGCCCTAGGTCGGGCGAGGCGGAGATCGTTCGGTCAGAGGCCGAGGCGGAGTCCGAGCCCTGGGTCGGGCGAGGCGGAGTTCGATGTCTTCCGAGGCCTTAGCCTGAGTCCGAGCCCTGGGGTCGGGCGGAGCGGAGTTCGCCGTCTTCTGGGGCCTTAGCCCGAGTCCGAGCCCTTGGGCGGAGCGGAGTTCGCCGTCTTCCGGGGCCTTAGCCCGAGTCCGAGCCCTTGGGCGGAGCGGAGTTCGCCGTCTTCCGGGGCCTTAGCCCGAGTCCGAGCCCTTGGGCGGAGCGGAGCGGAGTTCGCCGTCTTCCGGGACCTTAGCCCGAGTCCGAGCCCTGGGGTCGGGCGAAGCCTCCTATGGCGCCTCTGGCGAAGTCTGGTCGCCCGTTGGTCTTACCTTTTGCGTTAAACGCCCTGGTGACTCGGTCAGTTGGCGCGGTGATTTAGTCAGGGTTTCTTCTTATCGAAGGCGGGGCCTAGGGCAAGCCGGAGATGCGTCTGCCGTGAAAGAGGAGGCCTCAGGCGAGACGGAGTCATCATAGGGTCGGCTGCCCTCGCCCGAGGCTAGGCTCGGGCGTGGCGTGGTCAAGTCACTCGTATGGACTGATCCCTGACTTAATCAAACCCATCAGGCCTTTGCAGCTTTATGCTGATGGGGGTTACCAGCTGAGAATTAGGCGTCTTGAGGGTACCCCTAATTATGGTCCCCGACACTATTCCTAAGGCCTTTCGTCCTAGGTCTAGTGTTCTAGTCCTGACGATTCAAATACTGGTCTCTAAGCAAGTTTTAGATTTTTGAAAATTGGTATTCATGGTTTATTGTTCTTCTCTGTGGGGATATTTGCTCTGATACCAGCTATGGCAGAACCGCCCGAATTATTCCAGTTTAAGTGCCCAAGTCACGCCTCGGCGGCCACAACACGCTTAAATCGGAATAACCCGTCAGTCCCTCAGATCAAGTCTGATAAAGCCACTTAACCAGCATCAAATACCACAAACTCACTCGAAGGTGAGTCACAGAAGAAATACAATAATACAGGAAAAACCTCAAATTAGAGTAGTGGAGTTATTACATAAATTGGAGTTTTTCAAGTGGCTGATATAAGTTCACAAAATAAATTGCAGCGGATAATCGATATCGTCGAAAGTGAGGAATGGGGCAAGGCCTAGCCCACTACTCCTCCTGCTCCTCCCCTGCCGGAGCAGCATCCCACTCGACCGTCCAACCCGGTGGCAGGGTGGTAGGACAAGTCACACCATCAACCATATCCTGAAGCAAGGTTGAGTATGCTAATACTCAGCTAGACTTACCCGGTGTGAGGAGTCTACTCCTCCACCTCTAGACCATGAAGCTGTTTGGTTGAGGGGTTCGGTTTGCCAAAAGCACTAGCTGTATCTGAGATCCATTTTTAGCTTTTCCATTTCTAGTATCATTATTTACCTAAATTGCTCCTTCTAAGCATACATGGTAACAAGCATTTAGTACAATCAACAAGTTATCTCATGTAAAACCGCATTTCACTTCTTACTCAATGTAGTACAAGGGGTCAAGCAGTGGCTGCTGTCGTGCAGTGACCGCACTTGTACCCACCATAGCTAGCATGGGAGACCCAGTCTCAGGTCGCGTGAGGGGTAAAGTCCGCGCCCGGCTTCACTTAGGTACTAGGTTTACCGGTTACCATATTTCCCGACATGTGCTTAGTACATTCAAACGCTTGACTCAGGTATCCACACATTTATCGGTTACCATATTTCCCGTCTCATGGACAAGGCATCCTACCTGGATCCAAGTCCATGGACCATCATAGATCCCGTTATCAAGATGAATACAATCAATTCCTGACCTCGCGCGAGTGCTAGAAAAATCACTCGACTTCTACCGAGATCCTGATTAGCAAAGTAGCTACTCGACCTAGCATACTAGTATCCGTCTCAAAAAGGAATCCTGAGTACATGCAACTAGAGGTTTCAAGCAACTCCTACACTTAAGTGCACATTACAAGCCTACAAACACTAAGTGTAGTAAAGTAGCATATATATACGGTTATGCATAAAAATGAGGCTTGCCTTCAATTACTGGGGCTGCGGGGAGATCCTCGATGGCAGTCTTGAGAGCTTGCTCCTGGTCTTCCTCGTGGACAACTCCTTGCTCAGGGATGAGCACGTACTCTCCGTCAGTGAGATTGCAATCTAATGAATGCAATGAGTAAGATAGATGCATGGCATGGTATGTAATTTACAATTAAGATTTGATGGGGTTTGATCAATTTAATAAGGTAGGGCTTAATCTTACTATTGGAGAATTTTGGGGTAATACTCAGTAATCTTTCTAATTCCTCTCTTCTTTATTTTTTTATACTTTTGCGGTGGGTTTGAACTACAAGATAGTTTAATAAATTTCTACAAATTCTGCAAAAATTACAGTAGCTTCTTACTGGTGTATAATTCTCTGCCTCAAATTTTGGGGCTTAAAAAGTGAGGGGTTCTCTCTGTATAAAATTATTAAGTAATAGGGCAAAGGGGGTGTTTTGAACCACAACTCCCTTTTAACAGTGGGTTATTCTCTAAGGCTTATTTTGGTTGGCATTTAGATGCTATAACATGATTTTGTACAAATTTTCAGCCACTAATACTCATTAGTTATTTTGCTATGGTTTTCTAAAGTTTCTAGCCAAAGGGGTGCTTTCTACTTCCACTATATTTGAAAAATATCAAACAACAGATTTCTAATTTTTCCTATCTTCTTCTTTGTGCAAGAGCAATCATTTTAAGTTTTGGTAACTTTTTTCTTAAGAGAAGGGTGGTAGGAATTTCTTGAACTAAATGGCCTTTTTCATGAAGTATTAGCAATGGGTATTATTTTGCATCTTTCAATTTGGTTTTGCATTTTTCTTTGGTGGCCTACTTCATTATTAATCTGGTAAAAATTTATTTTCCCACTAATGCACACTTTTTGGCTTGCTTATGATTTAATTGAAATATGACTCAATATCAAGTTCTATTTGTTCACCCAACTTAAAATGATAGGCTGGGGTGTTTATCATTTTTGTAGTGGTGTCCTAGTGGTTACAAGTCCACTGAATTTTTCTTAACAATTTTGAAATTGTTTTCATAATTTTTAAAATGTTCTTTCTAGCATGATTAGTGCCTAATAAAACATTTTACCTTGAATTTGCTCTGGACTAGGGTTCCCTTTATTTTTCCTAGGTTCTTTATTACTTAAGTGGACTAGGAAAAATATGTGCATCCACTGTTCATTATTTTCCAGTGCCTTTCTCATTTTCCTAAGTTTTGGGCAAATATGGCTTTTAATAAGTAACCTTGTCTAAATCTTTCATACTGGGGTGCTCACTATTTTTAAACAGTGCCTAAGTGGGGTTTATACTTCTACAAATTTTCTTAAGTTCAGCACAGAAGCATAACTAAATTTTTTATTTTAATAAGGTTTGGTCAGTTTCCTTAATTAATTCCAAACTCTAAAATTTAAAACAGAAAGCACAGGGTTCACTATTTTTATATGCCAGTTCATATTATTCTGAATCCAGTAAAATTGGTTTGACTAGATTTGGATAAATATTTCTCAAGATATAAATTTCCTAAGTTCTCTGCTGAATTTAAAAAGATTAAATAGAAATGGATAACGGAAAAGGGGTTTTGCACTAGGGTCCCTGGCGAAAGGTTTTAAATATATTACAAACAGGTCCTCGGTTCACTATTCATCTGGGTCTATGACTCTGCAGAAAACCCCCTAGGGTTTTACCGTGGCGGCGGAAGAAAAGGGCGGACGGGCTTACCGGCAGCGAGGTTGCTCCGGTGAGGGGTCGGGTGAGGTCCGGGGGTCTCTGGCGATCATGTCGAGGTATGGATCGTCGGCGATGGTGGTCGGAGGAGGTCGGTCCACGTGCGCAGGTGGGGGAGCCTGTCGGCGGCGAGGAATCCATCCTAACCATGGCGCGATAGTTCAATTAAATGGGTCAGGGAGCTTCACCAAAGATCAAGGAGGATGTGTGCGCGAGGAATTTGAGAATGGCTCACCAGATTGCTCGGTCTACGCGCGGTCGCGGGCAACCGAAGTCCAGGGAAGGCGATCTTGGGTCTCCGGTGAGGTTATGTCGGGTCCGAGAGCTTGGAAAGCTTCACGGGCCACTAGCGAAGCTAACCGAGTGACAGGCGCAGCTTGGACGTGGCTGGAGGGAGCTGGCCGCAGTGGCCGAGGCTCAGGCAGTGATGGCGGGCGGAGGAGAGCTCGTCAGAGCTAAGGGAGGGGTGTCTGGCCAGCGAGGGTGAGCGCGGAGTGAGGTGAGGTGCGCCCGGGGGTGGTTTTAAAGGCGCGGGCGAGCACGACCGAGGGGAGGCTCTGACAAGCGCTCGGGGCATGCGTGGGCGAGCGCCAGTGCGCGCTCTGGCATCTGGGCACGGCGTCGAGCACGAGGCAGCGCAGAGAGAGGTCATGTTCAAGCGCGGATTGGCTCCAAATCTTTGAGATTATGGCCATGATCCCGTTGAGAGATCTCTTCCCCTGACATTCCATTGTCGTGTGTGTGTGGAGGCTTCCAGGTTTCGCTGACTGGATCAAGAGATATGATGGGGTGAAGTTGGGTTTGTCTCACTGCCGAGCACAGAGAGAAGATCCCAATTTTGGCGTGTTTAGGGCTAGCATCGCAATGCCATCTTCAGGTATGAGGCAGAGGGGTTAGTTAGACACATTTTTGTTAATGGGAGCTTAGAGTTTTGAGATAGAGATCAAGGTGAACGCGCTCGGTTTTGGTTCAAAAGCTGAAGATTCAGAAATCTGAATTTCAGATTTCCCCATTAAACCTCCACTTGAATGGCTTGCTTGGAGTTTTTAACAAACTATTTTGGCCAAACTTTTAGAATCTTTATTGTAGCTTAGTGAGTGTATTTCAATTTTTATAATTGGCCTAAGCCATGATTCCATGTTTTTCATGGTCTTTCATCCCTTTTCTTTCTTTCTACTTAAGTGGCTTAATTAGGGTTGGTCTAGGGTTTCAACATTTTTCTTTTTGTTATTATTTTTTATTGAAAACCTTACTTGTTTTAGACATGATTCTTTAGATATAACTTAGTGGGTCTTTTATTCTTAAGTTGATTGGTGCCTCTTGCTCAATTTGGTTTACATGAAATTATGGTACTTGAGCTAGTACTGAGAAGAAACCCTAGGTGACACTGGGGTGTCACACGTAGGGCGGTACGTGTCGAGGATGGAGGCCTTGAGGAGTTGGGATATACGTGGTTCTAATGTTCGTTTGAACTGTGTTTTTGAGTTGAACCAACTGCCGTATCGCGGGTACCCGGGAGACGATGCTGCTGATACTGTCGATCGCCGGGGGAAAAGTGCAGCGACTGCGGTTGAGGAAGGCCCTTCACAGGGAGGTGGGCCGGCTGCGACTACTAAAAAGAGAAAACTAGGTACTACAGCCGAGGGGTTGGGGGTCTTCGATCGTTTTGCTGTGGATTTAATGGGGACTTGCGCGGCCCCCGGGGGAAGGATGTCTTCGCCCGAGCTCTGGGAGTCTTCGGCGCGAATGCTGGAGGTTACCGGGGGTCTCTGACCTAGTAATGTTCCGATCCCCCGAGCAGCCGGCGAGGACATTTTTACATCTCACTTGGCCCGTGAGATGAAGATTTTTCCTTATGGACGGAATATTGCTGCTGTTGTGTTGGCAGTGATGGATAAGGATCGCCAAGATGCAGCGCGGAAGCGCTGGGCATTCACTAGGATCGGGGACCCTGATCGCGACGCCAAGAAGGTGTGGGGGATCTCGAAGTCCACCGCCCCCGGCAGCAGCAAGCCACCACCGGCTGCGAAGCCTGCTGTCCCTCGCCCTCGCAAGCCTTCATCGAGTGCGAAGGTCGTTGCTCCCGGCTCGAGCAAGCCGCCTTCTGTCGAGCCCTCGTAGGAGCGAGGGTCGCCGTCTCCGCCACGCCCTGCCGAGGTGGTGGCGGGTGGGATCGAGCTCTCCATGGACATCTGCGTGGATGACTACCGCGTGGGTGGTGTCATGATGTTCGATGCCCACATGGGGTGTGGACTTGTTGGTGAGTGTTTTACAATGTTTTTTTTACGGGGTCCTCGTCCTTGACAAGACTGTGGTGCAGGGTCGGATGCTGGGCAACTGGTTGTTGTCCCGGCGCCGGTGGCGGCCGCGTCGGTTGCGGGGACGACCGAGGCGAAGGGGTCTTCGCAGGACCCCTAGTCCAGGTTTTGTGCTAGCGGCGAGATTACTTCGGCTACAGTCACTAAAGACGTGGCAGGCTCTGTTTCACAGCAGCTGAAGCATGCCTCACAGCAGCTGAAGCATGTAAGCCATTTTGGACTTCGCTCAATTTGAAACTCTTATGGGATTGCGGATTTGACGTTGTTTTACGCCAGGTGGCCACCTTCGCCGATCATGTGGCCTCGAGCGTCCTAACCTCAGAGTTTGCTGCCGAGAGGTGGCAACTCGAGGGTAGGATTGAGCGCCTCTGGACGCAACATACCGACGCTGTGTGGGACAAATCAGCCACAAAGAACAGGAGCCACAAGCTGAAGGAGAGGTTGATGGCTGTTGAGTCCGAAAAAGAAGAACTTGGCCACCGGCAGGCGGTGGAAAGGGAGGATGCGAACCGGGCCTGCGCGGAGGCCCAGGCCATGCGTGGCGAGGCCAAGGTTGCGCGTGTTTAGGCCAACCTCGCCATCCATTGCGCGGGGGAGGCGGAGGCCAACCACAGCAGCCTGCGCGGCTGTCTAGACAAGGCGGAGGCCTCTATCCGCGCAGAGGTGGACCGAGCGCATGCATTGCTCGTGGACGCGTACCAGCAGCTTGGTGTGCGTACCACCCCCTTTGATGCGTCTGGGAAAGAAGTTGGCCTCCGCTTTCTCAGATGGTTGCAGGAGGAACTGGAGATGCTGCCAACGATTGTGACGGGCCTCATGTCCTACTCATCGCTTGTTACCTGTGAAGGGGCCATGAATGCCTTGTCCCGCGAGGGATGTAGGCACTTTGAAGTCTTTGACCGATCGGACGAAGACTTTGAACATGGAATCTTCCAGGTCGAAGACCCAGTGCTGAAGCGGTCTGCCGGGGCACTTTATGATAGGATGTGGGGCCCTCACGGCCGTGATATTGTCCGGGAGAGGTCCGACCGGGCGATGGAGCAGGTACGGACTTATTTTGTGATTGCATATATGGGTATATGTGTATTTATATGTGGTTTTTGGTGAATGAGTATGCTATTTCTGTAGATGGCGCATGATGAGGAGGTCGAAGACCTTGGGGACCTGAAGAGCGCGCTGCCCGCATTGGTGGGTGCGAAGGAAGGGATCGGGGGGTAGCTGGCGGCGCCGTTCGATGCTGGTGAAGGCCCCGAGGTGACCCCCGCGCCGACCTGTGCTAGCGAGGACCCTGTGCCGGCTGCTGCGCCGACTAGTGAGGACACTTCAGAGGTGGCGGTTGAACCAGCTGCCGCAGACCATGCAGCATCGGCTGGCCCTTCGCAGTCACACTGAATAGTGACCCTCCCAACAAAGTCAGGATACATTGCCCACACATCCTTCACATGGCTCACATGGTTGCACCACATGGGGTCATCCTTTTTCTCAGCAGGGAAGAGTCCCAGTGGGTGCATCACCATCTCCAGGGGATGGTAGCCACAGAAAGTCGTCAGAGTCTTCATGGCTGCTGCTTCAGTGGTGTCGTCCGTCCTGAATCCAATCGTCTCAGAGTCAAGGGAATGCCAACCTGGCTGAAGGGGATGAGCCTCGAAAGTCTGCCAGACCCGACAACGTGGTACCCGATGCTCCTCGTACAGCTGCACCGTGTACAAAGGGGGTGTAGGGTAACCGGCAGAGTTAAGCACTTCCCACAAGATGGAAGGAAAACCATCGTGAGAAAGGAAGTCAGAGCTGAAACGAGTGTCTCCTCCACTGGAGGGGTGGGTGAAGTCATCTGCAGAAGGGTTTCAGAGGTAAAGATTATGGTGGAAGGAAGAAAATAAAAGAGCCTAGGTGGTTAAAAAGGAAGCGGGATAGCTCAAATTTTTACTTCTTTAGTTCTTATTCCCTTTTATTTTTTTTATAATGCATGCATGCTGAAAATAACGTCTCCTCTCCAAAATAAAGGGTGCTCCTAGGGCATCCCTTAAAATGCTAAGGACTGGCCCACAGGGCCTACTTACTTAGCCACCTATTTTCCCTCTATTCCTAAGGCCTTTCGTCCTAGGTCTAGCGGTCTAGTCCTGACGATTCATATCAGTTTCTAAACAAGTTTCAGATCTTTGAAAATTGGTATTCATGGTTTATTGTGCTTCTCTGTTGTGGTATTTGCTCCGATACCAGCTGTAGAAGAATCGCCCGAATTATTCCAGCTTAAGTGCCTAAGTCACGCCTCAGGGGCCGTAACACACTTAAATTGGAATAACCCGTCAGTTCCTCAGATCTAGTCTGATAAAGCCACTTAACCAGGATCAAATACCACAATCTCACTCGAAGGTGAGTCACAGGAGAAATACAATAAAACAGGAAACCTCAAATTAAAGTACTGGAGTTATTACATAAATTGGAGTTTTTCAAGTAGCTGAAATAAGTTCACAAAATAAATTGCAGCGGATAATCGATATCATCGATAGCGAGGAAATGGGCAAGGCCTAGCCCACTACTCCTCTTGCTCCTCTCCTACCGGAGCAGTATCCCACTCGACCGTCCAACCCAGTGGCAGGGTGGTAGGCCAAGTCACACCATCAACCATATCCTGAAGCGTATCTGCAAAAATTATGCCACAAGCAAGGCTGAGTATACTAATACTCAGCTAGACTTACCCGGTGTGAGGAATCTACTCCTCCACCTCTAGACCATGCAGCTGTTTGGTTGAGGGGTTTGGTTTGCCAAAAGCACTAGCTGTATCTAAGGTCCATTTTTAGCTTTTCCATTTCTAGTATCATTATTTAGCTAAGTTGCTCCTTCTAAGCATACATGGTAACAAGCATTTAGTACAACCAACAAGTTATCTCCTGTAAAACCTCATTTCACTTCTTACTCAATGTAGTACAAGGGGTCAAGCAGTCTCATTAGCTGCGAGAAGCAGACGATTCGAATCGAGTTTTTATCCTTGCAAGGTAAACCTAAACACACGACATGTCAGGGCACTCCGTCCCCACACACGTCAATAGTCCCCATCGATTCCCCGTTCGCGGCCAGGGCTCACCGCCTTGGCATACAATGCTCCACTGACCCCGGCTGACGTCGTGGAGTGACTGCACTTGTACCCACCATAGCTAGCATGGGAGACCAAGTCTCAGGACAAGTGAGGGGAAAAGTCCGCGCCCGGCTTCACTCAAGTACTAGGTTTAACATTACCATATTTCCCGACATGTGTTTAGTACGTTCAAACCCTTGACTCAGGTATCCACACATTAATCCTTAATTCCTTTTCCCGTCTCATGGACAAGGCATCCACCCTAGATCCAAGTCCATAGACCATCATAGATCCCGTTATCAAGATGAATACAATCAATTCCTGACCTCGCGCGAGTGCTAAAAAAATCACTCGACTTCTACCGAGATCATGATTAGCATAGCAGCTACTCGACCTAGATGTAACACCATAAAAGCCATCAACTACAAATAATAAATTTGGTTATTATGTTAAATATGGTAATATTTTTTTTGTGTTTAATTATTTATTTGCACTTTGAATCATTGTTTTTTGTATGCGCATAATTGATGATCGGATGTTTTATAGCAATTCTTCTTAAAAGAAAATCCTAGTAAATAATATAATAATTAAATAATATAATAATTATTAGTCTAAAAATAAATATGTTATTTATAAATAATTTTGGTGAATTTTTATGAATTTTTGAGCCGTTTAGAAATTCAGTTCGCAATTAAAAAAACAAACTTCCTAATCCTAACCGGCCCACTAGGGGCCCAGCCACCCCAAACCCTAGCATGCGCGCATGCCCCTGCTGGCATTCCCAGCCACCGCCGCTCCTATGCCTGTCCCCAAGCCACTGTCGCCCCTACTGCTCCCTCTTCTCTCCCCTATCTCTCTCCTCCCTCTCACCTCTCTCTCTAGCGCGCACAGGGAGCCGACTGCTGCCACGGTCGAGCCGCCTCTGCTACCCGACGCCGCCAACCACAGGACCGCGCCCGACCAGCCCCGCGCGTCCCTGCTCTCTCAGCACGCCAGCTGCTACCCCGACGCCCCTGCCCCGCGACCGAGCGAACCGCCCGCGCCCAATCGACCCCGACTCGACCGGCCGAGGACGCTGACCTCGCGCCCAAGCCAGGAGCAGCCGCCCGATGCCCAAAGCCGCGCGTCCGTTCACCCACGACATTAATGGAGCTTCAATCACAACCATTATTCTCCCTGCGTTATGGAGTTCAAGGCATCTGTTTCTTCTTTCCCCATTACCGCCATCGATGGCCATTGAAGACGCCGACCGTTCTCCTCTCCCTGGCCGACCCTCCATCTACCTCATGCTCCCTATAAATCCGACGCCGAGCTCTCACTTCCTCCCCTACCCGAACTCGCCCCTCTCTCTAGCTCTCCTCACTTGCCATCGTCGCCGGAGCTCGCCACCACGCGCCCTGCTCACCGGAGTTCACTGGAGCTCGCCCCGCCGGAGCCCGCCCGACGTCGAGGACCTCTGCCCGCTTCTCTTACTCGACTGACCTCCTTGCCGAGCCATCTCCATTTCCCTGCATAAGCGAGAACCCAAGGTGGAAGACAACCCCAAATTAATTTGTGTATTTTCAAAATACTTTTGATTTGATTCATGAATTGTATATTTAGTTTGTTGTAATATGAACATGTGTGATCTGAAATACATGTGTATGTGCACTATGGAATTTTTGGTAGATATATGCGATTATTAGTGCACCGTGATTGTTCATGATAGTCGATGCGTTGATTTTTGGATTAGAGAGAAATATGACGAAAAATTTAGCAGTCACACGTTGGTGATAAAAACACTAGATAGGAAATTTTGTAGTTAATTTTGGTCACAATGAACTTTGGAAATTATTTTGGAGAATTATAATCATAGGTTCATTTTAATGAATTTAGACAAATGGTATAGAACTCATGTCATTATAGGATTTTAGATGATTTATCACTGATTATTTTATTAATATTTTCGTTTTATAAAGAAAGGAGAAAATACCGCTAGTAGTATGGAAAATAAATTTTTACTAGACAAAATAAACGTGTTTGCGAGTACAGCACTTAAATTATTAGAGTCAGTACAATACTAGTTTATGTCAAAATAACCCCGCTTATGTTATAAAAAGTCCAATTAGTAATTTATAGGGATTTTTAGAATATTAATATCAATAGATTTATTTTTGGCTATACTCAATAATTCAAGTTAGAAATAAAAAGGATAAAATCTATTAATCTATTTATTAGTATTAAAGACAATAACTACCATTTATTTTTATTGATGATGTTAATACGGATTAATACTAGTTAAAACTATATTTATAGCACTTACTCATTCTTCACTATTTATGACTCGCAATAATAGTCATAAATGAATTAATAAGCAATTAAGCGCTGAGACGTATTTATGTGTGTATTAAGTGTGATGTGTTAATGTGAATGTAATGGTGTATGTTTATGTAATGGTGCATGTTTATTTATTGGTGAATGATTTCTTTTGTATGTACGATATGCGAATCGATATTAGAAGCTGACTGTGTGGTAGAGGATTCGAATACGTTCGAGGACGACCCGCAAGACGCTTTTGAGCTAGGCAAGTGGATTCTCCCTCTGGATATTCTTTTTGTACCCAATCATTGCATATAATAATGTTTACTTTTTGATATACTGCATAATTTGATGGGTTTTACCTAATTAAGGATTTCCTAGATTTACCAACTGTATTCCTTGTTTACCCTAGGAAAATTATTAAGCTTTGCAAATTTGTGCTACCGCTCAACTTATTAATTCTGATGTCACTCATTAATTGATATTAATGTTCCGATAATGAAATTGGCAATTATGGCATTAACCCGATAGTTAAAACAACATTATTTCAAATTAATTAGAACATGGAGTGACCATCCAGGATAACAGTGCAACCACGATTGCTATCATGGCCTTGGCTTTGGTAATTAGCTTTATATGCTTAGTGCCTAGCAACCTTACCTTAAATATGGGCAAGAGGGGGAGCGGTGGTGTCGGCAGCCCACGTTAACATGGAGATGTATTCTTGGCTAAAGTATCTCACCCAGGGGGCCACCACCATTGTCTTTAGAAACCTTAGCGAGTTGCTTCGTATTAAGTGTATTTTGTGAAAGCCTCATAATGGATCCCTAGCCATTCACCTCGGCAGTGTTTAAGGGTCTGATCAACCCAGGCTAGATGGGATACATGGCTTGTGGGTAAAGTTGTACCACCTCTACAGAGTGTAAAACTGATATATCAGCCGTGCTCACGGTTATGAGCGACTTGGACTCCTCACATGATAATTGAACTTGAAGATGGAAATAAACTGAGATCCAATGATCTGCCAATTGTTCGCTTAAGTGGTTTCACTTAAGTGTTTTTGTTACACACATATTCCTTTGTTTAAATGGGATACTTGGGATTCACACTATTTAGTAAGACAGGCGTTGTTAATAAAATATTGACCAACTAAAATGTTTACTGCTCAACCTTAGCCTCACCTTGTTATACTTGCATTAATTTTTCCTCCACTTGCTAAGCGCCGACCATAAGTGAGCTCACCCTTGCTAATATTTTGATCAGAGGGTGATGCTGGAGACTTTGATGGAAATTTTGACGATGATGAATTCTAAGCCTAACGATGCGCCGGTCATCTTCCTGTGGAAGATTGCCATGTCATTTAATTCCGCCTTTACTTTGATGTGATACTTGTTAAAGATACAATGTTTCAGATGATGTAATAAAGTATTCTACTCTCTTTACGCCTTTATTGCATTGTCTTTTGATATATTACACTTGTGACGTCAACATATGTGTGGAAATGGATCCTGGCACACATATGCTATGCGCTCGGTTCTACCCCCTGGAACCGGGTGTGACAGAAGTGGTATCAAAGCTATGCTGACCCTAGGTCGTTACACTAGTTAGAAATGGACAACCTAGTTTGTTCAAAACTTGCTAATTTCATTCTTATAAATTATTTTATCAGCCTTACCTCTTCAAAATTTCAACTGAGTTGACATTTCTCTTGTAGATGGTTCGTACTCTCCAAATGACCCGTGTCAACACCAGCTACGCCCCTCCGCCCTGGCACATTCCGGTCTACCCAGTGGTAGTCGAGGAAGTTCCGGTGGATCTCCCTCACATCTGAGTGGAGAATGTAGTCATCCTGGAGGACAGCTCGGAGGAACAGCTGTCGACGCCCACCCTGTTGGCAGAGTCCCTCGCCTTCGCAGCTAGGTCATCGACATCAGCCCCGCCTGCACCAGCCGTCCAAGCACCTGCACCTGGAGGCGACGACCCCAATGACTCTGGGGACGACGATGACGAGGATGACGACGACGAAGAAGGAGAAGACGAACAAGTCAACAAAGAAGCCAACTACGCCCAGCAGGACTATTTCATGGGGTTTGGTCCAGTTGTTGAACATTACACATCAATGTTCGAGACGGGGCACTTCCCCAACCTACTGCAAGACATGCTGCACGCGCTAGGAACCTACGTCCGCCCCCTGTACGAAACAAGGCGAGTGAGCGAGCCTCCCCGGGCTTGCTACTACATCACTCGCATCCACGTCAGGGTGATGGATGCAGGAGATAGGGGATTCAGGACTCTGTCTGCTCACGAGTCCCTGACACCACTATCCACTTATGCTGCCTCGGTCAGCGATGCTGCCAGATGGACTCTGTGGTCGCTCAGCCACACCTACCGGCAGCAGCTGTAGGACACGAGGTTCAGGCATCTTCCTCTGCGTCTGAGTGGAGGAAGCCAGACCAGCATCGTTCCAGGTGGAGCTGGTGAGGATCGCCTCAACACCCTAGCTGGTGTAGTGGCCGGTCTCAACACCGACCTGGACAGTGCCACCCTGGATCTCTCTAGGGTGCACTTGGAGCTGGAGAATGCCCATGCTAGAATTGTAGCCCTAGAAGCCCAACTTCAAGGACTGGATCCGCCTGAAGCCTAGGTCCCCGCCAAGGCGTTGTCTCCTCCCCGCAAGAGGCTGCGCTATGGGGAGCCTGGATCCGTTACTAGGCTGCTTTAAGTATTTTAAGTTATGATGTAATAAGTTAGTTTCTGCGCCAGACGATGATACTCTATTTAAGTTATCTTATTAATGAATAACAACCATGGGATGGTGTTGGTTGACATGTTTGAGTTGGATTTTTGTTTGAGTGCAATGGTCTTATGAAATGATGGCCATAAGAGCATATAAAAAACATAAACTTAGGATATTCCCCTCTAGAATCTTTACTACTCTTCACTCCTCTAAGATGTTCACTTTCTAACCAATCAGATGGTGAACGCTCGTCAAGGACCCAACAACAACCGGAACCAGCGTGGTCAACAGATACCACCACCACCACCGAATCCCAATATGGAGCAATTCATCGCCGCCTAGATGCAGTTACTACAAGGACTCACTGCAACTGTTCAGCAGATTCAGCAGAACCAGCTGAATCAACAGCATCAGCAACAACAGCATAATGCACCCCCGGCCAGAGATAAGCACCAGGATTTTATGAGTCATCACCCGCCAACATTCTCCCATGCGGTTGATCCTTTGGATGTCGATGACTGGCTCAAAGTCATTGGAAAGAAGTTGGACATCACCCAGTGCAACGACCGGGAGAAGGTCTTGTACGCCTCGGGAAGACTCGAGGGTTCTGCGTCCGACTGGTGGGATGCCTTCACAGCAGCACACCCCAACACGGATACTATAACTTGATAGGAGTTCCAAGCGAACTTCCGTGCTCACCATATTGCCTCGGGAATTATGAAGCTGAAGAAGGAGTTCCTTTCCCTTACTCAAGGGAATATGACGGTCAGTGAGTATCGTGATCGCTTCACTCAGCTTTCATGCTACGCACAGGAAGAAGTGGACACAGATGAGAAGCGCCAAGAGCGTTTCTTAGAAGGATTGATTGGACCTCTAAACTACCAACTTCAGAGTCATACCTTCCCCAATTTCCAGACACTGCTGAACAAGGCAATTGGCCTTAAAAGTAAAAGAAGGGAATTATCTGACCATACAAGGAAGTTTCAAGGTCAGTCCAGCAGGAACACTCGCCCGAACAACGCTCAAGGTTCATAGTTCCGCTCTGGAAATCAGGGTGGAAACAATTATTAGATGCAACGCTCTGGACAGCAAGGCTAGAGAAATAATCAAAATCAGAACCAACAAAGTAGCAACTCTCAGACCAACCAGAGGTCTGGTGGGAGTTCACAGAATCATCAATGTGGCGCCATTAACACGTAGGTTAGAAGCAACAACGCACCAGTCCAACCTAATGGTTGTTTCAAGTGCGGTGAGCTGGGCCACTATGCTAACAACTGCCCAAGGCGCAACCAGCAGACACCTCATAAAAGCAGTAATTAGAGAAATGACCAGAACACCCCCGCTCGTGGATTTGCACAGAACAAGACTCCGCAGAACCAGAGTAGAGGAAGGGTCAATCATGTCACCGCAGAATCAGTGCCTGAGGATGCCGACGTGGTGTATGGTATGTTCCTTGTTAACTCCATACCTGCATCAGTTTTATTTGACTCTAGAGCATCGCATTCTTATATAACTGAGTCATTTGTGGAAAAACATAACATACCCAAGTACCCCCTTTAAGAAGATGTTACACATTAGTTCACCGGGAGGTGACATGAAGGCCACACACTCATGCCCCCATGTTAATCTCAAGATTTAAGGAATAGATTTTTCAGTGAACCCAGTGGTCCTAGGATCCAACGGTATTGATGTGATTCTTGGATGCAACTGGTTGAAAAGTTGTGATGGAGTGATACAATGTGCCAACAGAACAATTACGTTGACAAGTCCTCAAGGTGAAAGAGTTCAAGTTAGCACAGACTTGTCAACAAATGCAAAAGGGAAGACAGTGATAAATCACTTGGATGAAAAGCCCTTGGAAAATATCAAGGTAGTGTGTGAATACCCAGACGTATTTCTGGAGGAATTGCCAGGTATGCCACCTGACAGTGATATAGAGTTTTCTATTGAATTATTACCCGGAACCGCACCTATCTCGAAAAGACCTTATAGAATGGATGTCAAAGATTTAGTAGAACCGAAGAAACAAATAGAAGAATTACTAGAAAAAGGTTTCATTCGCCCAAGTTCATCCCCTTGGGGAGCCCTAGTTCTATTTGTGAACAAGAAGGATGGTTCGAGGAGAATGTGCGTTGATTATAGATGTTTGAATGAAGTAACCATCAAGAATAAATACCCACTACCTCAGATTGAAGATTTATTTGATCAGATGAAGGGAGCTAAGATATTCTCGAAGATAGATCTAAGATCGGGATATCATCAGTTAAAAATTCGAGCAGAAGATGTACCCAAGACAACCTTCACGACGAGATATGGATTATATGAATTTTTGGTCATGTCGTTCGGACTGACTAATGCACCAGCATACTTTATGAACTTGATGAACAAAGTATTCATGGAATATCTGGATCAGTTTGTGGTTGTATTCATTGACGACATACTGATATACTCTCTGAATGAAGAAACACATGAAGATCATCTAAGGCTAGTCCTACAAAAGCTTCGTGACAACCAGCTATATGCGAAATTCTCGAAGTGTGATTTTTGGTTGAAGGAAGTTGCTTTCTTAGTACATATTTTTACTGATGGTGGAATTAAAGTGGACCCAGGAAAGATAAGTGAGATACTGGATTGGAAGCAACCAAAGGATGCATCCAAGATCAGAAGTTTTCTTGGATTGGTAGGATACTATAGGAGATTTATTGAAGGTTTTTCCAAGTTAATGAAACCTCTTACCTCTCTGCTAGAGAAAGGTAAAGAGTTCAAGTGGGATGAAGCTTGTCAGAATTGTTTTGAAGAACTCAAGAAAAGGTTAACCACTGCACCAATATTGATAATGTCAGACATCCACAAGGGATTTGATGTGTATTGCGATGCATCACACCTTGGACTTGGATGTGTGCTAATGCAAGAAGGAAAAGTGATAGCTTATGCCTCAAGGCAGTTGAGAAAGCATGAGAAAAATTATCCTACGGATGATCTGGAACTAGCTGCCATAGTGCATGCTTTGAAAATTTGGAGGCACTATATGATTGGAAACAAGTGCAAAATCTACACGGATCACAAAAGCTTGAAATACATATTCACTCAGAAGGAACTCAACCTAAGGCAGAGAAGATGGCTTGAGTTGATTAAGGACTATGATTTGGAAATACAATATCACCCAGGAAAAGTAAATGTAGTGGCTGATGCTTTGAGCCATAAGGGTCAAGTGAACAACATCACTACTCATTTGATGTCACAGGAATTGTGCTGGGAAATGGAACAACTCAACCTTGGTATGCTCAATAATGTAGAAGCAACGATTATGGAAGTTGAATCTACTTTGGAAGAAGAGATTCGTAAAGGACAAGAGTCTGATGAGAAAATCAAAAAAATTAAGACGCAAATTATTTTGGGTAAAGCCCCAGATTTCGCGGAAGATGATCAAGGCACAGTATGGTTTAAGAAGAGAATCTGCGTACCGGAAATCGAACACCTGCGCCAACTTATTTTGAGAGAGGCTCATGATTCAGCTTACTCTATTCACCCTGGTAGTACAAAGATTTACCAGGATCTTAAGGAAAAGTATTGGTGGTACGTATTGAAAAGAGATGTTGCTACTCATGTTGCATTATGTGACGTGTGTCAGCGAGTTAAAGCCGAACACCAAAGACCAGCAGGATTGCTACAACCTCTCAAGGTACCGGAATGGAAATGGGAAGAAATTGGTATCGATTTCATAGTTGGACTACCCCGTACTCGAGATGGCTATGATTCAATATGGGTCATAGTAGACAGGTTGACTAAAGTGGCACACTTTATACCTGTAAAGACAACTTACTCAGGAGCCCAGTTAGCAGAGTTATATATGTCGAGGATTGTTTGTCTGCATGGAGTACCGAAGAAGATTGTATCAGATTGAGGAACCCAGTTTACCTCGCGCTTTTGGAAAAGACTACATGAGTCCATGGATACCAAGCTAAACTTTAGTTCAGCTTATCATTTGCAAACGGATGGGCAAACGAAAAGGACAAACCAAGTGTTGGAAGATATGCTAAGAGCTTGCGCTCTAAAGCATGGTAGAAGGTGGGATAAAAGTTTGCCTTATGCAGAGTTCTCGTATAACAATAGTTATCAAGTAAGTCTAAAAATGGCACCATTTGAAGCACTTTATGGATGAAAGTGTAGAACATCGCTTTATTGGAATCAGACTGGAGAAAGTCAAGTATTTGGTCCAGAAATTCTCCAAGAAGCCGAAAAGCAAGTGCAGATTATTAGAGAAAACTTGAAGACAGCACAGTCAAGACAGAAAAGCTATGCTGATAATAGAAGAAGAGAGTTGATGTTCGAAGTAGGAGACTTTGTATACCTTAAAGTTTCACCGATGAGAGGAATGAAAAGATTTAAGGTTAAGGGAAAATTATCTCCTCGCTATATCGGCCCATTCAAGATTTTGGAAAGAAAAGGTGAAGTAGCCTACCAGTTAGAGCTACCCGATAGTTTATCAGATGTGCATGACGTATTTCACGTATCACAACTAAAGAAGTGCTTAAGAGTACCGGAGGAACAGTTACCCAAGGAAGAACTAAATGTCAATGAGGATTTGACTTATTCGGAGTACCCTGTCAGAATTCTGGAAACATCTCGCAGAATTACACGGAGTAAAGTTATTAACATGTGCAAAGTTCAGTGGAGTCATCATTCGGAAGATGAGGCTACTTGGGAAAGAGAAGATGAACTCAGAGCAGAATTCCCCAGCTATTCTCGGAAGTTTCTTAATCTCGAGGACGAGATTCTTTTAAGAGGGGTAGGTTTGTAACACCATAAAAGCCATCAACTACAAATAATAAATTTGGTTATTATGTTAAATATGGTAATAATTTTTTTTAGTGTTTAATTATTTATTTGCACTTTGAATCATTGTTCTTTGTATGCGCATGATTGATGATCGGATGTTTTATAGCAATTCTTCTTAAAAGAAAATCCTAGTAAATAATATAATAATTAAATAATATAATAATTATTAGTCTAAAAATAAATATGTTATTTATAAATAATTTTGGTGAATTTTTATGAATTTTTGAGCTGTTTAGAAATTCAGTTCGCAATTAAAAAAACAAACTTCCTAATCCTAACCGGCCCACTAGGGGCCAGCCACCCCAAACCCTAGCATGCGCGCGCACCCCTGCTGGCATTCCCAGCCGCCGCCGCTCCTATGCCTATCCCCAAGTCGCCACCGCCCCTACTGCTCCCTCTTCTCTCCCCTATCTCTCTCCTCCCTCTCACCTCTCTCTCTAGCGCGCACAGGGAGCCAACTGCTGCCACGGTCGAGCCGCCTCTGCTACCCGACGCCGCCAACCGCAGGACCGCGCACGAATGGCCCCACGCACCCCTGCTCTCTCTGCACGCCAGCCGCTACCCCCGATGCCCCTGCCCCGCGGTCGAGCGACCCGCCCGCGCCCAGCCGACCCCGACTCGACCGGCCGAGGACGCCGACCTCGCGCCCAAGCCAGGAGCAGTCGCCCGATGCCCGAAGCCGCGCGTCCGTTCACCCACGGCATTAATGGAGCTTCAATCGCGACCATTATTCTCCCAGCGTTATGGAGTTCAAGGCATCCGTTTTTTCTTTCCCCATTACCGCCATCGATGGCCATTGAAGACGCCGACCGTTCTCCTCTCCCTGTCCGACCCTCCATCTACCTCCTGCTCCCTATAAATCCGACGCCGAGCTCTCACTTCCTCCCCTACCTGTTGGGGTCATGCTTCGTTGCGCCGAAGGTCTTGTAAGAAGAAGCAGCTTCGGCTGAAGTTGTCCCTAGGAGATGACCGAAGGTTCCTCTTCATGAAGCTTCGGTATTACAAACCGACTTAGAGATAGAATGACCTTTTAATCCATAAAGGTCTGGGTCAATGTTGTAAACTTTTATGAGGGGCATAATTGTAATTCTTCACAGGCTGTGTCCTGTGTCTATAAATAGATGAACAGTACCCCCGTACTATTCACGCTGACTTGGCATTTGCTTTCCGTCATCCTTGTACTTTTGCCTTCCGGCAATCCGAAGGTACACTTGTAATTTGAAGTCATTTCTATTTTTATATGATAATAAAATAGAAATGATGTTGTGATAATATTTAAATGTTTATATTACTTTTTATGTTGCATGTAAGTCCTTCGTCATAGTTTATTGTGCTTACGAAGATATGTTGTTTGTGACCTTCGTCCGGAGCACATTATATCCCGAAGGGAAATAATGTTTCAAAGGACGAAGGGCTTTATCATTTAACACTTTTTATGTTGCCTTGTTCTTAATCCAAAGAATTTGAGAACAAGTCCCCAACATTGGCGCCCACCTCCGGTGAACTCACTTCCACTTTTTTGAGCTGATGGCTTCGTTCAACGATCAAGCTGGAGCTGCTTCGGCTCCGAAGCTGCTGTTCCCGATAACAGGCGGTTCATGTTCAGAGCCAGCCAACAAGAAGCAGAAGAAGGAAGCACAGAGAAGAGTACAGCATGTTGGGGTGCAAGGACCCTTCATCAAGTCGAGATGGTCTCACATTCCTATTACCTTCTCCCAAGAGGACCTTCAACTCAAGGATTACCCACACAATGATGCTATGGTTATCTCTTGTGTGATCAAAGGATTTCTGGTCCACAATGTCTTAGTTGATACAGGCAGTGCAGCTGATATCATATTTGCTAAGGCCTTCAGACAAATGCAAGAGCCCGAAGACAAGATCCATGATGCTACGCACCCTCTTTGTGGCTTCGGAGGGCGGCAGATTGTAGCACTTGGGAAGATTACCATGCCAGTAACCTTCGGATTTGTTAACAACACAAGGACTGAGCAAATTGTGTTTGATATTGTTGACATGGAGTATCCTTACAATGCTATCATTGGTCGCGGTACTCTCAATGCCTTCGAAGCAATTCTTCACCCAGCTTACCTTTGCATGAAGATACCTTCGGACCAAGGGCCTATTGCTATTCATGGAAGCCAGGAAGCTGCTAGAAGGGCCGAAGGAAGCTGGACTGACTCCAAAGCAATCCATAACATAGATGGAGCTGAAGCTTGTGAACAGTACAAATTCAGAAGGGAGAAAGCAGCTTCAGCAGATCAGCCGAAGCCCATGCTCTTATGTGAGGACATAGCAGAGCAGAAGGTGCTGTTGGGCTCTCAATTATCCGAAGAGCAGGAGAAAACCTTGATAAGGTTTTTGTTCAACAACAAAGATGTTTTTGCATGGTCAGCTAATGACCTCTGCGGAGTAAATCGGGATGTTATTGAACACTCGCTCAATGTTGACCCATCCTTCAGACCCTGAAAGTAGAGGCTTCGGAAAATGTCTGATGATAAGGCCGAAGGGGCTCGCAATGAAGTAAAAAGACTCCTCAGTGCAGGAGTTATCAGAGAAGTAAAGTACCTAGAGTGGCTAGCTAACACTGTTATGGTAAAGAAGGCCAATGGCAAGTGAAGAATGTGTATCGACTTTACAGATCTCAACAAGGCCTGTCCGAAGGACGAATTCCCATTGCCAAGAATAGACTCTTTAGTTGATGCAGCAGCTTCTTCAGAGCTCATGAGCCTGCTAGACTGTTACTCAGGTTATCACCAAATCTGGATGAAGAAGGAAGATGAGCCGAAGACTAGCTTCATAACCCCAAGTGGCACATATTGCTATCTTCGGATGCCTGAGGGACTCAAAAATGCTGGAGGAAGTTTTAGCAGAATGACTGCGAAGGTCCTCCAGTCTCAGATAGGCAGAAATGTGCTAACTTATGTTGATGACATCATTGTAAAAAGCACGAAACAGGAAAATCATATTGATGATTTGCAGGAGACCTTCGCCAGTTTCAGACAAGCTGGCTTGAAGCTGAACCTAGAAAAATGTGTCTTCGGAGTAAAGAAGGGGAAATTTCTTGGATGCTTGGTTTCAACAAAGGGAATTGAAGCTAATCCAAGTAAAATTGAAGCTATACTTCGAATGGAGCCACCAACTACAAGAAAGGGGGCCCAAAGATTGACAGGGAGGCTGGCATCTCTCAATAGATTCATATCTAGATCAGCAGAAAGAAATTTACCATTCTTCGAAGTGCTGAAATCAGCCGAAGTCTTTCAATGGGGATCAAATCAACAAAAAGCCTTTGAAGAGCTGAAGCAATATTTGATAGATCTAACAACATTAACTCCACCAACGCCAGGGGCTCCTTTGTTGTTATATGTGGCAGCTTCGCACTCAGCAGTAAGTGCAGCACTTGTCCAGGAGAAGCTTGATGGCCAAGTCAAGAAGCAGGTTCCAGTGTATTTTGTATCTGAAGTCCTTAGTATATCAAAGAAAAATTATACAGAACTGGAGAAGGTATTATATGCCGTTTTGATGGCATCCAGGAAGCTTCGGCATTGTTTTCAAGCATACAATATTGTCGTTCCTTCTTCGCAGCCGTTGAAGGATATTATGAGAAATAGAGAAGCTACTGGACGGATTGGAAAATGGGCTGCAGAGCTCAATGAATTTTGCATTGATTATGTGCATAGATCCTCGATCCAGTCTCAAGCGTTGGCAGATTTCATTGCCGATTGGACGCCAGGGGCTCAGGATGAAGAAACAAATAAGGATGCTGAAGTGTGGACAGTGTTTTGTGATGGCTCTTGGGGAACCTTCGGAGCAGGAGCAGCCGCTGTGCTGGTCTCACCATCCAAAGTTAAAACTTGTTATGCAGCAAGACTTGATTTCAGCTGTACAAACAATGTTACCGAGTACGAAGCTCTGCTTTTGGGCCTTCGGAAATTAAAAGCAATGGGAATCAGAAGGGCCATCCTTAAAACTGATTCCCAGGTTGTTTCAGGTCATATCGACAAGAGTTGCAAGGCTAAAGATCCGAAGCTTGAAAAATATCTGGACACGGTCCGAAGAATCAAAGCTTCCTTCGAAGGATTTTCTGTCAAAAATATCCCTCGAGGACAAAATGAGCATGCTGATTTGCTAGCTAAGTCAGCAGCACAGGGGCTGCCTTTACCTTCGGATGTGTTTTTCGAAACAATAAAGGCACCTTCAGTGGAACTCCTTGAAAGAGCAGTCCTCAACATATCTCCTGTTTATAGCGAAGATTGGAGAACTGAGATCATCTCTTACCTTCAGGGTAAGTTCCTTTCAGATGACGAAGCTTATAACAGGAGGATAGAGGCAAGAGCTCGTCCAAATGTCATGATAGAAGGGGAGTTGTATAAGCATGGAGTTTGCGCTCCGCTGCTCAAGTGTTTATCTAGAACCGAAGGTATAGAGTTGATGAAAGAAATACATGCAGGCCTGTGTGGATCTCACATTGGATCTAGGCCGTTGCTTGGAAAAGTTTTCCGTCAAGGTTTTTATTGGCCGAAGGCAGCTTCGGATGCAGCGGAATTGGTTCAAAAGTGCGAAGGTTGTTAGAAATGTGCAAGAGATCAAAAACAACCTTCGTCTTTAACACAGCTCATACAACCCATCTGGCCATTGCAAAGGTGGGGCCTTGACTTGTTAGGTCCATTACCACCGGCTCAAGGGAATTTAAGATATGTTATAGTGGCTGTGGAGTATTTTTCTAAATGGATTGAGGCAAAACCATTAGCCACAATAACTTCGGCCACTGTCCAAAAGTTTTTCTGGCAGAATATTGTTTGTCGTTTCGGGGTACCGAAGGCCATCACTGTAGATAATGGAACACAATTCGACTCCGAAGCTTTCAGAAATTTCTGTGATCAAATTGGTACGAAGATTCATTTTGCATCAGTCAGGCATCCGGAGTCAAATGGGCTCGTTGAAAGAGCCAACGGCATCATAATGACAGGAATAATGAAGTTAATCTTCAATCAACCCAGGGGAAAGTGGCCAGATCAGTTAACCAAAGTGGTGTGGAGCCACAATACAACAACATCAAGGTCTACAGGCTTTACTCCATTCAAGTTATTATTCGGTGACGAAGCAATAACTCCGGAAGAAGCTAAAACTGGATCAATAAGTGTAATACTCAAGTTGTATGCCAAGAGTAATAGAGAGAAAGCTTCTCATTTTGTGTGTTTCATTTGCATCACAAAAAGAGCACCTATGTAATTGAGAGTGACTAAATAAAACAATTATGCTAAAATAAAGAAAAAGTGCATTTGTTGGAGTTTATTGTGTTGTGCATTAAATAAAACCATGAGGATAAAATAACAAGGTATCAATTATTTGAAACTTGATTTAACCCTAAATTTGAAATTAGGGTTTTGAAAATAAGGAAAAGAGAAGAAATAGGAAAATATAAATAAAATGTATAAATAATTATCTTCAGTCTTAGTATTTCTAATGGCAAAAATAAAGTTTATAAAAGAGGATCCACAAAAGTTTGAACTAATTCAAATTTGGTTTGAAAATATAGAAAATAGAGAGAAAAATAAAAAAAAAAGGAAGAAAAACTTACCTGGGCTCTATACTTGAATTCGGCCCACCCAGGGAAACCCCGCGCTCGGCCCATTTCTGGGATCTGATCCCGCGCACTCGCGCCGACAGCTGGGGCCCGCGGGTCAGCTTCCCTCGCGCGCGCGTGCTTTCACCTCCGTGCGCACCCGACAGCGGGGCCCGCCGTCAGCCTCTCCGTCCGAGCGAGTATTCTCCTCCTCCCGCTGCGTCGCGGGTCCCGTTCGTCAGCCTCGCTGCCTCCGCCACACGCGCGCGCGGCCGACTTCTCCCTCTCGCTGCGGTGTGGGACCCACGTGTCAGGATCGTCCTCAACGGCTTCGCCGCGCATGGCGCGCGCGCGAATACCGCGGGGTCCGTTGAAGTAGCTCGGCCACGTCCGCGTCTTTAAGGGGGGGGGGAGCACGTCCGGGCTCGTCTCTCCCTCCTTATCCGCCTACCCTCGCGACTACCGCCGTAGCAGAGAGAGAACCACGCGCGCCGCCATTGTTGGTGTGTGCCCGCCGCCGTGGTTTCGCGATTGCGACGCTGGCACGGTCGGGGTTGTGGCCCTGAGTGCTTCTACGCGACCTCCGGTGTGTTCCCTCGACCTCTGTGGGCGCGATTGAAGCGCTGCGTGCCGGCAATTGCTCGCCGTGGTGAAGGCACCACCGCGGGTCCGCATCTCGCCGTGGCCGATGTCACCCGATCAACAATCCGCGGTGAGAACTACCCCAGTGTATTCGCCATTCCCTAAGCATGGTGTAGTAGCTTTTGATTGAATCCTAGGGCACCGGAAGGCCGGAATTGCTACGCTCCGGCGATGGCCACCGCGGTTGGTGGGCGGCGCCGCCGTCCGCTCGGTCGCGTGGTGGGGGAACAAGCCTGGGTCGTTCGATTTTCGTTGGACGGCTGTGATTAGATCGGGGCGTACCCCTTCGTCATTTTAATCCGAGCCGTCGAACTTCAATCGTGTGGTTCAAGGTAGTTTGGATCGTGGGCATTCGTGGGCCGTCGATCTCAGATCCTGCGGACATCGTCGCGTACCGGTTCACTTAGGTCAGGATCTAATCTGGGCCGCTCGGTTCAGATCGTGCGGCCGAGATTCAACGATACCCTTTCGCTGTGGCGGTTTTGTAAAAGAAACCCCGAGAAACCGAGGAATCAACCCGCCGTCCACCGCGGGTGTAGTCTGAGTCTTAGGGAAACTTACCCCGAGCCCCCTGCAGTTTCTTGTAATTGAGGCCCAGTCCCGCACAGTTATAAATTGATTAAATGATTAGGAAATTGAATTTTTAATACAAAGATAATTGCTAGAACTTTATAAATTCATAGAAAATTCATTTTTGCTCCAAATTGAACCATTCCAATTCCTAAAATTTTGTAATAATATTCTCTATCATTTAGAATCACTGTTTTGACATGAACTCTGTCAGAAAATTTATTTATCATTTAATCATATTATAATCACCTTAAATCTTAGGAAATTCATAACTTAAAATCTATAACTCCAAAATTAATAATTCTTTTTCCTGTGATCTTATTTTAACATGTAGATTATTAATATGTATTTTGCATATATGTTTGGTGTAATGTTAATTTTGCCTATACCATGTATGTTTGTATTGCTACGATTAGCAGTGAGGTCACGAGGATCTGAAGAATCATCCTGGTACCTGGATCTCAAGGCTCAGGCAAGTTGTGCCCTTGATCACTTCTTTTTACCCAGCCATGTTCTGATTAATTATAATGATCTGCATAGGTTAATTTTGATGGGACCCAATAGGTTACCCTAGTTTGTCTATCTTTATACCTTGTTCACCACTGATCTTTCTGGGTAGTACTTGCTAGTGCTATATGTGGTTTTGGGTATGGAGATACATTATGCATGATTACACTTTTTGTTATCAGTTGTTATTTAATGTTCATGTTAAGATCATTATGTTAATTGGAACATGGAGCGACCACCCGGGAAAACAGTGCTACCACAAGGGTAGTATGGGATGCCCTTGGCTGATTAATTAGGAAAGCTAGTGGAAGACTACCTTACCCGAAAGGGGCAAGGGCAGTAGGGGAGAGGTCAGTGTAGGGAGGCCCTCGGGAGGATTTTGCTGCGATGGCGGTCCTGCAAGGGATTCCTGCACTGGATCTTCCTATAAACTGTAGCGGGTTTTCGGAAGCTAGTGGAACTTTGTAAAGGCCTCGTAGTGGATCCCTAGCCATTCACCTCGGAAGTGTCTAAGGGCTTTGCAAACCCTGGCGACATGGGATACACGACTTGTGGGTAAAGATGTGCAACCTCTGCAGAGTGTAAAACTGGTATACTAGCCGTGCTCACGGTCATGAGCAGCTCGGACCCTCACATGATTAATTTATGGAACTAAATTCAATTTGTCATATGCATTGCATCGCGGGTGAAGTTGTTATTTTTGTTCTACTACTTAATTGGGATTGGTTTGGTATTTACTTATACTTAGTAACTGCTAATAAAATTTTGACCAACTTTAAAAGCAATGCTCAAGCTCTAACCATCTTCTTTGGTAAGCCTTACACTTCACGTGAGCTCCCACCTTTGGCGAGTTCATGCACATTATTCCCCACAACTTGTTGAGCGATGAACGTATGTGAGCTCACTCTTGCTGTCTCACATACACCACAGGTCAAGAACAGGTACTACAGGATGATGCTCATGGAGGATGCTGCGATGAGTTCGTGAGAGGTCTAGGTCGTCGTCTCCCAGTCAACTTTGGGTTGCTGGATCGTTGTCTCCTTATAATGTAATTATTTATTTTGTATAGAACTCCTGTTATGTATAAAGATGTGACATTCGATCCTGTGCCACTATACATCATATGTATGAGACTTGGTCCCAGCATACCTGGTGTTTATGTTAACCCCGGGTTTTGGACCCCTAAAATCCGGGTGTTACAGAAGTGGTATCAGAGGAATGTTGACTGTAGGACGAAACCTAGATAGAACTGGACAACCATTACCTACTTACCTTTGCCACTCTGATTCTTTTCTAAACTTATCTTAATCTTTTTCTCATCTATTTCCGCTTACTCTGATTATTCTTACCTTTTCCTTCTAAAAGACAAACTTGGATTTCACACTTTGAAATCCTGTGCCTAAAGTGACCTTTAGGAATAGGAGACCTAATCCTAGGAACAAAAACAAAACTATTTTTATAAGTGTCTGTATTTGAATGTTTGTTCTTATGATATTTTTCTGATTTGGATCTTTGATTGAGTGTGATGGGTTGTGGAGTAATGTCCATAATTGCATCTATACCTACACCTAGACATAAGGGAGAATACTTATAAAACAGACAACATAGATTATTCCCCATTAAACATATATCAAGTTTAATAGATCCATCTTATCTTAAATGACCCTCTCCTTATCTTAATAGATCCATCTCATCTTAAAAGATACTCATCTTATCTTGAAAAGATTCTATCCTATCCTAATAAAATCTAACTGACCTCAAAAGATTCTACCTTATCCCTATGGATTCATCTTATCCTAATAGGCATACTTATTCACCATAGTTTATCAACCATGATCTAATGCAACTTAATTAGATCTTATTTAGTCAAACTGGTCATACCAATCTAACCTAGATTCAATCTTGTGTAATAGATCCATCTTATCTTAAAGGATATACTAATGCCTTAATAAGATTCATCTTACCTTAAAAAGATTTTATCTGGTCCTAATAAATCTAACTAACTTCTACAGATTCTAACATATCCTAATAATATTTATCCTACCCTGGTAGATCTATTTAACCTAAACTAGTCTAATCTAGTCACATCCAATTTAATCTAGATCTTATCTTACCTAATGTGACCTGATCCAGTGTGGTCTAATGTTATCTAACTTAATGTGGTTCACTTAAACAGATTAATGACACTAGTAGAAGAGATTAGACCCCACTAGCCATGTATTAAAATTATCTTAGCACATTGGATCAACTCAAACCCAACCCATAGTGCCATAATGAATAGTATGACCTTTCTATTCCCACCTAATAACAAACAAACTTTTGACCTACAATCTTGTAGCCTATCTCACCCATGTATATCTCTCATCTTGACAGATTCTATCTTACCCTTGGATATTCACCTTATATGATTGGTTACCCCAATCTGGACATAAATTAAGCTCTACCAAAGAATCTATAGATTATAACCAACTACTAGCTTATCCATTCCGCTTAGTGATTTCCTTTGCAAAACTATTACCACATGCTTCTAACTTTCATGGTCAATACCAGGAAAGGAAAGATTATCACGTAACAACAAACAGAAAATGAATCCTCCAAATCCTCCACCTGTTGACCTCAATCAAGTGGTTGCTACCCAAAGACTGGTAATACAACAGTTAACAGACATGGTGACCGAGATGCAGAATCAGATAAGACAACAACGCGAGGAAATACGTCAAGCCCGCCAAGAAATAAGGCAAGCACGGCTGGAGAGACAACAACAACAACCTCCACCACCACCACCAGCTTCACCAAGCTACATAGATATAAATTATGATGATTTGTAAGGTCTAGATGTTACTTTAGTTAGTAGTTGATAAGATACTATTTTAGTTGGAATAATAAGGTCCATTTGACCCTGTGTTTTGCTAATAAAATATGCATCATGCCGAGATTTTGGTTTATGCATATGTGTTGAATTAATATGAGCATACATCCCTTTTCTTACTAATCTCGGGGACGAGATTCTTTTTAAGGGGGGTAGGATTTGTAATACTCAAGTTGTATGCCAAGAGTAATAGAGAGAAAGCTTCTCATTTTGTGTGTTTCATTTGCATCACAAAAAGAGCACCTATGTAATTGAGAGTGACTAAATAAAACAATTATGCTAAAATAAAGAAAAAGTGCATTTGTTGGAGTTTATTGTGTTGTGCATTAAATAAAACCATGAGGATAAAATAACAAGGTATCAATTATTTGAAACTTGATTTAACCCTAAATTTGAAATTAGGGTTTTGAAAATAAGGAAAAGAGAAGAAATAGGAAAATATAAATAAAATGTATAAATAATTATCTTCAGTCTTAGTATTTCTAATGGCAAAAATAAAGTTTATAAAAGAGGATCCACAAAAGTTTGAACTAATTCAAATTTGGTTTGAAAATATAGAAAATAGAGAGAAAAATAAAAAAAAAAAGGAAGAAAAACTTACCTGGGCTCTATACTTGAATTCGGCCCACCCAGGGAAACCCCGCGCTCGGCCCATTTCTGGGATCTGATCCCGCGCACTCGCGCCGACAGCTGGGGCCCGCGGGTCAGCTTCCCTCGCGCGCGCGTGCTTTCACCTCCGTGCGCACCCGACAGCGGGGCCCGCCGTCAGCCTCTCCGTCCGAGCGAGTATTCTCCTCCTCCCGCTGCGTCGCGGGTCCCGTTCGTCAGCCTCGCTGCCTCCGCCACACGCGCGCGCGGCCGACTTCTCCCTCTCGCTGCGGTGTGGGACCCACGTGTCAGGATCGTCCTCAACGGCTTCGCCGCGCATGGCGCGCGCGCGAATACCGCGGGGTCCGTTGAAGTAGCTCGGCCACGTCCGCGTCTTTAAGGGGGGGGGGAGCACGTCCGGGCTCGTCTCTCCCTCCTTATCCGCCTACCCTCGCGACTACCGCCGTAGCAGAGAGAGAACCACGCGCGCCGCCATTGTTGGTGTGTGCCCGCCGCCGTGGTTTCGCGATTGCGACGCTGGCACGGTCGGGGTTGTGGCCCTGAGTGCTTCTACGCGACCTCCGGTGTGTTCCCTCGACCTCTGTGGGCGCGATTGAAGCGCTGCGTGCCGGCAATTGCTCGCCGTGGTGAAGGCACCACCGCGGGTCCGCATCTCGCCGTGGCCGACGTCACCCGATCAACAATCCGCGGTGAGAACTACCCCAGTGTATTCGCCATTCCCTAAGCATGGTGTAGTAGCTTTTGATTGAATCCTAGGGCACCGGAAGGCCGGAATTGCTACGCTCCGGCGATGGCCACCGCGGTTGGTGGGCGGCGCCGCCGTCCGCTCGGTCGCGTGGTGGGGGAACAAGCCTGGGTCGTTCGATTTTCGTTGGACGGCTGTGATTAGATCGGGGCGTACCCCTTCGTCATTTTAATCCGAGCCGTCGAACTTCAATCGTGTGGTTCAAGGTAGTTTGGATCGTGGGCATTCGTGGGCCGTCGATCTCAGATCCTGCGGACATCGTCGCGTACCGGTTCACTTAGGTCAGGATCTAATCTGGGCCGCTCGGTTCAGATCGTGCGGCCGAGATTCAACGATACCCTTTCGCTGTGGCGGTTTTGTAAAAGAAACCCCGAGAAACCGAGGAATCAACCCGCCGTCCACCGCGGGTGTAGTCTGAGTCTTAGGGAAACTTACCCCGAGCCCCCTGCAGTTTCTTGTAATTGAGGCCCAGTCCCGCACAGTTATAAATTGATTAAATGATTAGGAAATTGAATTTTTAATACAAAGATAATTGCTAGAACTTTATAAATTCATAGAAAATTCATTTTTGCTCCAAATTGAACCATTCCAATTCCTAAAATTTTGTAATAATATTCTCTATCATTTAGAATCACTGTTTTGACATGAACTCTGTCAGAAAATTTATTTATCATTTAATCATATTATAATCACCTTAAATCTTAGGAAATTCATAACTTAAAATCTATAACTCCAAAATTAATAATTCTTTTTCCTGTGATCTTATTTTAACATGTAGATTATTAATATGTATTTTGCATATATGTTTGGTGTAATGTTAATTTTGCCTATACCATGTATGTTTGTATTGCTACGATTAGCAGTGAGGTCACGAGGATCTGAAGAATCATCCTGGTACCTGGATCTCAAGGCTCAGGCAAGTTGTGCCCTTGATCACTTCTTTTTACCCAGCCATGTTCTGATTAATTATAATGATCTGCATAGGTTAATTTTGATGGGACCCAATAGGTTACCCTAGTTTGTCTATCTTTATACCTTGTTCACCACTGATCTTTCTGGGTAGTACTTGCTAGTGCTATATGTGGTTTTGGGTATGGAGATACATTATGCATGATTACACTTTTTGTTATCAGTTGTTATTTAATGTTCATGTTAAGATCATTATGTTAATTGGAACATGGAGCGACCACCCGGGAAAACAGTGCTACCACAAGGGTAGTATGGGATGCCCTTGGCTGATTAATTAGGAAAGCTAGTGGAAGACTACCTTACCCGAAAGGGGCAAGGGCAGTAGGGGAGAGGTCAGTGTAGGGAGGCCCTCGGGAGGATTTTGCTGCGATGGCGGTCCTGCAAGGGATTCCTGCACTGGATCTTCCTATAAACTGTAGCGGGTTTTCGGAAGCTAGTGGAACTTTGTAAAGGCCTCGTAGTGGATCCCTAGCCATTCACCTCGGAAGTGTCTAAGGGCTTTGCAAACCCTGGCGACATGGGATACACGACTTGTGGGTAAAGATGTGCAACCTCTGCAGAGTGTAAAACTGGTATACTAGCCGTGCTCACGGTCATGAGCAGCTCGGACCCTCACATGATTAATTTATGGAACTAAATTCAATTTGTCATATGCATTGCATCGCGGGTGAAGTTGTTATTTTTGTTCTACTACTTAATTGGGATTGGTTTGGTATTTACTTATACTTAGTAACTGCTAATAAAATTTTGACCAACTTTAAAAGCAATGCTCAAGCTCTAACCATCTTCTTTGGTAAGCCTTACACTTCACGTGAGCTCCCACCTTTGGCGAGTTCATGCACATTATTCCCCACAACTTGTTGAGCGATGAACGTATGTGAGCTCACTCTTGCTGTCTCACATACACCACAGGTCAAGAACAGGTACTACAGGATGATGCTCATGGAGGATGCTGCGATGAGTTCGTGAGAGGTCTAGGTCGTCGTCTCCCAGTCAACTTTGGGTTGCTGGATCGTTGTCTCCTTATAATGTAATTATTTATTTTGTATAGAACTCCTGTTATGTATAAAGATGTGACATTCGATCCTGTGCCACTATACATCATATGTATGAGACTTGGTCCCAGCATACCTGGTGTTTATGTTAACCCCGGGTTTTGGACCCCTAAAATCCGGGTGTTACAATAAGAGTAGTAGCTTCGACAGAATCAGGTCTTGAAGATGCTTGCTTTGTGGAAAAAGATGCTTTAGAAGGGATCAGGCTTCAAGCTGTCGAGAATATCAATAAATACCAAGCCGAAACAGTCAAATGGCGAGATAGAAAAGTTCGGTTAAAGAATATTGAGCCGGGACACTTGGTGCTTCGGAGAGTGGCCAACCCAGACACAGTGGGCAAGTTACAGTTGAAATGGGAGGGACCTTTTTTGGTAGCATCTTCGTCAAGACCTGGTTCATACAGATTGAAGGACATGGATGGCAACGACATTCCAAGATCTTGGAATGCGGATGAGCTTCGGCGATATTATGTGTAATTTGATGTAACTTTTTTATGTTTTTTCTTTTTTCATGGCACCCTTTTCCTTTCTAAAGGGGGAGAAAGGTTTTTAATGGGGCCATCATATGTAATTTCCTTTTTAGTTCTATAAGAGCAAAATCCCCCAAGGAATGTAAATGTAAAAGTTGAGAACGCACCATCGAGTGCCGAAAACTGAAAAAGCGAAGAAGCTCCAAAGTCGTTCCTAAGGGAATGCAGAGCTTACAGTGAAAAATCAACGCTGATTCCGCCGAAAGTAAAAGGCGAAGAAGCTCCAAAGTCGTTCCTAAGGGAATGCAGAGCTTACAGCGAAAAATCAACGCTGATTCCGCCGAAAGTAAAAGGTGAAGAAGCTCCAAAGTCGTTCCTAAGGGAATGCAGAGATTACAGCGAAAAGTCAACGCTGATTCCGCCGAAAGTAAAAGGCGAAGAAGCTCCAAAGTCGTTCCTAAGGGAATGCAGAGCTGATGTGTGATTGTTTCTAAGGAAATAATGGCTGAGGATATGGCTTCGGATATGTGTTTGGATATTAATTCGCACAATCACATTACAACATAACATTTGCATTCATAAACATTCATTCAGGCATATATAGGATAATCATCATCATGGCATAAGTGGTTGTTTCGGCAAAAAAGAAGAAGCGGTCTTTTATGCTTCGTTGTGTACAAAAAATAAAGGTTTCGGCAAAAAAGAAGAAGCGGTCTTTTATGCTTCGTTGTGTATAAAAAAGAGAGGTTTCGGCAAAAAAGAAGAAGCGGTCTTTTATGCTTCGTTGTGTACGAAAAGAAGGGAAGGTGTTTTTTCGCCTTCGGCTCAAAATACTAATTTCGTCCACATCAAAGCGCCTTAATGGAAGGGTAAGGATATATTACAAGGTATGAACAAAGTTCATTAAGAACAGTTTAGCTGTATTTACAAAAGTTATTACAAAAGTCTCTTGAGTTTTTTCTACAGTCTACTCCTACTAATCTTCACCGGGCTTCAGCTTCGGCGGCATATTCTTTAAGCATCAGTTTCAGCTTCGTCATCCTACATGAATCAAGGTATTGTGAGTAAAAATCAAGTTTGAGGGAGAAGGTAAGCACAAGGTATGATTTCTTACTGGTTCAAGATGACTTCGAGCTTCGTCTCCAGCTTTTTCTCGCCCGCCTTTGGTCCATATCATTTTTATAAATCTGTTTGAAATGCTTCGGGCGAGGTCAGGAATATCGTCTAGCATTGATGGAGATAGAGTGAAATTGGGCCTGTTGACGATTTTTCCATGATCACAGCCGGCTTTTAGAAATGCTGCAGCAGTGCCCCGAGAAGCTACCCAGGCACAGAAGTCACCGTGCCCGGCTATAACTTCGTCAAGCTCATCAATTTCATCTTCAATATGTTCGAAGGTTCTTGGCAAATTTTCAGCCGAAGGGGTGAACTTTCCACTGCTGGCTCCAACTGAATAAAAGATCTTTTTTAATTGTTGAATACAGTTGTTACTAAATTTCAAACATTTGTCTTGAAGGCTTGTCAATGATTTCTTCAAATCTGAGTTTGTTTGGACTTCGGCCTCAAATTTTGAATTAAGCTCTAGCTTCTCTTCTTCAAATTGTTTTGATTGGCAGAGAAGCTTCGAATTCAATTCTGCTACTTTAGCTTCAGTTTCTGCCAATAAGCCTTCAGTTGTTTGGAGTTCGAAGTTTTTCTTTTCAATAATAGCTGATTGCTCTTTTATTCTGCTCTCTAAATTTTCAATTATAATTTCGTGTTTCTTATCCTCTAAATCTTGCTGCATTTTCAAAGCTTTGCTCAGTAGCATGCTCTGCACATAAACAACCTTCGTTAGGAACATTTTCATTATTAAAAACAATAGAAGTCAGATTAAAGTTGTTTACCTTGAAATTGGAATAAAATAAGCTACCAACGATATGTTGTCGTCGGTAGCGGCTGATATCCGTTTCCAGCTTCGGAAAACCGATACTCTTTGATAGAGTACCGATGACCTTAGCTCCAGTTTGATCCCGGATGCAGTTCAATTTCTCGTCGTCAATACCTCCGAAAAGAAGAGCTCCTGGCTTATATCCGCAAGATTTGGCATATTCTTTAAGCTCTTCTATTTCGGCCTTCGACAGTTCTTGCCCAACTAAATTTTGATATCTGAAGGCTTCGTCCTCTGAAGTATCTTCGGCTATTTCCTTTCCCTTCCCAGGCAATGTGGCCATGGTTTCTTCGGCAGCAGTGGTAGCTTCTTCTGCGGCTATGTCTAGCAGTATTTTGTCGATGTCTTCAATTGTAGTTTCCAAGTTCACATCTTCGGCCGAAGCGGCTTCGGTAGCCGCAACCTCCGAAGGTGCGACTTCGACATTTGTTGTGCCCTCAACCGCTGGCGCTTTCCGAGTTGAAGCCCTCGGTGGCGTCTTGTCAATAACTTCGGTCACTGCAATAATTCTTTGTCTCTTTGTTTTGGTTATCTTCTTCGTTTTTTCGGGATCCTCCACCTTTCGAAAAAGCTTTGTCAGTTGAGGCCCTAATGGACTTAGCTTCGCGGGCAGGGTTTCAGTCATTACCTTTAAGATTTCCTCCACGTCGGTGGTAGAGGGTGATGCAGGAGTCCCCTCTTCATCGGATAATTTTCGCTTCGGAGATGATATTCTTCTCTTCTTTGGAATATTCTTCTCTTTTGGTGGTTCTTCCTCATCTTTGTTCAAAGTTTCGGCCACCCTTTTCCTTTTTTGACCCTCAGCACCCTTATTCAGCCGTTCATAGTCAGGGTACTCGAAACCCAGGGCATCAAACACTCGGTTTAGTCTTCGCTTCGGACGGGTGCCGAAGGCCGCAGTCATTAGCTGATCTTCTTTTTTGGAGTAATTACCAAGTATTTCATTGCACATTACTTCAACTGTGTCCAGCCACTCTTGGCAAGGTTTTTTAAAGTATTTCTTGAACTTGAAATGGTAAGGAAGTCGGACAAGTTCCCCTTCTTTCTTCTCCCCTTCCAGCTTCGGCATTTTCCATTCTTTTAAAGTAGGGAAAACCCTGAAGGCCAAGAACTCTTGAACCAGGTCCCTAGTACTGATATGCTCTGAAATAATTCTAAATTCACCCAGTGCAGCCCAGGTGGGACCTTCTAATGTCATGTGGCATCGCGGTCTTGTTTCTCCAAAGATCAATTCAAGTGGGCTTTGTACCAACTTCTCTTTGTCTTCGTCAACTTTCACATAAAACCACTCTGACTTCCAGCCTGCCGGCCATTTGCTTCGGTAGCTAATAACAGGAAACTTTGTGGTTTTCCGATAGGCAAAATTGTAGCAACCAAAGTTATCATGTAATCCATCTTTTCTAGCCTTCGTCTGGTAATGTAGCTCATGAACTCGACAAAAACTGTCGGCAAACGGTTCCACCGCCTGGCTTCGGAGGGCCCAGATGTAAACACTAAGCCTAACGATAGCGTTAGGAGTCAACTGGTGAAAGTAGATACCAAACTTCTTCAATACATCTGCAATAATCCCAAGAAGGGGGAATCTTAACCCAGCCTTTAGAAAGCTCTTGAAAATGACTATCTCATCCTTCTCTGGCTTCGGGGTAGTTTCTTCTCCCCCGAAGCGAAGTAGCTTCTTCTGACTTTCACTGAAATAACCTGATTTTACCATCTTGGAGAGATCAGCCTTTGAAACGGTCGACTTTCCGAAGTCCAAGTGGCTGGGCTTACTTGGCATGGCAATGCGATAATCATCTTCGGGATCAGTTTCTTCAATGTTCTCATCTTCTGCTTCGACAGTTGCTTGTACTGCTTCAACAGTGGGGATTTTCTCCGAGGTTACCAGTCCGGATCGTTGCATTGCTTCGGAGATGGGAACAGTCTCCGAACCTTCAGCTTCGTCTCCTTCACGCTCAACCCTGGCGGTAGATCGCACTCTGGCCATTTAATTCTGAGTTTGTGGAAATTGAATACTTTTTTCTCCCGAAGCCTTTCCTTCTCACGAAGCAGACTTCGAGTTGGACCTTCGTTCGATTCCGAGAGTCAAGCTTCGGCTATGGTTAAAAATTTTGGCAGCAAAACAGTGCAAATAGCAATGAATGCTGTGGTAACTTCACACCTACCCGTCTGTTTATATAGTGCTGCAGGTAAGAAGGCGAAGCGCCAGGATTTTTACACCAGGCGGACAGTCACTGGCACTCGCTGCGCGGTGGACCGTAGAAACCAAATAGTAACTCTGCAAGGTGGGCCTGACACGCGCTCGGAAACTGGATCGTTTCTTGACAACGAGCTCAGGGAAGGTGTTTTCTGGACCTTCGGCTTCCCGAAGCTGAAGAGGCTTTTTTCACGGATCAAGCTCGTTGCGAAAAACGATCTAGCGCCGCGAAAGGGGCTACTGTTGGGGTCATGCTTCGTTGCGCCGAAGGTCTTGTAAGAAGAAGCAGCTTCGGCTGAAGTTGTCCCCAGGAGATGACCGAAGGTTCCTCTTCATGAAGCTTCGGTATTACAAACCAAATTAGAGATAGAATGACCTTTTAATCCATAAAGGTCTGGGTCAATGTTGTAAACTTTTATGAGGGGCACAATTGTAATTCTTCACAGGCTGTGTCCTGTGTCTATAAATAGATGAACAGTACCCCCGTACTGTTCACGCTGACTTGGCATTTGCTTTCCGTCATCCTTGTACTTTTGCCTTCCGGCAATCCGAAGGTACACTTGTAATTTGAAGTCATTTCTATTTTTATATGATAATAAAATAGAAATGATGTTGTGATAATATTTAAATGTTTATATTACTTTTTATGTTGCATGTAAGTCCTTCGTCATAGTTTATTGTGCTTACGAAGATATGTTGTTTGTGACCTTCGTCCGGAGCACATTATATCCCGAAGGGAAATAATGCTTCAAAGGACGAAGGGCTTTATCATTTAACACTTTTTATGTTGCCTTGTTCTTAATCCGAAGCATTTGAGAACAAGTCCCCAACACTACCTGAACTCGCCCCTCTCTCTAGCTCTCCTCGCTTGCCATCGTCGCCGGAGCTCGCCACCACGCGCCCTGTTCGCCGGAGTTCGCCCCGCCGGAGCCCGCCCGACGTCGAGGACCTCTGCCCGCTTCTCTTACTCGACCGACCTCCTTGTCGAGCCATCTCCATTTCCCTGCGCAAGCGAGAACCCAAGGTGGAAGACAACCCCAAATTAATTTGTGTATTTTCAAAATACTTTTGATTCGATTCATGAATTGTATATTTAGTTTGTTGTAATATGAACATGTGTGATCCGAAATACATGTGTATGTGCGCTATGGAATTTTTGGTAGATATATGCGATTATTAGTGCACCGTGATTGTTCATGATAGTCGATGCGTTGATTTTTGGATTAGAGAGAAATATGACGAAAAATTTAGCAGTCACACGTTGGTGATAAAAACACTAGATAGGAAATTTTGTAGTTAATTTTGGTCACAATGAACTTTGGAAATTATTTTGGAGAATTAAAATCATAGGTTCATTTTAATGAATTTAAAAAAATGGTATAGAACTAATGTCATTATAGGATTTTAGATGATTTGTCACTGATTATTTTATTAATATTTTCTTTTTACAAAGAAAGGAGAAAATACCGCTAGTAGTATGGAAAATAGATTTTTACTAGACAAAATAAACGTGTTCGCGAGGATAGCACTTAAATTATTGGAGTTAGTAAAATACTAGTTTATGTCAAAATAACCCCGCTTATGTTATAAAATATCCAATTAGTAATTTATAAGGATTTTTAGAATATTAATATTAATAGATTCATTTTTGGCTATACTCAATAATTCAAGTTAGAAATAAAAAGGATAAAATCTATTAATCTATTTATTAGTATTAAAGACAATAACTACCATTTATTTTTATTGATGATGTTAATACGGATTAATACTAGTTAAAACTATATTTATAGCACTTACTCATTATTCACTATTTATGACTCTCAATAATAGTAATAAATGAATTAATAAGCAATTAAGCGCTAAGACGTATTTATGTGTGTATTAAGTGCGATGTGTTAATGTGAATGTAATGGTGTATGTTTATGTAATGGTGCATGTTTATTTATTGGTGAATGATTTCTTTTGTATGTACGATATGCGAATCGATATTAGAAGCTGATTGTGTGGTAGAGGATTCGAATATGTTTGAGGACGACCCGCAAGACGCTTTTGAGCAAGGCAAGTGGATTCTCCATCTGCATATTCTTTTTGTACCCAACCATTGCATATAATAATGTTTACTTTTTGATATACTGCATAATTTGATGGGTTTTACCTAATTAAGGATTTCCTAGATTTACCAACTGTATTCCTTGTTTACCCTGGGAAAATTATTAAGCTTTGCAAATTTGTGCTACCACTCAACTTATTAATTCTGATGTCACTCATTAATTGATATTAATGTTCCAATAATGAAATTGGCAATTATGACATTAACCCATTGGTTAAAACAACATTATTTCAAATTAATTGGAACATGCAGTGACCATCCAGGATAACAGTGCAACCACGAGTGCTATCATGGCTCTGGCTTTGGTAATTAGCTTTATATGCTTAGTGCCTAGCAACCTTACCTGAAATATGGGCAAGAGGGGGAGCGGTGGTGTTAGCAGCCTACGTTAATATGGGGACGTATTCTTGGCTAAGGTACCTCACCCAGGGGGCCACCACCATCGTCTTTAGAAACCTTAGCGGGTTGCTTCGTATTAAGTGTATTTTGTGAAAGCCTCATAATGGATCCCTAGCTATTCACCTCAGCAGTGTTTAAGGGTCCGATCAACCCAGGCTAGATGAGATACATGGCTTGTGGGTAAAGTTGTACCACCTCTGCAGAGTGTAAAACTGATATATCAGCCGTGCTCACGGTTACGAGCGACTTGGACTCCTCACATGATAATTGAACTTGAAGATGGAAATAAACTGAGATCCGATGATCTGCCAATTGCTCGCTTAAGTGGTTTCACTTAAGTGTTTTTGTTACACTCATATTCCTTTGTTTAAATGGGATACTTGGGATTCACACTATTTAGTAAGACAGGCGTTGTTAATAGAATATTGACCAACTAAAATGCTTACTGCTCAACCTTAGCCTCACCTTGTTATACCTGCATTAATTTTTCCCCCATTTGCTGAGCCCCGACCATAAGTGAGCTCACCCTTGCGAATATTTTGATCAGAGGGTGATGCTGGAGACTTTGATGGAGATTTTGACGACGATGAATTCTAAATCTAACGATGCGCCGGTCATCTTCCTGTGGAAGATTGCCCATGTCATTTAATTCCGCCTTTACTTTGATGTGATACTTGTTAAAGATACAATGTTTCAGATGATGTAATAAAGTATTCTACTCTCTTTACACCTTTATTGCATTGTCTTTTGATATATTACACTTGTGACGTCAACATATGTGTGGAAATGGATCCTGGCACACATATGCTATGCGCTCGGTTCTACCCCCTGGAACCGGGTGTGATACTAGCATACTAGTATCCATCTCAAAAAGGAATCCTGAGTTCATGCAACTAAAGGTTTCAAGCAACTCCTACATTTAAGTGCACATTACAAGGCTACAAACATTAAGTGTAGTATAGTAGCATATATAAACGGTTATGCATAAAACTGGGGCTTGCCTTCAAATGCTGGGGCTGCGGGGAGATCCTCGATGGTAGTCTCAGGAGCTTGCTCCTGGTCTTCCTCGTGGATAGCTCCTTGCTCAGGGATGAGCACGTACTCTCCGTCAGCGATATTGCAATCTAATGAATGCAATGAGTAAGATACATGCATGGTATGATATGCAATTTAGCAATTAAACATTGATGGTGAATGATTAAATTAATAAGGTAGAGCTTAATTTTGCTACTGAAGGTTCTTGTGGCATACTTAGCAAATTAGGGTCAAACTTGGTTAAGCTGAATGGTAAGTTTATTTTGGTGTCTTACTAATTTCTCTTTAATGTCTTAGTGAGAGTTTATTAAGGTTTCTAGCTGAAACCATTAGAGTGAGATTTGTTATCCCCTTTTTTATTTTTATTTCTTTTATGCTTTTAAGGTGGGTTTGAACTACAAGATAGCTTAATAAATTTCCAAAAATTACAGTGGCTTCTTGCTGGTGTATAAGCCTCTGTCTCAAAATTTGGGGTTTAAAAAGTGAGTGGTTCTCTCTGTATAAAATTAGCAAATATTAGGGTAGAGGGGGGTGTTTGAACTACAACTACCTTTTAACAAAGGGTTATTTTCTAAGACTTATTTTTGCTGGCATCTAGATGTTATAACATGACTTTACAAATTTTTAGCCACTAATACTCATTAGTTATTTTACTATGATTTTATAAAGTTTCTAGCCAAAGGGGTGCTTTCTACTACCACTATATTTGAAAAATATCAAACAACAGATTTCTGATTTTTCCTATCTTCTTCTTTGTGCAAGAGCAATCATTCAGAAATTTGGTAGCTTTTTGCATAAGGGAAAGGTGGTAGGAATTTCTTGAACTAAATGGTCCTTTACATGAAGTATTGGCAATGGGTATTATTTGTAACTTTCAATTGGATTTTGCATTTTTCTCTGGTGGCTTACTTCAATATTAATCTGGTAAAATTTTATTTGCGCACTCATGCACACTTTTTGGCTTGCTTATCATTTAATTAAAATATGGCTCAATATCAAGTTCTATTTGTTTACCCTACTTAAAATGATGGACTGGGGTGTTTATCATTTTTGTAGTGGTATCTTAGTGGTTACAAGTCCACTGGATTTTTCTTAAAAATTTTGGAATTGTTTTCATAATTCTATTAATTGTTTTTCTAGTTTGATTAGTGCTTAATAAAACATTTCACCTAGAATTTTTTCTGGACTAGGGTTCCCTTTATTTTTCCTAGGTTCTCTATTACGTAAGTAGACTAGGAAAAATAGTTGCATTCACTGTTCATTATTTTTCAGTGTCTTTCTCATTTTCCTAAGTTTTGGGCACATCTGGCTTTTAATAGATAACCGTGTCTAAATCTTTAATACTGGGGTGCTCACTATTTTTAAACAGTGCCTAAGTGGGGTTCACACTTCTACAAATTTTTTTAGGTTCAGCACAGAAGCATAACTAATTTTCTTTAATTTAATAAGGTTTGGTCAGTTTCTTTAATTAATTCCAAACTCTAAAATTTAGAACAAAAATCACGGGGTTCAGTATTTTTAGTTGATAGTCCATAATATTTTGAATCCAGCAAAATTAGTTTGACTAAATTTGGTGGAATATTTCTCAAAATATGAAATTTCTAAGTTCTCTGCTGAATTTAAAAGATTAATTAGAAATGGATAAAGGAAAAATGGTTTTGCACTTGGGTCCCTGGCAAAAGATTTTAAATGAATTACAGACAGGTCCTTGGTGCACTATTCACATGAGTCTACGGCTCTGCAGAAAACCCCCTAAGGTTTCTCAAAATTGAACCCGCGATCCTTCCCCTAATGGAACAGTGACCGCGGCGGAAGAATATGGCGGAGGGGCTTACCGGCGACGAGGTTGCTCCGGTGAAGGGTCGGGTGAGGTCCGAGAGTCTCTGGCGATCACGACGAGCTGTGGATCGTCGGCGATGGTGGTCGGAGGAGGTCGATCCACGCGCGCAGGCGGGGGAGCTCGTCGGTGGCAAGGAATCCGGCCTAACTAGGGCGCAATTGATCAATTAAATGGGTCAGGGAGTTTCACCAGAGGTCAAGGAAGATGTGTGTGCGAGGAATCGGAGAATGGCTCACTGGATTGCTTGGTCCACGCGCGGTTGAGGGTGGCCGAAGTCCGGCGAAGGTGATCTCGGGTCTCCGGTGAGGTTCTGTCGAGTCCGAGAGTTTGGAGATCTTCACGGGCCACTGGTGAAGCTAACCGAGAGGCCGGCGCAACTTGGACGAGACTGGAGCGGGCTGGCCGCGGTGGCCGAGGCTTGGGCAGTGGTGGCGGGCGGTGGCGCGGCGTGGCCGAAGCGGAGTCCGGTGAACTTCGGCTTAGGCAAGGCCTAAGAGCGCACGGGGAGGTACGGCCGAGGCCTTGGGCTGCTTTATAGGAATGGCGAGGGCGAGGGCGAAGGCGCGTGGCGGACTTGACCGGACGCTAGGGCGAGCGCGCGCGCGGGTTGGGCGAACGCCGGCGTGCCGACTAGGGTCGAACACGTGTGCGCGTTTATTCTACCCGAGTTCTGGCGCGTGTGGTCATTCATCCGAGCCTGCTCTTGCCTTGGTCAGTGCAAAAACCTCTTCTCCTCGCTATAAGCTACCGATCTTGTGTGGGGTCATAGGATTTGGCCTACTGGTTTCAAAGATTTGGAGCTCTGAAGTCTGGTCTGCTCCCAGTCTAAGGCAAATCTTCGGTTTTGTCGTGTCTAGGGCTCGAGTCCCAATACCATCTTCTAGTATGCGATAGAGGGGTTAGTTAGACACGTTTTTGTTAATGGGAGCTTTAGGATTAGAGCTAAGGATCAAGGTGAACGTGCTCGGTTTTGGTTCAAGGGCTAAAAATTCAGAAATCTGAATTTCAGATTTCCCCATTAAACCTCCACTTCAAAGGCTTGTATGGAGTTTTTAACAAACTATTTAGGCCAAACTTTTATAATCTTTATTGTAGCTTAGTTAGTGTATTTCAATTTTTATAATTGGCCTAAGCCATGATTTCATGTTTTTCATGGTCTTTCATCCCTTTTATTCATTTCTACTTAAATGGCTTATTTAGGGTTAGAATAAGGGTTTCAACATTTTTTCCTTTTTTTTGAAAACCTCATTTATTTTAGACATGATTCTTTAGATGCAAACTTAGTGTATCTTTTATTTTTAAATTGATTTGGTGCTTCTTGCTCCATTTGGCTTACATGAAATGATGGTACTTGAGCTAGTACTGAGAAGAACCCTAGGTGACACTAGGGTGTCACACTAACGGAGCATGCTGAGCACTCAATTTATAGAGAGCGATCGCAAGTACGAGATTGATGTATTGACTTAGAGCAAAATCTTCATGAATCAAGAGATACAAAGCTCCAAAGGTGACCAAATTCCACTGAAATTCAGAGTTAGACACATGGTGCTCATGGGACTTTTTGAAAATAAGTCCAAATCTTTCCATACTACTTGAAAATCCTCCAATGTAAAAGTTACTTGGTTTTTGATATTCTACCACTTTGATATTTACATTTTGGTCCAAAAGGGTATATAATTTGAATTCACCACCCTAGGGTACAAATTAGGGTTTTCTAGGGTTTCTTTTAGGGTTTTGGGTACTCTAGGGTTTTTGTGCCACTCAAATCCATCACTCTTGATCTCTTATGAATATTTCCAAGGACTTTTGAGATATTACTCATCTTGGCTTACCATTACCCTTTTGCCCTAATCCCAGTGTTGAGTACCCTACCCTAGGGTTAAGTACACTTCAAGTCACCACATCATAACTTATTTTGAAATTTTACCTAGTGAATGCATTCTAGGTGTACAATCAACATGAAATGTCAATGCATATGATGTCGTGCTCAAGTTTTAGTGTCAGTAACACCAGGGGTGTTACAGGCAGTAGCCGGACCTCCCGGAAATAGACTTTCGTGCTAAGAGAGCTTCGACAAAGGCAAGTCCATTCTTCCCTTAATGCTTAAATTACCTACTCTTTCCACCACTGCCTAAGCAGGGATATGGGTTGGGTTCTATGCATTGTGAGTCAAGTGATATCCTGCATTAAAGAATATCTTTTGGGTACAAAAATGTGGGTTGAGGCAATGGTTTTTTCTAAAAAGAGAAATGTTTTCAAAGAGTGTATGATGAAGGGTATTCACCCTTATCACCAACTGAGAGGGATGATCAGGGACTCCCTGGTTTAGGGGAGGGCCTAAGGTGTTGGCACAACCGGGTTAGGTGTGAGCATGAAGGATCGTCCCCTCATATAAGGACCAGTTTCTCATCCTTCACTACCTGTACTCATCACAAGTACAACCACTCGAGCCTGTATAGGCAGTCACTCAATCTGAACTTGCACGGTCCAAACCCCAGGGTTATGACGACTGGGGAGCACCGGGAGGATAAGGAAGTGGAATGTTTTGTCTAGTTTGGGCATGGTGGTGGCCTTGTTCCTTCCGGTATAACTGTTAATGTAAGGACGTGCAAGGAAGAAAAGAGCTTTGGATTCGGGTCTCATTGGCCATGAGACTGCAGAGCCGGACTAGTGGGTAAAGTGTACACCTCTGCACAGAGTTTGAAACATATTCGAATAGTTCGGGTCCACTGGTATGGACGAGTCTGGTGTGGTATGATAATTAGTGTTTTTGATCTTCGTAAAAAGGGAGAGTGTGTGGGTGTTTTTGGAAATAAAAGCAATGCCACGGGAGCGGGAAGCTCAGTGGTGGTTGAGTGTGAAAATGTGCTACTCCTCTCTTTTGGGTAAAACATCATGTATCTCCTTTCTCTGAAAAAGAAATGAGTGACTTCAACTCCACCATACCAAGCATGTAACATATAGGTCCCTCTCTCTTTTCGGGCGGGATGGGCTTGAGGAATACCTAGTGTATTCACCCAGATTTATTTATGTTTTTCAGCTACCGAAGACTTCTTTTCTGCTATGTTCGACTAGAAGGGGGTTGTGTTTGCACCCAGTCTGCCTGTGCCTTGTGCTAGATGATCTTCCACTGTGCTATGTTTCCACGCTCGCTAGAGCTTGTATTTTGGTATTGTAATAACTATTATTTGAGACTCTGTACTATTTGAAGAAATGAATGTGTTTACTAGCCTCCTGGGACTAGTAATTGTATCACATTTGAGTCCCAAAGGATCGGGACGCTTCAGTGGCTAGTCACCAGGCTGCTCTGGTCCGACAGTCAAGACCCAACACTCACCCTTCACCGCTCCTGGTCCATCAGCACGAGCCGACATGACCTTCACCTTAGTCGTCAACCACTGTCCCTATGCTCCACACCTGCACACCATAAGCTAACCAACATGGTTGCACAAGCATAATCTCACACTCTGGTCAGTCCACTGACTTCCTAGAGTGCCACCCGTTGACAATCACTCATCATCAACCCATACCACAAGGGACAAGTCAACCTTATGCTCATAATCTCCTCCTTGATGAGTGCATTGTCAACACCACCATATGAGCATATGTAAGCAGAAAGAGGAAGAAGAAGAGAAACTCACTCAAATAACCAAAAGCTAGATAAAAGCTAGACAAGTCATTTAGAGTAAGCAAAACTTGGTCCCCAAAGAAATGGACAACGGCTCAACACCACCAAGCAAGAAAAAGGCTAGCCCTCAATAACAGGCAAAAGCGGGCTCAATACCACTATCCAGAAGCCAAAATCTTATCGGAGCACAAAAAGCTTTATCGGAGCATAAAAACCAATTTAGAGCATAAAATCAACACAATAGCTAAAATCAAAGCTAGTTCCTCCAGAAAGAGGCACATGGCTCAACACAACTAGCAAAAGCTCAAAAAGTCTCAACTCTCCTCCCCCTGACACAATACTCCCAAGAATCACTCCCAGAGATCAACAACTCCAAATAACACATTTCTCCCCTTGGATGAGAGGAAGTCCAAAAGACCAAATTTAAGAATTTCACCCCTTGATAGAGGAACCGGGAAATCTCAAAATCTCTCCCCCTTGTTGACAAGTGATCTCATCAAGCACAAACAAGGGTAGAATGAAAAACTTACCCTTGACAAGAGAACTCCCCTGAGAAAATGCAGAAATGCAACAGAGAATAGGAAATGGAGAAATGCAAGAGCTTCAGGAGTATACCAAGTAGAGTGTAAAAATGTTCTAAGTGATGTTGTGTTAAGTGTGCAGCAATAAATGCATGTGCTAGCAAATGCTCAAATTGATCATATGCACAAGATATGTGAAGTGTAAGCATTTTGATTCAGTTTTAAGCATTTTAAAGAGGTCTTCACCACAAAGATAGCACTAAGCATATAGTAAGCAGGAAATCAACTAAGTGTCAGTCACAGGTAAACAAGCCAAAATCCAATGTGCTTGGTCCTCGAATATAGCATAGGATTCTTGGCAACACTTATGGCACTCGTGGTATCGCAAAGGAGAGGCACATGATGAAAATCCAAGCCAAAATCCTGTAAGGTAGCCATCATCCAAAGCAATTGCGAGCAACAACTAACGACAGCAACATACTCGGCCTTTATGGTAGACTAGGAAACTGTAAGGCCCAAAATTAGTAGAAAAAATATAATAATAATTATAAAATAAATAAACAAATATAGTTATTATAGTGCTTTGGGAATTAGGGAATGAGAAAAGAAATTTATAATAAAGTCAACTATTGTTGAAGTCAAAAATGAGAAGGGAAATAAAATAGTAATGTTTAAAATAATATGGTTGATATTCACATTTGATTTTCAATTGAGACATTTGGAAAATTTGAAATTTAAAACAGGAGTATAAATTTGAGTTTGAATAATTGAATTTTGAAATTAGGAATAGAAAATGGGTGAGGAAATTTCAATGAAACCAATTATTCCTCCCCTAAATGAGTGACAAGAAAAATAATATTAATATATAAAAATAGTAGATGTTATATTTTCATTAGGGATTTGATTGATATTTGGGAATTTGGAAATTTGATTCAGAAATGAATTGGAAATTTGGAAAGGAAAATAGGAAAATAAAGCAGAAAATAAATAATAAAAAAAGAAAACTAACCCGCCATCCACCAGCAGGTTGTCTTTGTCTGGGGAATTTCACAAGAGAGCCCCTCGTATTTTACTTATTAACACGCCCAGTCCCGAGGATGATAAAAATAAAGAATTACTTAGAGAAATTGATTTTTAGTACAAAAATAAATCCAGAAATTCAATAAATTCATAGAAAATTCATATTAAATCCTTTTGGGTCCATTCCAGTGGCATTAATTTTGTATTAATATTGTCTACCGACTAGTAACACTGTTTAGCCATGAAACTGGAATTTAAATTAATGATTCTTGTTCTAGGTGCTTAAAAACTTCAGAAATTCATAACTAAATAACTATAACTCCAAAATTAATGATTCTTGTTCCTATGGTCTTATTCTAATATGTAGATCATTAATATGTATTTTGTTCTTATGTTTGGTGTGATGTTAATTTTGCCTATACCATGTTTGTTTGTATTACTACGACTAGCGTGAGGTCACGAGTCACCTGAAGATCATCCTAGTACCTGGATTCTCATGTCGCAGGCAAGTTGTGCCCTTGATCACTTCTTTCACCCAATCATGTTCTATTAATCATAATGATCTGCATAGGTTAATTTTGATGGGACCCAATAGGTTACCGTAGTTTGACTATCTTTATACCTTGTTCACCACTGAATTTTTGGGTAGTACCTGCTATTGCTTTATGTGGTTTAGGGTATAGAGATACACAATATTCATTATCATATTTTTATTATCAGTTGTTATTTACTGTTCATGATAAGATCAATATGTTAATTGGAACATGGAGAACCACCCGGGAAAACAGTGCTACCACAAGGGTGGATTGGGATGCCCTTGGCTGACTAATTAGGAAAGCTAGTGGAGGACTACCTTACCTGAAAGGAGTAAGGGCAGTAGGGGAGTGGTCAGTGTAGGGAGGTCCTTGGGTTGATTTTGCTGCGATGCCAATCAGGCGAGGGATCCCTGCATTGGAGCTTCTTAGAAACTGTAGCGGGTTTTCTGAAGCTAGTGGAACTTTGTAAAGACCTCGTAGTGTTACCCTGCCTCGCCTCCTCGGTAGAGGTGTATGGGAGTGGCTTTCTCTTGGCAGATGGGTAACATGACTTGTGGGTAAAGATGCGCAACCTCTGTAGAGTGTAAAACTGGTATACTAGTCGTGCTCACGTTCATGAGCAGCTCGAACACTCACATGATTAATTTATGGAACTAAATTCAATTTGTCATATGCATTGCATCGCAGGTGTTGTCATCACATTTGTTCTACTACTTAATTGGGTTGGTATTTACTTATACTTAGTAATTGCTAATAAATTTTTGACCAACTTTAAAAGCAATGCTCAGCTTCAACCATCCTCTTTGGTAAGCCTTACACTTCACATGAGCTCCCACCTTTGGCAAGTTCATGCACATTATTCCCCACAACTTGTTGAGCGATGAACGTATGTGAGCTCACTCTTGCTATCTCACACCCCACACCACAAGTCAAGGATAGGTACCGCAGGATGAGGCACATGGAGGATGATGTGACAAGTTCATGAGAGATCTAGGTCGTCGTCTCCTAGTCAACTTTTAGGTTGCTGGATCATTGTCTCCATATGATGTAATTATTTATTTATTTTGTACAAAACTCCTATCATATAGTAAAGATGTGACATTCATTTCTATACCACTATTCATCATATGTGTGAGACTTTGTCCTAGCACACCTGATGTTTATTTCGCGTCCGGGTTTTAGACCCCTAAAACCCGGGTGTGATAGCAACACTAGAATATTTACAAGAAGACCAAGAAACCAACGAAGTCCCCAAAAACTGACAAGTCCCAGAAGTAGACTTGGGCTCCAAAAGGCAACCCGAAAAAACAGCATCAGAGTAACCGCACAAAGACAAAACGGACGACGAGGAGTACCATAAACCAAACTCAGGAGTAAAGTGTAGGTACCTCTTAATCTACTTCACAGCCTTTCTGTGAGATGCGCATGGGGAAGCCTAGAAACGAGCGCATAGACACACTGTGAAGTGTATGTCTGGCCTCGTCACAGTCAAGTATAGGAGAGAGCCAATCATGATCATGTACTCCTTCTGGTCCACGGGTTCGCCATCCTCATCGGCATCTAGCGTCAACGAGGTGGACATGGGTGTCGAAAGAGGCTTGCCCTCGCCCATGTCGAACTTCTTCAGGACGTCCTTTGTATACTTGCCTTGATGCACAAAGGTCCCATCTTGGGTCTGCTTGATTTGCAGCCCAAGAAAGAAGTTCAGCTCGCCCATGATGCTCATCTCAAATTCTCTGCTCATAAGATCTGAAAATCTAGACAAAGAGCATGAGAAGAACCACCAAAGATGATATCATCCATGTAAATCTAGACTAAAAGAGTGTCACTATCATGCTTGAGGAGAAAAAGAGTTTTGTCCATAGAGCCCATTTTAAAACCCTTTGAAAGAAGAAAAGATTACAAACGCTCATACCAGACTCTAGGGTCTTGTTTCAAACCATACAAAGCTTTTTGGAGTTTAAACACATGGTTAGGAAACTTGGAACTCTCAAAACTAGGGGCTGCCTCACATACACCTCTTCCTCTATATACCCATTCAAAAAGGCACTTTTGACATCCATTGAAAAAGCTTAAAACCATTTGAAGCAACAAAGGCTAACATGATCATAATGGCCTCTAAAAGGGCAACAGGGGCCAAGGTCTCCTCATAATGAATTCCCTTTTTTGGTAATACCCTTGGGCAACCAACCTCGCCTTATTTCTCACTACCAAACCATCCTCACTCTATTTGTTTTTTGAAAACCCATTTTGTACCGATGGGATGGCAGTTAGAAGGAGGTGGCACCAAAACCCAAACCTAATTTCTTTCAAAATTTTCAAGCTCCTCATGCATAGCATTAACCCAGTTAGGATCAGATAAAGCATGTCCAACATCTCGAGGCTCAAAAGTAGCAACAAAAGCTGAGTGAGCAAAGTGAGAAATCTGCTGCGACCTAGAGCTAGTGACTCATTCGTGAAGCTCCTCGGTCATCTGCTGAGGTGGGTGATGATGTTGAATCTGCTGTGGAGCCTCCCTTGAGGAAGTGGCCTCCCCATCAACAGCAGCCTCAACTCCTCTAGTCTCAGCAGGAGCTAGCTCAAGCAAAGCCCAAGTGGTGGAAGAAGTGGGGTTAGGTCCTTTAGCCATAGTAGTGGAAGCAGGCTCGACTGGGGCAGCCAGTGGAGTCCGCTCGGGATCACCCCAATTGGTGTCGTTGTGCTCCTCCTCCACAAACATGGTATGTCCCATCTGATCTAGACCTGCAGGCTCAAAGACAGGAGATGAACAAGGTGCAGTCTCATCGAATGTGACCTCACAAGTCTCCATAATGTGGTTAGTCTCTAGGTTAAGAACACGATAAGCACTAGAATGTAATGCATAACCCAGAAAAACTCCATCATACGACCATGACTCAAATTTGTCCAAATATCCCTATTTTAGCACAAAGCATCTACAGCCAAACACCCTGAAATGACTTACCTTGGGTGGCCGTCCAAATCACAGCTCATAAGATGTTTTGTTCAGAAAAACCTGAAGAAAGATGCGACTGGACACATGGCAAGCAGTGTTGATCGCTTCGGCCCAAAAACACCTAGGAGTCATATGCTCATCAAGCATCGTCCTGGCCATCTCAACAAGGGTCTAATTCTTACATTGAACAATGCCATTCTGCTGTGGCACATACAGAGAGGAAAACTGATGCTCGTATCCCAAAGAAGCACAAAAGGTTGCAAACTAAGTATTTTTGAATTTTGTTTCATTATCACTATGTATAGCTCTCATGGAATTTTTAGGAAACTCATTCTACAACCGAAGAATCAAATCTCGAGCATGAGTAAAACCCTCATCGTTCACCACCATAAAGAACACCCAAGAGTAGTGAGAGAAGTCGTCTACAATTACAAACAAATACCACTTCCCTCCAAAAGAGCAAACCCTAGCTGGACCAACAGTGTCCATATGAAGTAATTCGCCAAGATGCGAAGTCATCACCTTGGTGACCGAGAATGGGAAGTGGTAACCATTTTGCCATGACAATAAGGGTGATAGACAAGATCTTTCTAAAATTTTAATTTAGGCAATCCTTTGATGTGGTCAAGTGAGCTCAAACGACACAAAGGATCGAAGCTCAAGTGACCTATCCTCCTATGCCACTTCCAAAGAGAAGAGGGAGATCCTGCCAACAAACATCGAGAAGGGCTAGAAGAATGTGAAAAATTAGCACTGAAAACTCGACCAAAAGGGGAAATCTGGCAAACAAGATCCACACGGGCATCCAAAACCCGAGACAAGCCCTTTTTAAAATGCACTTCATAGTCATCCTCAAGGAGTTGCGAGACTGAAAGCAGACTGAAATGCAGATTCAAAACCAAAGCAACATCCTTGGGAACAAAGCTCTCATTCACCCGAATGGTGCCACAAGAAATAACCTTACCTCTTGACTTATCCTTGAATGTGATGTATTTCTTACCAATCACGGGGTCGAGGCTAGAGAACCATTTGGGGCTTCTGGTCATGTGGCACGAACAGCTAGAATCCATGACCCACGTGTTCTCCAAGCCTCTGTCCTACATTAATAGTAAGACACGGGGCAATAAAATGGCACAGCACTAGGGTAAGGAAACTATGAAGAATACTAGTGCTGTGACATTTGGCCCTAAAAAGTGTTAGGGAAAACACCAAACATCCCCGGTCCCGAAGGGAAGCGATCACCACAAGAAGGAAACTGTGGTCCGCTAGGGTAGTAAGAACCAAAGCCTTTATCACGAGGTCCTTGCGCATATGGCACATGACCAACACCCCATCGGGCACGACCACCACGTGGTCTCCCTGCCTAAGGCCTAGCAGCAAGAGGAAAAGCACCTCTAGGCTTCGCAGGATGTCTCTAAACAAGAAACTCATGAACACCATGAGAATGGTGGTTCATGTTCCTTCTGCTCGACTGAGAAAACCACCGCTCATCTCTCTTCCTCCTAAAGCAAAAAACAACTAGATGGCCATCCCTCACACAATACTCACAATGGTACCTCACCTCTCTCTTGGGTGGATTTGGTTTGTGGGAGGGGCTTTCTTTTTGGATGGCTAAGGAGTTCTAGGAAGGGTATCACTAGAGATGTCGGGAAGGGTATCAAGTGTGTTCCTGAGATGGTTAAGTTTTGGAAACCACACTTGTTTCTAAGGAGGGGCTCTCACAGGCTCCTCAATCACACCATCTCTCACAGGGGTGATAAGCTTAGGAAGGGTGATTTTGATAAGCTTTGGAGTGGATGAAGGTTTCTCTGAAGGTGTCAAACCACTGCACTCACCAACATTCCTAAAGCGAGTGACACTCCCATCCTTAGTAGCAAAGCCTAACCCCGATCCATCAGTTCCCCTCTTGAACTGAGTGACCATCATGCCCATCTAAAAGGTTCACTTCACAACACCCAGCTCAAGATAGATCGAAGGTATGTGTTTTCTTCCTCGATCCTTATCTTGTCGTGTCTACAGGACTCAAGGGCAGACTGCAAACCCTCACAAAGTGCACACTGCGCAGGTGCAGGGGCATTCACGTACTGAGCTAGCCTTCTCAAGCAATGCTATCCTAACGTCTCTCTCTGCTAGCTCAGCCTACAAGCCAGGACAAATGGAACACACACCCAACAGGCTAGACCTAGATCTGAACTCATCGTGCTCATCTAGCAAGGTGGCATACTTGGTATGCAAAGTGGTGATGTTCGACATGTGTAGAGCACACTCATCACATTTAGTCTCGTTGGACACCACAACTGAAGCTCTATCAAATTCAAGTTCCCTAAGCATGCTCTCGTACTTGGATCTAAACTCTATCCTCTCACGAACAGCCTGCCTAAGCAACTTATCCTAACTCGCCAAAGCAGTGTTTAGCTCTTCTACCTCAGCGGTGAGATCATCGGTGGAATGTGATACCTCAGAAGCAGAGTTGTCACCGATGTCCTTCCCGTCACCGCCCACTGTATCATCACTAAGATCCATGGTGCAAAGACCTCATGTGGTGTCGACGAAGAAGCACAGTCCGTTCAGCTTGTCCTCGACACGCCTCTCAGTCTCCTTGTCGCTCGAGGAAGATGCAGCGTCATCGGAGTCATGGTCGAGGTCGCTAAGGGAGGCGAGGAAGGCACGCTCCTTGATCTTTGCCTTCTGAAGGTACTTCTTCTTGAGCACCTCCTTGTCGAATCCTCCTTTGGAATTGTACTTGCCAAAGGTGTACTCCCACTTGCCCTTGCGGCGACCAAAGTGGTGGTCATGGAGGCCAGCCTCCTACTTGCCCTTCTTGGGGCAACTGGCGATGAAGTGGTCAGGGTCACCACAATTGTAGCATCCATCCTTCGACCCACCATGTCGTCGGCTCATACGGTTGTTGTGCTATCACGCGAAGTGACTAGCCACAAGCGCCAGCTCCTCATCCCTAAGGCTCTCCACCTGCTCCTCTGTGATAGACAATAAAGAAGATAGAGCAAAAATAGCAGGTGAGGGGTTAGAAGTAGAACCACCTCTAGAGACTAGGGCCATGTTGGGTGCACTAGGGTTCTCGATCTTGGCCCGAGTCTGGTGGTCAATCTCGGTGGACTTGAGCTTGCTGAATATCTCGTCCACGGTGAGGGTCTCGTAGTTGGGTGACTTGATGATCACTGAGACCTTAACCTCCCAAACCCTCCGATCCAGAGCATGTAGCAATTTTAGTGCTCTCTCATGATCATCATAGGGAGGTTGTGCCTTGTTGGCATGCATCTTGTTCACAATCGACTAGAACCTAAAGAACATAGTGTCAAAGGTCTCTCCAGCCAATCGTGTGAAGTTCTCGAACTCTTGCCTGCACGTCTCCAATAGTTTGGTCTTCACATGATCGTAGCCCTCATGGAATCTCTTGAGGGTAGACCAGATCTGATGAGCCATAGCCAAATGTCCAACTCGCTCGAACACAGCAAGCGAGAGACACAAGAACAAAGCATTTCAAGTTTTGTTGTTCGAATCATGAAACTCCATTTGAATTGGAGTGACCCAATCACCTGTAGCATCAAAATCGCATTGAGGCAAATCTCCCAAACCCGGTAATTGATGCTCTAAAGATACGTAGACATGCGAATCTTCCAGTACGGATAGTTGGTCCCATCGAAGAACGGAGGTTTGCCAACACCTCGTTCCATGTCGCCTTCGTGGATTTCGAACTGATTAGGGAACGAAAATCCTTAACTGCCTCTGATACCAATTCTAGGACTGTTGAGGCGACCAGAGGGGGTGAATGAGAGCCACTAAAAATCTCCAATTTTGGAGAACAACACTTGTGAATTGATTCCCTGACCCAATCCAACCTCTAGGGACAACAAAAACACTCTGCAAAACAACAAATCAACCACGGATCGGTTGATTGCTGAAACCAAGTTCTAGAGAAGAGAATAAGTTCAACAAGACCTAAAAGACTTGGTTTGAACCCAAACTTTCATAAGAACCTCCAAAGAAGACCCCAAAGTTCCAGCAAAAATTCTGGGTCAATATTCGAGAAAAACACCAAGTGGTAGAGCCACGCATACGAGCGGCAGTGCCGGAGTGCAAAAATTTCTAGAATTCTCTCAAATTTTGCAGGCAGCAAGGCATGATGGAGAAAAGGTGAACCATGAAGTTTGAGTAGAAAATGATGAAAACTCCAAGTCCGGCAGTGGTGGGCATGAGAGCGACAGTGCCACGCAGTCAAAACTTCACAGAATCTCCTCAAATTACGCAAACAATTTGCATGGGGTGTAAGAAGTTCTCTGGTAAAGTATGAACCCGAACAAAAAAGAAATCAAGTGACATATCAGAAATCACGAGAAGGATGGCGTTTTGGTGGGGCTTTCTCAAAACGAACTCAAAGAGAAATCTACTTAGATCACGACCAAGAACTGCATCATATGAGCGTACACAGTGATCCAAAGAGTCTACTTCTCCACAAATCAACCCCAAATAGAACCCATATCCAAAGAAATAGAAGATTCTCCACAAAACCACAAGAGGAGGGAAAGATAGAAACCAAGAAGACAAGACTTCAGATTTCAGCAAGGATACAAAACTGAGATTGAAGCCAAAGAACGATGTGGGCCGGACCGACGACCCTCTTCTCATAAAACTTGAAGATCAAGAACACAGTCGAAGTACAAAATCATTGTGGATCCCTCGGCTCAACTAGTGTCTACCTAGAGCGAAAACAAGGAGCTCTAGAATGAGTGCTCTAAACAAATGGCAGCCAAGAGATGCTGAACTAACTAGCCCTCCCCTTTATTTATAGAGGGTTATTTTCACTTCCTATACAACCTCTATTTACATAGAGCCTATCCACTCCACCCGAGGCGAAATGGACCAACTCCTAGGTTTTCGATCCGACGACCACGTCCTTCACATGGAGTTGCTTCGCCTTGACGCACCCTCCATGATCATGCCACATGCCGCCACAGGTTCCCTCTAGAACCGCCGTTGCCAAGTTTTGAGGCCCAAACTCAGCAAAACCCGCCATCTGTAGCGCTGGGTGGTTTTGAGGCCCAAACCACCAAACCTGTCATGAGCACCGCACCTCGTGCACATCCTCCATGACCAGACGCGTGTCCTGCTAGTCATCGACCATGTCGGCAACACGGTCCACTCTACCACGTCCTCGTTAAAGTGCGTGTCTAAGGTGTCAGCCACCGTGGCTGGTCACCCGGCTGCTCTGGTTCGTTAGTCAAGACCCAACACTCGCCCTTTACCGCTCCCAGTCCATCAGCACAACCCCGCATGACCTTCGCCTCAGCCGTCGACCACCGTTCTTGTGCTACACACCTGCACACCACAAGCTGACCGACATGGTTGCAGAAGTATAATCTCACACTCTAGTCAGTCTACTAACTTCCCCAGAGTGCTACCCATTGATAGTAACTCATCATCAACCCGAACCACAATGGACAATTCAACCTTGTGTTTGCAGTTTACCATGTTCTTGATCGCCCAGGAAATTAGGGAACATTTTTAGTAGATGATTGCTAGTTCTCCAGACCATTTAGAAAGAGAACGAAGTGCTTTCAACTATTTTTAGCAAACTATGGGGACTTGATGCAAGGAATAGGATTGCTCAAGTGCCTCACCTGAATGACTGATTCCCCAAGCTACCACCTAGGAAAATAGTAACCACAAGGACTATATGGGCTCAGGGCTTGACCAACTAATCAGGGGAACCAGTGTGGACATTAGTCATGGTAGATGGAGATAGAGGAAGGCTCTTTGGCCACAAACTATACTTGACTAGGTGGTGGGGATGATGCCCATTGAGGGCCAACTTGTGAGGTATTGTGTGGAGATATATTATGGAAGATTGCCTCCAAATAGTTTATCCTGGAACTAATACACATAGGGGATCCTTTGTAAAGGTTTCATAGTGAACCTTGTCCACCTCCTTAGAAGAGGTGTGTTGGGTACCGACACATGGTCTGGTGGGCGCAAACACTCAGTGACAAAGATAGAGCACGAGAGAGTGACAAGACGGCTGGGGGGAATAGTAGCTTCTTGTTATGTGTGCTCGTCCCACTACACGACAGGGGTATTTATAGGGTCGTGCGGGGTAGGAGGCCCAAAGTACACTATTGCCCCCGGTCAACGGTCGCACTCTTACAATGCGGATTGTACAACATGATAATTACAGTCTCGTAGCCCACTTATGTTACATGCACACACAACTATACTCGCTAATTACACTGATAGGTGGATCCCACCCGTCGTTACTACAGGCCGATGAATTGGACGAGCATGTCCACCGCATTCGCAACCTTCATCCAGAAAAGCCTTCGTGTCTCCTGCTGGCGTCTCAGTGAAGGCTTCTCATCTCCAGACACCTCACTCCTCGAGATGGGTTGACTCTAACTCCTTCGTCTCCACTAGCCAATGGTTGTTGTTGACGAAGTTGTTATTACACAAAGTCTTTGGTTACCTGTAGTGTTATAGTTAGTTAATGGTTGGTGATGACTTCAGCTTTTTAATCGAGGGCTAGGCAAGTCTTTGTCCCAACACTAACCACCTAAGGGCTTGTTCGTTTGGGCCGGGAATAGTCTGGATTGGGAAAGAAACCATATGGATCAAACCCACCTGGTTGAAATCCCAGCCCACACAATAATCGTGTTCGTTTAAGCCTGCCTGGGCCTCAAACCCGGCCCATCCCGCCAGTTTCCACCTCATCCTGGCCTGGGAAAAAACCTCGTCTCAACGGCGTGGAAAGAAACCGCATCTACAGCACAGAGGCGGCGGCGACTAGGGCACAGAGAAGGCGGCGGCGACATCTACACTAGCTGACCGGCGTCATTCCGTCGGTGTCCGCTTCTCGCCGGTAGTACTCACATCCTCCTCCTCTCTTTTCCATCGCGTGCATCTTTCCATTCATCGGTGTGCTTTCCGCAGCACTGCTAAGGCTAGCGACGGTTTCGTTGTTTAAGTACACACAGGACGTTTCGTTGTGCTGTCAGGCTGGGCGCTGCCACCTGCCGCCTGCCGCTGCGGGCTGTGGGCTGGCCGAGGGCGCTGGCCTGGCCGAGGACGCTGCCGCTCAGCCACGCTGGCCGAGCCACCGAGAGTGCTGCCTGCCTTGCCTTGCCTTGCCTGACGATGAGAGAGAGAGAGAGAGGAGAAGAACCGGCCACTTGTGCTGTTCGCCGACTTGAGCGCGCCGTGTGACACCCTGGTGCTGTTCGCCGGTAGTACTAATCACCCTAGATTGCTACCTGTAGATCTTTGCATCGATGTGGCCGACCACTGGAGTACGCCCAAGTGGTAGGCAACTCGTCGATCTGGTTGGGGCCGGAGTATCTGATGATGTTTGGATTTGAGAATAATTTGGCATGATAGCACATGTTTGGATCTATGTTATCTTTAATTAAATATATAGTAGGAATAAAGGCATGATGCGTGTATAATAGTTTTTGAAAGTCGCCTAGAGGGGGGGTGAATAGGGCGAAACTGAAATTCTCAATAATAATCACAACTACAAGCCGGGTTAGCGTTAGGAATATAATAGAGTCCGCGAGAGAGGGTGCAAAACAAATCACAAGCGAATAATGAAGTGAGACATGCGGATTTGTTTTATCGAGGTTCGGTTCTCTCAAACCTACTCCCCGTTGAGGAGGCCACAAAGGCCGGGTCCCTTTCAACCCTTACCCTCTCTCAAACGGTCCCTCGGACCGAGTGAGCTTTCTCTTCTCAATCACTTGGAACACAAAGTTCCCACAAGGACCACCACAAGTTTGGTGTCTCTTGCCTCAATTACAAGTGAGTTTGATCGAAATGAAAGAATCAAGAAAGAAGAAAGCAATCCAAGCGCAAGAGCTCGAAAGAACACAAGCAAATCTCTCTCTCTAATCACTAGGGCGTTGTGTGGAATTTTGGAGAGGATTTGACCTCTTTGGTGTGTCTAGAATTGAATGCTAGAGCTCTTGTAAGTAGTTGGGAAGTGGAAAACTTGGATGCAATGAATGGTGGGTGGTTGGGGGTATTTATAGCCCCAACCACCAAACTAGCCGTTTGGTGGAGGCTGTCTGTTCGATGGTGCACCGGACAGTCCGGTGCACACCGGGCAGTCCGGTGCACACCGGACAGTCCGGTGCGACAGCCACGTCACCAAAGCCGTTGGGTTCCGACCGTTGGAGCTCTGACTTCTGGGCCCGCCTTGATGTCCGGTGGCGCACCGGACATGCACTGTAGATTGTCCGGTGCGCCAGTATGGGCGTGCCTGACCTCTGCGCGCGCAGCGCGCGCATTTAATGCGTCGCAGGTAGCCGTTGGCGCCGAAATAGCCGTTGCCCCGCTGTTACACCGGACAGTCCGGTGTACACTGGACAGTCCGGTGAATTATAGCAGAACAGCTGAAGTGAAATCCCGAGGCTGGCGAGTTCCGGAGGCCGCTCTTCCTTGGAGCACCGGACATGTCCGGTGTACACCGGACATTCCGGTGAATTATAGCGGAGTCGCTTCTGAAAATTCCCGAGAGTGAAGAGTTCAGCCTCGAAGTTCCTCTGGTGCACCGGACATGTCCGGTGGCCCACCGGACAGTCCGGTGCGCCAGACCAGAGGTGGCTTTGGTTGATCCTTTGCTCTTTTGTTGAACCCAATACTTGATCTTTTTATTGGCTAAGTGTGAACCTTTGGCACCTGTATAACTTATACACTAGAGCAAACTAGTTAGTCCTTTTATTTGTGTTGGGCAATTCAACCACCAAAATTATATAGGAACTAGGTGTAAGCCTAATTCCCTTTCAATCTCACCCTTTTTGGTGATTGATGCCAACACAAACCAAAGCAAATATAAAAGTGCATAATTTGAACTAGTTTGCATAATGTAAGTGCAAAGGTTGCTTGGAATTGAGCCAATATAAATACTTACATGATGTGCATGGATTGTTTCTTTGTTTTTAACATATTGGACCACATTTGCACCACATGTTTTGTTTTTGCAAATCCTTTTGTAAATTCTTTTCAAAATCCTTTTGCAAGATAGTCAAAGGTAAATGAATAAGATTTTTGCAAAGCATTTTCAAGCTTGAAATTTTCTCCCTTTGTTTCAAATGCTTTTCCTTTGACTAAACAAAACTCCCCCTCAAATAAATTCTCCTCTTAGTGTTCAAGAGGGTTTTAAGATATCAAAAATTGGAAATACTACTTTCTCCCCCTTTAGAACACAAAGAAATACCAATTTGAAATTTTCCAATTGAAAACCATTAATTTTAAAATTAGGGTGGTGGTGCGGTCCTTTTGCTTTGGGCCAATACTTTCTCCCCCTTTGGCATGAATCGCCAAAAACGGATACTTGGAATGAGATATAGGCCCTTAGAAGTACTTTCTCCCCCTTTGGTTATAAATAAATGAGTGAAGATTATACCAAAGACGGAGAGTGATGCGGAGCGACGGCGAAGGGTGAGTAGTAGAGTGGAGTGGAAGCCTTTGTCTTCGCCGAAGACTCCAATTCCCTTTCAATATACCTATGACTTGGTTTGTAATACACTTGAAAACACATTAGTCATAGCATATATCAAAGAGACATGATCAAAGGTATATTTATGAGCTATGTGTGCAAATTAGCAAAAGAAGTTCCTAGAATCAAGAATATTGAGCTCATGCCTAAGTTTGGTAAAAGTTTGTTCATCAAGTGGCTTGGTAAAGATATCGGCTAATTGATCTTTGGTATTAATGTATGAAATCTCGATATCCCCCTTTTGTTGGTGATCCCTAAGAAAATGATACCGAATGGCTATGTGTTTAGTGCGGCTATGCTCAACGGGATTATCCGCCATGCGGATTGCACTCTCATTATCACATAGAAGGGGAACTTTGGTTAGTTTGTAACCATAGTCCCGCAGGGTTTGCCTCATCCAAAGCAATTGCGCGCAACAATAGCCTGCGGCAATATACTCGGCTTCGACGGTAGAAAGAGCGACCGAATTTTGCTTCTTTGAAGCCCAAGACACCAAGGATCTTCCCAAGAACTGGCAAGTCCCCGATGTGATCTTTCTATTAATCTTACACCCCACCCAATCGGCATCCGAATAACCAATCAAATCAAATGTGGATCCCCGAGGGTACCAAAGCCCAAACTTAGGTGTATAAGCCAAATATCTCAAGATTCGTTTTACGGCCGTAAGGTGGGATTCCTTAGGGTCGGCTTGGAATCTTGCACACATGCATACGAAAAGCATAATGTCCGGTCGAGATGCACATAAATAAAGCAATGAACCAATCATCGACCGGTATACCTTTTGATCCACGGACTTACCTCCCGTGTCGAGGTCGAGATGCCCATTGGTTCCCATGGGTGTCTTGATGGGCTTGGCATCCTTCATTCCAAACATGCTTAGAATATCTTGAGTATACTTCGTTTGGCTAATGAAGGTGCCCTCTTGGAGTTGCTTGACTTGGAATCCTAGAAAATACTTCAACTCCCCCATCATCGACATCTCGAATTTCTTTGTCATGATCCTACTAAATTCTTCACATGTAGATTTGTTAGTAGACCCAAATATGATATCATCAACATAAATTTGGCATACAAACAAATCATTGTCAAGAGTTTTAGTGAATAAAGTAGGATCGGCCTTGCCGACTTTGAAGCCATTAGCAATAAGGAAATCTCTAAGGCATTCATACCATGCTCTTGGGGCTTGCTTGAGCCCATAAAGCGCCTTAGAGAGCCTATAAACATGGTTAGGGTACTCACTATCTTCAAAGCCGGGAGGTTGCTCAACATAGACCTCCTCCTTGATTGGTCTATTGAGGAAGGCACTCTTCACGTCCATTTGGTAAAGCTTGAAGCCATGGTAAGTAGCATAGGCTAATAATATGCGAATGGACTCAAGCCTAGCAACGCGTGCATAGGTTTCACCAAAATCCAAACCTTCGACTTGTGAATACCCCTTGGCCACGAGTCGAGCTTTGTTCCTTGTCACCACACCATGCTCGTCTTGTTTGTTGCGGAAGACCCACTTGGTTCCTACAACATTTTGGTTAGGACGTGGAACTAAATGCCATACCTCGTTCCTCGTGAAGTTGTTGAGCTCCTCTTGCATCGCCATCACCCAATCCGAATCTTGGAGTGCTTCCTCTACCCTGTGTGGCTCAATAGAGGAAACAAAAGAGTAATGCTCACAGAAATGTGCAACACGAGATCGAGTGGTTACCCCCTTATGAATGTCGCCGAGGATGGTGTCGACGGGGTGATCTCGTTGTATTGCTTGGTGGACTCTTGGGTGTGGCGGCTTTGGTTGTTCATCCTCCTTGTCTTGATCATTTGCATCTCCCCCTTGATCGTTGCCGTCATCTTGAGGGGGCTCATCTCTTTGATCTTCTCCTTCATCAACTTGAGCCTCGTCCTCATTTTGGGTTGGCGGAGATGCTTGCGTGGAGGAGGATGGTTGATCTTGTGCATGTGAAGGCTCTTCGGATTCCTTAGGACACACATCCCCAATGGACGTGTTCCTTAGCGCTATGCATAGAGCCTGTTCTTCACCTATCTCATCAAGATCAACTTGCTCTACTTGAGAGCCGTTAGTCTCATCAAACACAACGTCACAAGAAACTTCAACTAGTCCTGAGGACTTGTTAAAGACTCTATATGCCCTTGTGTTTGAGTCATATCCTAGTAAAAAGCCTGCTACAGTTTTAGGAGCAAATTTAGATTTTCTACCTCTTTTAATAAGAATAAAGCATTTGCTACCAAAAACTCTAAAATATGAAATATTGGGCTTTTTACCGGTTAGGAGTTCATAGGATGTCTTCTTGAGGATTCGGTGTAGATATAACCGGTTGATGGCGTAGCAGGCGGTGTTGACCGCCTCGGCCCAAAACCGATCCGGTGTCTTGTATTCATCAAGCATGGTTCTTGTCATGTCCAATAGAGTTCGATTTTTCCTCTCCACTACACCATTTTGTTGTGGAGTGTAGGGAGAAGAGAACTCATGCTTGATGCCCTCCTCCTCAAGGAAGCCTTCAATTTGAGAGTTCTTGAACTCCGTCCCGTTGTCGCTTCTAATTTTCTTGATCCTTAAGCCGAACTCATTTTGAGCTCGTCTCAAGAATCCCTTTAAGGTCTCTTGGGTATGAGATTTTTCCTGCAAAAAGAACACCCAAGTGAAGCGAGAATAATCATCCACAATAACTAGACAGTACTTACTCCCGCTGATGCTTATGTAAGCGATCGGGCCGAATAGGTCCATGTGTAGGAGCTCCAGTGGCCTGTCACTAGTCATGATGTTCTTGTGTGGATGATGAGTCCCAACTTGCTTCCCAGCTTGGCATGCGCTACAAATCCTGTCTTTCTCAAAATGAACATTTGTTAGTCCTAAAATGTGCTCTCCCTTTAGAAGCTTATGAAGATTCTTCATTCCAACATGGGCTAGTCGGCGGTGCCAGAGCCAACCCAAGTTAGTCTTAGCAACCAAGCAAGTGTCGAGTTCAGCTCTATCAAAATCTACCAAGTATAGCTGACCCTCTAACACTCCCTTGAATGCTATTGAATCATCACTTCTTCTAAAGACAGTAACACCTACATCAGTAAATAGACAGTTGTAGCCCATTTGACATAATTGGGATACGGAAAGCAAATTGTAATCTAAGGAATCTACAAGAAAAACATTGGAAATAGTATGGTCAGGTGATATAGCAATTTTACCCAATCCTTTGACCAAACCTTGATTTCCATCCCCGAATGTGATAGCTCGTTGGGGATCTCAGTTTTTCTCATATGAGGAGAACATCTTCTTCTCCCCTGTCATGTGGTTTGTGCACCCGCTGTCGAGTATCCAACTTGAGCCCCCGGATGCATAAACCTACAAAACAATTTTAATTCTTGACTTTAGGTACCCAAACGGTTTTGGGTCCTTTGGCATTAGAAACAAGAACTTTGGGTACCCAAACACAAGTCTTAGAGCCCTTGTGTTTGCCCCCAACAAACTTGGGAACTACCTTGCCGGATTTGTTAGTAAGCACATAAGATGCATCAAAAGTCTTAAATGAAATGTCATGCTCATTTGATGCATTAGGAGTTTTCCTTTTAGGCAACTTAGCACGGGTTGGTTGCCTAGAACTAGATGTCTCACCCTTATACATAAAAGCATGATTAGGGCCAGAGTGAGACTTCCTAGAATGAGTTCTCCTAATTTTGCTCTCGGGATAACCGGCAGGGTACAAAATGTAACCCTCGTTATCCTGAGGCATGGGAGCCTTGCCCTTAACAAAGTTAGACAAGTTTTTAGGAGGGGCATTAAGTTTGACATTGTTTCCCCTTTGGAAGCCAATGCCATCCTTGATGCCAGGGCGTCTCCCATTATAGAGCATACTTCTAGCAAATTTAAACTTTTCATTTTCTAAGTTATGCTCGACAATTTTAGCATCTAATTTTGCTATATGATCATTTTGTTGTTTAATTAAAACCATGTGATCATGAATAGCATTGATATCAACATCTCTACATCTATTACAAATAGACACATGCTCAATAGTAGATGTAGAGGGTTTGCAAGAATTAAGTTCTACAATCTTAGCACGTAAAATATCATTGTTATCTCTAAGATTGGAAATTGTAATATTGCAAACATCTAATTCTTTAGCCTTAGCAAACAATTTCTCATTCTCATCTCTAAGGCTAGCAAGAGAAGCATTCAACTCATCAATCCTAGCAAGCAAATCAACATTATCATTTCTAGGATAGGAAGTTGAATCAATACAAACATGAGAATCAACCTTAGCAATTAATTTAGCATTTTCATTTCTAAGGTTGGCAATAGTGTCATGGCATGTGCTTAGCTCACTAGATAATTTGTCACATTTTTCTACCTCTAGAGCATAAGCATTCTTAACCTTAACATGTTTCTTATTTTCCTTGATTAGGAAGTCCTCTTGGGAGTCCAAGAGATCATCCTTTTCATGGATGGCCCTAATTAGCTCATTCAATTTTTCCTTTTGTTCCATGTTAAGGTTGGCAAAAAGGGTACGCAAATTATTTTCCTCATCACTAGCATTATCATCACTAGAGGACTCATATTTAGTGGAGGATTTAGATTTAACCTTCTTCCTTTTGCCGTCCTTTGCCATGAGGCACTTGTGGCCGATGTTGGGGAAGAGGAGTCCCTTCGTGACGGTGATGTTGGTGGCGTCCTCGTCGGAGGAGGAGGAGTCGGTGGAGCTCTCGTCGGAGTTCCACTCGCGGCACACGTGGGCATCGCCGCCCCTCTTCTTGTGGTACCTCTTCTTTTCTCTCCTCTTGCCCTTCTTGTCGTTATCCCTGTCACTGTCACTTGATAATGGACATTTAGCAATAAAGTGACCGGGCTTACCACACTTATAGCAAACCTTCTTGGAACGGGATTTGTAATCCTTCCCCTTCCGTTGCTTGAGGATTTGGTGAAAGCTTTTGATGATTAAAGCCATTTCCTCATTGTCGAGCTTGGAGGCGTCAATTGGTTGTCTACTCGGTGTAGACTCCTCCTTCTTCTCCTCCGTCGCCTTAAATGCCACCGGTTGTGCTTCGGACGTGGAGGGCTCCTCAAGCTCGTTGATCTTCTTTGAGCCTTTAATCATGCATTCAAAGCTCACAAAATTCCCGATAACTTCCTCGGGAGTCATTAGTGTATATCTTGGATTACCACGAATTAATTGTACTTGAGTAGGGTTAAGGAAAATAAGTGATCTTAAAATAACCTTAACCACCTCGTGGTCATCCCATTTCTTGCTCCCGAGGTTGCGCAATTGGTTCACCAAGGTTTTGAGCCGGTTGTACATATCTTGTGGCTCCTCCCCTTTGCGAAGACGAAAACGACCGAGCTCCCCCTCGATCGTTTCCCGCTTTGTGATCTTGGTGAGTTCATCACCCTCGTGCGTGGTCTTGAGTAGGTCCCAAATCTCCTTTGCATTCTTCAACCCTTGCACTTTGTTGTATTCCTCCTTTCTTAGAGAGGCTAGGAGTATGGTTGTAGCTTGAGAGTTGAAGTGCTCGATTTGGGCCACTTCGTCCGTATCGTAGTCTTCATCCCCTACGGATGGTACCTGTGCTCCAAACTCAACAACATTCCATATACTTTTGTGGAGTGAGGTTAGATGAAATTTCATTAAATCACTCCACCTAGCATAATCTTCGCCATCAAAGGTTGGCGGTTTGCCTAATGGAACGGAAAGCAATGGAGTAGGTCTAGATGTACGAGGATAGTGTAAGGGGATCTTACTAAACTTCTTGTGCTCTTGGCGCTTAGAAGTTACGGACGGCGCATCGGAGTCGGAGGTAGATGTTGATGAAGTGTCGGTCTCGTAGTAGACCACTTTCCTCATCCTTTTGTGCTTGTCGCCTTTCCGATGCGACTTGTGGGAAGAAGATTTTTCCTTCTTCTCTTTGTGGTGAGAAGAAGAAGATCTTTTCTCCTTCCGTTTGGAGGAGTCCTTCTTCTTCTCCTTCCTTTTGGTGCGGGACTCTTCCGATGAAGTGCTCCCTTGGCTCGTAGTGGGCTTGTCGCCGGTCTCCATCTCCCTCTTGGTGTGATCTCCCGACATCACTTCGAGCGGTTAGGCTCTAATGAAGCACCGGGCTCTGATACCAATTGAAAGTCGCCTAGAGGGGGGGTGAATAGGGCGAAACTGAAATTCTCAATAATAATCACAAGCGAATAATGAAGTGAGACACGCGGATTTGTTTTACCGAGGTTCGGTTCTCTAAAACCTACTCCCCGTTGAGGAGGCCACAAAGGCCGGGTCTCTTTCAACCCTTACCCTCTCTCAAACGGTCCCTCGGACCGAGTGAGCTTTCTCTTCTCAATCACTTGGAACACAAAGTTCCCACAAGGACCACCACAAGTTTGGTGTCTCTTGCCTCAATTACAAGTGAGTTTGATCGAAATGAAAGAATCAAGAAAGAAGAAAGCAATCCAAGCGCAAGAGCTCGAAAGAACACAAGCAAATCTCTCTCTCTAATCACTAGGGCGTTGTGTGGAATTTTGGAGTGGATTTGATCTCTTTGGTGTGTCTAGAATTGAATGCTAGAGCTCTTGTAAGTAGTTGGGAAGTGGAAAACTTGGATGCAATGAATGGTGGGTGGTTGGGGGTATTTATAGCCCCAACCACCAAACTAGTCGTTTGGTGGAGGCTGTCTGTTCGATGGTCCACCGGACAGTCCGGTGCGACAGCCACGTCACCAAAGCCGTTGGGTTCCGACCGTTGGAGCTCTGACTTCTCGGCCCGCCTTGATGTCCGGTGGCGCATCGGACATGCACTGTAGATTGTCCGGTGCGCCAGTATGGGCGTGCCTGACCTCTGCGCGCGCAGCGCGCGCATTTAATGCGTCGCAGGTAGCCGTTGGCGCCGAAATAGTCGTTGCCCCGCTGTTACACCGGACAGTCCGGTGTACACCGGACAGTCCGGTGAATTATAGCGGAACAGCTGAAGTGAAATCCCGAGGCTGGCGAGTTCCGGAGGCCGCTCTTCCTTGGAGCACCGGACATGTCCGGTGTACACCGGACAGTCCGGTGAATTATAGCGGAGTCGCTTCTGAAAATTCCCGAGAGTGAAGAGTTCAGCCTCGAAGTTCCTCTGGTGCACCGGACATGTCCGGTGGCCCACCGGACAGTCCGGTGCGCCAGACCAGAGGTGCCTTTGGTTGATCCTTTGCTCTTTTGTTGAACCCAACACTTGATCTTTTTATTGGCTATGTGTGAACCTTTGGCACCTGTATAACTTATACACTAGAGCAAACTAGTTAGTCCTTTTATTTGTGTTGGGCAATTCAACCACCAAAATTATTTAGGAACTAGGTGTAAGCCTAATTCCCTTTCAGTTTTGGGTCTGGCCGGGGAAGACCACGGGTAAACCAAAGTGTATGATCGATAATTCGTTATGCTGAAAGGATAATACGTATAAATTATTCGAGCATGCCTAGCTAAGCTAGATGATTGACCACTAATGTATCAAAAGGCTTGACAGATAACTGCAACCTTTCTCCTAGTCTCCTCTTTGCAACATGTTGGCAAAAATATTCTATCAAAATGAGGCGAGACGAGTGATTAAAGTTTCATTTTATCTAGATGTATTTCTAACAAAAACCTATTATATTTCTAGATTATCCCTGCACCAGTTCGAGTTGGAGAAGATGAACTTCCACCGTCTTGGGACCCTATACCCTCTCCTTTAGGTACTTGTTATATCCTAAATGTTCTTTATTACATCATGTTCTATTTTTGTTGGTGTTTATTTTATTTTATGAATTTCTTTTTAGTTAGCAATGGGTGTTGCACTAAGAGATCACCTTAGACAGAGGAGAGATGAGGAGGATGATGATATGATGCTATTTTTTTCTCTATGCTACATATATTGGGTTCTAGTTCAAACATAGTAAGGGAGAAGAAGCGAAGGCATACATCAAAGTTAAGTGGCGAAGAACATGTTCAGTAGTTGCTTCAAGGTCATTTGAAGAACTGTCGGGTAGCGTTTAGGATGGAGCCTGAAATTTTCAAATCGTTGGCAAGTTATCTTAGAAGGGAGGGGCTGGTTCGTGATACAAGGATTAAGGTCGAGGAAAAGCTAGCATTCTTCTTATGCATGCTCGGCCATAATGCCTCGTTTGAAGACCTAATAGAAGCATTTGGGCATAGTGGTGATACATATCATCGTCACATAAAGCATTTCTTTGACCTAGTTGTTCCTACCCTCTCTAAGCAATCCCTGAAGCCACCAAATCCTAATCATGTCCATCAAAAAATTGAAAGGAATCCTAGGTTTTATCCCTACTTCAAGGTGATTACATGGACTATCCTATCATATGTCAATAGTTCTTTTCCTTCCAATGTTTGCAAAATCACATGTAGTTTTTTCTATGCAGAATTGCATTGGCGCAATTGATGGCACTCATGTGCCTATATCGATATCACCAGATAAAGCCGCTCCATTTAGGAATAGGAAGGGAACCCTTACTCAAAATGTAATGGTAGCGTGTGATTTTGATCTCAATGTAACTTTCATATCCACTGGGTGGGAGGGGTCCGCGACGGATGCTAGAGTTCTCAGAGCTGCAATGAACAGTGGCTTTCAAGTGCCCCCGGGAAAGTTTTATTTAGTAGATGGCGGTTATGCCAACACACCATCTTTCCTTGCCCCATATCGCGGAGTCAGGTATCATTTGAAGGAGTATGGGGCAGGTCGCCGAAGACCACAGAACTACAAGGAGATCTTCAATCATCGTCATGCAGTGTTGAGGAATCATATTGAAAGGGCCTTGGGAGTTATAAAGAAACGCTTCCCCATCCTTAAGGTTGCCACATTTCACAAAATAGAAAACCAAGTGAAGATACCGGTAGCAGCTGCCGTGTTGCACAACATTATTTGGTCTCTCAAAGGAGATGAACAATGGTTAGAAGATCAGGTAGAAAATGTTCAAGGCAATGTTGTTGACCTTCCAGATGGAGATCAAAGCAATGATCAAGGCAGTGAACAAGGCAACAATCTCAGAGACACAATTGCACAACAAATGTGGATTGATTATCAACAACATAGAAGCAATTAGTGATGCATTAGAATATGTTTTAATGTTATTGGGACTGCAATAAGTTCTTAGGAAATGTAGTTTGTACTAGTTATGATGCTTTAATGTTATTCGAATATGCTTTCAGTTATGCTTTAAAAATTATTGTTGTTCACAATTATGTTTTCATGTTCTAATTATGCTCATGTTATAAGTTACCATGCTTGGAAGGGGGTCTCCTAGATTTAACATGCTCTTATCTAAAGGTGCACAAAAGAAAAAATCTCCTATAGCTACTGCTTCAAAGACACATGGAGGCTCTCAAAAAGGTATACATGTTGGTTCTTTCTGATTAGTTTTGGTTCTTTCTTATGTTGCTTATGTGTTGATTTGCAGGGAAAACAAGAGAAAATTGGAATTCTATGTTAGAGAAGACCCTTGTTGACTTGTTACATGAACACAATACACCTGAATATAAGGGTAACAATGGTTGGACACCCGATGCATGGAACAAGATTGCCAAGGAATTTCAAGAGAGGGAAAGATATGCAGGTTTCTCAAAAGTTCAAATCCAAGAAAAGGAAAAGGAGTTAAAGAGAGATTACAGGATGTTGAAAGATGCGAGGAAACAGAGCGGAGTTTCTTGGGATGAGAAAAGGTGTATGATTCAAGCTGATCCATCGATATGGGACAACATAATCAAAGTAAGTTTATTACCATGTTTCTATAAACTTGAGATCTTTTTGTGTGTTCTTAGTTCTTAGCTTGGCATTTACATGAATATTTAAGTGTTGTTTGTTTTATTCATCTCACATTTAGTTTCTTACTTTATTATGCAGTCATTTCCAAGGGCTAAAAAATTCCGCAACAAATCTTTTCCTCTGTTTGAAGCTTTGGGAGAGCTACATGATGGTTAGTTTTCATTTTACCAGTAACTAAGTTTATTCACTATGTTGTACTATTTCTTGCACTAAAACTTCATTGTATAGGTAATACTGCTGAAGGGACCTACAACTTCACTTCTACTCAACCAAATGGTCCAGATCTCACACAAATTGGGTCTGGAGATGTTCCTATCAATGTAGAAGACCATGAAGATGTGGGAGACCCTTTGGCAGATAACAGACAAAATGAAGTAGAAGACAGAGTATATGAAGTTGACGGAGTTGATGTAAATGCTGATATGCATGATGAAAGGTCAAAAAGGACTTCTGCTGTTTCAAGGAATGAAGAGGAAAAAGGACCAAAGAGGCCGAAGAAGAGTTCCAACATAGAAGTATTGATGGAGAGGTACCTAGACATTAGAAGCAAACAAGCTGAAGATGAAGCGACACAATTGGCAAGAGAAAGGGAGGCAAGAGGAGGTGATGATTTCTCAATTAAGAATTGCATAGCAGTTCTAAATACATTGGAAGTCACAAAAGAGGGGAAGGTCAAAGCATATAAGGTATTCAAGGACCCTGACAATCGACAGATATTCTTGAATGCATGCAATGATGATAGAGAGGCTGCATTGATGTGGTTGAGGGATGAGATGGCTTAGCAGGTATACCTAAGGTTAACTACATATTTTAACTTGGTTTTGCATACCTTTCATTATTAAGAGGCCATGTATGCTATTATCAACGTCTTAGATTCTTAGGATCAGTATAGTAGTAATCCTTTGGTCATTTTGCCTAACACTTGAAATCTTGTGGAAAGAACTAATGGAATAATGCAAAAGTTTAAGACAAACTTTAATAATTTACAATTTACAAAAGCCCATCTCCAAATAATTATGTAAACCAATTCTGGTTCCGATTCTATGCAACCCATGTTTGTTGATTACTAACTTGTTGTCCTAGTAAAAAGTAGCTACATTAACTAATGATACAAATATCCGGTTATTCCTATCCAATTCCAACATTTTCAGCTACCCCAGCAATTTGATGTTGGATATTTGAGGGCAGTCACAGTCCACCTGCATTTTGATCATTTGGTAGAAGTGATTGCAGACTATGCTGCTGACAGTTTTTTCCCTTTAACCTGCAATGTATAGACTCTTACATATGATTCTTGCATTTGATTTACTATAAATCGCTTTAACCTGCAATGTATAGACTCTTACATAACTTCCTGTAATACTATCAATCGCTTCTGTTCAGTCTGAAACAACTGAGGAATAAGATGTGCAACTGCCAAACATGGTTTTTGGTTTGTTATCTGCTTAATCTTTATTTTGCCAACTGCCAAATAAGATGGTCTATTATCTGCTTAATCTTTATTTACCTTTCTTATTGCTTACTATTCTGATGGATTATCTATCTCACTGTACTTATGCAAGACTCACAAGGTTTTTGGTTTGTCCATCTTGCTCTAAGAGAGATATTTTGTTTGTCATCAGGGGTATACTAGCAGAAATCAACATCTTTTCTGATCATGCAATAGTTGAGGTGAGTACATCTATGGATGTTTAATCCTTTTTCAGCTCGTAGATATAAAAACAGCAACTGCATTTGTTTTCTTCAAGGATTTTTATACTTTGTTTGCAAAAATTTTCATTACAGAAGCAGATCCATTGATGTATTATTGCAGCTGTTCATCAGTGAACCTGTAATTTATTACTCGAATGCTATCAGTTCTTGTATCTGATGCCTTGTCATGTACTAAAACCTATAATAATGGTGCTTCCATGCGACTATTGAAGGACATCACTTGTCTGCTCTTGTGTGAACAGTGGATAGTTTATGCCGTTGATAAAATTGTATGCGTGAACAGAAGCATATTTGCAACTTCATGAGTTGCATGCTTTCATAAACATTGTTATGTATGTATCCATTGATGGAGTTTCCGTATTGCACAACATCTGCATCTCGCCTCCCAATAGCGAGGGTCCCTGCAGCATTTACACCCGATGCATCTTGTAAGAGCTCAGTTATACATGTTAGGGATTAACCGAATAGGCTTTTTTAGACAGGGGTTAGACCAAAGAGGAATTAAACCTCAAGGGGGTTGAGTGAAAGGGAGGGATCCACTCAATCCCTCCTTGGATTAGATCCACTTGGGGAATTAAAATCTTGGAACCGAACATAGTCTAAGGCCTTGTTCGTTTGTGTCGGATTGCACCCGGAATCGTTCCAGTTAATCAAAGTTTATATAAATTAGAGAAGCAATCCGATTAAGAATCGTTCTGACCCACCAATTCAGCACAAACGAACAAGGCCAAAGGGATCCTAAGTCAGAAGGGAGGACAAACATTGTCCTCGGTCAGCTGGTGGAAAACCTCGAGGGGGCTGCTAGATGTGACCGTTGGAAACCCGAGGCTACAGTGGTAGCGTGGCAGTATGAGTATAAATTGTTATTTGGCGGTTGTGCTGTTTTTCACCGCGTGCTTGGTTCGGGTATAGCCATTTGAATCATCATCGTTGTTGCTCACTCGTCGTCATTCTATTGATCTGCTACCTACGACAAAACCGGCGTTGAGCTCGGCGCTGACTTGCATCAAGGCTGCTGCTCACCGCCGGCTCCAGTACCGCTGCCATGCCTCCCCTTCCCAGCGGTGATAGCTCGACAATGGCGCCGCTGCCATCAGCAGTGCGTGGTGAGGGTGCTGCTTCTGGCATGGCAGCCAAGTCGGGTGCTACCTTGCCTTTAGGTAGGGCTAGTCAGTATGGTGGGCCAGTCCGCTCAAATTATGAACTGGGCCGGTCAAAAACTTCCTGGCACAAAGAGAAGGAGATGGAGGCGTTGGGCTATTATCATGTTGGTTTCGGTCGGGTTGCTGCAGCGGAGACCTTTCCCGAGCCAAAAACGAAGTCCTTATCTTCGAAAGCCTTTTTGCTGATGACCTTCGCCGACCTTGCCATGGTTTCTTAGTTGACATGCAGATCCATCAACTGACCCTAAACACTATGGTGGCTTTGAGAAAGTTTGTCTAGGCCACTACCACGTTCGACGGAGGCCCATCGATTTAAGTCTTCGCCAAACATTATTGTTTGCATTGATAGAAAAGGGGGACTGGTGTGAATCACCTAGACCCTTAGTGGTGTTTTGGTAATTAATGACAACTGATTATAGACTAATAATTATTAGAGAAATAAGAATGTAGGATTGGACCACAAGAAGCAGTAAAGTCTTTGAGACGCATAATCATTGGTTGTGGATCAAGTGAAGGCAAAGGTATAATGTAGGTTTTGTTTTTTGCCAGTCATCAGGAGTTTAGATAAGAAATTGACCGGATTAATAGGCTAGACATTCGTACTATTAAGAGGGGTCAATGAACTTGATCGGTGTAAAACTTAGTGCCTCGTAGAGCATAAACTGTTGCATTTGCATGAGGGCTAAGAATGCTTCATTTTTTAAATTACAAAGTCTTTTGTAAAAGCGCAAAATAAAATCTCTTAATTCTATGGTCGGTGTACCGTCTGGGCCAGGAGGGCGGACCATCTGCGACTCTGCCATAGAAGTCTGCTTGCGCACTTGTCTCTGTAACCCTGCGTGGACCATCCGGGCAAGGAGACCGGATCGTTCGCATGAGCCAAATTGAGTTTGGGCAGGGAGATTGTGTTTTTGAGTCATTGCACAATGGACTATCTGGGGTTTTTAGCCTAACGGTATGTGGTCCTGGTGCGGACCGTCCGGCCAAGGTTGGCGGACAGTCCGCCCAGGTTGTTTAAATTGGTCAGTGCTTTGGTATTCCTTATTGACAGTTCCTGGACCGTCCGGCCTAGGCGGGCGGACCGTCCGGGCTTGAATTTTTCTGACAGCACTGGCAGGTTTCAAACGGTCTTTATAGCTGATACTGGTACGACAGACCGTTTGGCCATAGGGCGTGGACCGTCCGGGTGTTCGCAGAACCTGTTCTAGTCCCACATAATGGCTAGGTTTGAGTTGAGGTCTATAAATAGAAGTGGAGCTCGTGTGTGAGGGTTCTCTTGGTCACTCCTAGCATACATTGAGCTCATTTGTGATCCTCTAACTCAAACTGTCACACTCGTTGCTTGAGATTGCATTCTAATGAGTGATTGAGAGGTTCCAATGCATTTGCATCCTTTGTGATCTTTTGAGGCACTAGGTGGTACACCGGGCAAGTGTCATCGACTTGTTACTGTTGGAGGTTGCCGCCTCCTGGACGGCTCAGGTGTTGTCTCCGTCGAGCTCTCCGTGAAGATTGTGGAGGAGCCATAATGTTAATTGTGAGGGGTTCGCGCCCACCTCACCGGAGCAACAAAGGAGATGCTAGTGGAATCGAGATATTGAGTGAGTTCTTGTCCACTTGGCTCAAAGATCAAGCCGTGCCTTGATAGAGGAGCAAGTGAGAGCTTGAATTCCACCTCAACGTGGATTAGGGGTGATCGGCAAATCATCGATACCACGGGATAAATTTCGGTGCCATTCTCTCACCTTTTACTCATTACTTGCAAGTAGTTAGTAATTTGTTCATTATCTAATTTTTGTAGTGTTAGCATAAATTGCTCATCATATTCTGTTGACCTCTCAAAGCTAGGAAATTTATATCTCTTGTTGTTTTGATTAAATTTCTCTAGTGTCTTTCATTTTAGTCAAAACCGTCTATTCACCTCTAGCCGGTGTCCTAGATCCTACAAGTGGTATCAGAGGTTGGACTCCATTGTTTGTGGATTTAATCATCCCGGAGTTGGACAAAATGGCTAGTCACAACAATGTGCACATTGGGAAGCCACCGCATTTTGATGGGAACAATTATGACTATTGGAAAATAAGAATGTCAATGCATCTTAAAGCTATGGGAGGAAAGATTTGGCCTGTTGTTAGAGATGGGTTTGTTGTACTGAAGCAAGATGAACCATCACCTATTGATAATGAAAATGTTCTAACCAATGATCAAGCAATGAATATATTCTATGATGCTCTAAACATAAATGAGTTCAACCGTATCAAAAATCTCACAACCGCTCATGAGATTTGGACAAAGCTAATGGAAATTCATGAAGGAACTACAAGTGTGAAGAGTGCAAAGTTGTATGTATGCAAAAGAAAATTTGAGCAATTTCTCATGAAGGAGGATGAAAGTGTGTCCGACATGTTTAACCGGTTAAATGAGATAGTAAATGAGCTCAATGTACTAGGTTTTAATGTACCGGATGTGGATTTCACTCACAAGTTTCTTAGATCTCTCCTAGAGAAATATGACACTAGTTTGACCATGCTAGTAAGTAGTGATTTGACAACTACCTCTCCAACCGAAGTATTGGCAGAAATTCTGTAACACTCTAGGTGTTACTGTACGTTTAACCGTGAATATGGATTTAAGCACGGGATATCGATGAGGATAATAACTTTTATGTCCTAATCATCTTTGTGTATCACGATTTCATTATCGTATCTGTTTTCATCCATCTGGACTCTTCCTAAAAATTTTCGTGATGTTCGGAACATATTTGTTCCAGAAATCAGCGAGTCTGGTGGTTATTTAAATTTCATCAATTGCGCAAATATGAATTTGAAAATTTAGTTCAGTCCTCCAATTTCATCCTAAATGAAAAATTTTAGAAGTCGAAGACTAAAGTTTTTGGGTGTAAAATAATGTAGTCCCCTCTCCTCAAGCGACACATCGTGTCCAAAGATTTATAATTATGATTGGTTTCCAGCAAATTATCCTCGATAGAGGGATCAGGTATCGAGTTGCAGATGAAATTATCTGATTTTAAGTCGTATCAAATATAGTTTAAAATATCAGTCTCGATCTCGTTTGGCTCAGTCTGTTTGTATCTTATCCGAACCCAATATTATTCAAAGCATCGAGATTAACGTTTGATTTTATAGCAGGGTCCGAAATTATAATCCGATAATAGTTTAGTTTGGTCCATTCAAAAAATCAGATTTGTAACGATGTTTATTGTAAAAAAATAATGAAAAAGAGAAATCCAATTTTTAATTAAACCAACGTGTAACCCTCTCCTCAATCTCTATCTGCTGCGTGGCCCAAATTCCAGAATCGGCATCATCATCCTCCCACGCGTCATCTCCACAGGACTATCCCCGTTGTTCTCTCTTCTAGCCTGTTCCTAGCCACCGCCGCTCGACAGGGGCATCTCCCCACGGCTACTTTCTCCTCAACTCGCTTTCCTCTCTGTACCAGCACCAACACTCGCTCTCTGCCCATGCGGTGCCATGCCCTGTGCTTGTGCTTGGCCTCAGCTCGCCCCAGCAGCAGGCCGCGAGCCACCTCCGTCGCGCCGGCCGATGGCCATGGCCGCGCCCTGCAGCTCCCAGCTCGAGCTCGCCTCTGCTCCTGTGCTCGGCCATCCGCCATGGAGGATTTTTCCACGAAATGCACTTCTCGCTGCTCGACCACGCCCTTCTCCCCACAGGCCGCCGCCCCTGCTCGCCTTCCCTCTGCTTCTCCCTCCACTCGGGCGAAATCCGTGGAGCATAGGACGCGAGTGCCTCTTCCTCCCCATCGCGTCCTTCTTCATCGTCGCTCCCTGTCCCAGCGCTCATACTCACCATCGGCTGCGCCATGTCACGGAGCTTACCGGCGTCGACCTCCCTCGGTCTTGTCTCCTCCAGCTGCCAAGCCACCAGAGTGCATCGCCTCTTCCCCATTCATCATGCCTTCCAACCTCGCTAGTGCCAGCTCCTAGTCCGCGCTCGCTCCGTCGCTAGTATCCTCGTCCCTGCTCCCCTCGACGTGCGTTGCGCTCGTCCGGCTCAACGTCTCTACTCCAGCGTGCTGTGTGTCAATCTCTATCCGGCTGTCGTGCTCGCTGTGGGTCGGCTCTAGTGGTCGGCATCGTCATGTCGTCTGCTGCCCTGCCAGCCCATCAGACCCAATCTGCTCCAGCCGTCGGGCATCGCCAGCTCTTGCACCTCTCTATGCGCGCGCCACTCATTACCGCGTCGTCATCCAGCTCGCCGTCGACTTTGTCGTGATTGATGTGCATCGCTCTACCCCCTATCACCATATCTACATCTGTGTCTGCCATCGTCGCCAAGTTTCTTTTGTGGTTGCCTCGCCTGCGTGTGTGTCGGAGTGAGAATGGAGCTACGGTTGAAGAAGAAAGCGAAGTCTAAAAGCGACTCACCGTGTGTTGATGAAATGTTTGATTCAGCCTCTTCATCGACCTCGTCGGCCGTGGACGCTCAGGAGAGAAATCTTTGACATGTGGATGAAGGAGGAAGCGGCGATGTGCAACACGTGCCAGGTGTTCGGTGTTATGCGCGGACGGGATAGCGTCGTCAATTTCGTGGTTTCAAGTCGGATTTACTTTTGGTGAACTATTTCGTTACCCTGACAGCTAATTTGATTCGTGAGTTAAATAGATGATGGTCAATGATTGTTTTGTTTGTTGCAAGATACGCTGTGATATGTCTCGTTTCATACAGAGATGTGATTACGTTCTTGATTGTAAAGTAGTCGTGTCATACAGTGAAGTTCAGGTTTAGGGTGTTAATTATGCGAATAATATTGATAGTTTTGTTGGTCGCGATGATTATCTTGTTTGAAGTATAAACATGTCGTAGTTATATTAGACGTTTGTTAAAATATCTTGTTGCATGCGATGACATGATTATGGCGTAATAGTGTCGTGGGGTAAAGCTTAGGTTTAAAATGCTGGTTACGTATGAGTACTTGAGCAAACGTGTCTCTCGAGTGTGTTCAAATTGGTTCTTGTTTATGGAGTGTGGCGAATTAGTGGCGTGAAGAATAGATTTAGTACTTGAAAAGATTATTCGATAAGTTTGTCATCGTTGATTATGTTGGATACGTTTGTTTAGTGAAGTCGAAGCCTTGCCTTAGTAATCGTTACCTTGTATTATATTGATGGTTAGAATGCCCTAAATGAATATTGGTTATTGCCCAAATTGGATTGGAAGTAAATAAAACCAATAGGTTAATTCAATTGTAATCTAAAAATCCAGTGTGGAAGAAACGCTTTAGGTCTTTAGGTCTTTAGATTTTAAAGATTATGGTCTTGTGATAGTCTTTGATGTTTGAGTTAAGTTCGATTATCTCGAAGATTATGATCACAGTAGAATCATAATTATCTAATGTGTGCTCATAGAAGTTGTGCTGATTTTAAACCAATATTGATGTGTGCTCATAATTATCTAATGCGATTTCTTTTTGTTTATCCTCTTTTGTGTAAATATCTATCTCCTACTTTTTCTCTGGTTCTCATTCATATGCATTATGCATTTTATTTAGGTACGCTAGTTGATCACGTGTTACGGAGGACAAGAGATGAGTCAACCCAAGATGTTGTAAAGTGTGAGCTACTCCGCAAGGTGGTGCTGATGGACGAACCTGAATATGGATGATCTAATCATGTGTCAAAATGGGAGATACTCCGCAAGGTGGTGCTGATGGACGAACCTGAATATGGATGCTCTAATCATGTGTCAAAATGGGAGATACTCGACAAGCGAGTATCATCTAACAACACTAACCTAGTGTTATCCTAGGCAAGCCTCGGTGCATTTACCACCTCCTTCTGTTTTAAAAACTTTTATCACTTTTATGCTGTATTAGGTGATAGGAGTTGTGTGAATAAAAGATGCATCACCAGTCCTTGGAACTTGATTATCCTCCTTGATACCTGTTTTATGAAAATTTAGTGATGCTTAGCCCTGCTTATTAATTTAGAATTGTTTTTAAAGGATGATGTGTAACACAGGATATGGGAGTTTGTGAAATAAAAGGACTTGTGATGATGAAGCCATTGCGGCCGCGATGAATTCATCATTCAAGTAGGGTACCTCTCTCAGGTATCAAGTTTTGGGAAATAATATGAAATGTAGACCAGACATTGAGTAGGAAGGTTCAACTGTCTATGTCAATTAAGGACCCTTCGATGTAGGCCTGTTGTGAGGGAGACTTTGCAACTAGCCACATGCACCGATAAGCCTGAACTTGGCTATTCCATAGGTGAAAAGATAACCGCGCACTGAGCGTAGGAGATGGTGGGAGTAGCATGTACCCCCTGGCAAGAGGCTGGATGGGGGAGTACTATGCTCCCGGGTAGCGTGGACCGATTCACGTTGTGGAGGATCTGTGGGAACGGTTGACATATGCAAGGGTTAAGTGCTACATATGTCGTGTGGTTAGGGATCCACAGCTGGGTATAATTGATTTGAATCATCGTTGCTCCTCGGTTATGGAGACTCTACCCTCCGACCACTCATCGTAGTTAATAAGTAAAATAAGAATTTGGTAAAAGAAAGCTAGACCAGGACAAGTGAATGCTCTAGATTAGGCAAATCTAGATTCAGGAAAAGTACATAACTTGTGAAGTAAAATTTTGGCAGTAAGCTTTTCTGCAAAAAGAGTCTTTGAATCTTGATAAGCTTTACCTTAATTCCTATATCCAGCATATCCTTGAGAGTCTTTTCTTTAGTCGGTAATACTTGTGAAAGTACACTTCATACTCAGGATTTTCGAACCCATGTTGTTGCAGGTACTAGATTTATGCTGTCGTTGACGGTGCTAAGTGCCGATGGGCTCGGCCTTCTTATAAGTTAAAGTAGCTCTTCTATTCTTCTTATTGAGGATTGTCTTTGAGCTAGCATATATTTCAAACTTACAAATAATTTATAACATTTCAAAGTACATTTCTTTGAATCACTTATGTAATCACTCCGATAAATATAATGTAAACTTGTTGTAACTCGTAACATATTGTAATATAGAATTTTCGCTGCAAATGTTTGTATGTGAGTTGTGTTTACTTAATCATGTGATCTTGGTGGTAAGTGGTTTATCTGGGGTTCTTGGGACTCTCAGACAGATCTTGTTAACTTGTTTGGTGCACATGCATAGCCGTCCGAGGTCTTTGAGATAAGGACAGGTGCATGTGGGCCCAATAACTTGGGAGGTTCTGCCATAAATACTCATTCAAGAAATATTCAAAAAGTATCAAGACGAAGCTATGATTTTGTCTAAAAAGGTGAAAGGGGAATCAATAGCTCTGAATGCTAAAGTTTCAAAGGCAATTGAAAAGGAAGAAAGTGAAGATGAAGGAAATGAAAGTGAAAGTGATGAGGAATTGGCTCTTTTTGTGAAGAAATTCAACAAACTCATGAGGAAGAAGAAGGGTCAGCCTAGAAGGGGACATACATCAAGAAGAAATGCTTTTAATGATAGAAAATGTTGAGTGCGGGGAACCCGGTCACATTGCCATGAATTGTCCAAGCAAGAAAAACAAGGGCAAAGATGGAGATGATAAAAAGAAGAAGTTCTATCATAAGAAGAAGGATCGAAAAGCCTATCTAGTTGAAAGGGATTCGGATGCGAGCTCGGATGATGATGATGATGATGATTCTTCAGCCAATCTAAATGCTTGAATCGCTATCAAGGAGGCTCCTTCACTTTTCTCATCTCCTCATTGTCTCATGGCAAAAGGTGATGCTAAGGTAAAAATTATAACTTATTTAAATGATATAGACGATGATGATGATATTGATGATCTTGATGATGATGAATATTCTTATGATGATCTTGTTAGAATGTTGGGTGAGGCCGATGACTACATGCACAAAGAAAAATAAAAGTTTAGGACCTTGTAGAAATTATACAAAAACCTTCAACTGTCTTTTGAGGAGCTCAAGACATCCCACAACAATCTAAAAGAAAGTTGTGAGAAGCTTGTGGAGGCTCAAAACTCATCTCTTGTGCATGAAGTTGTGGTGGACACCGAGAATGTTGGAATCACTTGTGACTTACTTGATAGCTCTATAAGTGATCCACAACCTACTAGTTTCATGTGTGATAAATGTAAAATTTCTCTTGTGAATGATGATATTGGTTGTGATGAATCAAAAATAGTTATTGAGAATGAAGCCTTGGTAGGGAGAGTAAATGCTCTAACTCATGACTTAGAGAAGGCCTATGGTGGAAAGGCTAAACTAGATTTTATATTGGGAAGCCAACAATGCTCTCTTAATCGTGAGGGTCTTGGGTATTTTCCTAAGGAATGAAAGAATGCTTTTGCGAAGCAAAAGACTATGTTTGTAAAAGAATGTGACAAAGTATGTCACAAATGCCACAAGAAGGGACATGTCAAGAAGAATTGTCCTAAATTTAAGAATGTATCCTTATCTTGTTTGAGCATTGCTATGTTCTTTCACATAATACAAAAGGTATTCATGCTAAATTTGTTGGCACTTCAATTTTTGGTACCAAAAAGAAAGCCATTTGGCTGCCAAAGACCTGGTCACTAACATCCAAGGACCCAAACAAATTTGGGTACCTAAAAGAAATTGATTTTCTTGTGTAGGTGAATTACAAGGTGGGAGGAAATCATTGGGTGTTGGATAGTGGTTGTACACAACATATGACCAGGGATATGAGGATGTTCACCCAAATGAGTGAGGAAGGTTGTTCAACCTATGATAGTATCACTTTTGGAGATAACAGCAAAGGGAAGGCCAAAGGTTTGGGTAAAATTGCTATTTCAATTGACCATTCCATTTCAAATGTACTTTTAGTTGAATCTCTAAACTTCAATTTGCTATCCGAAGCTCAACTATGTCATTTGGGTTTTAATTGTAATTTTACTGTTGATGATGTTCTCATCTTTAGTGTTGATGGTAGCAATCTAATATTTAAAGGTTTTAGACCTAAAAATCTTTATCTTGTTGATTTTTCATCTAATGAGGCAAAACTTATAACTTGTCTATTCTCTAAGGCTTCACTAGGTTGGTTATGGCATAGAAGATTTGGTCATGTTGGTGTCACGGAACCTCCCAAGGTATTAGGCCCACCTACAGATGTCCTTGTCCTAAGCACCTCGGACAACCATGTAGAGGCACATAATCACTCGACAATTTCGGTCATCTGTATCATCATCAGATCGCCCAAGGGCGCTTCACCCATTACGCAGACATTACACACATATCCGGAGTAAAGAAATAGTGGAAGCGGATTACAATAACATAATTTACATTAGTAAAGTATAGAGAGCGTAAGATTACAGTACTGGGTGTTATGAGTGCATAACTTATTATTACAAAATAGGGAGGTAAAACGTCCTCCCGCGCACACGCAAAGTGTTTTAAACAGGGAGGCAACACATCCTCCCAAGCAGTTTACTGATTGGCCTCCTCCTTTCGCACCACCTTTGAGCAGAAATAGCAAAACTTCACTGTTTCATCACCTACAACAACATGGGTTCGAAAACCCTGAGTACGGAGTGTACTTTCGCAAGTTTGACCCGACAAAGGAAAAGACTCTCAAGGATATGCTGGCATGTGGGATTCAAGGTAAATCTTATCAAGATTCAAAGACTCTGTTTGCAGAAATGCTTACTAACTATGGATCCTTAAAAATCCAGTTTTATTATCAAGTTAAGTAAAGTTACATGCATCTAAAGTTCTTTCTATCCTAGTTTAAGCACTTGGCCTACACTAGTCGTCTTTTATCATCCCTTCGGTTCACTGGATTGCTACGTGTCAGTCAGTGACCAAGTCTTCGTGTCCGAGAAGTAATGGTGATCCAAATCGATTAATACCCAGCTGGGGATCTCCAACCACACGACATATGTAGCACTTAACGCTTGCATATGTCAACTCGCCACCGGGTTTCTCAAGACCAGAACGGGTTCATGCCAACCGAGAGCACAGATACACCACCGTCCAGCCTCTTGCCACGGAGGGTACACGCTACTCTCGCCATCTCTCCACTCCCTTTGTGTGGTGGCCTTTCTGGTATTGGTCTGACCGAGGCAAAGCTTACACATGACGAGGCATGTGGCCAGTTAAAAGGTCCTCGATCATCAAGCCTACATCGACATGGTCCTTAATCGACTCAGACGGAGACACTACACCGAGACTTCCTTCTCGTGCAAGTCACCCACCCGGTCTTGTCTTTATCATTTAAAACGCAAAGTTTGGTACCTGTCAGAGGTACATCTTTTTCGATGTTGAACCGGTCATGGCCATGATGGATTCACCATCAAGTCTTTTCTTTTGAAAACTTCCCATCTAATATGAAGCACCATCTTTGTTTAAAACAAAACATTTTGTTTTCTAAGGCAAGACTAAGCATCAGAAAGCTTTTAAATAAAACAGGTATCAAGGAATGGTAAACAGTTCCAAGGAAGGAAATGCAACAATTGATTAGCACTCAACTCCTATCACCTAATGCATCATCTCAAGTGATAAAGAGTTTAAAACCACAAGGAAAGGGGTAAATACACCGGGGCTTGCCTTGTGTTGTAGGAGGCTCAGGATCTGTTCCACAGATATCAAAGTAGAAGTTGTTCTCGACAGGTGGAATTTCAGCTTGCGATGCAACTTCTTCTTCAATTACAACTTCTTCGTTTTCTATACATAGCAATACATGTACATGAATGCTCATGTGATGCTATGAGTATGCAGTTACAATAGAAATACACTAAGTTGTATCTTGAATATAACTCTCCTTCACAGTGCCCACTAGCTACTGGAGTTTCCTAGTTTAGTGTTGTATTAGGGTTAAGTATTTGAACTCTAGAAGGCTAGTTTCTTGGGTTTGGGATCAAAAAAATGTCCAAAGCATGTCAAACCTTACCCCAAGGTTTTAATTATCATATTAAGTTTACCCAAAAAGTCTTACTAATTTTAGAGCTACCATTTAAATTATAAAATTCTAAAATACTAGATATAGGCATCTTTAAATGCTAAATAATTCCTAGATGGGACTAAAAATCTTGAAACTAATTTTATTAAATACTAGAGGAATTTAGGAGTCCAGTAAAATTGGTCCCATGATTTTATCATTTTTCTAAAATTTCCTATAAATTTCCTAAGCCTGGTATAAAAAGAAAAAGGGAAAAAATGAACAATGATGGGCTCAAACCAGCCTAAGCCGTGTACAGGGGAAAGCGCCCATGCGCGCGCCCGCGCTGACGACATTCCGCAGAGGCCCTCGGCGATTTGAATAACTGGTAAAGAACCCTTGGCAGTATTTCACTATCTCTCTGACGTTTGCACTTAGACCCTTAGGTTTCTATTTCTTCACCGGTTATGTCCCTGGCGATAGCGCGCTCACCCGCCGGCCATCTCCTTGCTCGGACCGGCCATGAACGGTGTCGACTGACTAAACCAAGCGATGGACTAGCGTCCCTGACCCTAGGCGAACCTAAGCCATGCCCAATTGAACCAATCCAGCCCTAGATTCTCCTACCCATGACGACGGCAAACACCATAGACAAATCGAGGTGTTCCCGATGATTAAGCGCGATCTAGCTCAATTGGTTGAGCCGACGAGCATCACTAGTGAACAGAGGTGTTGAAACATGGACAAGGAGGGTGAGAGCGGACCTGAGAGCGGCTGGCCACGGCGAGGTGCCTCACGGCGGTGAGTTTGACTGATTTGGGGGAAATCGCGATTGCTCGGGCTATGGTGTGTAATCGGAGGCGAGGAGCGATGCATTGGGTGCGTAACAAGCTAACGGAGCATGCTGAGCGCTCAATTTATAGTGATCAACAGCGATGGCACCCAATTTGGGGAAGACACACTGGCGGCCAGAGAGAGGGGGAAGTCACTAGCGCGAGCTACCATGGCAGTCACTGGCTAATGAGCTACGGCAGTCACTGCTGAGTTCTTACGGCTGGCAACAACGTGGTGAAAGGGTCATGGCGTGGCGCAATCGCGACGAACGGTGTCCACCTCGGCGATGGCCGCTCAGCCACGTCGCCGGCAAGTGGGTACGGCGTCTGGGCAGAACAGTGCCCCGACTTCATCCCTGGCGCGAGATCTTTTACCCTACGTAGTTATCCGCGCGCCACTGAGCACGAATCGCAGCACCGGCATGAATCCAGGCGCGGGGGGGGGGGGGGGGGGGGGGGGGGTCACCGGCGGCGAGGTTCAGTGAATCCGAGATCTTCTTCAGACTACTGTACAATCAGGGTCTTCATTAGAGCGCCTGACAGAGCATTTTTAGGGGTGTTTTTCACAAATTCTTATGTGGCAACTCTCTAATCGGTCTGCAGTAAAATTAATCTGCTACAAACTAGCTTTGATTTCATTATAAAGACCATGATCGAATTCTCATCGAATCACATAGAATTCAGCCTCCAAAGTTCATCCGAGCTCAATGTCAGTCCAACCCTAACACCTGATCCGACTAACAACCTGACTTTGAGTTCATTTTTCTCCAATTTTTGTGCAGCACCAATGCTTAGTCACTTAATCAAAGTTGTACTCCTATCATAGCTCTAAAAGGTTGATGTATTAACCTAGGAAAAAATCCTCATGAATTAAGAAATACAAAGCTCCAAAGTTGGCTTAATCTCACTGAAATTCAGAGTTAGCCACATAAGTGTGCTTAGGACTTTTTGCAATTAAGTCCAAATTACTCCACACTACTTGAAAATCCTCCAATGTAAAAGTTGCTTGGTTTTTGATGTTCTACTACTTTTATATTTACATTTTGGTCCAAAAGTGAATAGTATTTGAATTCACCCCCCTAGGGTACAAATTAGGGTTTTCTATGGTTTCTTTTAGGGTTTTGAGCACTCTAGGGTTTTTGTGCCACTCAAATCCATCACTCTTGATCTCTTATGAATATTTCCAATGACTTTTGAGGTATTACTCATCTTGGCTTCACTTTCACCCATAGGCCCTAATCTCATGGTTAAGTACCCTACCCTAAGGTTAAGAATACTTCAAGCCACCATATCACACATGTTTTGAAATTTTACCTAGTGGATGCATTCTAGGTGTGACAAACAAAATGAAATGTCAATGCATATGATGTCATGCTCAAGTTTTAGTGCCAGTAACACCAGAGGTGTTACATCCTTCCCCCCATAAAAGAATCTCGTCCTGAGATTTAAGGTCCTAGGGTAAGTAGTGGAAAAGGAAACACGTCACACCTTTATTTCCTTATTTATCTTACAGAGCAGGGGTGGTGTGGAGCTTGTTCCAACTTTACAATAGGATATACAATTCTTACAAGTTACATGAAGCTAAAAACCTAGGAAAATTATTTTCCAAGAAATGTTGAGTCTCCCAGGTAGCTTTGTCTTCAGCGTGCTGGTTCCATTGTACCTTATAGAATTTAAGAGTCCTTTTTTGGGTGATTCTATCCTTTTGATCCAGACTCGAGGAGGATACTCCGAATAAGTCAAGTCTGGTTCTAAAGTGACATCCACCACATCGATGGTTCGATCAGGAACCTGAAGACATTTCTTCAATTGGGATACATGGAACACATTATGTATCATAGATAAGGATTCAGGCAGTTGAAGTTTGTACGCCACTAGCACGCATTTTTCAAGAATGGGAAACATAGCAATATATCGGGGTGCCAACTTTCTTTTTACCCCGAATCGATTAACACCCTTCATCGGTGATACCTTCAGGTATACATAATCTTTGACTTGAAAGACCAAAGGTCGGCGTCGTTTATTCGCATAACTTTTCTACCGAGCTTGGGCTTCTTTCAAATGGTGTCTTATCCGTTGAACTTTTTCCTCTATTTCTTTGACCAAGTCAGGCTTGAAAAACCACCTTTCTCTAGGTTCTGACCAATTTAAGGGTGTCTGGCATCGTCGTCCGTACCGTGCTTCAAACGGTGCCATCTTAATGCTTTGTTGATAGCTATTATTATAAGAAAATTCTGCCAATGGCAGACAATCATCCCATTTCTGCGGAAATTCCAAGACACATGCTCATAGCATATCTTCTAGTATCTGATTTACTCTCTCAGTTTGTCCACTTGTTTGAGGATGATAAGCCGAACTGTGGAGTAATTTAGTACCCAACGCAGTTCTTCCCAAAACTTGGATACAAATTGCAGTCCTCGGTCCAACACTATTGTTTTCGGAACTCCGTGCAAACTGAGAATACGAGCCACATATATCTGAGCATAAGTAATGACCGGATAATATGTTTTGACTGGTAGAAAATGAGCTATCTTTGTAAGCCGGTCAACTATGACCCAGATAGAATCAAATCCTTTTGCTGTCCTGGGTAATCCCACAATGAAATCCATACTAATATCTTCCCATTTATAGGTTGGGATTGGCAAAGATTGCAGTGGCCTAGCAGCCTTCATATATATGTATGGCCTTGACCCACCTGCAAGTGTCACACTTCGCCACATAGCGTGCAATTTCAATCTTCATTTTAGTCCACCAATAATGCTGCTTTAAGTCTTGATACATCTTAGTACTACCAGGATGAATGGAATATCGACTAAGATGAGCTTCGTCCAAAATTTGTTGGCGGACTTCAACATCTTTTGGCACTAATATGCGATCTTTAAACCAGATTACTCCCTGATTATCTTTCCTGAAGCGATTTGCCTTGCCAGCTTCCATTTTCTCATGAATGTATTTCATACCCTTATCTGTTCTTTGAGCGTCAATAATTCTTTGCAGAAGAACTGACTCAAGCTTCACATTTGTCAAAATTCCTTGTTGTACTATCCCCAGACTCAACTTCTCCATTTATTGGCATAAAGTAGTGTAAGGTGCTCTTACCGAAAGACAATGGCAAAAAGTCTTGCGACTCAAAGCATCTGCCACTACATTGGCTTTTCCTGGGTGATAATGGATTTCCAAGTCATAGTCTTTAATCAGCTCAAGCCATCTTCTCTGCCTCATGTTCAGTTCTAACTGGGTAAAGATATATTTCAGACTTTTGTGATCCGTATATGTCGGCGTTTCGGACCCAGGGGGGTCCTCCGAACCGACTAGTGAATTTGTCGTCGCTGCATGTCCCAGCCCAGATGGGTTGGCGCGAGAAGGAACACAAAACGAGGGGCTTGTATTATCTCGCACCGGGGGTGCCGCTCGTAGTAGGGGTTACAAGCGCTGCGAGAGGGAAGAAGAGAGCCGGTTCGTCAGCCCGCCGTCCCCTCTGCGCGAGAACCCTCCTTCTGTGGGAAGGCCCTGGACCTCCCTTTTATAGATGCAAGGAGAGGGTCCAGATATACAAAAGGGGGGTGTAGCAATGCGCTAACGTGTCTGGCAGAGAAATGCCTAAGCCCTATGTACATGCCAACATGGCTGTTGGGGGAGAGCTTGAGCCCTGCGTACATGATAACATGGCCGTCGGAGAAGCGCCTGAGCCCTGTGGAAGCACAGTTGGCGGTGCGACAAGGATCCTGCTGACGTCTCCTTGCTGCTGTAAGGGGTTGAGAACCACCGACGTCATGGTTGCATGCGGGGCACCATCATTACCCGTTGCCGGGGTAAGCCAGATGGGACGCCGGTCTTGTTCCTTGTAGCCTGAGCTAGCTAGGAATAGGGTAATGATGTATCCCCTGTGGCGCGGTCGGTCCGAGCCCAAGGTCGGGCGAGGCGGGGACTTCTCCTGAGGCCGAGGCCGGGGTCGGGCGAGGACGCAATTCCTCCTGAGACCGAGGTCGAGGCCGAGCCCAGGGGTCGGGCGAGGCGGAGACTTCCTTTCGAGGCCGGAGCCTGAGGTCGGGCGAGGCGGAGACCTCCTCCCGAGGCTGGAGCCTGGGGTCGGGTGAGGCGGAGCTTCCTGTTGCGCTCGAGGCCGAACTTGGTGGTTGATCGTGACTTGTTGTCAGCTTCGCCTGGGCGGTTGGCACAGCAGTCGGAGCGGGGCGAGCGGTGCTGTTTTCCTATCAGATCGGACAGTAAAAGGGGGGGCGAAGTGGCTGCGGTCACTTCGGCCTGGCCGACTGAGGCGCGTGTGTTAGGATACGGCGTCAGGCGATCCTCGCATTGAATGCGCCTGCGATGTGGTCGGTTGGTGAGGCGGTTTGGCCAAGGTTGCTTCACAATGAAGCCTGCCCGAGCAGGGCTTCGGGAGAGCCGAGGGTGTGCCCGCCGCCTGAGGAGGCCCTCGGGCGAGGCGTGAATTCGTCCGGGACTACTGCTCCTGTCCAAGGCTGGGCTCGGGCGAGGTTCCGTCCCTTGGGTAGACGAAGCCTTGAATTAAACCGTGCCCGTAAGTTGGTCTAAGGGTGTTTACCAGCCATGATCAGGAGTGTTGGGGGTACCCCTAATTACGGTACCCGACAGTATATAAATGGCAAGTATTTCCTAGCAGATAATGAGGCCAAATCTTGAGGGCATGAACAACTACAGCTAGTTCCAGGTCATGAGTTGGGTATTGTTCTTCATGCCAGCGTAGCTGTCTTGAAGCATATGCTATGACTCGTCCTTCTTGCATCAAGACACATCCGAGTCCACTGCCTGACGCGTCATAATACACATCAAAAGGCTTTTCAATATCTGGTTGGGCCAACACCGGGGGCAGTGGTTAACAACACCTTCAGCTGCTCAAAGGCTTCAATGCATTTTGAGGACCAATCAAACTTTGTATCATTCTTCAATAAACCCGTAATGGGTTTAACAATCTTGGAGAAATTCGGAATGAATCTGCGGTAATATCCAGCCAGTCCAATGAAACTGTCAGTCCAACCCTAACACCTGATCCGACTGACAACCTGACTTTGAGTTCATTTTTCTCCAATTTTTGTACAACACCAATGCTTAGTCACTTAATCAAAGTTGTACTCCTATCATATCTCTACAAGGTTGATGTATTGACCTAGGGCAAAATCCTCATGAATTAAGAAATACAAAGCTCCAAAGTTGGCTTAATCTCACTGAAATTCAGAGTTAGCCACATAAGTGTGCTTGGGACTTTTTGCAATTAAGTCCAAATTACTCCACACTACTTGAAAATCCTTCAATGTAAAAGTTGCTTTGTTTTTTTAATGTTCTACCACTTTGATATTTACATTTTGGTCCAAAAGTGTATAGAATTTGAAATCGCCCCCTAGGGTACAAATTAGGGTTTTCTAGGGTTTCTTTTAGGGTTTTGAGCACTGTAGGGTTTTTGTGCCAACCAAATCCATCACTCTTGATCTCTTATGAATATTTCCAATGACTTTTGAGGTATTACTCATCTTGGCTTCACTTTCACCCATAGGCCCTAATCCCAGGGTTAAGTACCGTACCCTAAGGTTAAGAATACTTCAAGCCACCATATCACACATGTTTTGAAATTTTACCTAGTGGATGCATTCTAGGTGTGACAAACAAAATGAAATGTCAATGCATATGATGTTATGCTCAAGTTTTAGTGCCAGTAACACCAGAGGTGTTACAGTTGGTATGAGGCAATTAAATCAATTATCCAAGCATGACTTAGTTCGAGGTTTGAAGGATGTGAAATTTGAAAAGAACAAGTTTTGTAGTTCATGTCTAGCCAGGAAGTAAGTGGCAAATACTCATCCTTACAAGAGTCAAATGTCTACTCATATACCATTGGAATTACTTCACATGGATCCCTTTGGACCAACATCTTTTATGAGTATTGGTCGTACTTCCTATTGCCTTGTAATTGTTGATGATTATTCTAGATTTATTTGGGTCTATTTTCTTAGGGATAAATCAAATGTGTTTGAAACTTTTAAGTCATGTGCTATATTGGCTCAAAATCAATTTGAATTTGACATCAAGAAACTTAGAAGTGATAATGGATCAGAATTCAAAAATGCTAGAATTGATGAATATTGTGATGACAAGGGTATAAAACATGAATTTTCTTCCAAGTATACACTAGAACAAAATGGAGTTGTTGAAAGAAAAAATAGGACACTTATTGATATGGCTAGGTCTATGTTAGCTGAATATAATGTGCCGAAGCCATTAATACCGCTTATCATGCATCGAATAGATTATATTGTCACAAGGTCCTAAAAAAGACTCCATATGAATTGCTTATTGGTAGAAAGCCAAACATTTTAGGGTGTTCGGTTGCAAGTGCTATATTTTGAGGAAAGGTAGTCAACTCTCTATTTGAGAAGAAATGTGATGAAGGTTTTCTCCTTGGATATTCATCAAAAAATGAGGCATATAGAGTTTTCAACAAAACTCATGGCATTATTGAAGAAGCATATGATGTACAGTTTGATGAAACAAATGGATCTCACGATGAAAATGAGAACCTTGATGACGTTGGTGGAGTTCAATTAAGAAACGCTATGAAAACCATCGCTATTGGTGAAATAAAGCCAATGAAAGATGATGATGATAGTATTGTTGTCATTCCATCCTCTTCAACTCTAAATGAGGAAACCCACCAAAGCCAACAAAATGATGAAATTGTGGATGATAGTGTTCAAGATATCTCAAGTCATTCGATCCCTCCTCAAGCTTCAAATGGTGATTTTAGAACTACTTCAAGAATTCATCATTCAATTATAAAGGATCCGACAAATCAAATTGTGGGTGATATAAGTAAGAGTGTTTAAACTCGCTCTCGTATTGCTTCATTTTGTGAACATTTCTCTTTTGTATCTTGCATTGAACCTAACCGTGTAAATGAAGCTCTACTTGATGTTGATTGGGTGAATGCAATGCATGAGGAATTAAATAACTTTACCTGTAATGAAGTTTGGGAGCTTGTTGAGAGACCAAAGAATCACAATGTTATTGGTACCAAATGGGTATTTCGAAAAAAGCATAATGAAGATGGTTTGGTGGTAAAAAAACAAGGCAAGACTAGTGGCACAAGGTTATACTCAAGTAGAAGGATTGGATTTTGATGAGACATTTGCACCTGTAGCAAGATTGGAAGCCATTCGAATCCTTCTTGCCTATGCTTGTGCTCATAATATCAAGCTCTACCAAATAGATGTAAAAAGTGCCATCTTAAATGGTAAGATTAGTGAATAGTGTATGTGAAACAGCCTCCCAGTTTTGAGGACCCCAAAAGACCTAACCATGTGTACAAGCTTTCTAAAGCTCTCTATGGGCAAGCAAGATCCACACGCTTGGTATGAAAGGCTTAGGGATTTCTTGCTTTCCAAAGACTTCAAAATTGGGAAAGTTGACACTACTCTATTCACTAAAAGAATTGGTACAGATTTATTTGTCAAATTTATGTTGATGATATTATTTTTGGATCAACTAATGAGTCATTTTCTGAGGAGTTTGGTAAAATGATGTCAAATGAATTTGAAATGTCTATGATTGGAGAATTGAGCTTCTTCCTCGGTCTTCAAATTAAACAATTAAAATATGGAATTTTTGTAAGTCAATCTAAATATCTGAAAGATATGCTCAAAAAGTTTGGCTTAGAAAATGCAAAGTCAATCAAGACTCCTATGGCAACAAATGGTCATCTTGACTTAGATGACGGAGGTACAATTATAGATCAAAAACTTTTTCGTTCAATAATTGGTAGTTTGCTTTTATATTACCGCATCGAGGACCGATGTTATGTTTAGTGTTTGCATGTGTGCTCGGTTTCAAGCATCACCTAGATAGATTCACTTGAAGGCCACCAAAAGAATTCTAAGATATTTGAAGCATACCCCAAATATTGGTCTATGTTATCCCAAAGGTGCTCAATTTGAATTAATTGGTTATTCGGATTTGGACTATGACGGTTGCAAGGTCGATAGGAAGAGCACCTCCGGATGTTGTCAATTTTTTGAAAGGTCTCTTGTTTCATGGTCTTCTAAGAAGCAAAACTCGGTCGCTCTCTCTACCGCCGAGGCAGAATTTATATCGGCTGGTAATTGTTGTGCTCAATTATTATGGATGAAACAAACTCTATTAGATTATGGGATTTCATTCAAGAATGTACCTCTTATGTGTGACAATGAGAGTGCCGTAAAATTAGCTACAAATCCCGTTCCACACTCAAGAACAAAGCACATTGATATTAGGCATCACTTCTTAAGAGACCATGTTGGAAAAAAAAGATATCTCCATTTATTCTATTGCCTTGGATGATCAATTGGCAGATATATTTACGAAGCCGTTGGATGAAACAAGGTTTTGCAAGTTGAGAAGTGAAATGAATGTAATAGATATCTCAAATGTTGCTTGAAGTTGAGTACAAATGTGTTCTACTGAATTTGATATCTAGAATGCGCTTTTTAAGATATTTATTTCCTATTTTTGATGTATTTATTATTGGTGCATGATTGAAATGATTTATATGCCAAATGTTAGTCACTCAAGTTTATTATATATATATGTGCATATAAATTAACCCTTGGATTGGTCAAAATGTCTATGTTATAGTAAAGAACCCCGTTTGAAACTCAAATTCAAAAATTGGACAGAGAATGGAAAACTGACTATCAGGGTCGCGGACTGTCCGCTCTCTGACCGTGGATCGTCCACTAAATCAGGGTCTAGATAGTTCGATGGGCAGAGCAGACCGTCTGCGCTCTCAAGGGTGCGGACTATCCGGCCATCCACGCGGACTGTCCGTGAGTGGCTTTTTAGTTAACCGTGGCAGACAGCAACCATCACATTTTATATTGCCCTCATCGGCTCTATCTCCACTCGTTTACGAAAAATTCATCGTTTACGTGGTTTGAGATTCGGATTCGAGCGCAGACTGTCCGGGAGAGTACTTGACGCTCATCACCAATGTCTTCTTCTCGGTATTCAAATTCTCCAAGCAATTTGTTCAAATATTGTGGATTTTAGGGTTTCTATAAATTGGTCTCTGATCTGTTTTTGGATAGAGTATTCACCAAATTGTTTGGTGGAATTGCTTATGGTCATCCTCATGAACTCAGTGCAAAAATTTAGTTCAATTTCAATGGATATTTTATTCAAATTTCATGTTTGAATATTCAGGGCGATTTGGGGTTTGAAATTTGCCCCTGGACAGGTGCGGACCGTTCGCCCGGGTGGCGCGGACCGTTCATCTTTGGACGTGTGGACCGTCCGACCTCCTAGCGCGGATAGTGAAAGGGAAATAGGCTTACACCTTTCCTAAAATGATTTTGGTGGTTGAATTGCCTAACACAAATAATTGGACTAACTAGTTTGCTCTAGAATATAAGTTTTACAGGTGCCAAAGGTTCACAATAAACCAATACAAAGAAAAAAGAAAGGTTTCAAAAAGAAAGGAGCAAGGCACCCGAAGGCTGCCCTGGTCTGGCGCACCGGAGTGTCCGGTGCACCAGGGAGTCCAACTCCGAACTGCTCACCTTTGGGAATTCTGGGAGCCACTCCGCTATAATTCACCAGACTGTCTGGTGTAGCACTGGACTGTCCGGTGTGCCAGCGGAGTAATGGCTAACCAGCGCCAACAGTCGTCTGCAACTGCTACAGGAACAGTGAACAGTGCGCGACTGCGCGCGCAGAGTCAGAGCAGGCGCCAGAAGGCGCACCGGACAGTGAAAAGTGACTGTCCGGTGCACCACCGGACTGTCCGGTGGCCCACATGTCAGAAGATCCAATGGTCGAACCCTAACGGCCGGGTGACGTGGCTGGCGCACCGGACAGTGTCCGGTGGCGCACCGGACTGTCCGGTGCGCCCTTCGCAGACAGCCTTCACCAACGGCTACTTTGGTGGTTGGGGCTATAAATACTTCCCAACCACCACACTTCAATGCATCCAAGTTTTCAGCCATCAAATCTCATACAAGAGCTATAGACTTCATTCCAAGACACAAACAAAGAGATCAAATCCTCTCCCAAGTCTAGAATCACTCCAAACAAATTAGTGACTAGAGAGAGAGACTTTTGTGTTGTTTTGAGCTCTTGCGCTTGGATTGCTTTTCTTCTTCCTCCATTCTTGTTCCCAAGATCATTGTAATCAAAACAAGAGACACCAAGTTGTGATGGTCCTTGTAGTGGACTTAGTGTCCCATTTGATTGAGAAGAGAAGCTCACTCGGTCTAAGTGACCGTTTGAGAGAGGGAAAGGGTTGAAAGAGACCCGGTCTTTGTGACCACCTCAACGGGGAGTAGGTTTGCAAGAACCGAACCTCGGTAAAACAAATCATCGTGTCATCCATCTTATTTTCTTGTGATTTGTTTTCGCCTCTCTTTCGGACTCGTTTATATTTCTAACGCTAACCCCGGCTTGTAGTTGTGCTTAAAGTTTGTAAATTTCAGATTTTCCTATTCACCCCCCCCCCCCCTTTAGGCGACTTTCAGATAGTCCGCCCTCTAGTAGAGCTGCCTATATATCTTGCTTGTACTTTTCACCTTATTATCTTATTATTATTGGGATTCTTTATATTCTATTTCAGTGGTTTTGGTGGTCTGAAGAAGACACTAGCATGACATTTTTTGTCCAAGCGTCATCGTGCAGATGACTCTAATTATAACCCTACCACAGATTCAGAGGCCCAATCATCAGCTGGGGGCAGTGTCTCTTTGGATGCTGAAGATGCACCACACACGCATCTTGATTATCCTATTGACGTCACAGGATGGTTGTATCCAAGGATGAGATTCTCTATGGCTGAATATTCTTCCAAGCGGACTATTGATCAGTTTTCTCTTCGTGACACTAATATTCAGTATTTTCATACTCAGTTGCAGTTCGATCTTTTCTAGGGAACTCTTATGGACACCAAGTTCCATAAGCTTTAGGCGATTGACTGAGACTATATGCAGGGTCAGACAGTCATGGAGGGATTGCTCGCTAAGTTTCAGGAATGTGGATTATATGAATTCATGGGACAACGGGCTGATTTCAATGAACTAACTATCAAGCAGTTCCTTGTTACTGCTCAAGTTAATATTGGAGATGAGTTGATTGTATGGATGACTGGATTCAAGCGCTATGTGGCTACTTTTGCTGAGTTTGCCACTACGATCAGTTTGGATTATGATATGATCTCTCATGGGGTAGATCTTTATATTGAGGACCAGTTGGAAGACTGCTCAACATTATGAACCTGCCAGGCTGTATTCCTAGGCATTTTGGAGAGACTTCAGGACTGAGACATCATCCTGCTGTGATCAACAAAATTGCCAGGGTCACTATTCTTCCCAAGAGTGGGGGACAAAAGCAGGATCATAAATAAATTTTGGAATATCATTGATCATGTAATGAAGGGGGAAGTGATGAATGTTGTTCTATTTATATGAGGCAGCTAAATGAACTCAAGATGGACAAAAATCAGAATCTGGCCTAAGCTCCTTACATTATGGCTCTGATCAATGCTAAAACCAGATTTGAGGGGCAGTGTGAGATAGCTCACACTCCATTTAGGCCTTTTAAGAATGAGATTCGCTTTCTTACCAGGCCTTTCACTCCCTTTCCTGATGATGAAGGAGTTCCTGCAGATGACTTCGCTTTTCAGCCTGAGGCACATCCAGCTCAGCAAATGCCTCCTCCTCCACCTCCTCAGCAGCAGGGACAGTACTAGTAGCCCACACCCGACTATTTTGATCCTTATTTTCAGTAGATGCAGCATGGGCTCCAGACTCATATGGATGGGCAATTCAGGGCATGATGACACATGTGGATGGCCACCTTGATGATATGCAATCTCATTTTGATGGCCAATACTATGCTCTGCACGATAGATTCTCTATTGTTGACACCTAGCTGGATGGGATCCATTCACAGTTTGTTGATCTTCGCACTCATATTCAAAATACTGTGCATGGTCCCATTATGAGCAGAATGAACAACATGCAACAAAGCTTTCAAGACAATATGGGTGCTCTGTCTAGTCAATTCGAGACTCTATCTACCAGTGACAGCATTCACTCACTAGATGAGAGGCAGCAGCTACATAATGACTTTAGTTAGCTCACCTCCATCTTTGATAGCTTCTGCTCCCACTACTATAGTTTGTATCCGCGCCCCCACCTAGTGCACAGTGACGCCTCTTTGTGGAAATTGATGCCGAAGGGAAGAGAAATGAAGTTGGGATGGCAATTAGGGGGACTTTGGGGACTTTTTGAACATTTACATTGCATATTTATTATGTCTATGTCTTATTATGGTTTATATTGCTAAGTTATTGAACTATGTTATTTCGAACTGTGTTTGAATTCTTAAGTTTCTATCAGTTCAAAATTGTAATGGTTAATCAAAGTGTTATTTCTCTTGCTGTATTTATTTTTCATATTATTATATGTATGTACCTCGATAACCATGATTATAGGAAGATCTCCGCCAAAACTCTGATATATTATGTGTGTGAATTCATGAACTGGATATTCTTCATGCACACATATAGGGGGAGCTATTCCTACACTTTGAGTTTTCTATGCTGACTTATCAACATTTTAGATGAACTTTAAAATCAATATAAGTCACTCAAAACTCATCTCGAATCCTTATTATACCCAGTATGTAAGGAAGGATTGAAAAATAAAATCTACTTTTCTATAAAATATGTAGTGTTGTCACCAATTACCAAAAAGGGGGAGATTGTGAATCATCTAGACCCCTTAGTGGTGTTTTGGTAATTAATGACAACTAATTGTGGACTAACAATTATTGGAGAAATAAGAATGCAGGATTGGACCATAGGAAGCAGTAAAGTCTTTGAGACACATAACCATTGGTTGTGGATCAAGTGAAGGCAAAGGTATAATGTAGGTTTTGTTTTTTGCCAGTCATCAGGAGTTTAGAGAAGAAATTGACCGGATTAATAGGCTAGACAGTCGTACTGTTGGTCACTCGTTCTCAAATGCAATGAATCAAGAACAAGGCAACACAATCGTTAATGATTAAGGATTTTCGTCTTCCGAAGCATTATCTCCATATGGAGATAAAACTCATCAGACGAAGATTAGGAAAGACAAACATTCATTATTTAATATATGAATGGTAATGCGAAGGGATAAAGATGAGGACCGGATCTTCATTAATTCATTTATATCCATGTTCCATAAAATATAAATGAATACTCAATAGTATTGATATTACATTGACACCTTCGGCTTGCTTCGAAGGCGAGATTGCGGGAGAGTGATTACAATCCAGCGTGAACAGTACGGTGTTACTGTTCATCTATTTATAGGCATGGGACGTAGCCCGGGTAAAATTACATTTATGTCCTCAACATTTACACATGATTGTAGTACAAGTTATTAACGACTAAATAGTCTTTTCCTCTTTCGATCATCATAATTATTTATCATCTTCATTGTGAGCCGAAGTTGTTCATTCGGTGATAGCTTCGGCGTTTACTCTTATCCTCTTTGGACCTGTCTTCATTTTGTGTACCTTCGTCATAAGGAAGAGACTTGTATCTTGAAGACGAAGCTTCCTGTAACAGCTTATGCTAAAAACAAATGGTTAATTATGTTTTTGAGGACCTTCGGAAGGAAAAGGCCCCCAACAGTAGCCCCTCGCAGTATTGATTTGTTTCTTTGTAACAAATTTAGACTGTGACGTGAACGAAGACCTTTTGCCGAAGGTCCGAAAAAACACCTTCCCTTTGCTAGAATAGCAAATTACACTGACACGCGGGACCCACCAATTTGTAGAGCTCTGGGTATAAATAGGAGCCTGCATTGTGAGTATTTTTCGTGCTATTTCAGTTGCTTACATAGCGCTTGTCATTTCAACCTTTCTTGGCTCGTCGAGTTCAATTAGATTTTAAGCTTCGGCATTCTAGCAACCCACGACCAAATGACTGATGAAAAGAAGATTGTTGATCCGGCACTAGCCAAATTTTATGAAGCTATGGAGAAATCCAACGCGGAGAAGATTGCTAATCAGATGTTGGCTGAGATATCTAAAAATTCCAGTGATAGTGAAAGTTTCGATGTAGAAAGTGAAAATGAAGATGCCGAAGATCGGCCCTGGAGACTAAGCCATGTTGTCTTTGGGAAATCAACTACTAAACAAGGGAAGATCGATGAAATGAGGGGGAGGTATTTTCATGATATCTCAATCATGAGAGCCAGAGGGGAGAATAATGTTCCTCTTCCTGAAGCTGACGAAGTGGTAGTTTACAGGAGCTTTATGAAAGCCGGGCTTCAGTCCCCCCTAGACAAATTGTTGGTCGAGGTTCGGAAAACGTTTGGGATTTACCTTCATCAACTTACTCCCGAAGCCATCATTAAAGTGGGGATCTTTATATGGTCCATGAGGAGCCAAGGGCTGGAACCAGATGCATGATGCTTCTGCAACATCCATGAGTTGTCTTATGAGACGAAGGCTACCGGAAAGGAGCAGTATCATAACAACTTTGGTTGTTACAGTTTTGTGCCTCAGTCTGAGAAGAGCTACCCAATTCCCACATTTCGTAAGAGGTGGCCGGGCTCCTAGATGCAGGAATGGTTTTACGTAAAGAATGACCTAAGTCAAAGATAGAATATAAAAGGAATTATTCAACGCCCTATATGGTCTCGCTTCGGCATTAGGAGGCCAGCCACTGCCCTTGGTAATGATATACAAACATGTCAGGCGGCTTTCAATACAGTGTGTACTTATATAGGCACGAGGGACTTGGTGCAAGAGCACATTGCTTACAGAGTGAGGCCACTTGCAGAAGGGTGAGAAATGCCGAAGGAGACTGCTGCTGGCTCTAGTCAAGGTGGTTTAGTCTACCTGAAGTACACCTTCAGGTACAAGAGCCAATTTGATGAACCAAATGATGACTGGCTAGATGCCATAGAGGCGACTAGTAATGAATTGCTTGGAGTGTATTCGAAGGCCGAAGATGATGCCATGACAACTGCCTTTGGAGCTCGAGGCAAAAAGAGGCTGGATAGGGTATTCGATGTCATCGGATTTGTATATCCAGACTACTGTTATCCTTTGCGGAAGCAAGGAAAGAAGAGAAAGACTGCTACTTCGGCGACTTCTAGCGCACCGAAGTCAAAAAAGGTTAAAGTTTTGACGTGTTGACCCGGGCGCATTGAGACTGCCGAAGTGTCGAAGCTAATTAAAGGGTCCACTTCTATGTTTGAGCCAAGTCGCTCTGTGCCCGTCAAAGCTAGGACAGAACCGGCTGTAGAGCCGAAACTAGAAAAAGAGGCAGAGCAGCTGAAGGCCCTGAGTCCACCATGCATAACGGAATTGTCGAAGGCATCAAGGATCCCTGCAACAACTCCAAGGAAAAGGAGAATGGCCAGCGTGCTAGATGCTGTTATGGAATCTGTAAAGACATCAACTCCTGCTTCTGCTGAACCGCGTAGCACAGAAGGTGAAATTTTAAAGAAATCTGACGAGGCTGTCATGGCGCAAACTGTTTCTGAGGTTGGACCCTCAGTTTCTACCGAAGCAAGACCTTCGGGAATGGCAACACCAATCTTGGAAAAAGAGAGTGCCTCTGAGAAATCCAAGTCTCCAGTTCCCAGAGCAGCCGCCAAAGAGTTGAAGTTCATTGTGCGACCTGCTTCGGGGAAGCAATTGTCGGAGGAGCAGATTGCCGAAGCAAGACAATATGGCAAGGATCTGAAGTACCCCCGAGGGTCCTTGGTGTACAGTGGCAGTGACGAGGATGATTTCCTTTATTGTCTGCCAGACAATAAATAGATTTCTGTCTACCGAGAGATGATGAAAAATATGGGGTACCCGAAGCTTGAACTCGGCCTATCTGCAATGTCGAAGGATGATCTTGTAGATAGCCTTGCTTGTAATAGCCTGAAGGTACATATACTTTTTCCTTGTAAAATAAACTATGTTTGTAGCTTTTCTTGCTATCGTTATATTCTCATATATTTTTTTATTATTAGGGCTTGATTCTAAGTAAGGCTTTAAAGGCCCAAAAGGAAGCAGAAGACGAGAGCTGTCAAATAGCACATGGGAATCTTCAATCAGAAGTCATTACACTAAGGAACGAAGCTCTCGAGAAAGATAAGATATTGTTTTCCTTAGTGGACAGGCTGAAAACTAGCGAAGCCAAACTTAGTGCACAAGTCGAAGCTCACAAGGCCAAAGTTGGAGATTTAAAGAAGAAACTTGCAGAAACGAATGAAAATTTTGAAGTTGCAAAGGCGAAGCACGAGATAAGCGAAATTGAAAGATTAAAGGTACAAAAGAATGTCGAAGAGCTCCGCGACTCCAAAGAGAGATGCTACGAAATATCCTTGGAATGCACCAAAACTCTAAAGAACAGTTTTGCAAAGGTGGGAGCATATTCTTTCGAGCAGAAATTCATTCGTGGTGACATCGATGGTGTCGTTCAGTGGATCAGCAGAGAAGTCGAAGCCTTTGACGAAATCTTAAGTGATCGGGGAGACTTCTGCGTATTCGCTGGTGCACGAGGGGTCGTGGCGACCTTAGAGAACGCCGGTTGTGAACATGTTCAGGCTGCGGCTCAGCCGGGATTTGTTTTCTTGGTGGATGACACCAAAGACCCTTCGGCTGAAGCTTCTACACTGGGCGGGAGATTTTACTCTGATGTGTGGATGAACGGTGGTCGTGAGATGGCTGATGAAGCGATTAGAAAAAATGAGAAAGAATCTCACGATGCTCAAGAAGAAGCTAAGCGGGCTAAAGAAGCTGCTGAGCGCACAAGGCTTATAGGTATTTTTACTGAGGTTTAGCTTCGGAGTTTGTTTTCAGCTTCAGAATTAACCAGCATTTTTTATTGTAGCTGAACTTTCACCTCCATCGGAACCATATAACCCTAAAGCTGACCCGTCCATGAAGGAAACGTTGAACATAATAAGAATCGCTAATGAAGCTGTTGACGAAGCCTTCGACAGACTGCTAAATGAAGTGCTGTAAAAGTGCTGAAGGAAGACTAAATTTTTGTATACTTGAAAGTGTAATGCTTGTGTATGGATTTCGCCTTTTGTAAGAAACAAACATTAAGTTTTTGTATGTATATTAATGTAATATATTTCTTTGTGATGCATGAAATCTTCGTACGTACCGTTTTTGAGCTGTTGGCGAAAAAAACACCTTTCCTCCTTTTCATGCTTCGCGAAGAAAAATATTCTCCTTATGTCACTGCTGACGAAGATTAACTTCGTATAGAAAGATATATCCGCCGAAAGCATGTTTTGTGCTATAGTATTCCCTTTCATAATCTGGTCAATTCTTTCAAAAGGGCAAGTTCCCTTTGTTTCTCCATATCTTTTTGGTAATGCAAGATTATGTATGATGCGATGCTATGCAATATGATATGATGATATGGTACGGAATGTCATTTGTGCCAAAAGTAAGAAACCACACGGATAGACACCCAGACTCTGCATCCCCTTGGGAATGACTTTGGAGTCTCTTCACCTTTTACTTAGGTGGTATTTCAGCTCTACATACCCTTAGGAACATTTGGAGCTAAGCTCTGCATCCTCTTAGGAACGATTTTGGAGCTTCTTCACCCTTGATTTAGGTGGTATTTAAGCTCCACATCCCCTTAGGAACGAATTTGGAGCTTCTTCACCTTTGATTTTGGTGGTATTTAAGCTCTGCATCCCCTTAGGAACGACTTTGGAGCTTCGTCACCTTTTATTTAGGTGGTATTTTAGCTCTGCATTCCCTTAGGAACAACTTTTGAGCTTCGGAAGTTACTCTGCGCTCCCTTAGGAATGACTTTTGAGCTTCGGAACTTACTCTGCGCTCCCTTAGAAACGACTTTTAAGCTTCAGAACTTACTCTGGTAATACTGGATGGTGTAACCACAGGTTTATTACATCAAGCTGATGGTTAAACCTTCCTGTATTGTCTTTTTAGAAAGAAATATAAAAACAAAAAGAGTAAAAATATAACAAATTAGAGCTCTCTCTTGGCCAGAACATTGTGCCATCTTCAGTAGATATGCCTTGACTTAGGCACAATACTATTAACTGTGCGAGCTTCAGACTGCTCCCTAAGGTCACATTTTTGCTGAGGCCGAAGATGCCCTTCTGGCTGCTGATCATGACTTGGGGGAGGCGCCAGTGGTGGGGGTGGTGGTAACTGAGCCCAGGAAGCTTGAGAGTGACTTGCTGAAGCAGCAGAAGTCGTAGGCTGTTGATTGCCTATGTATTCCGGGATATATGAAGAGTAGCACGAAGCAGTATGCAGGACCTGCATCGGCTGATTCTGCCGTGCCTCGGCTTCAACAATTTCCTTTTGCTTTTGGATCGTGACTTGGCACGTCCTCGTTGTATGTCCCTTGTCCTCGCCACAGAAAAGGCAGAACGGTTTTCTGGGTTGATTACCATACCTTCCTCCACCAAAGCTTCTCCCCCCTCTGCCTCTCGGGGCTGGTGGTCTGTTAGAAGTCTGCTGCATGCCCGTAGACTATGAGCTGTACTAACTGCTCTGAGCATTATTGGCCTTGTCATCACTGGCGTTGGGATTGTGGATTGTCCTTACATGCCTAGGATGGAGTCTTCCTCCGAAGCCCCTAGTCATCTCAGAATATCTATATGCTTCCTCCCTTCTTTGACGGAAATCATTATCAGCTCGGATGTACTCATCCATCTTCTGAAGAAGTTTCTCTAAGGTCTGCGGTGACTTCCTTGCAAAATATTGAGCTATGGGTCCTGGTCGAAGCCCCTTGATCATGGCCTCAATGACAATCTCATTGGGCACTGTAGGCGCTTGAGCTCTCAAACGCAAGAACCTTCGGACGTATGCCTGCAGGTACTCCTCATGGTCTTGCGTGCATTGGAACAGGGCCTGAGCAATGACTGGCTTCGTCTGAAAGCCCTAGAAGCTGGTGACTAGCATGTCCTTCAGCTTCTGCCACGACGTAATTGTCCCTGGCCGGAGAGAGGAATACCATGTCTGGGCCACACTTTTGACTGCCGTGACGAAGGACTTCGCCATGACGGCAGTGTTGCCCCCATACTAGGATATTGTCGTCTCGTAGCTCATCAAGAATTGTTTTGGATCCGAGTGCCCATCATACAAGGGTAACTCGCTTGTAGGATGGTAGCCATGGGGTAGCCTGCAATTCTGCTGCCAGAGGAGAAGCATCATCGAAAGCAAAGTTACCATGATGAAAATCGTTGTACCATTCATCTTCGTTGATTGGGCTTTCTTGATGAAGCTCCCTGTGTTGAGGCCTTCGGTCTTGGTCATCTTGAGTGAGATGACGCATCTCTTCAGCTGCTTCGTCAATCTTCTTCTAAAGGTCGGCCAGCCGAAGCATTTTTTCCTTTTTCCTCTGTACTTGCTGGTGAATTGCTTCTAAGTCCCTGATCTCCTGGTCAAGCTCCTCCTCATGAAGTGTTGGGCTAGTAGCCTTTCTCTTCTGGTTCCTAGCTTCTCGCAAGGAGAGCGTGTCTTGATTTGTGTCCAGTGGTTGCAAAGCAGCCCCTGGCACTATTGTCTTCTTCGGCAACATGACGAAGGTGGATGCATGCCGAAGGTGGTCGTACTCGTTCACGGGAGGTGGGCGCCAATGTTGGTCACTCGTTCTCAAATGCTATGAATCAAGAACAAGGCAAAACAATCGTTAAGGATTAAGGATCTTCGTCTTCCGAAGCATTACCTCCATATGGAGATAAAACTCATCAGACGAAGATCAGGAAAGACAAACATTCATTATTTAATATATGAATGGTAATGCGAAGGGATAAAGATGAGGACCAGATCTTCATTAATTCATTTATATCCATGTCCATAAAATATAAATGAATACTCAATAGTATTGATATTACATTGATACCTTCGTCCTGCTTCGAAGGCGAGATTGCCGGAGAGTGATTACAATCCAGCGTGAAGAGTACGATGTTACTGTTCATCTATTTATAGGCACGAGACGTAGCCCGGGTAAAATTATATTTATGTCCTCAACATTACACATGATCGTAGTACAAGTTATTAAGGACTAAATAGTCTTTTCCTCTTCCGATCATCATCATTATTTATCATCTTCATTGTGAGCCGAAGCTATTCATTTGGTGATAGCTTCGGTGTTTACTCTTAACCTCTTTGGATCTGTCTTCATTTTGTGTACCTTCATCATAAGGAAGAGACTTGTATCTTGAAGACGAAGCTTCCTGTAACAGCTTATGCTAAAAACAAATGGTTAATTATGTTTTTGAGTACCTTCGGAAGGACAAGGCTCCCAACACGTACTATTAAGAGGGGTCAATGAACTTGATCGGTGTAAAACTCAGTGCCTCGTATAGCTTAAACTGTTGTATTTGCATGAGGGCTAACATCACTTCATTTTTTAAATTACAAAGTCTTGTAAAAGCGCAAAATAAAATCTCTTAATTCAATGGTCGGCAGACCGTCTGGGCCAGGGGGTCGAACCGTCTGCGACTCTGCCAGAGAAGTTTATTGGTGCATCTGTCTCTGCAACCCTGCGTGGACCGTCCGGGCCAGGAGGCTAGACTGTCCGCATGAGCCAAATTGAGTTTGGGCAGGGACAGTGTGTTTTTGAGTCATTGCACTACAGACTGTCCGGGGTTTTTAGCCGGACGGTACGTGGTCCTGGTGTGGACCGTCCGACCATTGTTGGCAGACAGTCCACCCAGGTTGTTTAAATTGGTCAGTGCTCTGGTATTCCATATTGATAGGTCCCGGACCGTCCTGCCTAAGCGGGCGGACCATCCAGGCTTGACTTTTTCTGACAGCACTGATAGGTTTTAAACGGTCTTTATAGCCGTTACTGGTATAGCGGACCGTCCAGCCATGGGGCGTGGACTGTCCGCGTGTGCGCAGAACTTGTGCTAGTACCACATAACGGCTAGGTTTGAGTTGAGGGCTATAAATAGAAGTGGAGCTCGTGTGTGAGGGTTCTCTTGGCCAATCCTAGCATACATTGAGCTCATTTGTGATCCTCTAACTCAAACTCTCACACTCGTTGCTTGCGATTGCATTTTAGTGCGTGATTGAGTGGATCCAGTGCATTTGCATCCTTTGTGATCTTTTGAGGCAATAGGTGGTACACTTGGCAAGGGTCATCGACTTGTTACTCTTGGAGGTTGCCGACTCCTATACGGCTTGGGTGTTGTCTCCGTCGAGCTCTACATGAAGATTGTGGAGGAGCGTGGTTTTGATTGTGAGGGGTTCGCGTCCACCTCGCCGGAGCGGCAAAGGCGACGCTAGTAGAATCGAGGTATTGAGTGAGTTCTTGTCCACTTGGCATACTGTAACAGGCCCCGCGCCAGAGAGGCGTGTTACGGGCCCGGTTTGTAATGACTTTTTTGTAATGACAGTCTGTAACCCTCCCTTAAGGGAACATTCTGGGGATAACCCAGGTGCCTGAGGGCATAAGTGTCCTTACATCAGAACGTTAGGCGCTCGGGCAACTATAAATACCCCCGTACAGTGCCCTTGAATGGCTAGATTAACAGAGAGCAATTGGCATCACAAGTTAAACCTTATTTACATTCTTTCCATTCCCCCGTTGGATTAACTTGTCGAGGAGAGCAAGTTCCAATATTTGGCGCCCACCGTTCGTGCTACGAAAAAACCACCCGCGATGGCACCCAAGAGAGCTAGTTCGAAGGCAGTCCCATCTGTCGATGAAGCAGCGAAGGCAGCACTGCTAGCTGAGAAAAAGGGCAAGGCCCTTGTCGACATAACCCACCAAGAAGCCTACGAAAACGATGCACTCAGCAAGAGACAGCGCAACGATCAACCCACTCCCGAAGGCAGCCTCCACACCTGCAGCTCCAGAGGGCAGCCACAACAACCACCCCCAGGTTTCGCTCCACCAGAGGGCGAGGACGCAACCGAGGACGGCGAAGTCATCGGAATTTCAGCAGAGGATCAGCTACAGCTACGGGCCCTGCGCATTAAGAACCGCAACCTCCAAAAGCAAAAAGAAATCCTCGAGGCCAAGCGCCAACGTGTCTCCGTGCAAGCCAAGGTGCGCCAGATGATCCGAGACGAGGAGCAGAGGGCTCGGGAGCTTGAGCAGGAGATTGCGCTCATGCAGCGCGAAGGCCAACACGAGTTGCAGAACGGCCTGCCCCTCCAACAACGTGCGCCAGCCGGAGACTTATTGGCTCCCCAGCGCAGACCCTTCAACCCGCACGCAGTAGCTTTCCAAGGCATCAACTACCTTGATGAGCGAAGCCCCCTGGCGCCGCAACTCCAAGTGTCACCATGGCCCGCCAACTTCAGGGCAGGGACCTACCCTAAATACAACAGCAGCACCGAGCCAACACAATACATCATGAGCTATCAAGTCGTCGTCGCATCATCCGGAGGGGACGACGCCACAATGGCCAAGTCCTTCATCATCGCCCTCGAGGGTCCGGCCCTGACCTGGTACACCAGGTTGCCCCCACTGTTGAAGCGTCCCGAATCCTCTGGGACTCAAATGTGATACAATTACTAGTCCCAGGAGGCTAGTAAACACATTTATACATCAGATGATACCAAATCTGCTTAAACGAGACAAACCTACAAAGGTGGCGAACAACTTTAAGAGTTGGTCCACAACTCGAGACATATCATCAGAGTGGGGCTGAAGCAGCCCGATATACGCAGCAAAGCAAATCAGCGGTCCAACAGCCACAGGCAAGGTTGGGAATAGTCGTAACTCTTACCCAATCTCCTTTTCTGAAAAACAACAAATAAGCAAGGGTGAGTACAAACGTACTCAGCAGCCCACCTTCACCCACGGAATGGGGAAATCAGATATAATGCATGGAATATGTGGAGCTCAGGATATTTTGCAGAAACAACAATATTTTATGCAGGGTTGTTTTGTAAAACATTTTGTATTTTTCAAAGTGCATCCTCTCCCAAAGGAGCAGGAAGTTTTTCAATATTAGAACAAAATCCCCTGGACTAAACCATCCAGGTATCTCAGCAGTTTCCCACTGGTTTTCATTTTCAAAAACAGCTACTGGACTTCCCGTCCACCATAGCTCACGGCTCAACCGCCGGACCTTTTAAAAACAATTTTTCTCAAACGCACCCTTTTTTTGAAAACAAACACTAATTGCCATACCACACCAGACTCGTCCATTCCTGTGGACACAGACTATTCGAATAGGTTTGAACTCTGCGCAGAGGGGTACACTTTACCCACTAGTCCGGCTCTGCGATCTCATGATCAATGATATCCGAATCCGAATCTCTTTCTTTCTTTGCACGTCCTAACCTTAACGGTTATACCGGAAGGAGTCAGGCCACCGCCATGTCCAAACCGGACAAAACATTCCCCCTCCTTATCCTCCCGGTGCTCCCCAGCCTTCATAACCCTGGGGTTGGACCGTACGAGTTCAGATTGAGTGACTGCCCACACAGTCTCGAGTGGTTGTACTTATCATGAGTACAGGTAGTGAAAGATGACAAACCGGTCCTTATACGAGGGGACAATCCTTCTGCTCACGCCTAAACCAGCTGAGCCATCACCTTAGGCCCTCCCCTAAACCAGGGAGTCCCTGATCATCCCTACTCAAAGGTGATAAGGGTGAAAACCCTTCATCATACTCATTTTGAAAAGCACTTTCTTTTGAAAACTCACACCTTTTCTCAAATCATTTGTAACAAATATATCAGGGATTGATTGCGGCAAGCGGCTTGGGTGGCCATAATAACTTGTCTCAAATTCATATCATGCATAAAATAACAGGCTGAAGGGTGTGGTTGAAAAATCATAGGTAATTTATGCATCAAAGGGATCCAGTGAGCTTGCCGTGCTTATCCGGCGAAGGGGAAGGAGAGCTCGCGGAACTGGCTTCTGGCTCCACTGCCAGGTGTAGACTTGCAGATCTAGCCTCCACGAGACAGCACGAACGCTCCGATAACTATGCAACATGAATAAGCAAACATACAAACCAGCAAGTATACCAACAAATATTTAGTATAGTGGTCAGAATGGCGATATATGGATGGGTAGAGTTTTGAGCAGAATCTGTGTCATGTGGTGTTGAGATATTACTGGTGGTGGAGCGGAAGTGCTTACCAGGAGGGTGGATTGGAGGCGAAGCGACACTATGCGTGTAGCCGGCGGAGCGGGGTAACTGAGTGGGTGGGGTGTTTGCCTTGGCTGAGGGTGTTGAGTGTGTGTGGAGAGGGGGAGGGTAGCTGGGTGTATTTATAGGCTTATAGCTGAGTGTATGTGGTGTAGCACAGTGAAGTTCACTGTTGGTGAGAATAGTGACGAATGAATCGTCTGACTTAGTATGAATAGGAGAGTTATGGGCAGAATATGGGACAAGAGTATTTTGGGAGTTTTCTGGAATATGGACCATGCTTAAGGGATGACATGGTTGGATAGGGAATAGTTTGATAAGAATTTAGAAACGAGAATTATTGGAATCTGAGTTTGGAAGCCTGGTTCGAAGGAATCTCAAAGTTAAGCGTGCTCAACTTGGAGAAACCTAGGATGGGTGACCAGATGGGAAGTTCCCACTGGAAGGAAAATCACAGTCACCGGAGTTTGTTTGACTGGAATATGGGTCTGGCTGGTCTTAGGTGGACTGGACAGCATGATGTATGAGTAGTTGAAATTTGGGGTGATCGGCTAATCGATGAATAGTAACGATGAATAGTAACGCTGAATAGTGACAACGAAAAAGTTACCATAGATACCATCGATGAGTAGTAACGATGATGAATAGTAACGATGATGAATAGTAACAACGAATAGTAACGATGGTGAATAGTAACGCTGAATAGTGATGGTGAATAGTTCGTATGAACGAACGATGAACGATGAATAGGAACTATGAACGAACGAACGAACGATCGAATGATCGGACGAACGAACGATCGGAATTTCGGCAGCATAACGGCAGGAAAAGATTATTTGGACGAACGAACGATCGAATGATCGGACGAACGAACGATCGGAATTACGGCAGCATAACGGCAGGACAAAGATTATCTGGAAGAACGATGAATAGGGACTATGAACGAACGATGAACGATGAATAGGAACTATGAACGAACGATGAACGATCGAATGATCGAACGAACGAACGATCGGAATTTCGGCAGCATAACGGCAGGAAAAAGATTATTTGGACGAACGAACGGACGAACGATCGAACGATCGGACGAACGATCGAACGATCGGACGAACGATCGAACGATCGGACGAACGAACGAACAAACTAAGAACAGGGGGACGAACGATCGAAGAACGACCGAACGATCCTTGTGCTAGTGTGTGCTTGTGTGGAACATGGAGTGGGTGTGTGTGTGGTGGGGGAAGAGAGTTGCCATGAAATGGCTTGGGGTGGGATGAGAGGAGGCCCTTGCCCCTCTATTTATAGCCATGGTGGGGGGATTAGGGGGATGGATGAGAGGATTAGTGGGAGGATGAGAGGATTAGTGGGAGATTAGCATGGATTTGTCTTATATGAGTGAGATTAGCTTGTAGAGCTCACCGTATGACACCGGAGGCATACGTATACGTATTAGCGTGAGGAAAGTTATGAAGAAAATATTTGTGGGGACTTCAAAAATGATTCGGAAGGTATTTCTCAGGAGGAAAATATTTGGAGAAATATCGGTGAAATATCTGGGCAATATTTCTGGAAAGAACTTGAAGGGGATCACCAGGGAAATATCTGGGCAGTATTTCTGGAAACAATTTGAGGGGGATCACTGGGGAAATATTTGTAGGATATTTTGAGGAGGATTTTGGAGATGATATAGACCACTATATTTTATTTGTTGATATCAACTCGCAAATAAACATTTTGAAATGAAATTTGAAATTCATTTTGAATTTAGAGCAAGTTTGAGAAAATTTCAGGATTTGAATTTTTGGGATGCTACAACTGTCCATCGACTCCTGGAGAAGTCTCCGAGACAAGTTTCTGCTTAACTTCCAAGGGTACTGCCCAGACACCGATGCCCTGGCCTAGCTGTCGCTCTGCAAACAGCAAGAGAAGGAAACCCTGCGAGAGTACTACCGCAAGTTCCTGACTCTCAAGTCACAACTGCCTTCGGTCGACGACCAAATTGCCATTCACTACGCCATCAGTGGCCTTCGGGCTGGCGTCCTATACAGTCACTGCATCAGGGACCCACCCAAAAACCTCCAAGAGCTCTATCAGTTGTTTGAAAAATACGCCAGATCCGAGGAGCACCATCAGCGCAAGGTCGAGTCTCAGAGAAAGCCTAAGGACCCTCCACAGTCCAGCCAAACCTGGACAAGGCCTTCACAGTCAGACTCCGGTCGGGACAACCGCAGTCAGCAACAGGTGCACAACATAGCTAACTAGCACCCCGCCGGCGAAGCCGCTCGCCGTCAAGATTATCCCCCCAGGGCCGTGGAAATGGCACGCGTGGCCGGGGCCGGGGACAGGCGCCACAACCTCACAGATATTACTGCCTGTTTCACGGCGAAGACTGCATGCACCCGACGAGGGATTGCCCAGAAACGAAGGCCACCAGGGACAGGATGTCCCGGGCACAACCCGCCGACAACCAAAGAGTTGTCACGCACACATATCAACACCAACACCCACAACCATACAACCACGACCACCCCCAGCATCCACCCAACCACGCGTATCAGCTTCACCAGGAGGTACAAGTCATACCACCCCTACCTCCGCCTCCGCATCAACCAAACCTACACCACCAAAATCACCCCAAGCACCAAAACAAGAAGACTTCGCCGATCAGCCGTATCGCGGAGTCATTCACATGATCACCAGAGGGTCCAGCGTCGACTTCGACACGAAGCGGCAGCCATCACCGGCCCAGTTGTGCAAACGAAGTGGTCACATGTGCCACTAACCTTTGACGCCAGAGATGTCGATCTGCGTAGTGCACCCCACATTGATGCCATGGTAATCAACTGCAGTGTGGCAGGCTGGGACCTACACAAAGTCCTCATTGACAACGGCAGCCAGGCGGACATTATCTTCCTCCACGCCTTCGACCGCATGGGAATCAGCCACAGCTTACTCAAGCCTTCGGATAATCACCTATATGGCTTCGGCGGCAAGGGCACCTTCCCTGTAGGCAAGATAGAGCTACCCCTGTCCTTCGACGTAGCACCCAATGCGCGAAGCGAACAGATCACCTTCGACATCGTCGACATGGTCTATCCCTACAACGCCATAATGGGTCGGGGCTTTATCAACAAATTTGAAGCGGCCATTCACAGATTATACCTCTGCATGAAAATTTCGGGTCCGCAAGGCGCAATAACAGTTTACGGTAACCAGCAGGCTACGTGTAACATTGAGAGAGACTTCGTTCCAGGTCAGTGGAATGTACACTGCCTTACGACACAGCACAAGGTCTCCGAGGCTACCCGCCCAGCCGCCAACGAACATGAGAAGGCGCAACTGCAAGCAACGACGGAACGAAGACAGTTCCCCTCGACCCGGCGACGCCCAAGCAAACAGTCATCATAAGCGAAGACTTGACTTCGCAAGACGAGGGGAAACTCATCACCTGCCTCTACAGAAATAAGGACGTCTTCGCCTGGTCTGCCCTCGACCTGGTCGGAGTCAGTCGCACTGTCATCGAGCACAGTCTAGGCATCGACCCTTCGGTGCGCCCAAAGAAGCAGCGGTTGCGCAAAATGTCTGATGAAAAAACAGAAGCCGCCAAAGCCGAAGTACATCGCCTGCTTGAGGCCAATTTCATCGAACCAGTCGCCTACCCTACGTGGCTCGCCAACGTAGTCATGGTGCAAAAGAAAAGTGGCAAGTGGCGGATGTGCATCGATTTCACCAGCCTCAATAAGGCCTGCCCCAAGGATAATTTCCCGCTGCCACGGATCGACAAGATAGTAGATAGTGCAGCCGGATGCGAAGTCATGTCACTCCTTGACTGCTTCTCCGGCTACCACCAGATATATATGAAAGAGGAAGACAAGGCCAGCACCAGCTTCATCACACCCTTCGGCACATACTGCTTCATCAGAATGCCAAAAGGACTCAAGAACGCTGGCTCCACTTTCTCTCGTCTCACGAAGACGGTGCTCGAGAGCCAAGTGGACCACAACGTCTTCACGTACGTGGATGACATCGTCGTCGCAAGTAGAAATAAAGAAGACCACCTGGCTGACCTCGCAGAGACATTCGCTAACATGCGGGACGCACGACTCCGCCTCAACCCTAAGAAGTGCGTTTTTGGCGTTCGCCAAGGAAAAATACTGGGCTACCTGGTGTCGCACTGCGGGATCGAAGCAAACCCGACCAAGATCCAAGCAATCATCAACATGACACCTTCGCGGTCTGCTAGAGACGTCCAGCGTCTGACAGGAAGATTGGCCGCCCTCAACAGATTCATTTCCAAGTCCGCAGAGCGAAGTCTACCTTTCCTCAAGACGCTACACGACGCAAAAGACTTTGCATGGGGACCAGAACAAGCGGCAGTCTTCGCATCACTCAAGCAGCACCTGTCAGAATTGGCAATCCTTACCAGCCCCGACCCCTCGCTACCTCTGTTGCTCTACGTCGCAACCTCGCCACACGCAGTCAGTGCAGCGTTGGTCCAAGAGCAGGATAGAGAGGGCACAACTCGGCAGTGTCCAGTTTATTACGTCTCCGAAGTCCTCATGACTTCCAAATGCAACATGACGGAGTTAGAAAAAATTGCTTACGCAGTCGTCATGGCATCGCGCAAGTTGCGCCACTATTTCAAAGCGTTCAAGGTGCGGGTCACCTCGGACAGGGGACTCGGCGAACTATTCAGAAATCCGGAGGCGTCCGTCCGTATCGCCAAATGGGCAGCCGAACTCTCCGAGTACCACATCACCTTCGAGCCCAGGACAGCAGTCAAGTCACAAGTCCTCATAGATTTCATCGTCGACTAGACAGGGCCGGCACGGCAGCAAGAAGAGCCCTCAGAGAAGGTGTGGACCATCCACTACGACGGCGCATGGTGCCATGCGGGGGCAGGCGCGGCTGCAATCATCACATCACCCACCAGCATCAAGCACAGATACGCAGCACGCCTTAGCTTCGCTCTGGAATCCGACAGGTGCACCAACAACATAGCAGAGTACGAAGCCGTCATCCTGGGCCTTCGCAAGCTAAAAGCACTCGGCGTGACCACCTACATAGTCAAGACAGACTCCAAAGTCATTGCTGGTCAGGTCGAAAAAGAATACTCAGCAAAAGACCCCGCACTTATGCAGCATCTTACGGCTGTTCGCAGTCTTGAGAGACAATTCAAGGGCTTCACCTTGCAGCATGTGGACCACGCCAGGAACGAAGAGGCCGATGCATTAGCCAAAGCAGCGGCCAGAGGCGAAGCCCTGTCCTCTGACGTGTTCTACCACGTCATCGGCACACCAGCCGTCCGCAATCCAGAGGGTCTACAAATAACCAACGACGCCGAGGGCCATCGCGTCGTCAACCTCATCATGACCGAAGATTCGCGGGCCCCAATAACCCTGTTCTTGCAAGGCTATTACCATCCAAGTGACATCAACGAGGCCAAGCGCCTCAAACACCGAAGCCGGGACTTCGCACTTGTTGAGGGTCAGCTATACAAGAAAGGGGTCAGTCAACCCATGCTCAAATGTGTCACCGAAACCGAAGGCTTCCAGATCCTGCGCGAAGTCCACAGCAGAACTTGCGGCTCTCACTTGGGGCCTAGGGCCCTCGCTGCCAAGGTGATCCGTCAAGGTTTCTACTGGCCCGCCATGATCTGCACCGCGAATCGAGTCACGAGATCATACGAAGCCTGCCAGAAGTTCTCCCCCGCTCGGGAAACCCTTCGCAGTTCACCAAACTGATTGCCCACACATGGCCACTTCAGCGCTGGGGTCTGGACATTGTCGGGCCACTGCCCACGGCTCAAGGGAACCTCAAGTTCACCTTCGTCGCCTTAGAATATTTTACCAAGTGGATCGAGGCAAGAGCAGTATCCACAATAACGTCGAAGACTGCCCACAAATTTTTCTGGCAAAACATTGTTTGCCGATTTGGGGTCCCGTCCGAGCTCACAGTCGACAATGACAAACAGTTTGACAGCCAAGACTTCAGGGACTTCCGCTTCTCCATCGGCACTAAGCTTGCCTTTGCCTCGGTATATCACCCGCAATCTAACGGCGTCGTCAAGCGTGCCAACGGCAAGATTTTCACTGCCATCAAGAAAAGGCTTCTCGACGACAAGAAGGGCAAATGGGCCGACCTGCTACCTGAAGCAGTCTGGGCACTAAACACGACCGAATGCTGGGCAACTGGATTCACTCCTTTTCGTCTACTATATGGCTCAGAGGCCATGACCCCACAGGAAATAAAGCACGGGTCACCCCGAACAAGCGCATCGGTCGTCCCTGACATAGACGAACCAACGTCCAAAGACCTCATCGACGGAGACCGTGTCTTCGCCCTGCAGGCCCTCAACAAATACCAAGCTCAAATGAAGGCCTGGCGCGACAACGCAGTAATCCCAAGAGAGTTCAATGAAGGAGACCTCGTACTCGTCCAGACCACCCGGACAGAGTCACGGGGCAAGCTAGAACCAAAGTGAGAGGGTCCGTTCATCGTCAAGTCGAAGGCGTCCCCCAGTGCGTACAGGCTAACAACGCCATCCGGCGAAGACCTAGAGCATTCCTGGAATATCGATAATCTCCGCAATTTTTTTGTTTGAATCCTCAGGGCCAACACGCCCTTGTAATTCACCAAACAGTATCATTCCGGCCCGCACTCTTTTCCTCCCAGGGGGTGAGGTTTTTAATGAGGCGGAGCCATGTAATATACGTGCAAAAATCCCCCGCAAAAACTAAGACGCAATATGTCGAAAAAGACCGCATCGACGGTCTTCGGCATTCGACCACTCTGAAGTCACCGCGAGAGGCAACGCTGACTACCCTCGCGTGCGACACTCCGCGCAAAAGTCATCTAAGGGTGCAGCCGGAATAGCACAATAAGTGCGCAAAATCGAAGTCTTTTCCAAAAGACTCCCCACGCAAAAGTCGCCTAAGGGTGCGCAGCTGGAATAGCACAATAAGTGTGCAAAATCGAAGTCTTTTCCAAAAGACTCTCCGCGCAAAAGTCGCCTAAGGGTGCAGCCGGAATAGCACAACAAGTGCGATCATCGAAGTCTTTGTAAAAGACACTCCACGCAAAAGTCGCCTAAGGGTGTAGCCGGAATAGCACAACAAGTGTGATCATCGAAGTCTTTTGAAAAGACACTCCACGCAAAAGTCGCCTAAGGGTGTAGCCGGAACAGCACAACAAGTGCGATCATCGAAGTCTTTATAAACGACACTCCGCGCAAAAGTCGCCTAAGGGTGCAGCCGAAACAGCACAATAAATGCGCAAAAATCGAAGTCTTTTACAAAAGACTCTCCGTGCAGAAGTCGCCTACGGGTGCAGCCGGATCAATGAAGGCGCGCAGCCTCATCATACAAATTACGGTTACATACACATAGCGAGGGCATCATATATTACATTGGCTCAACCTTCGGGATGATACCCATCTCCCTGTAATTGAACAACATTATCCTCAATTCCTCACCCTAAAAAAGATTTCGCAGCTCCCCTTCACCTACGCTCGCCCTAATCGGCGAGTACAACAATTCTCGTTTACCAGTCCCGTCCACGCGAAGATGACCACGCTCCATCCCAATACGATGATGCCTACCACATTCACTCACTCTCTGTTTCGCCACCGCCCTTCGCCGCCTATACTCAGTACTCGCACCTAGGAGCCCCTCGGAACCCTCCACGCGCGGCGAAGGCTCCGCTGCAGCCACATCTAACGCTGCAAAATAATCCAAGCCTTCATCCGAAGACTCCTCAGTCCACGAAATCGAACTCCCAGAATCATCAGACTCAAAACACTTAGACACAGAGCCACACGAATCATCATCTGCAGGCACCACGGTTGAGGCCGCCACAAAAATAGTATTGTCAGTAGCGGTTGCGTGCGTAGGCCCAAACGTTGGAACCTGCGTAGCAACCGAGGTTCAGTATCACACAGACAAAATTTACAAACTCCCCAACACCTATTCAGCCACGGCCGTGGGGTCTTCGGCAGCCGACTCGACCACCGCCTTCAAGGCGTCCTCGCCCGTCGGCGCGGGGGATGGCGCGAGGTCTTCGCTAGCTCCAGTTGGCACGGTCGGTGTAGGGGCCATCGAGGGGCCCTCGCCGGCATTGGATGGCGGCGCCACCTCCACCACCGATGTCACGGGCAGTGCACTGTCCAGATCACCAAGGTCCTCGACCTCCTCGGCATGTGCCATCTACAGTAATAGCACATTCAGCAAAACCTCCCATACTCACACATATAACCGCGCAAAGGAGCCCTTACCTGATCAATCGCCCGGTCGGACCTCTCCCGGACCACCTCTCGACCGTGTGGACCCCACATCCTGTCAAAGAGACTTCTCCCGAACAGCATCCGCATGCTGCGCCCGGAGACGCTCGACTTCGGCAGCAAACTCCGCAGTCAGAGCACCCGACGCGACATGGTCGGCGAAGTCGGCCGCCTGCCACAATAAACTATGAGACTCACAACCTCATTAAAACAACGAAACGTCAAAGTCCAACACAACTTACATGATTCAGCTGCTGCGACGCTCGCCTCAGCTGCTGGGACACGGAGCCCACCACATCCTTAGCGGCAGCGGCTGACAAAATCTTGCCGCTCACGCAGAAGGCGGACCACGGGTCCCACGGAGCACTCTTCGCCCCAACCGCCGCCGTTGGCGAAGTGGTCCCCACCGAAGTCCTGGGAGGTCTTCGACTTCGCCTCTCGCCACATAAAACCAATAATCATACCAGTTGCCCCACTTGTTGCGGGCGCAGGGGACTAGCTCCACAACTTCCGCCGAAGTCTTCCCAGTCCTCGGTGTAAAGGTGCATGATCCAAACTGGGCAATCTTGCCTCCAACCTTTCTCTTCTGCCAGTGCAAACAATAATTCTTGGTGAAGACCTCTACGGAGGTTGACCGCCATACGAAGTCACTGCCCAGACATACTTTGCCAGGGCCACCATGGCATTCGGCGTCAATTGATGGATCTGCACGCCATACTTCTGCAACACCTCCACCACAAAACAATGCGCAGGAAACCGAAGGCCGGCAGTAAAAAACGCCTCGAACACAACTATCTCACCCTCTGGAATAGGAATCTCCTCCACCCCCAGAACTCGTCCAACTCCATTCCCAAAATACCCCAACCGCTGCATGTCTTGCACGCAAACCAAGGAGATCCTCGAAACGCCGAATTCCACCGTGTGGCCCGGGTGTAGCTCCACCGCCGCCAAATCACTGAATGTACCCTCAGACAACGATTCGCCCAAGGGCATACTCACAGCGGATGAAGAAGAAGATGGCATGGCTATGTACCGTTGGCGACGGCGCGAGGTCTACTTGATGCGGGCCAGATCTCCGATGAACAGGAGCAAGGAGGGCAGGCGAGCGGGCGAACGGTTTCAAAATGCTAGGGTTTTGCGGCGCACAGAAAGGTAAGAGCGCCTGAGCCGCGCCGCCCACCCCCTTTTTGTACACAGGACGCGACGCTTCGGGAAACTTGTAGTCCAACAGTACCACGTCCATCAACAGTCACATCAAAAACCCCCGCGGAACCACTTCGAGCGAGGGCAGCGTCTCCACCATCTAGCAACGTCTTCGGCACCAGATGACTCAGTCGAACTAGTCCCTTGGAGGGCAAATGTTGGGGCGAAGGCGCAGACGCTACCCTTCGCTCCAGGCCTTCGTTACCCCGCTGCACCAACGGAAGCAAGATGACCGGCACAGCCCACCCTTTGTCCTCTCCACTGCAAGACGAAGGCCTACAACGAAGTCCCTCCATCCCATGTCGTCACCCAACCTGGAGGCCCACGCGGGATTCGGCCCACTGTAACAGGCCCCGCGCCAGAGAGGCGTGTTACGGGCCTGGTTTGTAATGGCTTTTCTGTAATGACAGTCTGTAACCCTCCCTTAAGGGAATATTCTGGGGATAATCCAGGTGCCTGAGGGCATAAGTGTCCTTACATCAGGATGTTGGGCGCTCGGGCACCTATAAATACCCCTGTACAGTGCCCTTGAATGGCTAGATTAACAGAGAGCAATTGCCATCACAAGTTAAACCTTATTTACATTCTTTCCATTCCCCCATTGGATCAACTTGCCCAGGAGAGCAAGTTCCAACAAGAACGTGTATACCTAAGTTAGCGCATCCGCCAGCATTGCAGCAGACGAGATACTGGATCGTATGTGGAGCCCCTTCCGAGATGAAGTTGTCGCTCAGTGACTGAGTTAGAGCATGTATGTGCTTTTGAAATGGAAATGTACCTTTGTGACATTTCTATTTAGTTTTGATGATTAAATGCTCAACATATTGTGTTTTGACTAACATCCTCTTTTATGAGCAATGAGCATAGGTAGTTAAAGAAAATTGAGATAAAAGCATTTTTAGGCTTGAAAGTGGGCATACCACAAATGTAACACCCCAGGTGTTATCTCCCGTTAAACAGCGAATATAGATTTAAGCGCGGGATATCAGTAAATAAATTGGACACTAAAATTTTGGTCATCTTCGCCTACCACGATTTTGATATCTTCTATGTCTCTGTCTGTCTAAATTGTCGCTAATTTATGTTTGTAAAATTCAGATTTCAGTAATCTTTCGAAATAACGAATACAATATGACTTCAGAAGTTCGATCCACCATTGCGATCCGTGTCCCAAATAAATTTATTATAATTCGACGACTAAAATATTCAGTGCAAAATAATTAGGATCGTGCATTGTCCGAGAGAAATCTTGCGCGAGGTTGATAATCAGGAGTATTTAGTAGTAAATCGTTCAAAGCAGATAAGGGTAATTAGAGCCAAACTCGAATAATTGATAATCAGTTTGGCTTCAACGAAATTAGTCGTAAATTAAAGTCAAAATTGTCTTAATCCGGACTATTTATATCTCATCCATGTGTAAATACCAGAACTCAGACACATACGTGTGTATTCTCTCAACTCAGTTTTATGATTTTTGTCCCGGACAAATTAATTTGAACTCGACGACAAAAGTGTTAATGCAAAATTAAATCGAACTACACTTAATTTTTGTGTGAGAGAGAAAATGAAAAAGAAAGAAGAAAAGGAAAATATCTCACCTCACGCCGCCCTCTCTCTCTTCCCCAGATTTTTTCCAGCCGTCGCCCCCTTCCTCCTGATTTTCTCACCGCCGCACAGCGTCCTTATCCCGTCCCTCGTTCAGCCGAACTCCCTACCTGGCCGCACCCCTGCCCCTCGCTTCTCCCTGCTTCTCTCTCCCTGAGCTCTCTCACGCCGCGCCCCTGGTCAAGCTCGTCCCCATGGATGGGGAACTTCTCTCTCCCTGAGCTCTCTCACGCCGCGCCCCTGGTCAAGCTCGTCCCCATGGTGGGTTCCCCATGGCGCCCGCTCGGCCCCTGCTCGGATTTTGTCCGTACCGAGCTCCCTCCGTCGCGCCGAGGGTTAAGGCGCGTCCCTGCGCCCGGCTTTCGTCCCTGTCACGTCGATCCGGCCGCCTCACCTCAGCTTCCGCGCGCCCCATCTCCCAGGTGCTCGGCGCCCAGCTCGTTGCTCGCCATGGCCGCTGCAGCCCAGCTCGGCCGCTCCTCCTGCTCCCTGGCACTCGCCTCCATCTCCTACCTCGCGATGGTTCAGCTGCTCCAGTGTCAGCCGTCGTCCATGCGCTTGGGCCTGGGCTGCGGCGAACACTGCTGGCCGTGCGGCTCCTGTGCCTGGCACGCTCTCTAACTCCCATGACACCGTCGCCCTTCATCAACGTGCCCAGGGCTGATCAGTGATGATCCCATGTTGCTGCTCCGTCCAAGCCGCCAATTTCCCTCGACGATTTTGTCATGTCCAGACGTCGTTGCTTCCTCTCGGTCTGCCATGGATGCCTCTCTGTCGCTGTTTGCCTAGCAAGTCGCACAGTCGTTCACTGTCAACCCTCTCGGACCCCGCCTCGGCCAAGCCTTCCTGTTCCTTTCATCGTGGGTTGTCGTCGTTCGTCGTCGTGTCGTGTGTGCAGCAACGTCGCTGATTCCTCCATGGTGTCTGTCGACGAACTTCGTTTCATCGATTCCTCGCCTTCAGTTTGGCTCACGTATGCACGCCGAACGCGTTTGCCGCTTGACCCTGTGTCGCTAGAGCTCGAGACCTCGCCGTCGCCAGAGCCCTCACTGGATTCGTGTCCTCGCCAGAGCTCGCGCTAACCTGCTCGACCACACCTCGCCAGCTCGCTCCAGACTCGATCTTGTCGTCGTTCCATGCGTCATCAAAAAATCCCAAGAGTCGAGTGAAGACGAAGCTAGCAGCGTGATGTTCACCAAGTGCTCGACATAAGGGCTGAACTGGAATCCTTGCTGTGTTCACAGATAGCGCGTCAAATTTAGTCGTGGGTAAGCCATTTCATATTTCTGTTAGCTTAATTATTGGATTGATGAATGGATACGTCTATTATTATTGAATTAGTTCGATGAATGCAATGTGATTATTTTCATGATTTTGGAGTAGTCGCGTCGGGTGCTATTGTTAGGTTTGAGATGTTAATTATGTGAAATGTAGTAAATTAGTGAATGAAGTTTAAATTTAGCATTTTTAAAATGTCTAAATAATAATATTATTAGTGTTACTTATGACGAATTATAATTGTTTGATAAAATTAATGGTATGCTATATATGATAGCTTGGAGTGGTATGTAATTTAATTCGGTCATGTGGTCTAAAAAGTGATGTGCTTTTGTTCTTGTTCTAGATTTAAATTTCTTAGACCACTGAGTTTAGAATTATTATGTTTTTAACGTTGAACTTTAACTAAGACACGTAGAGCTTACACCTAGTTATCATTTCTTAATGATTGAGTTAGATCGGGTTAAGCTAGAGGAACATGATTGTTATATCTAGTGGTATAGTAATATCTAGTGTTGTTTGAGTGTAGTATTGCCTCGTCACTAAATATTTAATCCTCTTCGGTGTAGCAATATTTAGTCTTGTACTATTCTTGTTTATATGCATTCATGTGCATTATGCAAATTATTTATGTACGTTAATTAACCACGTGATATAGAGAACCAGAACTGAGTTGACCCCAAGATGATGCCGAGAATGGACATCTCCGCAAGACGATGTTGTCTGTCGGGCTAACCTGAAGATAGATAAATCAAACAAGTGCTCAATTGAGAGATGATCGACAAGCAAGTCTCGACTAACAAACACTAACCTAGTGTTATTCCAGGCAAGCCCCAGTGCATTATCTCCTTCCTTGTGTTTTAAAATCTTTATCACCTTGTTTGATGCATTAGGTGATAGGAGTTGTGTGTTAAACAGTTGATGCATTTCCTTCCTTGGAAAATTGATTACCCTTCCTTGATACCCTTTTATAAAAAGGATTTTTATGATGCTTAGCCTTGCCTTAGAAAAACAAAATGTTTTGTTTTAAACAAAAAGTGATGCTTCACAGTGGATGGGAATTTTTACAAAGAAAATACTTATGATGGTGAATCCATCAAATGCCTTGATGGGTTCAACATCTGAAAAGATGTACCTCTGCCAGGTACCAAACTTTGGGTTTAAATAATAAAGTTGAGACCGGACGGTTAACTTGCACGAGAAGGGAGTCTCGGTGTAGTGTCTCCATCTGAGTCGATTAAGGACCGTAGCGATGTAGGCCTGATGATTGAGGACCTTTTGACTGGCCACATGCCTCGTCATGGGTAAGCTTTGCCTCGGACAGACCAATACCAGAAAGGCCAACACGCAATGGGAGTGGAGAGATGGCGTGAGTAGCGTGTACCCTCCGTGGCAAGAGGCTGGACGGTGGTGTATCTGTGCTCTCGGTTGGCATGAATCCGATGTGGTCTTAAGAAACCCGGTGGCGAGTTGACATATGCAAGGGTTAAGTGCTACATATGTCGTGTGGTTGGAGATCCCCAGCTGGGTATTAATCGATTTGGATCGCCGTTACTTCTCGGACATGAAGACTTGGTCACTAACTTACACGTAGCAATCCAGTAAAGTAAAAGGGTGATAAAAGATGGCTAGTATAGGCCAAGTGCTTGAACTAGGATAGAAAGAACTCTAGATGCAGGTAACTTTACTTAACCTGACAATAAAACTAGATTTTTAAGGATCCACTATTAGTAAGCATTTCTACAAAAGAGTCTTTGAATCTTGATAAGCTTTACCTTGATTCCCCAAAAGCCAGCATATCCTTAAGAGTCTTTTTCCTTAGACGGGTAAGACTTGCGAAAGTACACTTTCGTACTCAGGGTTTTCGAACCCATGTTGTTGCAGGTATTAGATTTGTGGTGCTGTGGATGGTGTTAAGCGCCGGTGGGCACGACCTTCTTATAAGTCTAAGTAACTCTTCTATACTTCTTATTGAGGATGGTCACTTAAGCTAGCATATATTTCAAACTTATAAATAATTTATAACAGTTCAAAGTATATTTCTTTGAATCACTTTTGTAACCACTCCGATCATGTACATTGTAAACTTGATGTAACTTGTAGAATTTAGTAATAAGATTTCTGCTGCAAAAATGTTGGTGTGTGATTTGCTTTTACTTAATCTTGTGGTCCTGGTTGTAAGTGGTTTATCCGGGGTCCTTGGGGCACTCGAACGGACCCTGTTAAGTTATCTGGTGCACATGCATAGCCGTCTGAGGTCTTTGAGACAATGGAAGGTGCATGTGGGCCCAATAACTTGGGAGGTTCTGCCACAGCTGGTATCGGAGCAAGATTAAGTATAATACGGTCACATACATATTTTCAAAACAAAGTTTTGATTTTGGAAAACCTATTTTCAACTAAACACATTGTTTGGTTTTGAAAAACTACAGATTTGAAAACTATAATGCTAGCGACATCCTCTATTAAGCCCTAAACTAAGGACTATCAGGTGGCTTATTTAAAAAACCACTAACCCATAACCGGGGGTATTGCATACATGTGTATTGTTATTTTTTTGAGGCCATTCAGTTTTGAATGGATCGACGCTCAGGTAAGGTGAGATGTGAGAGCATGATCGAACAAACGTCAGTTTAGGGGAGTGCTTAATTGTGGCGCTTGATTATATACATGTTTCACATATGTATATATGAAGGCTGCAATGTGGAGTATATACTTTTTTTGGGAATTCAGTACCCCATGGATGTGTACGGGTATACAGACATGGGAATACTAAGAAGTGTAATGTACTTGTAACGACGCACCTACGCTCAGGTAAGAAGGTGAGTTACCATAATGAGCTGTCCTATGGTTAAAGTGTGGCAGCGGCGCCTATGCGTGGCTCGGCGCTTAATGATGAGCTGGCCTCCATATAGCAATATATGGAGTATAAACTATGATAAACTATCATGTGTGAACTGCATCATGGGAAGCTGGGTTATGATGGAATTTTCTGCAGGTACACTAACCTCGAAAACGTATGTGTAGCTGACGACTAGCAAAATATCGAGAGAATCCTAAGTATGCCACCGATATAGAACGCTACTGCCACATTATGTTGGCAAAACTTGTGAGGACGCTTAGGACGAGCATGCATCCTGATTGTTGCATTGTATTTGTCACCTATACATCCAAAATGCTCCTCTCATCTTTATTCTAGTAAACAGTGATTGTGGATAATGTGGTTTAATGCTGTATTATAAACTTCGATGAAATAGCTATCCTCCATTCTTTAGGTAATATGTTTAGGTGTTATATGTGTTTTCTCTTGTACTTGATGTGCCAATAGAGGGTTGGTGACTGAAAGGGAAATAGGCTCAAACCTTTTCCTAAATGATTTTGGTGGTTGAATTGCCCAACACAAATAATTGGACTAACTAGTTTGCTCTAGATTATAAGTTCTACAGGTGCCAAAGGTTCAACACAAACCAATAAAAATTCCAAGAAAGGGTTCAAATAAAAAGAGCAAAAGACAACCGAAGGCAGCCCTGGTCTGGCGCACCGGACTGTCCGGTGCACCAGGGTGATCGACTCCGAACTTGCCACCTTCGAGAATTTGGGGAGCCACTCCGCTATGATTCACCGGACTGTCCGGTGTAGCACCGGACTGTCCGGTGTGCCAGCGGAGTAACGGCTAACAGCGCCAACGGTCGTCTGCAAAAGGTGAACAATGAGCTATAGTGCGCGGACAGCGCGCGCAGAAGTCAGAGCAGGTGCAGATGGCGCACCGGACAGTGAACAGTGACTGTTCGGTGCACCACCGGACTGTCCGGTGGCCCAAGTCAGAGCTCCAACGGTCGAACCCTAACGGTTGGGTGACGTGGCTGGCGCACCGGACAGTGTCTGGTGGCGCATCGGACTGTCCGGTGCGCCCATCGCAGACAGCCTTCTGCAACGGCCACTTTGGTGGTTGGGGCTACAAATACACCCCAACCACCACACTTCAAGGCATCCAAGTTTTCAGCCATTGCATTCAATACAAGAGCTCTAGACTTCACTCCAAGACACAAACAAGAGATCAAATCCTCTCCCAAGTTCAAAGATCATTCCAATCAAATAGTGACTAGTGAGAGAGAGATATTTGTGTTCATTTGAGTTCTTGTCGCTTGGATCGCTTTTCTTCTTCCTCTTTCTTGTTCTCAAGAAACTTGTAATCAACGCAAGAGACACCAAGTTGTGGTGGTCCTTGTGAGGGGTCTAAGTGACCTGTTGATTAAGGAGAAAAGCTCACTCGGTCTAGGTGACCGTTTGAGAGAGGGAAAGGGTTGAAAGAGACCCGGTCTTTGTGACCACCTCAACGGAGACTAGGCCTTCAAGGGCCGAACCTCGGTAAAACAAATCACCGTGTCACACTTGCCTTTTTGCTTGTGATTTGTATTCACCCTCTCTTTCAGACTTGATTATATTTCTAACGCTAACCCTGGCTTGTAGTTGTGCTTAAAGTTTATAAATTTCAGATTTGCCTATTCACTCCCCTCTAGGCGACTTTCAATTGGTATCAAAACCCAGTACTTCATTAGAGCCTAACTGCTCGAAGTGATGTCGGGAGATCACGCCAAGAAGGAGATGGTGACCAGCGAGAAGCCCGCCACAAGCCATGGGAAAGCTCCATCGGGAGAGTTCGGCAACAAGGGGAAGGGACCCCCTTCACACACCAAGTCACATCGGAGCGGCGACAAGAAAAAGAAGATGAAGAAGGTGGTCTACTACGATACCGATTCTTCGTCGCCATCCACCTCCGGCTCCGACACGCCGTCCGTCACTTCTAAGCGCCATGAGCGCAAGAAGTTTAGTAAGATCCCCTTACGCTACCCTCGCATTTCCAAATGCACCCCTTTACTTTCTGTCCCACTAGGCAAACCACTGGTTTTTTACGGTGAAGATTATTGTATGTGGAGTGATAAAATGAGGCACCATCTAACCTCACTCCACGCTAGCATTTGGGACATTGTTGAGTTTGGTGCGCAGGAACCATCCATAGGGGATGAAGGATATGATTCGGACGAAATTGCCCAAATCTGGCACTTCAACTCCCAAGCCACTACTATACTCCTCGCCGGTCTAAGTCGAGAGGAGTATAATAAGGTGCAAGGGCTGAAGAGTGCCAAAGAGATTTGGGACGTTCTCAAGACCGCGCACGAAGGAGATGAGGTGACCAAGATCACCAAGCGGGAGACGATCGAGGGGGAGCTCGGTCGATTTATGCTCAACCAAGGGGAGGAGCCACAAGCCATGTACAACCGGCTCAAGACCTTGGTGAACCAAGTGCGCAACCTCGGGAGCACAAAATGGGATGACCATGAAATGGTCAAGGTTATTCTTAGATCACTCGTTTTTCTTAACCCTACTCAAGTTCAATTAATTCGTGGTGATGCTAGATACAAGCTAATGTCTCCCGAGGAGGTTATAGGAAAATTTGTGAGCTTTGAATTGATGATCAAAGGCTCCAAGAAAATCATCGAGCAAGGCGCCTCGTCCACACCCGATGTGCAACCCGTCGCATTCAAGGCGACGGAGGAGAAAAAAGAAGAGTCTACATCAAGTAGACTCCCCATTGACGCCTCCAAGCTCGACAACGAGGAGATGGCGCTCATCATCAAGAGCTTCCGCTAAATCCTCAAGCAAAGGAGGGGGAAGGATTACAAACCCCGCTCCAAGAAGGTTTGCTACAAATGTGATAGGCCCGGTCATTTTATTGCTAAATGTCCTTTATCTAGTGATAGTGACAGGGACACCAACAAGAGGGGGAAGAAGAAGGAGAAGAAGATATACTACAAGAACAAGGGCGGTGATGCCCATGTTTGCCGGGAGTGGGACTCCGGCGAGAGCTCCACCGACTCCTCCTCCGACGAGGACGCCGCCAACATCGCCATCAACAAGGGTCTTCTCTTCCCCAACGTCGGCCACAAATGTCTCATTGCAAAGGACGGCAAGAAGAAGAAGGTAAAATCAAGATCCTCCACTAAGTACGCAACATCTAGTGATGAGGCTAGCTCTAGTGATGATGAGGATGACTTGTTTACTCTTTTTGCCAATCTTAACATGCAACAAAAGGAAAAGTTAAATGAATTGATTAGTGCTATTCATGAGAAGGATGAACTCTTGGATAGCCAAGAGGACTTCCTTATTGAGGAAAACAAGAAGCATGTTAAGGTAAAAAATGCTTATGCTCAGGAAGTAGAAAAATGTGAAAAATTGACTAGTGAGCTAAGCACTTGCCATGACACTATATCCAACCTTAGAAATGAAAATGCTAAATTAATTGCTAAGGTTGAGAAGTTAGACGTTTGTGATGATTCAATTGTTAGTCTTAGAAATGATAATGCTAGTTTGACTGCTAAGATTGACAAGTTGAATGCATCACTCTCTAGCCTTAAAATTGAGAATGAAAAATTAATTGCTAAGGCTAAAGATTTAAATGTTTGCAATGAGTCTATTTCCAATCTTAGAAATGAGAATGCCATTTTACATGCTAAGATTAATGAATTAAATGTTTGCAAACCCTCTACATCTACTGTTAGTCATGTTTCCATTTGCACTAGATGTAGAGATATTAATGTTGATGCTATCCATGATCACCTAGCTTTAATTAAACAACAAAATGATCACATAGCTCAACTTAGTGCCAAAATTAATGAGCATGAGTTAGAAAATGAAAAATTTAAATTTGCTAGAAGCATGCTCTATAATGGGAGACGCCCTGGGATTAAGGATGGCATTGGCTTCCAACAGGGAGACAATGTCAAACTTAAAGCCCCTAAAAGATTGTCTAATTTTGTTAAGGGCAAGGCTCCCATGCCTCAGGATAACGAGGGCTATATTTTATATCCTGCTGGTTATCCTGAGGATAAAATTAGGAGAATTCATTCTAGGAAGTCTCACTCTGGCTCTCATCATGCTTTTATGTATAAGAGTGAGGCATCTAGTTCTAGGCAATCCACTCGTGCTAAATTGCCTAAAAGGAAATCTCCTATTGCATCAAATGAGCCAATTATTTCATTTAAGACTTTTGATGCATCCTATGTTTTAACTAACAAATCAGGCAAAGTAGGTGCCAAATATGCTGGGGGCAAACATAAGGGCTCCAAGACTTATGTTTGGGTACCCAAGGTGCTTGTTTCTAATGTCAAAGGACCCAAGACCGTTTGGGTACCTAAGAACAAGGCCTAAAATTGTTTTGTAGGTTTATGCATCCAGGGGCTCAAGTTGGATCATTGATAGCGGGTGCACAAACCACATGACTGGGGAGAAAAGGATGTTCTCCTCCTATGAGAAAAACCATGATCCCCAACGAGCTATCACATTCGGGGATGGAAATCAAGGTTTGGTCAAAGAACTTGGTAAAATTGCTATATCACCTGACCATTCTATTTCCAATGTTTTTCTTGTAGATTCTTTAGATTATAACTTGCTTTCAGTTTCTCAATTATGCAAAATGGGCTACAATTGTCTTTTTACGGATATAGGTGTTACTGTCTTTAGAGGAAGTGATGATTCAGTAGCATTCAAGGGAGTATTAGAGGGTCAGCTATACTTAGTTGATTTCAATAGAGCTGAACTCGATACTTGCTTAATTGCTAAGACTAACATGGGTTGGCTCTGGCATCACCGACTAGCCCACGTTGGGATGAAAAATCTTCACAAGCTTCTAAAGGGAGAGCACATTTTGGGACTAACAAATGTTCGTTTTGAGAAAGATAGGGTTTGTAGCGCATGTCAAGCAGGGAAGCAAGTTGTTGCCCATCATCCACACAAGAACATCATGATGACCGACAGGCCGCTTGAGCTACTCCACATGGATCTATTCGGCTCGATCGCTTACATAAGCATCGACGGGAGTAAGTATTGTCTTGTAATTGTGGATGACTATTCTCGCTTCACTTAGGTGTTCTTTTTGCAGGAAAAATCACAAACCCAAGAGACCTTAAAGGGATTCTTGAGACGGGCTCAAAATGAGTTTGGCTTAAGAATCAAAAAGATTAGAAGCGACAATGGGACGGAGTTCAAGAACTCACAAATTGAAGGCTTCCTTGAGGAGGAGGGCATCAAGCATGAGTTCTCTTCTCCCTACACACCACAACAAAATGGTATAGTGGAGAGGAAGAATAGAACTGTACTTGACATGGTGAGGACCATGCTTGATGAGTACAAGACTTCGGACCGGTTTTGGGTGGAAGCAATCAACACCGCTTGCTACGCCATCAACCGTCTCTACCTTCACCGAATCCTCAAGAAGACATCTTATGAACTCCTCACCGATAAAAAGCCCAATGTTTCATATTTTAGAGTCTTTGGTAGCAAATGCTTTATTCTTGTTAAAAGAGGTAGAAAATCTAAATTTGCTCCTAAGGCTGTAGAAGGCTTTTTACTTGGTTATGATTCAAACACAAGGGCATATAGAGTCTTTAACAAGTCCACTGGACTAGTTGAAGTTTCTTGTGACATTGTGTTTGATGAGACTAACGGCTCTCAAGTAGAGCAAGTTGATCTTTATGAGCTAGATGATGAAGAGGCTCCATGCGTCGCGCTAAGGAACATGTCCAGTGGGGATGTATGTCCTAAGGAATCCGAAGAGCCTCCCCAAACACAAGATCAACCATCAACATCTTCCAATCAAGCATCTCCACCAACTCAAGATGAGAATCAAGCTCAAGGTGATGAAAATGAAGATCAAGAGGATGAGCCACCTCAAGAGGAGGACAATGATCAAGGGGGAGATGACAATGATCAAGACAAGGAAGATAAACAAGATCAAAGACCGCCACACCCAAGAGTCCACCAAGCGATACAATGAGATCACCCCGTGAACACCATCCTCGGCGATATTCATAAGGGGGTAACCACTCGATCTCGTGTCGCTCATTTTTGTGAACATTATTCTTTTGTTTCCTCTATTGAGCCATACAGGGTAGAGGATGCACTAAAAGATTCGGATTGGTTGTTGGCAATGCAAGAGGAACTCAACAACTTCACGAGGAATGAGGTATGGCATCTTGTTCCACGTCCTAACCAAAATGTTGTAGGAACCAAGTGGGTCTTCCGCAACAAGCAAGATGAGCATGGTGTGGTGATAAGGAACAAAGCACGACTTGTGGCCAAGGGATACTCCCAAGTCGAAGGTTTGGATTTCGGTGAAACTTATGCACCCGTAGCTAGGCTTGAGTCAATTCGTATATTACTTGCCTATGCTACTTACCATGGCTTCAAGCTTTATCAAATGGACGTGAAGAGTGCCTTCCTTAATGGACCAATCAAGGAAGAGGTCTATGTTGAGCAACCTCCAGGCTTTGAAGATAGTGAGTACCCTAACTATGTATATAAGCTCTCAAAGGCGCTTTATGGGCTCAAGCAAGCCCCAAGAGCATGGTATGAATGCCTAAGAGACTTTCTTATCACTAATGGCTTTAAAGTCGGCAAAGCCAATCCTACTCTATTCACTAAAACTATTGCAAATGATTTGTTTGTATGCCAAATTTATGTTGATGATATCATATTTGGGTCTACTAACAAATCTACATGTGAAGAATTTAGTAGGATCATGATTCAAAAATTCGAGATGTCAATGATGGGGGAGTTGAAGTACTTTCTAGGATTTCAAGTCAAGCAACTCCAAGAGGGCACCTTCATTAGCCAAACGAAGTACATTCAAGACATTCTTACCAAGTTTGGAATGAAGGATGCCAAGCCCATCAAGACACCCATGGGAACCAATGGGCATCTCGACCTCGACACGGGAGGTAAATCTGTAGATCAAAAGGTATATCGGTCGATGATAGGATCTTTACTCTATTTATGTGCATCTCGACTGGATATTATGCTTTTCGTATGCATGTGTGCAAGATTCCAAGCCGATCCTAAGGAAGTTCATCTTAGGGCCGTGAAACGAATCTTGAGATATTGTCACACCCATTTCCAAAGGGCAGAGCCGGGTGCATAGCATATGTGTGCCAGGATCTATTTCCACACATATGTTGACGTCACAAGTGTAATATATCAAAAGAACAATGCATAAAAGCGTAGATAACGATTATATTAACATATTACACTTCGAACAGACAAAATGTCTTAACCTTTATTCATCAAAGTACAGCGAAACAAGGACATCCATCCATAAGAAGATGACCGGGGTATCACTAGACTAGCATCCATGGAGTTCAGCATCATATCTTCATCTGTAACTTCTAATCAAAATTAAGCAAGGGTGAGCTCACTTATGGTCGGGGCTCAGCAAGTGGGGGAAAAACTAATGCAAGTCTAACAAGGTGAGGCTGAGGTTGAGCAGTAAGCATTTTAGTTGGTCAACATTTTATTAACAACACCTGTCTTACTAATAAGTGTGAATCCCAAGTATTCCCATTAAGCAAAGATACAAGAGTATATCAAAAACACTTAAGTGAAACCACTTAAGCAAAACCATTTGCAGATCATCGGATCTCGATTTATTTCCATCTTAAAGTTCAATTATCATGTGAGGAGTCCAGGCTGCTCATAACCGTGAGCACGGCTGATATATCAGTTTTACACTCTGCAGAGGTGGCGCATCTTTACCCATTAGTCACGATTCCCTTCTAGCCCAGGTTAGCTAGACCCGTATTCACTTCCGAGGTGAATGGCCAGGGTCTCACTACGAGGCTTCTCCCTAGAGTCCTCATTACGCAGATGCTGGAAATGATCAAACTGCATAAGGCACACCTACCGTAACCAACTTATAGTCCAGTCCATAGGTTAAAGCTTTGGGAACTATGCCCGTATCCAATCTGCCTGAGCCGGAACTATAAGAGCTTGCCAGATGCCCCCGTTTCAGTCGACCACGACCAGCACCCAACATAAGACTTCCCTAGTTATTTAGCCAAGACCAGAGCCATGATAGTCCTCATGGTAGCACTCTTTTCCCGGGTGGTCACTCCATGTTCCAATTAATATGCAATAATCTTGTTTAACCATCGGGTTAACAACAATAATGTAAACTTACCATTTGGAACATTAATATCACAAACTGGAGTGACTGCATAAAGTTAAGTTGTAGCAATAGCATAGCTACTAAGGTAAAGTATAATTCCCAGGTTTGATCAAGGGATAAGGTTGGAAAGGTTATCTAAATAGGTAACCCGTCAAATTATGCATATTTTTCCAAAAGAAGAAACTTTATTAAATGTATTGCTTGGGATCAAACAGAGTATGCAGTGGGAGAAGTCCACTTGCCTTGCTTATTGAAAACTTGAGGTTCTTCCACGGATAGGAACAGATCTTGATTCTTAACTACTAGATCAACCACTGAATATCACACAAACAAACAAGAAGAACAAACACCACTCAATAACATACCACATTCACCATACGTAAAGCTAAAAGAAAGCCTAATGAAAAGAGCGTTTGCTTTTCAAAAATGTCGCAAAGGTTATAATAAAAAGATATTCTTTTCAAAAAGGTGTGATCTGTACTTTATAAAATAAGACATGAGCTTATAAGTATCTTAATTAAAATACACAAATATTAGGTTCACCAATTTAATCTTTTATAAAACGTCATATGTGATATGTCTAAGACTAAGGGTTTATAAGACGATAAAACACGTTATAACGATATTAAACCTTTTTAACCTTTTAGAAAAGATATAAGTTATAAATTTAAGGTAAATGCGTTATGAAATACCTTATAAATTTTAGAAGCATTATGGAACGCATTATAACTCATTGTTTCACTTATGATAAACTAAGATATAAGTCTAAATAGGTTTTATGTGAAAAGGTCATTATTATTAAACACCTATTTATGGAAAGTTATGATATATGTCTTAAATGAACTTTTATGTAAAAGATAATGAACAAACAACTATCTTCTAATTTCATTTGAAAACACATAGCCTATATTATTACATTCGAAGTCCATATATAAGGTAACATTTTAAGTTATAAAAGAACTTAAACTCTTATTACTTTATTTTATCCTTTAGTAAAAGCTAAGTGATTCATATATAATGTGGACTAAATTCTATGAAATCATTAATCATGTTATAAATCTAGTTAAGAACAAATTGACTATCGATTTGGTTAATAAATTATGATAAAGGATAATTAATCTATTAATTATCTTTAATTCAGGAACAAATGATCTAATTCATTAGAAAGGAAATTATGTATAAACTATCATTTTAGTTTATAAAATCAATGACCCTTGTTATCTTTTAATTAAGAAAATATAAATAATCTATTGATTATATTTAGTTTCAATTTAGAGGTATATGACCTAAATCATTTGAAATGAATACTATATTCATTGGTATACTATTAACTATCATTTTAGTTATGACGGTGTGAGCACTTAATTAAGCCATATATTATTATTAGAAATGACATATTACTATTGTAAAGCATATAATTATGGATACTTAAATATGAGACTAAATGAGTTTTATGTGAAGGGATAATAAGTGATTATCATTCTATTTTTATTAATAAACATATGATCTACATATTCTTTTAAGTTTCTATTTAATACGGCTATACTTAAACATCTATAATGAATCTTGTTAAATATGATAACTATTAAAAAGGTTATTTTAAAGTTAGACACAAATTATCTAATTCTTTAGTAAGAAACCTATATTTATCAACATACTATCAATTTCTTTATTAGAAAAATATGAGCGCCTAATTAAGTCATTTTAACATTATTATAAATTCTAGTATTTCGGTTTTTCTCCTTTTCTTTTCTAAATAGAATTTATACGTGTAACTAAAAATTGTTTATTTAATTCTTCTAACATTAATATACTAAGAATTAATTGTAAATTACTAAATGGGACTTTTAATAACCTATTCATGGTTATTATGATATAAATAAGCATTTTACTATTCTAAGTAATTAAGTGCTATACTTATGAATACATTTATCAGGAATAGTAAAATCTATATATATTTTCATTCGACCGGAAATACGTGGCTTAATTCCTATTTCAATTTCTTATGTCACTAAAATTATACCTATATCAATACTAACCGATTATGGTTCCACACACTAAAGCGAAAACAAATCCGTAAACATTTCTAGTACGAAAATCACTGAAGTAGTGAATAGTGACAGTGTTCATTTTTAGAATTATAAAATCATACGCATATTTAAAATATTGTCGCGGGGTTCAATTTTGGTTACACGTATACATCGCAAGTCTCTAAAATCGTACACGTGAATCGCCAAATCATATCAATATTTCACAAAATAAATTCAAAACATGATAAATATTTCGGGGTTGTTTTCAACCTGGTGGTGAATGGATGGATTTGATCACGGCGAGGTACAAGCTCCGGCAAGGCACGACGCGCAGAACTGAAACCAGCAGGGTACGTGGGCGACGAGCGTCGAGCAGCTGGACAGCAAGGGCGCGAGTAGGGATCATGGAATGGAGAGGCTCGGCGCTATTTTTTTGGCAACGGGAGAAGCAGAGATCTCGGCTATGGCGGTCTGCAGGCGGTGGTGCGATAGCTTCACACGACCAGGAGGTTGTGGCACGGAGGAAGGAAGAGGAGGCTAGGGATGGGCGTGTTGGAGCTTCAGCCGCGATTTATAGGGGCAAGAGGAGTGGAAGAGGTGCCGAGGGAGGGGAATCGAAGGTGCCGACGCCATTAAATGGAGATAGTGGGGAGAAACGGTGGTGACAGTTTCAGTGGGAAAATGAAAGGGTGCATGGCGCAGTGGGGAGGGAGACGGGCAGTCACGGCAGTGGGCGTGTATCCAGGCGGTGCGGTGCAACAATGGCGGCAGCAACCGTGCAATAGACGTGAGCAGTTGAGTGTGCGTGCGATGCCTGTTGTGTGCATTGGTGAAGAAGATACAACCAACAAGCAGACCACATGTCATAGAGAGAAAAGGAGAGGTCCATGCGTCCAAAAGTTAGGAGAGGAGAGTGGCTGGCCGAACGTCCTCGTGTTGGACGTGAGGTTGGTTTTTTTTCGAATTTTTTTTCTTTCTATTTTAACGCCAGTTTTATGTATAAATAAATATATGTTAAAAATATTTCAAAAGTTATAAATTATCCAATAAATGAATTTGAGGCTAATTTCTTTTACTAAATAAATTAGGCTTTACAAAAGAGAATATAAAATAAACAAAATCTTGCTCCCAAAACTGAACGCATCAAACCTTTAGTATTAATTTAATTTATTCAAAAGATTAGTTATCTTTCGTATCAATACTTCTTTATTTTCAAAACAACGTTTTCTCTCTAGTAGATTTATCAACTAAAGATTAATTACTTTTAGCTGATGGATTTCAGCTGTTACAAATCCTACCAAAAATGCATATTCCTAAAACAATATTTTAAGAACTCATTATTATTTTCTAAAATAATATTTTCACAACGACTTATATCCAAAAATTGAATACATCAAACAAAATTTATGCCTTGGCATGAATGCATCAAACACTTAATAAAATTTTATCTAATCAAGAAATTGTTCAATTTATTTATATTACCATTTCAGTATTTGAAACCATAAATATTTCCTTTCTATTGGGAATTAGTAATATAAACTAAGTTATTTTCAATTGATGGATTTAGGGTGTTATAAAATCTACCCCTCTAAAAAGAATCTCGTCCTCGAGATTAGAGAAGGCTAGCAAGAAAACAAAGGTAATATATGGCAATTTGTAGGTTCTTAGTTCACCTTGAACTCTTCTAAAATTAGGGAACTTCCTTACTTCTTTGCTCCACAATGAATACTAATCAAACGACCTTCATCATCGTACTTATAAAATGGTGGGTCTTCTGAATTATTGCTTAGGTCATGCTTGGCAGCTTTCTTCTCTAGTTGATCTAGACGCTTCTTGGGGCATTCGCGAATAAGATGTCCTTTGTTTTTGCAGTAGTAGCAAGCACCTCTTGATAAGTTGCATGGTGGAGTTGTCTTTACGTTGTTGGTAGAAGTTTCTGTGCATTTTTGTTCATGTTCTATGTCTGAAGACTGAGATAGCTTCATCACGGAGGTGATCTGTAGTGAACTCTTCTCAGGACAGTTATGGAAGTAATGACCTTCACATCCACATTGATAGCAAGCTTTTCTTGAAATTATTTCTTGACTTTTTCCATGTTTCCATTTTTGTTTCTTGGACTTGATGTGACGACAAGGCTGAAATTGTGTGCAAGTAATAGTCCATCCATCAATGTAACACTTTTGTGTTTCTTCTTGGGGCGGGGCATCCTTGTGATGTTTCCTTTTTGGAATACTTTGCAATTCATCAACTGGCAGTGCTTTAGGTATGAGAGACTCTGCTATTAGTTGTTCTTAGGGAGACATCTGTCTGTTTATACCAGAAAATAAAATTTGGTTCTTCTGTTTTGTAGTTTCACTTTCGTTTGTACTGGTCTGGCGACAAGGAATTACATAGTACTCACAACAACAACATGTTCCAAGATCATTTGTCTGTTGGTGTGCATCCTTTTTTGCATCAATTGTTTCATTTCTAGTGACGTTTCGACTTGCCAACACTTGCTGGTATGAGGAGGTGAGTTGCGATACATTCTGTATTACAAAGCTTGTGCATGTAACAGCTTTTCTAAGTCAACTATCGAGGGTGATGTTGTGGTTGATGTCATATGGTTATCGGTAGTCTGCTCATGTGCTATAAATTCTGCTAAATCAACTTGTTGGAGTCTAGCTACCACTTGAGATGTTGTGCATGCGCCTTCTTGAACTGTTCCATTTGAGACTTAGCTGGAGGAGTTGCCAACACAAGGTATTCTTTGCACTTAGTGACATCACTTGTAGTTGTCATTCCAAGTTCTGACATCTGTATGGATATAGCAAGGAAGAAAGGGACGAAGAGATTGAGCTAAGACAGACTATAAAGGGTAGAGAGAACCCAATTATCTAAGGTTTAACCTAGCTAACTGTTGTCATTGTGGACAAAAGTCACACAATACAACAACAATCATTACAAAGAAGCAAATCAAACATAGTCACAAAGATAACTAACATGAACTCAAACATATCAGCACAACATAACTTGATGCTACTCATTCAATCAAAGGGGATCTTTCCTAAGAACAACAGTTTATCCCAGTTTTTTTAAAAGGTGAGACAAGGTTAGGAGTAAGAAAGAGAGATTATAAAATCAAGGAATCATATTAGAAATAGCAAGGAGTTAGACAAGATCAAAATATTATTGTTAATGACCAAGAGTGAAATAAGATAACCACTAACTGGTGAAGCGAGGATAAATTATACAACCAAGGATATGAGGAAGTTTTTTTAAGGATACAAAATACAAAGGCATTATCAAGGAGAGAAGTAGAGAGATAAAGGGTTCAATATATCGAGGTAGATATTGTCCAAGGATGACAATACAATGGCAAGGAAACAAAAGTACAAGAAATCAAGGGTTATATAGCAATATTATGGATTAGAAAACAACCACAATATAACGTCGTCTTTACCGATAATGACGGGAATAATGAAGTCAATCTTCAATCAGCCCAGAGGAAAATGGCCAGATGAATTAATCAAAGTGGTGTGGAGCCACAATACAACAACATCAAGGTCAGCAGGCTTTACACCATTCAAGTTATTATTTGGTGACGAAGCAATAACCCCAGAAGAAGCAAAAGCAGGGTCAATAAGAACAATTGCTTCGGCAGAGGACGAAGCTGATTACTCTATGGAGAAAGATGCTATAGAAGGAATCAGGCTCCAGGCTGTGGAAAACATCAATAAATATCAAGCTGAAACAATAAAATGGTGTGATAGAAAGGTTCGGCTAAAGAATATTAAGCCAGGACATTTGGTGCTTCGGAGAGTGGCCAACCCAGATACAGTAGGCAAGCTACAGCTAAAATGGGAAGGACCTTTTCTGGTAGTATCTTCGTCAAGACCCGGTTCCTACAGATTGAAGGATATGGACGGCAACGACATCCCTAGATCATGGAATGCGGATGAGCTTCGGAGATATTATGTCTAGCTTGATGTAATTTTTTCTATTTTTCCTATGGCACCCTTTTCCTTTCCAAAGGGGGAGAAAGTTTTTAATGGGGCCATAGCATGTAATTTCTCTTTTTCTTATTTTCAGCTCTATAAGAGCAATATCCACCAAAGATGTAAATGTAAAAGCTGAGCACGCACCATCGAGTGCAAAGAAAAAAGAAAAGAAAACAGGGAGAAGCTCAAAAGACGTCCCTAAGGGGATGCAGAGCATGACGAAGCTACAAAAAAGCCGTTCCTATGGGAGCGCAGTGTAAGTTTTCTGCTCAAAAGTCGTTCCTAGGGGAATGCAGAGCTTACAGCGAAAAATAAACGCTGATACCGCTGAAATAGAAGGTGAAGAAGCTCCTAAGGGAGGCTTACAGCGAAAAATAAACGATAATACCGCCGAAATAGAAGGCGAAGAAGCTCCTAAGGGAGGCTTACAGCGAAAAGTCAGCGCTGATACACCGAAAAGTAAACGGTGGAGCCGAAAAATAAACGGCAAAGAGACTGTTTATTCCTAAGGGAATGAAGGCTGTGGTTGTGGCTTCGGATATGTGTTTGGCCATTCATTTGCATGATACATTACATCATAACATTTGCATTCATAAACATTCATTCAGACATACGTAGGATCATCATCATCATAACATAAGCAGTTGCTTCGGCTCTAAAGATCAGGCTTCGGCAAAAGAGAAAAAGAAGCAGTTTTTATGCTTCGTTGTGTACGAAAAGAAGGGAAGGTGTTTTTCGCCTTCGGCTCAAAATGCTAATTTCATCCACATCAAAGCACTTCATTCATTGATGGAAGGGTAAGAATATATTACAGGGTATGGACAAAGTTTGTCAAGTAAAACTTATTTACATTTACAACAGTTATTACAAAAGTTTTTAGAGTTTTTTCTACAGTCATCTATTCTAGCTCCATCAGTTTTCATTGGGCTTCAGCTTCGGCATTGTCATCCATTCCAAGCTTCGGCGTCAACTTTTTATTCTTCAAGCTTCAGCTTCGGCTTCATCATCCTACACGAATTAAAGCATTATAAACAAACTTCAAGTTCGAAGCAAGAGGTAAGCACGAAGGTATGATTTTGCTACCGGCTCAAGATGACTCCGATCTTCGCCACCAGCTTTCTCTCGCCCACCATTTGTCCATAGCACCTTTATAAATTTGTTCGCAATGCTTCGGGCGAGGCTAGGAATATCATCCAGAATGGCTGGTGATAGGCTGAAATTGGGTCTGTTGATAATTTTTCCGTGCTCACAGCCAGATTTCAGGAACGCAGCAGCGGTGCCCCGAGAAGCTATCAGGGCACAGAAGTCACCATGTCCAGCGATAACATCATCGAGGTCATCAATCTCACCTTCGATGTGTTCGAAGGCTCCTGGTAGATCTTCAGCTGAAGGAGTAAACTTTTCGCTGCTGGCCCCGACCGAATAAAATACCTTCTTCAGCTGTTGAATACATTGATTGCTGAATTCTAAACATTTGTTCTGAAGGCTTGTCAATGATTCTTTCAAATCTAAACCCTTCTGGACTTCGGCCTCAAGTTTTTCATTAAGCTTCAGCTTTTCCTGTTCGAAACTTTCTGACTGGCAGAGAAGCTTCGTATTCAGTTCTGTTATCTTAGCTTCGGCTTCTGCTAGTAAACCTTTAGTTGTTTGGAGTTCGAATTCTTTCTTCTCAAAAGCAGCTGTTTGTTCTTTTATTTTGCTTTCTAAGTTTTCAATTATAACCTCGTGCTTTTTATCTTCTAAATCCTGTTGCATCTTCAAAGCTTTGCTCAGTAACATACTCTGTACACAAACAACCTTCGTTAGAAAACATTTTTGCATGAAAAATAAAAGTTAGAAAGAAATTTTTTACCTTGAAATTTGAATAAAACAAACTACCGACGATGTGCTGTCGTCGGTAGCGGCTAATATCGGCTTCGAGCTTCGGGAAACCGATACTCTTTGATAGAGTACCGATAACCTTCGCTCCGGCCTGATCCCGGATGCAACCTAGCTTCTCATCATCAACACCACCGAAGAGAACCGCCCCTGGCCGATAGCCGCAAGATATAGCATACTCTTTTAGTTCTTCTTTTTCGGCTTTCGTCAGTTCTTGCCCAATCAAGTTTTGAAAATTAAAAATTTCATCTTCCGATGTTTCTTCGGCAATTTCTTTCTTTTTCTCGAGTTCTGGGGCCGAAGCTTCTTCGGTGGCCCCAGCAGCTTCTTCTGCGGCCATGTTTAGCAGAATTTTATCTATATCAACAACCATGCTTTCTAAATTAATATCTTCGGCCCTAGTAGCTTCGGCATCTGTGGCCTCCGAAGGTGCAGCGTCAGTAGCTATCGAACTTTTAGTAGCTGGTGCCTTCGGAGCTGATGCTCTTGGTGGTGTCTTTTCAATGACTTCTGACACTGTGATGATTCTTTGCTTTTTTGCTCTAGCTGCTTTCTTCGATTTCGCGGGCTCCTTTTCCTTATGAAAAAGCTTCGTCAGTTGTGGCCCCAATGGACTTAGCTTGACAGGCAAAGATTCAGTCATTACCTTTAAAATTTTCTCTACTTCGGTAGTAGAGGGTGTTGCAGGAGTTTCTTCTTTGTCAATTGCTTTTTGCTTCGGAGTCGAAACTTTTCTCTTCTTCAAAACACCTGTTTTCAGCTCAGGCTCCGGTTTCTTCTTTTTCGGTTGTTCTTCATCATCTTTGTTCAGAACATCAGCTACTCTTTTTCTCTTTTGGCCTTCAGCACCCTTATCTAGCCGCTCGTAGTCAGGATATTCAAAACCCAGGGCATCCATTACACGGTTTAGCCTTCGCTTTGGACGGGTGCCGAAGGCCGCAGTCATCAATTAGTCTTCTTTTTTAGAATAATTTCTGAGTATTTCATTACACATTACTTCGATTGCGTCCAGCCACTCTTGACAAGGCACTTTGAAAAGTTTCTTGAATTTATAATGGTAGGGCAACCGAACAAATTCCCCTTGCTTCTTTTCCCCCTTTAGCTTCGGCATTTCCCACTCCTTCAAAGTCAGGAATACTCTGAAGGCCAGAAATTCCTGCACCAAGTCCCTAGTGCCAATATGATCTGCAATCACTCTAAATTCAGCTAGAGCAATTTGAGATGGACTCCCTGGTAACATGTTGCACGGGGGTCGGGTCTCTCCGAAGATCAATTCCAACGGACTCTAGACCAACTTATCTTCATCTTCGTCAACTCTGACGTAGAACCACTCAGATTTCCATCCAGCTGGCCATTTGCTTTGGTAACTGATCACTGGAAACTTTGTAGTCTTGTGGTAAGCAAAGTTGTAGCAGCCAAAATTTTCATGAAGACCATCTCTTCTAGCCTTGGTCTGGTAGTGCAGTTCGTGCACTCGGCAGAAACCTTCAGCGAATGGTTCCACCCCCTGGCTTCGGAGAGCCCAGATATAAACACTTAGCCTAACGATAGCGTTAGGGGTCAGCTAATGAAGGTAGATCCCATATTTCTTCAGCACATCAGAAATCATCTTGTTCAGAGGAAATCTTAAACTAGCTTTAAAATGACTTTTGAAAACCACCACTTCATTTTTTTCCCGGCTGCGGGATAGTTTCTTCTCCACCAAAACGAATCAATTCCTTCTTTGCTTCATTAAGATAGCCCAACTTCACCATCTTAGGAAAATCAGCTTCGGAGATGGTGGACTTTCCAAAGTCCAGGTGGCTAGGTTTGCTCGGCACTGCACTGCTATAATTATCTTTGGAATCAGTTTCTTCAACTTCAGCTCGTTCTGCTTCGGTGGCAGGTATATCCTCCGATGTTGCCAGCCTAGACCGTCTCATTGCTTCGGAAATTGGAACAGTTTCAGTAGCTTCGGTCTCATCTCCCTCACGGTCAACCCTGGCAGTAGAACACACTCTTGCCATCTGATTATGAATTTTTTGAAATTTTTTGAAATTGTTGATTTTTTCTGATTTCTCCGAAGCTCTTCCTCTTGTGACGAAGCAGAATCGAAAGCGGCGCTTCGTTTGAGCACGATGATCAAGCTTCGACTATGGTTAAATTTTTGGCAGCACAACAGTGCAATAGCAATGAATGTTGTGGTAACTTCACATCTACCCGTCTGTTTATATAGTGCCGCAGGTGGGAAGGTGAATCATCAAGATATTCCGCACCAGACAAACAGTCGCCTACACTCGCTGAACGGTGGGCCACAGGGTCCGAGAAGGTGAATCGCCAGGGCGCGCGTAACCTCTGCAAGATGGGGCCACCTCGCGCGCGGATTATTTTTATCGTTTCTCTCCAACGAGCTCAGGGAAGGTGCTTTTCGGATCTTCGGCATCCCGAAGCCTAGAAGACTTTTTCACGGATCAAGCTCGTTACGAAAAACATTCTAGCACCGCGAAGGTGCTACTGTTGGGGGTATGCTTCGTAGCCGAAGATCCTGGAGAAGGAAAACACCTTCGGCAGATCTTTTCAAAAGCAGCGCCGAAGCTATCACCGATAGAGCTTCGGCACAGTGACAAATCTCAAGGTGAAGGGGTGAACCGACTTAAAGATGAAATGACTTAAAAGCCCATGATGTTTTGTGTCATTATTGTAGTTAATTGTTAAGGGCATAAATGTAATTTCCCACAAGCTACGCCCTGTGCCTATAAATAGGTGAACAGTACCCCTGTACTGTTCACGCAATCCTGTAATCATTGACACATTACGCTGGAATTATGGTTTTCTGTCAAGGCAAAGGTATAAATGTATTATTCGTATAATAAAATATGTGAATAAAATTATCTGTTTTTGGTATATCTTCCTCTAATGCTCTATATTTTATATTTCACTTCGCATTGTTTTATGAATATGATCACGAAGGTGTAACCTTCGTGATATTTTGCTCATGGCCTTCGTCCGAAGTTCATTAAATCCTTGGGGAGATAATGCTTCAGCGGACGAAGGGCATTAATATTTAACATTTTGTGTTGCCTTGTTCTTAATTCATAGCATTTGAGAACAAGTCCCCAACAGGTATTTACTTACATCTAGTAATTGCTAATAAAATTTTACCAACTTATTAAAAGCAATACTAAGCTTTAACCCCTATTATTGATTAGCCTTACACATCACATGAACTCCCACCTTTGGTGAGTTCATGCACATTATTCCCCACAACTTGTTGAGCGATGAACACGTGTGAGCTCACCCTTGATGTCCCACAACCCCCCACAGGAGAAGAACATGTGGTTCAAGAGGAGCCGCACAATGAGGAGTTTGACTTAATCTAGGTGTTGTCTCCCAGTTGACTTATTGGCGCCAAGGATGGACTTTAGCTCATTTTATATTTATCTTTTATTTTCTAAGGCTTCCACAATGTAATAAGTACTCTGATGTTATTGTGACATTTATATCTATACACTCTATTATTATATGTGTTGTCTTCTTTGGCGCATATATGAGATGCACCCAGCTTTGGCCCTTAAATCCGGGTGTGACATCTGTTGTCGTCGTCGCCGGTCGTGGCACTCAAAGCTCGCTGCACATTCAAGGCCTTTTAGGTCCCGTCAGCCGCTCCCGCCCTTTCCCCCTCGCGTCCGCCCTCTCTCTGGCAGATGGGCCCCGCTCGTCAGCTCCCTCTCTCTCTCGCCTGTGATCAGCTATCGACGCGATCATCACCGGCCGCCGCTCCGCCACATCCCCTCGCCATTACTCGCCCCACCGCCAAATTGGCGCCTTGCGCCTGCACCGAGCCATCCTGCCACCACCGTCTGCTCCGAGCCATCCCGTCGCCACCACTGTGCGCCATCATCGCCGACGTGGCAAGCCTCATCGGTGCTCGCCACCTCTCCTCTTCCCCCCTCCCCAGCCGCCTTTAAAAGGACCGCCCGGGCCACAACTTTCTTCACACCAGCTACGGCCACCACTCTTCCCCTTCCCCGAGCTCAATCGAGCCAGCGCGCCGCCCTCTTCCTCTGCTCTGGTGAGCCCTCCCTTCTTTGGTAGCCTAGAGTTCAATTGGTTTGGCTCACGGGTTTCCCCACTTCACCACAAACACGACGCACCCCTTCCCTTCACCCATTACACCTGTAGGCCCCGCCGGCGACCTCACCTCCACGAGCGCCCACCACCTCACCGCGGACCGACCATTACAGGTCCCACCGGCAAAATTGACCCCTCCACCATGACCCCCTACCCCCACCCGTGCTTCGACACCTCCCTAATCGCCCAGAACCGGATCACCGGCGGGGAACCGCCATCAACCTCCGGCGATCGGTTCTCCTCTCGGCCGAACCCCCCTCCGTCACATCCCCCGCTGACGCCGTTCCCCCCCCCCCCCTCACTGACATGTGGGCCCACGCCCACGGCGCCGTCCCCGCACCGCTCCCGCTGGCGGGCCAAGCTGGGCCGCCTATCCGCGTGGCCGCGCGTGCGCGCCCCTGGCTGGGCTGAATCCCCCCCGGGCCCAGTTAGCCAGGAAATCCTTTTCTTTTTATTTTTTCCATTTTCTTTTCCCATTTTCACATATATGTATATATATTGATATTTTATGCACCAAAAATGGTCCAAATAATTTAGATGGTACAAAATAATAATATTTAAAACTTGGCACACTACACTAAGCCACCATGGTTGATGTATTGTTCATTGCCTATTTTGCTAGGCGAAGAGGGATCCGATCCTCCAGAAATCTTAGCTCCAGAAGAAGGGCAGGAGCCCGACCTCTCAGAAATAGACCTTTCATGCCAAGAGAACTTCGACGAAGGCAAGTCCATTCTTCCCTTGATGCATAAATTACCTACTCTTTCTACCACTGCCTAAGCCGGGAATAAGGGTTGGGTCCTTTGCATTGTGAGTAGAGAGATAGCCCGCATTAAAGAACATCTTTTGAGTACAAAATGTGGGTTGAGGAAAAGGGTGGTGTTTCTAAAAAGGAATAATGGTTTCAAATAGTGTATGATGAAGGGTATTCACCCTTATCACCTTTTGAGTGGGATAATTAGGGACTCCCTGGTTTAGGGGAGGGCCTTAGGTGTTGGCTTAGCTGGGTTAGGTGTGAGCAGAAGGATTGTCCTCTCATATAAGGACCGATTTGTCATCCTTCACTACTTGTACTCATGACAAGTACAACCACTCGAGACTGTATGGGCAGTCACTCAATCTGAACTCGTATGGTCCAAACCCAGGGTTATGATGGCTGGGGAGCACCGAGAGGATAAGGAGGGGGAATGTTTTTTCTGGTTTGGACATGGCGGTGGCCTGACTCCTTCCGGTATAACCGTTAATGTAAGGACGTGCGAGGAAGGAAAGAGATCAGGATTCTGGTCCCATTAGCCATGAGACCGCAGAGCCAGACTAGTGGGTAAAGTGTACCCCTCTGCGTAGAGTTCAAACCTATTCGAATAGTCTGTGTCCACTGGTATGGACGAGTCTGGTGTGGTATGACAATTAGTGTTTCTGATCTCCGTAAACAGGGAAGTGTGTGTGAGTGTTTTTGGAAATGAAAAACAGTGCCACGGGAGCGGGAAGCTCAGTGGTGGTTGAGTGTGAAAATGTGCTACTTCTCTCTCTCGGGTAAACCATCAAAGTATTGCCTTTCTCTAAAAAAGAAGAGTGACTTCAACTCCACCATATCAAGCATGTAGTGTATAGGTCCCTCTCTCTTTACGAGCAGGATGGGCTTGCAGAATACCTAGTGTATTCACCCAGATTTATTTATGTTTTTCAGCAGCTGAAGACTTCTTTTCTGCTATGTTTGATTAGAAGGGGGTTGTGTCTGCACCCAGTCTGCCTGTGGCTTGGGCTAGATGATCTTCCACTGTGCTTTGTATTCTAGGCTTGCTAGAGCTTGTATTTCGGTATTGTAATAACTTTTATTCGAAACTCTGTACTATTTGAAGTAAGGAATGTGGTTACTAGCATCCTGGGACTAGTAATTGTTTCACATTTGAGTCCCAAAGGATCAGGACGCTTCAATAACAATAGTCGGGATATACAAAACCAATTACATCAAAAACTCTATTTAATCTTTTCTTGCCCCGCCCTCCGAAGGCTAAGGTCATGGCATCATCTTTGGCCCTTGTATAGGCCCCAAGCAGCTCATCGCTAGTTGCCTCAATACAGCTCAGCCACTCATCATTCGGCTCATCAAACTGATCTCTGTATCTGAAGGCGTATTTCAGATAAACCAAGCTGCCTTGACTGGACCCAGCAGCGTCTTCCTTTGGCATCTCCCAGTCATTCACAAGAGGCCACACTCTGTAATCAATATGCTCTTGAACTAAGTCTCTTGTGCCAATAAAAGTGCATACAGTATTAAAGGCCCTCTGGCATACTTCAATTTCATTTCCAAGAGCAATGGCTGGCCTCCTGATGCCGAAGCGAGACCAGATAGGGCGTTGAATAATCCCTTTTATATCCTCTCTTTCAACTATATCGTTCTTCACATGAAACCACTCTTCCATCCAAGCTCCTAGCCACCTCTTTCGAAATATCGGGACTGGATACCTCACATCAATCAGAGCGAGGCATGAAGCTGTAACAACCAAAATTATTGTAATACTGCTCTTTCCCAGTAGCCTTCGTTTCGTAGGACAGCTCATGCATGTTGTAGAAGCATTTTGCACTTGGCTCTAGTCCTTGGCTTCTCACGGCCCAAGTGAAAACCCCCATCCTAATGATGGCTTCGGGGGTAATTTGGTAAAGGAAAATCTTAAAGGTCTTAAGAACTTCAACTAAAAATTTGCTTAGTGGGAACCGAACTTCATGAAGCTCCTATAGACAACAACTTCGTCTTCTTCGGGCACAGGAGCTGTGTTATCTCCTTCGGCCCTTATAATAGAAATGTCATGAAAGTACCTTCCTCTCATGGCATCAATTTGGCTCTGCTTGATGGTCGACTTTCCAAAGATGGTATGACTCGGCCGCCAGGGCCGATTTTCGGCATCTTCGTCTCCACTTTCCAAATCAAAACCTTCACTATCACCAGAATCCTCAGACAATCCAACCATCATTTAGTTAGTGATCTTCTCTGTGTTTGTCTTCTCCATAGCCTCGTAAAACCCAGCTAGTGCAGGGTCAACAATCTTCTTCTCTCCAGCCATTTAGTCGGCACTTGTGTAAATGCCGAAGCACACAAATCAATCAAAAACTGGCAGAGCAAGTGATCTAAGCTCGAAAAAATAACACAGACAGTTCAAATGGCACATCACACGCTGCCAATATGCGTCCCTATTTATATGCCCAGCACACCACGGCTTGGTGGGCGCTATATGTCGGTGTCTTTCGCTATTCTAGCGAAGGGAAGGTGTTTTTTGGACTTTCGTCTAAAGGCCTTCGTTCACGTCGCAGTCTAAATTTGTCAATACAAACACAAATTAATACCGCGAGGGGCTACTGTTGGGGCCTTCCTCTTCCGAAGGTCCTCAAAAATGTGACTAATATGTTTTTCAATGTAACATAGACTGTTACAGGAGGTTTCGGCTATGGGATGAAGTTATGCGTGACATGAAGATATAACCCGAAGGCAGAATGAACGGACGCCGAAGCTATGGCTGGAGGAGCTTCGGCTTAGTTTAATGACAAAGGTGGAAGTTGAAACTGACTTAAAGGGGAAAAGACTGCTTAGTCCTCGATAGCTCGCCTTATGATTAACAGTAAATTTTAGGGACATGAATGTAATTTTGTCTGGGCTGCGTCTCGCGCCTATAAATAGATGAACAGAACCCCCGTACTGTTCACGCTGGATTGTAATCACTCCCATGTCATTCTCGCACCCTCACCTTCTGACAAGCCGAATGTATCAATGTAATATTAAGATCGTTGATGTCTATTTATGATTATAAAAATGAGAATATAAATAATCCAATGATTCGTGATGATTATTTATATTCTTTTGTATTTCATGTATTCTTATTTATATTTATTCATTGAGATGATGAAGGTATTCCCTTCGTGACCTTCATTCAAAGATCATTATATCCTAAGGGAGATAATGCTTCGAAGGACGAAGGTCTTTAGTCATTAAAATTGTGTTGTCTTGTTCTTGATGTATAACATTTGAGAACACGGACCAACAGAAGCACTAACATACCCACCATCGCCAGTAGCAATGTATGCTTGTTTGCTGGGGCAATCTCACTGCATATGGTCAAGTCCCTGGCACCGCTGGCACTTGATGTCGGAGGAGTGGCCTGTGGAAGAGGTGGTCGTAGCAGGTTTTGTTGTAACACCTGAAGGCACTAAGGACTTACTATTGTCATGTTCCTATGATGCCGAAGGTGCGGTGTTGCGTGTGCCACTGGTGGAGAAAGGTGTGGACATTAGTACCCCCGAAGAGGATGACGCCTTGGCTGGTGCTGATGGCTATCGTGGCATGAAGGTGCTGCTCCTCCGCTGTTGGCGACCCTGCAATTCTTTTCTACCAACAAAGAAAGATGGAACAAGCGTTGTATAGAATGATACTCCTTATAATCAACAATATCCTGGATCTCTCACCTCAATCCCCCTTAAAACCTAACCATTTGATCCTCCGGATCCTCAACTACCCCACATCACAGCATATGTTTCTGAAGCTCTTGGTAGTATTCCTACACAGACATGACTCCCTGATCTAATCATTGCAATTTTTCGAATATCACGTCTATAAGAAGGGGGAACAAAGCAAGCTCGCATCTCCTCTTTTAATGCATTCCATGTATGTGGTGCAGCATGTGTGTTAACAAGTTCATTCCACCAAATGATAGCAAAATTTTTAAATTCACTAGTGACTCGTCTAACCCTATGCTGCTCAGGAACAAGATGGGAATTAAATTTTTGTTCTACCGTCATCAGCCAGTCTAAGTAAGCTTCAACATCATAAGAACCAATGAATGGTGGAACAGAGAACTTAACCTTAGCATATGGATCATTCTCTATTTCAGGATTATAATGACAATGTCTACCATTACCTCCTGTACCTTGTCGATTATGTGCAAGGCGTCGTCGCAGCGATGCATCAACATCTATGTCATCGTCATCGTCCTCCATAGGAGATAGCACTACTGCACTAGCAGCTGGGGCTATAGCTTGTGGTGGGGGACGAGCCTCCAGCACGTCCATGCGTGTAACAAGTTCAACAACTCGTCGATCAAGATGCTCACAGGATGTCACCGCAGAGTCCCGGTATTTTCTGAAAGCTTCAGTCATTACGCGCATCATCTCCTTCAATTCTAGCTGAGAGACGCACTCATCATGGTTAAGCTTAGTACCCTTCTCTTTGTCTGTTTGGTCCTTTGGTCCTGTCATTGTTAGCACAAAACAGAGACAAAAAGGCAACAAACAAACAGTGTGAACCCTACAACTATCTCTCAGGGTGTGGTGGTGGAACACAAGTTATGATAGTGTCTTGCGCCGCTCTTACAAGGTTCTTACTAGCACTGTAGGTCGCAAACGGTGGTCGTTGTGACTGTCCAAAGAGCGTGGGTGTGATTGTAAAGGAGGACCTATTCTGCTTGAGAGAAAGGTGGAGCTTTGGGAAGGCTAACTAAAAATATATATGTGGCACACAAGTCAGTAACAAATAGCAATGCTGAATAAGTTTTCCAAGTACTCATCCTAGTTTTTGGTCTAGAAAATATATTAGAACAGTGGGACCAAGGCACAAGAAAGGAGGAACAAGTATCTAGGTACAACAAGGAAACACGTTAGGAGCAAATTAATCAATGAGGTGCATAGAACAATTGCGTTTCTGCTTATGTGCTACTCTTTTTTTCTCTTTTTCTCTTTGTCCCTGATTTTTGCTCTAGTAATTGTTTTTTGTGTTTTTTCAAATATTATTTTATATTTTTCTCTTTTGCATCAGCAAATAATAAGGAAACACATCAAGTTTCAAATTTTTTGCACAAAGACGCGTCCTCTGGAATTTCTATAAGTTCTCCCTAAAATCGGATTAAATGTTTGTAAAATGAGAACTCCTATTTCCAAGTTGAATTTGGGGATTTTAGAAACAGCATGTAACACCCAAAATCATAGTTTAGTAATTTTGAAAATTCTCCAAAAGATTGGAGATAAAATGTCCTCTAATAATGATTCCTTTCCTTTATAGTGTATATCTCTTTGAAGTAAATAAATAGTACTGGTAAGAGTTTGGTAGTTTAAAATTAAGATCAAACTCTTGAAACAAAAAGAAAAAAAATTAATTACGTTGAAACTAGGACAATAAACAAAAATTCAAACTTTTAAATATACTATCCCTTTGGTAAAATATATAGTTAAAACACTGTTTAAAATTAATTTAACTAAAATAATTCATGGAAAATATTAAATATTAACCTCTACTAAACTAAATACGAAAGAAATTCAAACAATTGGTTTGAGAAAAGTAATTCTTTTATGATCTACATATTAAAAAGGCATTTACCAAAATGGACAAAACAATTGATATATCAAAATATATATGATTGTGCATAGCATACTGAGTTATTTGACTGTGCATCTAAATTTGAAAATTGGAATTTCAAAACTTGGTTTTTAATTGAAATAGCAAACTGAGAAGAAATAGGAAATAAAAATAAAATGAATTCCTATTCTCGCGACCTGGCCCACTCGACCTCACTGAGCCCAACCCCACCGTACGGCCCACTTCTTCTTTGGCATACGGATACGGACCCTGCAGCTCAGTCACCTGGTGCACGCATTTGTTCTCCTTAGGGATTTACAGGTGGGGTCACGCCGTCAGGAGCTTCGTCCTCGTCCCCATCCCCACACGAGTTTTTTGGAACCGTGATATCCCGAACACTGGGCTTCTGAAAATCAGTATCCCCAACAGCGCAATCCGAATTATAGTATTATAATCCGTTGAACTTCGGAATTGTAGTATCTGCGTCAGATTTAGCCCAGTAATCCTCGTTTCTACGGCATTCCGTTTCTTACAACGGATCTACGAGCGCTCCTCTTCCCCGAGCGCTGCTCTCCTTAGGCGATCCAGTTCTCCCCGACGAGCGCTCCTCCTCGACGACCGCTCCTCCTCGACGGCGCTCCTCTCCAAGGTATCCTCTGGAGTGCCCATTTCGCTTCCGTGGCGCCCCTCTCACTCCTGCTCCTCTCCATGGTGCTCGGCAGAACATTTTGGTGTAGTAAATCTGAAAAATGCAGTTTCTGTTCTGTCAAAACTGAAGATAACTGAACAAGCTGCAGGCATAAACAAATGGCGTTGGAGTGCATCCAGCTCACAGAATCTCAAGGAACTAGCTCAAATAATTATTTTTTTAACGCAGATTAATCCCAAAGACTACAATTTATTGAACAGCAAAAAAGGCTTAAAATCCTGTGCAAAATATACCCCACAGATTAGCAGAAGCTTTTACAGAAAAGTGGCATGCTCTGAAAACTGAACTCGGTTTTCAGAAACTGAAGCTAATTGAACCATAACTCAGTATCATTTTCAGAGTTCGGTTTTCAGAAATTTGACTGACTGAAGCTAACTGAATTGGACTCAATCTTGAGCAGGTCGTCGTAGGTCCTTCCCCGCGGCCATGGAGAAATCTCCAAGATCCATTCGTATCGGATCTGGAGCTGCTAGGGCCGACACACGCAAAGTTGTCGCAGAAGGTGCAGAAGGGAGTAGGCGCACAGGCATCGTCGACATGAGCAAGATTGATTATGGCACTAGTAGATTACGTCCACGCCATCGATTATGTAGGACACATGATCCGGTATGATTTACTGTAAATAACATAATGTGTTATTGTAGTAACAGTCAATACTAATTTGATATTGAATCTCATTATTCATTTGGTTGTAGGCGCAGAGATATAATCGAGTTTGGGATGGTCTTTTAGACGCCATTAGACAGATGCAATTATCTACCGATGAGTTGAGGAAGTTGAGCCGCCGCAATCATGTGCCTGAGTATTTGGATATGTTGCACAAGAATTGCTTGATTAATGCCATGAGTGATGTTACTGAAATTGCAAAAGGTCTAGACACTATGAGCAGGGATTTGGAGGAAGTTCTTATTGGTCCGCAACCTCTACTTGAGGATTATGAAGCCCTTGGAATGTACGATGATTTCAAAGCTGATGTTCATTGTGATTGTACTGAGCAGTGTGGTTCGGATGAGGACAACTCTTCTTTTGACTCCGATGAGATCCCTGATCGCCGTATGAAGGGGCCTATATGAAGTGAGCCTATCTGAGCTATTTGTCTGTGATAGAGTTGCCTCCTGGACAATAGCCATGTTTTAATTTGATGTAGTATTCTATTGGCAATGTATTTTGTGAGACTTGTAGTTCATGATGTATTTTTAGTTCAACTTGGTTTCGGCCATAATGTATCTTGAACTTGTACTATGTGTGAAACGATCTAGCATGTGATGGTTGAAATTAGAACAGCTTGTGATGTGCACATTGTATTTGACTGGCAGCTTGTGACTAAAAAGGACAACAGTTAAATTAGAACAGCTTGTGACTGGCAGCTTGTGACTGAAACGATCTAGAAAATCTGGCAGTATGAGTGAACTGAACCGACGCCTGTGTTCAGCTTGTGTTCAGTCATCTGTTTTCAGTCATCTGTTTTCAGGCGTCGGTAAGCAGCCCAAATATCTCTGCTGCCTTGTGTTCAGGCGTTTTTAGTATGGCTGAACTGAAAATGCTCATTTCTGGCAGCTAAGTGAAATTGGTCATTTATGTGCATTTTCAGAAATGAGCTAACTGAACTGAACTGGACTGCAGCACAAACAGAAATGAGCTAACTGAACTGGAGCACAAATATGGCAGCCATACCAAATCTGGCAGCCAATAAGCTAACTAAACTGGAGCATGAACAGAATTGAGCACAAACAGAAAATGAGCAGTATTTTGTACAGAAATGAGCACAAACAGAAATGAGCTTTTTGGACAACACTATATTGCACAGAAATTGTTCACACCACATAAGATTTGTTCAGAGAATACAAGCATAAATTGTTCACTACCACAAACAGAGATCTACTATCTTTTGATTCTACTGTAAGGGAGAGTAAGCAACTGAAGGAGTTGTTGCCTGTAAGAGCTGCCAGAAACAGCTGCCAGAAATAGCAGTTCACCTGCAACTGTAATCACTACTTTAACAAACAGCTACCAGAAATTGTTGACCTGGGCACAAACAGAAACAGCAGTTCACCTGGGCACAAACAGAAACAGTAGTTGGCAGAAATTGTTGACAGCTGGGCACAAACAGAAAATGTTGACTACATTTTCATGTCATTCACAAACAGAAATTGTTGACCACTGGGCACAAACAGAAATAGTTCACTACTTCAATCACTACTGGGCTGTTGCCTGTCACATTTCTAAACACACCCAGTACTACATTTTCATCTCAGGCACAAACAGAAATTGTTGACAGCTGCCAGAAACAATTGCCATAATTCATACTTAAAATACAAACACAACTGCCATAATTCATACTTAAAATACAGACACAACTGCCATACTTAAGCAGCTACTCAGAAGCAGATCTTCTTCTTCGGAGTAATCTTCTTTTCGACAGCACACCTCACTCTCCTCTGTGGGGTAGTACCAACTATTTCTTCTGGAACATCAGCGGAGACAAGTTGGTGTTGACCAGAATCCCCTGCAATACAGCTACATTATCAGGTGACCTATCAGGTGACCTCTGCAATACAGCCTCCTTCCAAGAGAATAGAAGTTGGAAACTCTCTTCCCAAGTCCCAAACAACTCCTTCAAGGCTTTCTCTTTTCCATACCAAACTGTATCATAAGAAATGGTGCACTTGTACGTATCTTGAAGGAAAGTCTGTAAATCCTTTGCACCTGTGTGTGGTTTCTTCGCAAGGATAGGTAAAGCTTTAGCAGCAACCCAAGCACTGGTTGGTGTTGTAGGAAACGGGTGACGCCTAAGAGGGGGGGTGAATTAGGACTTCTAAAACTTTTACTAAACTAGGCCACAATTAAATCCCTAGAGCAAAACCTATGCAAATAATCAAAACTAGAATGTGCAAACTAGGTTTTGTCTAAGTGTTGCTATCTCTACCGCAGAAGGCTAAGTTTCAATCTACACTAAATAAGTATGACTACAAGATTGAAACTTAAATGCTTAATATAAATGCGGAATGTAAAGAGCTAAGTAGAGAAGCAAACTCTCGTGGATGACGCCGGTATTTTTACCGAGGTATCCGGAACCGCGCAAGGTCCCGACTAATCCTCGTTGGTGCCCCTACGCAAAGGGAAGCCCACGCGAGGGCCAAGCACCACGGTCGAGTAACTCCGTAGAGAGCCGCGGGCCTTCTCCACGCGCAAGTGGTGCTCCGCTTCCGGCTCCTCTCGGACGCTCCCCGCCGTCTCCACTATCGAGCTTCCGGCCGAAACGCCGCGGGCCTCGTTCCCTCCGGTACACGGTGGCGGCCGTGACACAAACGCGGTTGTCACGGTCTCGCAAGACTCTCGCCCCACTCGGTACAATTACAACGGCTCGCGCAAGAGCCGAGGGGTTGTGTGGTTTTTCTAAACTCACTCAACTAACTAGGATTCACCTAGAGCAAGCGCTAAAGCGGTCTAACTAACCTAAGCACTTCGCAAAGCACCTACGCTAATCACCGAGTGATTCTATTAAGCACTTGGGTGTTTGAGCTCTTGGAAATATGCACTATGTGTATTGGTATGTTGCTTGGGCTCTCACACTTGAGAATGGCCGGTTGGGGTGGTATTTATAGCCTCCACACCCCCAACTAGCCGTTGGCCAGAAAGCAGCAGCTTTCTATCGTCGGGTGCACCGGACAGTCCGGTGCACACCGGACACTGCACTGTAGCATGTCCGGTGCCGCCACGTCAGCCGACCGTTGGCGCCTGTAGCAGTCGACCGTTGGATCCGACCGTTGGATTCGACCGTTGACGTCTGCCCGTTGGCACACCGGACAGTCCGGTGCACACCGGACAGTCCGGTGCTACAGCCAGAGAGCGCCTGTCTGCGGCCTCTCTGCGCAGACTGTCTGGTTCCTCACCGGACAGTCCGGTGCACACCGGACACCAATGTCCGGTGCGCCACCAGGCGCTGGCTGACAGCCCTTTTTCTTGGATTTCTTCGCTGATTTCTTCGGGCTTCTTTGTTCTTGAGTATTGGACTCCTATACATCTTTTTATGTCTTCTTTTGAGGTGTTGCATCCTCATTGCCTTGGTCCAATTCTCTTCGCATCCTGTGAACTATAAACACAAACACTAGAAAACTTATTAGTTCACGGATTGTGTTGTTCATCAAACACCAAAACTCAGTTAGCCAAAAGGCCCGGGGTCCATTTTCCTTACAATCTCCCCCTTTTTGGTGATTGATGACAACACAACCAAAGCAAGCAAATAATACAAGTATTTGAGTGAAAATATGCAATCTACTTGCTAAGATGCATGATTGTCCCCACAATGTGATATTATGGATTTAAGCCTCCCCCTAACTCCATAATTCACTTACTTCCTATTTTTGGACCAAATAACCAAAACCACTTGAAAAGCCATTTGTAGATATAAAATTTTAAATTGGTGGTGTTTGGTGTTTGATATAGTTTTCATTGCTTTGGTCCCTAAACTTCTCCCCCTTTGGCATCAACCACCGAAAAGGAAGACATTAAAAGCATGTAGGAAGTAAATAAAAGCTTGCCCTCATCAAGAAATCTATCAAATGATACCACAATTGCAGGATATTAATTTAAACAAAATGAATGATACCACTTGAAGGAGTCCTCAAAAGATTACTCCCCCTAAATGAGTATTCTCCTTTAGAAAGAGTTTTTCTCCCCCTTTAGAGATGAAGAAATACTCCCCCTGACAGAGATCCTCTACTTAGGAAAAAGCATGTGAAAATTAGAGGAGCAAGACATGATTTGAAAAGACTAACTTCCCTTATGCATAGGTAACAGAATATGAGTTAACTACTTATGCATTTTTGCAACATGGAAGCATATGATATGAAATATAGTCTAATCAAATATTGGAGAAGACATGTAAATGATACTGAATGTAGTCTCAAAAGATACCAATTGAAGATCAATGGAGAGCTTGAGAGACATGAGAGTTCTTGGAGATTTTGCAGTGGAAGATTGTTGTCTTTCTCCGGGGACTTTATTTTCCTTACAATGAGACTAACACATGAAATAGACTTGAAAAGATGTTAGTCTCAAAGTGTTAGATTATAGAGTAACCTCCCCCTAAAGGTGTGCATACAAGTTTTGAATACTTGTAGGAGACATGCACTTTGATTTGATATTAAGAGGGGCAAATTATCCATAATCCAAACTTTGGCACATATAAGTTAAATGATACAACTTGTAGGAATCATAAATTTTTCAATAGATGCATCATTTACTATGGAGTGATATAGAAGCTATGTGCCGTGCTTAAATAAACATTGTAAGCCATGTAGGTTTGCTTAAGTGTATGAATTGAAAGCAAGCAATCCTACCATGTGATTTACCTAGTATGCATGATTTTAAACAAAAGTACATACCAATTGTAATACTAGGCAAGAAAGGTAGACTAGATAAAAGATAAATAGATACGCATATCTAAAAACGAGAAATATAATAAAACTAGTTACCTTAGTCATGGGTGGGAAATTTGGGTCCAAAATTTTCACTAACCCACTTGGCAATTAACTTGATCCAATATGATGTATCCCATGATATACATCCCAAATATGCCAAGTCTCCAAATTTCCCGATGACCTTCGGTCCACTCACTTCCCTTTCGGGATCCAAATCTTCTTGGTGCTTTTCATGGTTGAAATTATCTCCTTTGGCACCCAGATGCGTTTGGCCCCTTTTCCTTTGTTGGCTTGCTTGTTGGCCTTGATTGCTATCACCTTTCCGTTCTTTTTCTTCTTGATCAAATATGGTGTAGCATCCTTTTTGTTCACCTTTTTGATGTAGGTGTTGGAGATTTTGCTTGATGGCTTTTGCTTGAGCTTTTGCCTTTGTTTATCCCCGGTCATCGCCTTGCATTGGAAAGACTTGTGGCCTTCCTTGTGGCATAGCCTACAAATCACAGTTTCTCCCTCTACAGGCTTGTTCACTCCCGCAGTGGTGTTATCCTGTGGAGGTCGGATTTGTTTGGCTTTGCCTTTCTTGTCATACAAAGCCTTGCCAAGGCGAGCCACTTCTTGCTTTAATTGTTCATTTTCCTTTGCAACCTCATCCGTACATGTTTCTACAACAATATTCTCAACAATGGCTTAGTTGCAGGGGTTAGAATCATCAATTAAATCAAAGCAGGAAGTAGAAGCATCTTTCTTAATTATTTCAGGTATTTCATCTAAAGATGCTGCTGGGGTGCTACCAATGTTTTCTAGCTTAGTAGTTAGCTCATTATTGTGTATGCTAAGAATTTCCATTTTCTCTAGCAAATTTTCAATAGCTTCTTGGGAGCTAGCTAACTTAGCCTTAAGTTTTTCATTCTTTTTAATAAGGCTATCATCGGTAGCAGTGGATGGGGCACTAGATTCTAATAGCTCAATTTTAGTTGACAGCTCACTATTTAAGTTTGCAAAAGTTTCAAATTTTTCTAGCAAACCTTTGTAATCATTTTGAGAGCTAATCAACTTATTTTTCAAAGTTTTAAGTTGAGCTTTTTGCTTAGTGCAAACATCCTGAAAAAATTTAACGGCTTCCGCAAGCTCTTCTAGAGAGGCCTTTCCCTCACCTTCATCATCACTACTACTTTCATCACTAGAGGATGGAATGCTTTTGTTACCTCTTGCCATAAGGCATTTGTGTGATGACCGTGATGATCGTGACGAAGACCGGTGGCTGCGCATCCTTGGAGGTTCATCTTCACTTGAAGAATCATCCCAAGTTCTAACACTTGTTAGCGCCTGGCCTTTGCTCCTCTCCTTTTTGGGCTTGGCCATATTTGGACAGTTGTCCCTGAAGTGGCCCTTCTCCCCACATGCGAAGCATCCTCTCTTCCTTTGCTTTTTCCTGTCAATGTTAAAGAGAAGATCCTCGACCTGCAGGGGTACACCCATTAGATTAATCTTGCGGATCATCCTCATTACCTTTCCGACGCGTCGGATTGTTTCTTCGTCCTCGGAGGATGATGTGCATGGTTGATTATCTTCATCATCATCACTTCCTTCTTCTTCCTCTTCTTCACTTGAGGAACTTGGAGTAGGAGCCTTCTTTTTGCCCTTCCTTTCATCACATGCAAAGGCATATGGTCTTGAGGGAGCTGGCTCCTCTCCCCGACTCATTTTACGCGACATCTCAAAGGCCGCGATTTTCCCAATCACAATGGTCGGGGTCATGTTGCTCAAGTCCTCCATGTTGTGAAGGATGGTGATGATGCTCCCATATCTTTGTTGTGGTAGCAGGGAGATAATCTTCCTCACAATGTCCGCATCACCTAGCTTATTAATGCCAATAGAATTGAGCTCATTGATAATTAGATTCAAACGAGAATACATGTCTCTAACAAGCTCATCATCTTTCATGGCAAAAGAATTATACTTATTTAAGACTAGGCAATGTTTTTGCTCACGGACATTGGATGTGCCGTCATGGAGCTCATGCAATTTTAGCCAAATCTCATTAGCAGTTTTCAAGGTAAATACTTGATTAAAAATATCCATGCTAAGAGATTCATACAAGCAATTTTTGGCTCTAGCATTTAAATGAATTTCTTTTTCTTCACTCGTGGTGGGTTTCTCGGGATTCTTGAGGGGTTTCATCCCGTCACGAGTGACTCTCCAAACACCTAGATCAACGGCCTCTAGGTAACAAGCCATTCTAGCACTATAATATGGGAAGTTAGTGCCGTCGAAGTGTGGTGGCCTATGTGTATCCATCCCTTCCTCTAAAAAGCGTCGGCTCTTTTAGCGGTGAAGCTAAAACGTTTCAAATGAGCCAAACCGGGCTCTGATACCACTTGTAGGAAACGGGTGACGCCTAAGAGGGGGGGGTGAATTAGGACTTCTAAAACTTTTACTAAACTAGGCCACAATTAAATCCCTAGAGCAAAACCTATGCAAATAATCAAAACTAGAATGTGCAAACTAGGTTTTGTCTAAGTGTTGCTATCTCTACCGCAGAAGGCTAAGTTTCAATCTACACTAAATAAGTATGACTACAAGATTGAAACTTAAATGCTTAATATAAATGCGGAATGTAAAGAGCTAAGTAGAGAAGCAAACTCTCGTGGATGACGCCGGTATTTTTACCGAGGTATCCGGAACCGCGCAAGGTCCCGACTAATCCTCGTTGGTGCCCCTACGCAAAGGGAAGCCCACGCGAGGGCCAAGCACCACGGTCGAGTAACTCCGTAGAGAGCCGCGGGCCTTCTCCACGCGCAAGTGGTGCTCCGCTTCCGGCTCCTCTCGGACGCTCCCCGCCGTCTCCACTATCGAGCTTCCGGCCGAAACGCCGCGGGCCTCGTTCCCTCCGGTACACGGTGGCGGCCGTGACACAAACGCGGTTGTCACGGTCTCGCAAGACTCTCGCCCCACTCGGTACAATTACAACGGCTCGCGCAAGAGCCGAGGGGTTGTGTGGTTTTTCTAAACTCACTCAACTAACTAGGATTCACCTAGAGCAAGCGCTAAAGCGGTCTAACTAACCTAAGCACTTCGCAAAGCACCTACGCTAATCACCGAGTGATTCTATTAAGCACTTGGGTGTTTGAGCTCTTGGAAATATGCACTATGTGTATTGGTATGTTGCTTGGGCTCTCACACTTGAGAATGGCCGGTTGGGGTGGTATTTATAGCCTCCACACCCCCAACTAGCCGTTGGACAGAAAGCAGCAGCTTTCTGTCGTCGGGTGCACCGGACAGTCCGGTGCACACCGGACACTGCACTGTAGCATGTCCGGTGCCGCCACGTCAGCCGACCGTTGGCGCCTGTAGCAGTCGACCGTTGGATCCGACCGTTGGATTCGACCGTTGCCGTCTGCCCGTTGGCACACCGGACAGTCCGGTGCACACCGGACAGTCCGGTGCTACAGCCAGAGAGCGCCTGTCTGCGGCCTCTCTGCGCAGACTGTCTGGTTCCTCACCGGACAGTCCGGTGCACACCGGACACCAATGTCCGGTGCGCCACCAGGCGCTGGCTGACAGCCCTTTTTCTTGGATTTCTTCGCTGATTTCTTCGGGCTTCTTTGTTCTTGAGTATTGGACTCCTATACATCTTTTTATGTCTTCTTTTGAGGTGTTGCATCCTCATTGCCTTGGTCCAATTCTCTTCGCATCCTGTGAACTATAAACACAAACACTAGAAAACTTATTAGTTCACGGATTGTGTTGTTCATCAAACACCAAAACTCAGTTAGCCAAAAGGCCCGGGGTCCATTTTCCTTACAGGTGTGCTTGTCCTCCTCCGGCCACTAGAAGTGCAAGTGTGATGATCATTCATCACAGTCACCTACAGAAGTATAAATGAAATGCACATTACTACTAAGGCATAAAAAAACTTCAACAAAATTAAAACTTTGACAAAACCGTACAATTATGGTAGGTGACCCAGCCCTCTCAATTCTTGCATGTATGCTCCAAGGACAATCACCACCTCGACAAAATCCTCTGTATTTCTTCGGGGTACTAGCCTCAATGCCTAACTCAAACTCTTTTTCTATGGCATATTGTCTCATAGCAAGTATGAATTCAGCCATAGATGGATACATGCAGCCAACCGCATTGACTGGATGGTTAGAATCATACAAAACTCTACTCTCGTTTGGCAAAAAATCAACACAGGGCATGGAGGATGAAGAATCAACTCCAAACTCATTTGGATTATTTGAATGACCACAATGATTAGAAGCCTCCTCTCTCTCTTTGTTTTCTCGTTCATCTTCAGCCGCCAATCCAAGTTTCGAATACATAGCTAACTCACTGGGTACATGTTGAGGCCCTTCTTCATCCCATCGAAGATCAGGTCCAATACCCTCAAAATCAAATACTTGCGATGGGTCAAACAGTGTTAACTAAAAATTGACAGTGCCCTACAAAAATTATGAGGAGCAGTCAAGTTAACTGTTAACTGAATAATTTTGGCCCAGTCAAGTTGACATTGCATGGGCACAAACAGAAATAGCAGTTCACCCTCCCAGAAATTGTTGACAGCTGGGCACAAACAGAAAATGTTGACTACATTTTCATGTCATTCACAAACAGAAATTGTTGAGCACTGGGCACAAACAGAATGGTGCCAAATCAGTTACCGTTTCAACAGGATCTTCACGACAATCTGGTGGTGCCTCCAACCAAAAGTTGTCAACGTCGGCGATCGTCAGAGCAACATCGACGAACGGCGACGGATTGAGGCTCAGCCCTGTGTCGCTGCCTACGACATCGCCTGGAGGCAACGACGAGGCTAACTCGCCGGCTGTGTGGACAGCGAGGTCCAGCGAGAGTTCGTCCGGCGAGGGGACTGCCGGAGTTTCCATTGGGACGAAGAAAGAGACGGAGAGACGGAGAGGAATCAGTCCGGCGAGAGGAGCGCCGGAATCAGTCGGGGAGCCAGACAGAGACGGAGAGGAAGAAAGGAGTGAGCTCGCGATCCGTTCTGAATAATAGAGGAAGGCCGATCCGTTTTGACGAACGGGAAATCCAAATCTTCAACATAACAGCAGCCAGCGACGGATAAAAGTGCCCACGATGACAAATTTCCAAACGGAAGCCTATTATAATACTAAGATTCCAATTGCAAGGTTGGGGGTACCTAACTTCTGAAGCCCGCCGTTCGGGATACCTCAGCTCCAATAAACTCTCCCCACACCGAATCGATCTCAGCAGTGCCGTAACAAACGCAGCTATGCGCTGTCAATCTCTTGCCTTACACTGGCATGTGGGACCCGCAGGTCAGGAAATCACCACGCGCGCATGGGAACCAGTAGCTGGTGCGTAGGGCAGGGACATCGGGACATCGGGTTTGTCCTTTTCTCTGCGCGCTATGGCGATCTGAAACAGAGGCTCCATAACCAACTAAGAGCTTGTTCAGTTATTTTCAATCCATATGGATTGAAGACGATTAATACGGATTAGGAGAGATTTTGACTTACTAGGGATTAAAACCCCCTCAATTCCCCTTAATCCATATGGATTGGGATAAAACCGAACCAGCTCTAATGGAATGCAAGTTGCGGTTGGTTACGATCTGTCACACCCGGGTTTCGGGGCACAAGACCCGGCGCGAACATAATCATTAGGTGTGCTAAGACCAAGTCTCACACATATGATGAATCATGGCTCAGGATTGAATGTCACATCTTTACTATATAATAGGAGTTTTGTACAAAAATAATTAAATAATTACACATACAAGGAAACGATCCAGCAACCTAAAATTGACTGGGAGACGACGACCTAGACCTCTCACGAACACATCACAGCATCCTCCAAGCGCCTCATCCTGTGGTACCTCTTCTTGACCTATGGGGGGTGTCAGACAGCAATAGTGAGCTCACATACGTTCATAGCTAAACAAGTTGTGGGGAATAATGTGCATGAACTCGCCAAAGGTGGGAGCTCATGTGAAGTGTAAGGCTTACCAAACAGGATGGTTAGAGCTGAGCATTGCTTTTAAAGTTGGTCAAAATTTTATTAGCAATTACTAAGTATAAGTGAATACCAACCCAGTTAAATAGTGGAACAAAAGTAACAACATCACCTGCAATGTAATGCATATGACAAATTGAATTTAGTTCCATAGATTAATCATGTGAGTGTCCGAGCTGCTCATGACCGTGAGCACGGCTAGTATACCAGTTTTACACTTTGCAGAGGTTGCACATCTTTATCCACATGTCATGTTACCCATCCGCCAATAGATGACCAATCCCATACACCTCTACCGAGGAGACGAGGCAGGGTAACACTAGAGGCCTTTATAAAGTTCCACTAGCTTCCAAAAACCCACTACAGTTTATAGGAAGCTCCAGTGCAGGAATCCCTCGCCTGACCGCCATCGCAGCAAAATCAACCGAGGACCTCCCTACACTGACCATTCCCCTACTGCCCTTGCCCCTTTCGGGTAAGGTAGTCTTCCACTAGCTTACCTAGTTAGTTAGCCAAGGGCGTCCCATTAAACCCTTGTGGTAGCACTGTTTTCTCGGGTGGTTCTCCATGTTCCCATTAACATAATAATCTTATCATGAACAGTAAATAATGAACATATAATAAAAAGTGTAATCATGAGTAATGAATATCTCTATACCCAAAACCACATAAAGAAATAGCATGTACTACCCAAAAATTTAGTAGTAAAACCAGTGGTGAAACAAGGTATAAAGATAGTCAAATCTAGGGTAACCTATTGGGTCCCATCAAAATTAACCTATGCAGATCATTATGATTAATCAGAACATGATTGGGTAAAAAGAAGTGATCAAGGGCACAACTTGCCTGGCACTTGAGATTTCAGGTACCAACTTGCTCTTCAGATGACACGTGTCCTCACCGCTAAACGTAGCAATACAGACAAACATGTATATGCAAAATTAATATCACACCAAACATAAGCATAAACTGCGTAATAATAGTCTACGCGCCGCTACGAGATCGTGGGTTCGAGAACCGCTAAATTCGGGGTTACGGTTATGAAGTGAAGATCCACGTGGTTAAATATAGCATAGACTAAGTGCAACATTTTAATCTATATTTCATGACAAAACAAAGTTACCACATGATCATAAATATTATTGTGAGACTAATGCGACTAGAATGGATCAAAACGGAGTTACGATTATTGGGTTACGAATTTCTGAAGTTATTTAGCACCTAGAATAGATTAATCCAAATGAACAATTTTAATTGAAGTTTCATGGCTAAACAAAGGTACTAGGTGATAAACAATATTAATACAAAATTACAGGAACTGGAACGGGTCAATTTGGGGTTAAAATGAATTTAATATGAATTAAGCAAGTTCCTAGATTTGTTTTTATACCAAAAATTTATTTTCTTTATTAATTTCTGATTTCCTAAAGATCCTAGACTAGGCACATAATTTTCTCGGAATGCAGGGGCTAAAGCATAATTTTCTGGGCTTAGCTGCTTGTTTTGGCTTAGGATGGATGGCGGGTTGATTTCTGGAAAGTGTAAGGGTACTTTTACAATTCCGCCGTGGCCGAAGGGTATGAATAGTTTTCAGCTATCCGATCGGACCCAGACGGCCCAGATTAAGTCGACGTTCTAGCCGAACCGGCATGTAATGTCATCCCTTGGATCTGGATCCGACAGTGTTGATTTTAAATAACTGAGATCCCTTTAGATCTGTCCGATCATGATCTAAGGGCCGGTATTGGTCGCACCGAAGCGGCATGCAAGTTCAATATCAGCTGTCGAATTGGATCCGACAGCCACCGTGAAATCCCACACCACACGCCCCCACCGACCGCAGACAGCGGCGGCGCCAGCATTCCCATGGCGGCACTACGGCCCCGGTGAGCGGCGGTCCGGTCATTCCAGCAGGCGATTTCAAGAACGGACGAGATCGAAGCGCTGCTCGTAGTTTAGACAACGACGAAACACACAAGGGCAATCCTACCTTGACTGGAGCGCCCAGAAGCCTTGGCCAGAGCAGGAAGTGGCCCATGACAGCGCTAATGGTGATGTAACAGAATTCCTTTTTACTCTTGTGTCCCAGATTACCCCCAAGGATGTGCTCTCGCCTCGAATCTGTTCGGTTTGACCTCGCGATGTTCCTAGGCTATGCGCCCCAGCAGGAGCGAAGGAGCGATTGGATTTTGGCTTATGGCGCCCACCTTTTCTTTCTTTTTGCCCCTCACCCACACCCAGCTATGGCGACGAGAACTTCTAGCTTCTTGGTTCAGTTGTGATGAGCAGGGGGAGCACGAAGGTCAGGTTTTATAGCCCATGGGAAGATATTCCAGTGAACGAACCTCGTGATTCCTGATTGAGTTTGTTGCACGCGATTCGGTCATAGCGAAGAAAGGGACTCCAGCAGGGTGGTCCCACACGACAGCGTGCAGGTCCATGAATTGCGTGGGGCTGAGTCCGCGGTTCACGGCGGCGGGTGAGCGTTCGGTTGGGCGAGCGAGATCGACGCAGGTGATTTCGGGATCCCCGCGCTTGATATAGAGGGCACCCCAGGTAGAAGAAGATTACCCGACAATATGGGCCCACCCAGCAGTGAGCGGATGATGAGGTGAGCGCGCATGAAAGGAATGAGCAAATAGGCTGTGGACCCAAGCGCGAGGGAGAGGCTGACCACTGGGGTCCGCCCAGCCAGTGACGACACGGCGCGAGAGAGGAGTCCTGACGACCCGGGCCCACCAGACAGTGACAGGAGGCGATGAAGATACTGGGCCACGCGATTTGGGTCACCCAAGCGCGAGTTGGGCTGAAAGAGGGGAATTCGGCCCATGCGGCTGAGAGAGGGTCTCTCTCCTTATTAATTTTTTTTCTTTTCTTTTCTTTTATATTTTGCATTTCTTTCTTCATTTCAAAGATTTACTATTTGAATTTGAATTTGTTAGTGAGTTTGGGATCAAGTGCTCAAATAAAAGTAATAGCCTGAAATTATATATATTTATTCATATATATATATATATATATATATATATATATATATATATATATATATATATATATCCTTAGTGTATATTGTTTTCCTTTCCTTTCCTCCGTTCATTTTCAAATTCTAATTTTCAAACTTAGACTTGCCTCGCGAACACAAATGCACAATTACAAGAACCTCAGCATGAGATGCATATTTCTATATTTATTTATTTGCTATTTGGCTACTTTTATTCCCATGATTGAGTATGCACAAAGAAAGAAAAAAATTCAAGGAGAACTCCCACTTATTTATTTATCTATTCATTTTATTATTTTATTTTATTTTTGATACAAAATTTGGGCTCTACACGATCCTGGCGGGTGGATAAGGATGGTTACCCAGCTCCACCCGTGTATATACATGTGCGTCAACCGGGTCCAGCTCCATTATCTGCTGCCTAGAAACTAGTAGCCGAGAACTTAGGAGAGAGAAGAAGCTCCACCACGTAGGAAGCCCGATGCGCCGTGGTGCCATTCTACGTCGAGGGCGACATCACTGACGCCATCGTATCGAAGTATGAGCCCCTAGTTGGATTCGTAGTTTTCATAGTGTCGTTGGTTGGCTGTTTGACAGTGATGGCACCGCCGCATGGACTCGGTGCGCCTCCGTCCTCGGGCATCGGGTGGGGAAGAGCCCCCCTGGCCGTTGGATAGGTGGGCGAAGGCCAGGAATAGATCGGGTGCAAACGGGAAATGGCCCGTCGATCTCGAATGGATGGCCAAGATCATAACGTACCTACCCCTTCGCACGATAAAGATATAGCCGTCACCTATTAGATGGACGTTCAGGATTAGAAGGACCCTCGTACCGGTTCGGCCGAATGAATCTGAGCCCTCGGCTCGAGATCTAGCGGCCAGTCTTGACATCCACTGTTGTGGCCGAGTGAGTTTGCATAAGAGCCCTTATACTTTCCAGAAACCAACCCGCCGTCCATGGGTGTGTGAAAGTATTTAAACCTAGGTCCTGTTATTCGTGTATTGGACCCTGGACTTTTAAATATTGATGTAGTCGACCGAATTCTCGAATAAAGTGAATAAATACTCCCAAAAATAGTTGATAATCATTTATAGGTGCAAAATAAATATAGAAATCTTAGAATATTCATATTTTACTCGTTTTACCTCAGAATTAATCCATTCCAGTTGCATTGGCTTTGTGATAAAATTTTCTACATAGTAGCAAAACTTATTTTGTTATATCACATACTTTTATAATTAGATTTTTGTTTATCCTATGAGTAGTAGATTTATTTTACTAATCAAGGTTGACATGTCTATAATTAGAATTTGACTATAATATGATTTCTAAAGAAGTTATAATCTAGATTAAAGTTGAATTAATTATAGAGTATATTTTCTCATATGATGTATATGAACCAATTTATAATATAGTTTAATATTTAATCACGTAGATCTTCGGAAAATCATATCTTTCTAACTGTAACTCCGATATTAGTGGTTCGCGAACCTATGATCTCGTAGCAGCGTGTAGAATATTCTTACGCTGTTTGTTCTCATGTTTGGTGTACTATTATTTTTATGTGCTCCTTGTCTATTTGTTTGTATTGCTACGAATACCAGTGAGGTCACAAAAATCTGAAGACCAACTTGGTGAAGTACTCGGGAATCTCAAGTCTAAGGCAAGTTGTGCCCTTGATCACTCTTCTTTACCTAATAATGTTCATGTTAATCAATGTGACATGCTCAGGATAATTTGATGGGACCCAATAGGTTTCCCTAGTTTTATTTACCCCCCACACCTTGCATAAAATGAAATATTGGGTAGACTTGCTATTGCTCTACCTGGTTTTGGGACTAATGTTACATCTGAATTATGATCATGTTCCAATTTTGCTATTGTTTTAATTATTGTTAATGACAAGATTATTGTGTTAATTGGAACATGGAGCTTAACTTGAGATAACAGTGCTACCACAAGGGTTTAATGGGGCGTCCTTGGCTGAATAATTAGGAAAGCTAGTGCGAGTTAATCCTTTCCCGAAAGAGGTAAGCGGGGTGGAATTGTGCAGGTGTAGGGAGGCCTTCGGGTCGGATTGTCTTTTTAGCTTTTCGGATGAGGGATTCTTATATCACCTTTGGCCCAGACACCGTAGCGGGTTTTCTCCTCTAGTGGAACATTGTAAAGGCCTCGCAGTGGATCTCTAGCCATTCACCTCGAAAGTTTATAAGGGTCTAGCTAACCCTGGCTAAATGGGGGTAAAGATGCGCAACCTCTGTGAAGTGTAAAATTGGTATATTAGCCGTGCTCACGGTCAAGAGCGACTCAGGACTCTCACATAATTAACTTATGGAATTAAACTTAATTTGTCATATGCATTGCATTGTGGGTTTTATTATTAATTGTGATCTCTTATTTAATTAGGATGGTATCTACTTACACTTAGTAACTGCTAATACAATTTTGACCAACTTTAAAGGAATGCTCAGCTTTAACCATCTTCTTTGGTAAGCCTTACACTTCACATGAGCCCCCACTGTAAGTGAGCTCATGCACATTATTCCCCACAACTTGTTGAGCGATGAATGTATGTGAGCTCACCCTTGCTGTACTCACATCCCCCCAGGTCAAGGACATGTACCACAAGATGAGGAGTATGGAGGATGCCGTGATGAGTTCGTGAGAAGTCTAGGCCGTCCTCTCCTAGTCAACTATGGTTGTTGGATCGATGTCTTCATATGATGTAATTATTTAGCTATTTTGTATAGAACTTCTATTATATAGTAAGTATGTGACATTCGTTTCTGTACCATGAGTCATCATATCTGTGATACTTGATCCTAGCACACATTTGATTCGCGCCCGGTTTGACCCTTAAATTCAGGTGTGACAGAAGTGGTATCTGAGTAATGTTGATTGTAGGACGTAACCTAGATAGAACTGGACAACCCTTACCTACTTACCTATACTTCAACTCTTTCTAAACTTCCCTTAATCTTTTCTCATATACTGCTAATTTACTCCGATTACTCTTACCTTTTCTCTTCTAAAGTCAAAAGTGGATTTCACACTTTGAAATCTTGTACCTAAAGTGACTCTTAGGAATAGGAGACCTAATTCTTGGAACAAAAAAACTATTTTTGTAGGTATCTATGCACTTGAATGTTTGATCTTATGATACCTGTTTGATTTTGTTCTTTGATTGGGTGTGATGAGTTATGGAGTAATGCCTACGATTACATCTGCATATAGTTCGGTATAAAAATATGGTTATAAAATAAAAACCTAGATTATCCCCATTAAAATATACCTAGCTTAATGGATCCATCTTACCTTAAAAAAATTCTATCTTATCCTTCCATCTTATCCTAACCACTTTGCTTATCTCATCCTAGAGTAACAACCATGATCTAATCCAAATTAATTAAGAACTTATGTAGTCTAAACTATTCATACCAATCGAATCTAGATCCCTTATGATCTCATACGATCTAATCTAAAATAAGTTACCTAACAGATTAGTTAATACATTAAAACTTTACACCTTGAAACTCTTTTCTCACATAATTCACTTAAACCTAAAATTGGTGCCCTAGACTAACTCAACCATATACAACTACCTGAACATATGCAACTACCTTACCCATCAGGTGGTTGCATAACCCCCTCTATTTCAACCAAACAACAAAATAGAGATTCTGACCAACCTACCACATGAAATTTATCCTACCCACAATTATCTTACTACATGTCCATAACTCGGATAGAGACACCAAGATCGGAGAAGAGATAGAGCAACCTTGTCAAGGAAGAGAAGAGTCAAAGTAGACCTTCAGATACGTCATCACCCAAGATGGAGTCTTTTCTTACCCTAATCCTTCACACCCAACCTATCCATCTCTTACCTTATATATCACGTGGCTAGACATAAAATATACCCCATGCCTTTTTAATAACTTGCTAATTAGTACTAAGGATCTTTTTGTTTTGGAACCAATTACAAATTAAAAGTTAAACTACAAACCAAACTTTATGCATCCCTTTTTCTACTAATCTCAAGGACGAGATTATTTTTAAGGGGGTAGAATTTGTAACACCCAAACTTTATGCATCCCTTTTTCTGTTCTCTTTTCCATTTATTTTTATATCTAAAATTTGAATCCAAATTTTGTTGAGTTACACACTTAGATTATATGCACAATTAAAAATACCAGTATGAAAAGGTATATATATATATATTTTCTTTATAGTGTGTATTATTTCCCTTCTCTTGTCTATGTCATTTTCAATCCCTAGATTTCAAATTGGGTTAAACCCTAATTCCAACATTACTATCTCATTATTATAATTAAGTGCACAAGCAAAATTTCCAACATGATGCATAGATTATTTATGTATCTTTAGTTATTTTATGCACTTTAAATTTGATTATTAATATTTCTCATTAATAGAGTGGAATACACATAAGGAGATTAATTCATCTCTTATTATTCACAAGTTGGGTATTACAAATCCTACCCCCTTCAAAATAATCTCGACCTCAAGATTAAGAGGAACTAGGGAAGAGGTGCGGAAATTCTATTCGTAGCTCTTCTCTCTCCCAGGTAGCTTCATCTTCACCATGATGACTCCATTGCACTTTGCACATTTTTATCACTTTATTCCTTGTAACCCGAGTCAAGGTGTCAATGATCTTGATAGGATACTCCGTGTAAGTTAGATCACCTTGCACACTGAGTTCTTCCATTGGCAACTGTTCCTCCGGGACACGGAGACACTTCTTAAGCTGCGATACATGGAACACATCGTGTACATCAGACAAATGATCTAGTAGCTCAAGCTGGTAGGCCATCTCACCAACTCGCTTAAAGATTCTGAAGGGTCCAATAAAGCGAGGGGATAGCTTGCCTTTAACTTTAAACCTCATCATCCCATGAATTGGTGATAGCTTTAGGTATACATGATCTCCCTCTTCAAATTCCAGTGGTCTTCTTCGGTTATCAGCATAGCTCTTCTGCCGAGTCTGTGCTATCCTCAAGTTCTCTCGGATCATACAAACTTGTTCTTCTGCCTCTTGAATAATTTTAGGCCCAAAGAACTGTCTTTCACTAGTCTGATCCCAATACAAAGGAGTTCTGCACTTTCTTCCATATAAAGCTTCAAATGGAGACATCTTGAGACTGGCCTAATAACTGTTGTTGTAAGAGAACTCTGTGTATGGTAGACTCTTGTCCCAACTTCATCCATGCTTAAGGGCACAAGCTCTTAACATATCCTCAAGTACTTGGTTAGTTCTCTCAGTCTGGCCATCAGTTTGGGGATGATAAGCAGAGCTGAAATCAAAATTCGTATCCATGTTCTCGTGAAGACTCTTCCAAAATCTTGAGGTAAACTGAGATCCCTGATCAGAAAAAATCTTCTTAGGTACACCATGTAGGCACATAATTCGAGCCATATATAATTCTGCCAACTGAGAACCCTTATAATTGGTCTTGACCGGAATGAAGTGAGCCACTTTGGTTAATCTATCCATGATCATCCATATGGAATCTGTCACACCCAGATTTAAGGAACAAAGCCGGGTGCATCTCATATATGTGCCAAAGAAGACAACACATATAATAACAGAGTGTATAGAGATAAATGTCACAATAACATCAGAGTACTTATTTGTCGGGTACCATAATTAGGGGTACCCCCAACACTCCTAATCGTGGCTGGTAAACACCCTCAGACCAACTGACGGGTGTCGTTCAAGTCAAGGCTTCGACTACCCAAGGGACGCAACCTCGCCCGAGCCCAGCCTCGGGTAGGAGCAGTAGTCCCAGACGAGTTCACGCCTCGCCCGAGGGCCTCCTCAGGCTGCAGGCACCCCCTCGGCTCCCCCGAAGCCCGGCTCGGGCAGGCTTCGTGGTGAAGCAACCTTGGCCAAACCACCTCACCAACCGACCACATTGCAGGCGCATTCAATGCGAGGATCGTCTGACACCGTATCCTGACACACGCGCCTCAATCAGCCAGGCCAAAGTGACCGCATTCTCTTCGCCCCCCTTTACTGTCCGATCTCACAGGAAGACAGCACCGCTCGCCTCGCTCCGACTGCTGTGCCAACCACCCAGGCGAAGCTGACAACAAGTCACGATCAACCATCGAGTTCGGCCTCAGGCGCAACAGGAAGCTCCGCCTCGCCCGACCTCAAGCTCCGGCCTCGAGAGGAGGCCTCCGCCTCGCCCGACCCCTGGACTCGGCCTCGACCTCGGACTCGGGAGGAATCGCGTCCTCGCCCGACCCTGGCCTCGGCCTCAGGAGAAGTCCCCGCCTCGCCCGACCTTGGGCTCGGACCGACTACGCCATAGGGGATACATCATTACCCTATTCCTAGCTCGCTCAGGCTACAAGGAACAAGACCGGCGTCCCATCTGGCTTACCCAGGAGACGGGTAATGATGGTGCCCCGCGTGCAACCATGACGCCGGTGGTTCTCAGCCCCTTACGGCAGCAAGGAGACGTCAGCAGGATCCTTGCCGCACTGCCATCTGTGCTCCTACAGGACTTAGGCGCTTCTCCGACGGCTACGCTATCACATATACAGGGCTCAAGCTCTCCCCCGATAGCCACGTTGGCATGTACATAGGGCTTAGGCATCTCTCTGCTAGACACGTTAGCGTATTGCTACACCCCCCATTGTACACCTGGACCCTCTCCTTGCATCTATAAAAGGGAGGTCCAGGGCCTTCCCGCGGGGGAGAGAGGGTGCTCGCACAGAGGGGACGACGGGCTGACGAACCGACTCCCATTCTCCCTCACTTGCGACGCTTGTAACCCCTACTACGAGCGGCACCCTTGGTGCGAGATAATACAAGTCCCCCCTTTCGCTTGTGCTCCTTCTCGCGCCAACCCATCTGGGCTGGGACACGCAGCGTCGACAAATATTACTAGTCGGTTCGGAGGACCCCCCCCAGGTCCGAAACGCCGACAGTTGGCGCGCCAGGTAGGGGCCTGCTGCGTGTTAACAATCACCTTCCCGTTGAGTTCCAGATGGGGAGTCTTCAGCAACCTCTTCAGCCCGGGACAGTGCTCCGCTTCGGGAGTCTCGAGTTCATGTCCCTCGATGGCAGCTACGACATGGCACTCCTTCCCGCACAGCACTACAACGGCGACGATCGTCAGCTCGCCCGGCGGCGGCGAAATCGACGACGTCTTCCCTCTGTGGCGGAAGAGGAGCATCCGCGTTTGCCTCGCCACCCTCCTCGCCGCAGGAGGAGAAGGCGGGGCAACCGTGGCCAGGCAGGAGGCAGCACCTCGCCGGCCGTTGCGCCAGAGCGAGTCGACGACACCGGCGCCCCAGCGGGGGACATGCCGGGCGTTGTCCTCGCACCCGAGACGACGACGGGTGTTGCTTCCCTGCCATACGCCAACGACAAGCGAACTGACGACGCCAGCACCCTCGCGAAGGACTTGCTGGGCGTCACCCTCATACCTGAGATGATGATGCGCTCCGACGCGACGTCACCACCGTCTATCAACCAAGAGGTACCGTCCGTTTTCCACCCTGTGCCCTTTCGATTCAGTTTCGATCCGCTGAGCGACCCCGCTTCGGTGAGCGCTTTCGCTAGGGCATATCCTGATCTCCTGGGATATCATATGTGGTCATCCTGGGACCGACTGGCGGCCGTCTCAACCTACGGGCCCCCGGGTTCCGAGGAAGAGGACGGTCCCGACTTCGGTTGGGATTTCTCCGGGCTCCATGATTCCGGTGTCATGCGAGACTTCATGACCGCATGTGACTACTGCCTCTCTGGTTGCTCTGATGATAGCCATAGCCTTGACGGCGAGGGTTATGGCCCAAGTCACGAATGTTTCCACGTCGATGAAGGCAACCACCTCGGTATGCTGGAGAATGACCCCCCTGCGCCTGCGTCTCGCGTTGACATCCCACGGGAGCTAGCTGTGGTCCCAGTCTCTGTGGGGGGTCAGGACATACAGCTCAAGCAAATCCGTGAGATGCAGGCCAAGCTCGACGAGGAAGCAGAGCGACTTGTGCAGCTCTGGCAGAACATCGAGCAGGAGCGGGCGGGTCAGGCACTCGCCGGAGAAATGTGTCCTCGGTCCCAGGAAGTGCAGCGCCGTATCATTGACAATGCCAGGGCAGCACTGCCCCCGGCCGTCAGTGAGACCGGTCGGAACCTGGTTGCAGCAGCGATACTGCTCTGAACGATGCCGGAGCCATCCACCACCGAGGGGCGGCGTATCCAGGGCGAGCTCAAGAATCTCCTAGAGCACGCTGCGGTCCGACAGGCCGAGAGCTCTGCCTCCCGAAGGCAAGGGCGCCCTTTGGAGCATCATGCAACATCCTCCCGACACGTGTCCTGACACATGCGGGGGGCCTCGGTCCACACCGAACGTACGTGGGACGGGGTGCCTGCCGCCCCGGACCGCCTCGGCAACGCGCAATGTCGCCACGACCGTCGAGCCCGCCTCGACGAGAAGGTGCGCCGAGGATACCACCCCAGGCGCGGATCAGGGCGCTACGACAGCGGGGAAGATCGGAGTCCTTCGCTCGAACCGCCAGGTCCACAAGCCTTCAGCCGGGCCATACGGCGGGCCCCGTTCCCGACCCGGTTCCGAGCCCCGACTACTATCACCAAGTACTCGGGGGAGACGAGACCGGAGATGTGGCTGGCGGACTACCGGCTGGCCTGCCAGCTGGGAGGCACGGACGACGAAAACCTCATCATCCGCAACCTTCCCCTGTTCCTCTCCGACGCCGCCCGGGACTGGCTAGAGCATCTGCCTCCTGTGCAGATCTCCAACTGGGACGACCTGGTCGAGGCTTTCGCTAGAAACTTCCAAGGCACGTACGTGCGCCCTGGGAACTCCTGGGATCTCCGAAGTTGTCACCAACAGCCGGGAGAGTCCCTGCGGGAGTACATCCGGCAATTCTCGAAGCAGCGTACCGAGCTGCCCAACATCACCGACTCGGACGTCATCGGCGCATTCCTCGCCGGCACCACTTGCCGCGACCTAGTGAGCAAACTGGGGCGCAAGACACGCACCAAGGCGAGCGAGTTGATGGACGTCGCCACCAAGTTCGCCTCTGGTCAGGAGGCGGTCGAAGCCATCTTCTGGAAAGACAAGCAGCCTCAGGAGAGGCAGCAGGAAGACGTCCCCGAGGCGTCCGCCCAGCGGGGCACGAAGAAGAAGGCCAAGAAGAAATCGCAAGCAAAGCGCGACGCCGCTGATGCAGATCTTGTCGCTGCTGTCGAGCACAGGAACCCTCGGAAGCCTCCCGGAGGGGCCAACCTGTTCGACAAGATGCTCAAGGAGTCGTGCCCCTATCATCAGGGTCCCGTCAAGCACACCCTTGAGGAATGCGTCATGCTTCGGCGCTACTTCCATAAGGCCAGACCCCCGCGGGAGACGGCAAGGGCCAAGGCAACGACAAGAAGGAGGGCAACCAGGAGGAGGAGTTCCCCGAGGTCCACGGCTGTTTCATGATCTATGGTGGGCAAGTGGCGAACACCTTGGCTCGGCACCGCAAGCAGGAGCGCCGGGAGGTCTGCTCGGTCAAGGTGGCGGCGCCAGTCTACCTAGACTGGTCCGACAAGCCCATCACCTTCGACCATGGCGACCACCCTGACTGCGTGCCGAGCCCAGGAAGGTACCTGCTCGTTGTCGATCCTATCGTCGGCAACGTCCGGCTCACCAAGGTCCTCATGGACGGAGGCAACATCTACGCCGAGACCCTTGAGCTCTTGGGGATCGGTTTGTCCACGATTCGGGCCGGTGTAGCGCCCTTCCACGGGATCGTCCCGGAAAGCGCGTCCTGCCCCTCGGGCAAATCGATTTGCCCGTCTGCTTCGGGACTCCCTCCAACTTCTGAAAGGAAACCCTCACGTTCGAGGTGGTCGGGTTCCGAGGAACCTACCACACGGTGTTGGGAAGGCCGTGCTACGCCAAGTTCATGGCCGTCCCCAACTACACGTATCTCAAGCTCAAGATGCTGGGCCCCAACGGGGTCAGCACCATCGGACCCACGCACTGCCACGCATACGAATGCAACCTGGAATGCGTGGAGTACGCAGAGGCCCTCGCCGAGTCCGAGGCCCTCATCGCCGACCTAGAGCGCCTCTCCAAGGAGGCGCCCGATGCGAAGCAACACGCCGGCAACTTCGAGCCAGCTGAGGCGGTCAAATCCGTCCCTCTCGACCCCAGCAACGATGATGGCAAGCAAGTCCGGATCGGCTCCGAGCTTGACCCCAAATAGGAAGCAGTGCTTGTCGACTTTCTCCGCGCAAACGCCAAAGTTTTCGCGTGGAGTCCCTCGGACATGCCCGGCATACCGAGGGATGTCGCTGAGCACTCACTGGACATCCGAGCTAGGGCCCGACTCGTGAAGCAGCATCTGTGCCGTTTCGACGAAGAAAAGCGCAGAGCCATCGGCGAGGAGGTTCACAAGCTGTTGGCCGCAGGGTTCATCAAAGAGGTATTCCATCCCGAATGGTTAGCTAACCCTGTGCTTGTGAAAAAGAAAGGTGGGAAATGGAGGATGTGCGTTGACTACACCGGGTTGAACAAAACATGTCCGAAGGTTCCCTACCCTCTGCCTCGCATTGACTAAATTGTGGACTCCACTGCTGGATGCGAAACCCTGTCATTCCTCGATGCCTACTTAGGTTATCACCAAATCAAGATGAAAGAATCCGATTAGCTCGCGACTTCTTTCATCACACCTTTTGGCATGTATTGTTATACTACTATGCCATTTGGCTTGAGGAATGCAGGGGCCACATACCAAAGGTGCATGAACCACGTGTTCGGAGAGCACACCGGCCGAACGGTCGAGGCTTACGTCGATGACATCGTTGTCAAGACAGGGAAAGCCTCCGACCTCCTCTCTGGCCTTGAGACGACGTTCAAGTGTCTGAGGGCGAAAGGCATGAAACTTAATCCCGAGATGTGTGTCTTCGGAGTCCCTCGAGGCATGCTCCTGGGGTTCATCGTCTCCGAGCGAGGCATCGAAGCTAACCCGGAGAAGATCGCGGCTATCACCAACATGAGGCCGATCAAAGATTTGAAAGGAGTATAGAGGGTCATGGGATGCCTTGCGGCCCTGAGCCGCTTCATCTCACGCCTTGGCGAAAAAGGCTTGCCTCTGTACCGCCTCTTAAGGAAGGCCGAGCGCTTCACTTGGACCCCTGAGGCCGAAGAAGCCCTCGGCAACTTAAAGGCGCTCCTTACAAATGCGCCCATCTTGGTGCCCCCCGCTGTGGGAGAAGCCCTCTTGGTCTACGTAGCCGCGACCACTCAGGTGGTCAGCGCCGCGATCGTAGTCGAGAGACAAGAAGACGGGCATGCATTGATCGTCCAGAGGCCGGTCTATTTCATCAGCGAAGTACTATCCGAGACCAAGATCCGCTACCCACAAATTCAGAAGCTGCTGTACGCAATATTTCTGACATGGCGAAAGTTGCGACACTACTTCGAGTCTCATCCGGTCACTGTGGTGTCATCCTTCCCCCTGGGGGAGATCATCCAGTGCCGTGAGGCCTTGGGTAGGATAGCAAAGTGGGTAGTGGAGCTCATGGACGAAACGCTATCATTCGCCCCTCGGAAGGCCATAAAATCCCAGGCCTTGGCAGACTTCCTGGCTGAATGGGCCGACACCCAGTTGCCAACAGCTCCGATCCAGGCTGAGCTCTGGACCATGTACTTCGATGGGTCACTTATGAAGACAGGAGCAGGCGCTGGCTTGCTCTTCGTTTCACCCCTCGGAAAGCATTTTCGCTACGTGATACGCCTCCATTTTCCGGCATCAAACAACGTGGCCGAGTACGAGGCCCTGGTTAATGGGCTGCGCATCGCCATCGAGCTAGGGGTCCGGTGCCTCGACGCTCGTGGTGACTCGCAGCTTGTCATCGACCAAGTCATGAAAAACTCCCACTGCCGCGACCGGAGGATGGAGGCCTACTGCGATGAAGTTCGACGCCTGGAGGACAAGTTCTACGGGCTGGAGCTCAACCACATCGCCCGACGATACAACGAGACTGTGGATGAGCTGGCGAAGATAGCCTCGGGGCGGACAACGGTTCCCCCGGACGTCTTCTCCAGAGACCTACATCAACCCTCTATCAAGATTGACGACACGCCCGAGCCCGAGGAGGCCTCGGCTCAGCCCGAGGTACCCTCGGCCGAACCCGAGGAGGCCTCGGCCGAGCCCGAGGTACCCTCGACTGTCAAGGAGGAAGCCTTGCGCATCAAGGGGGAACGGAATGGGGTCACGCCAGATCCGAATTGGCAGACCCTGTACCTGGAATATCTCCTCCGAGGAGAGCTTCCCCTCGACAAGGACAAAGCTCGGCGACTGGCGCGGCGCGCCAAGTCTTTCGTCTTGCTGGGTGATGAAAATGAGCTCTACCACCGCAGCCCCTCAGGCATCCTCCAACGATGTATATCCATCGCCCAAGGACAAGAGCTGTTGCAAGAAATACACTCGGGGGCTTGCGGTCACCACGCAGCACCTCGAGCCCTCGTGGGAAACGCCTTCCGACAAGGTTTCTACTGGCCAGCCGCGGTGGCCGACGCCACTAGGATTGTACGCTCCTGCCAAGGGTGTCAATTCTACACGAGGTAGACGCACCTGCCCGCTTAGGCCCTACAAACCATACCCATCACCTGTCCATTTGCAGTATGGGGTCTAGACCTCGTCAGTCCCTTGCAGAAGGCACCCAGGGGCTTCTCGCACCTGCTGGTCGCTATCAACAAATTCTCCAAGTGGATCGAGGTCTGACCCTTGACCAGCATCAGGTCCGAGCAGGCGGTGGCGTTCTTCACTAATATCATCCATCGCATTGGGGTCCCAAACTCCATCATCATCGATAATGGCACGCAGTTCACCAGGCAAAAGTTCCTAGACTTTTGCGAGGACCACCACATCCGTGTAGACTGGGCCGCCGTGGCTCACCCCATGACGAATGGGCAGGTGGAGCGCGCCAACGGTATGATTTTGCAGGGACTTAAACCGAGGATCTACAACGACCTTAACAAATTCGGCAAGCGGTGGATGAAAGAGCTACCCTCGGTGGTCTGGAGTCTAAGGACGATGCCGAGCCGGGCCACGGGGTTCTCGCCGTTTTTTCTAGTCTATGGGGCCAAGGCCGTCCTCCCCACGGACCTAGAATACGGCTCCCCAAGGACCAGGGCGTACGACGACCGAAGCAACTAGACCAGCCGAGAGGACTCGCTGGACCAGCTCGAAGAGGCTCGGGACGTTGCCCAAATACATTCGGCACGGTATCAGCAGTCGCTGCGACGCTACCACGCCCGAAGCGTTCAGCCCCGAGGCTTCCAAGTGGGAGACTTGGTGCTTCGTCTCCGACAAGACGCCCGAGGGCGCCACAAGCTCACTCCTCCCTGGGAAGGGCCCTTCATCATCACCAAGATTTTGAAGCCCGGAACATACAAGCTGGCCAACGACCTATGCGAGGTCTACAGCAACGCTTGGAACATCCAACAGCTACGTCGCTTCTACCCTTAAGATGTTTTAAGTCGTTCATGTACCTCGTTTTCTTTACATACATAAAGTCTAACCGTCAAGGAAGGGTCGGCCTTGCCTCAACAAAGCCCGACCCTCCCTCGGGGGCTAGAAGGGGGTAACCCCCTCTGCGTCAAAATTTTCCTCAGAAAAATTTTTTCTACCAAAATGACCTTTCGTGCTTTCGACTTCTGTATCGATAGCGGGATCCTAAAAACGATGAGAGTACACGTAAGCGGCAAGGCCGACCGAGCCGAGGGACTCCTATGCCTCCGGGATACGGATACCCCACTCGTCACCTTCCGCGAAAAGTAACTCTCGCTCGGACAAGCGATTCTGCTACCAACGAACAAGTCATGACGCACGAAACAAGAGGAAAGAAAATGCAGCTTTATGATACGACGATGAAAGTGTTCGGGCCTCAGCAGCCGCGAAAGAACACACGCATGCTACAAATAAACTGCTCCAGCAGGATCAGGCATCGGCGGGGGAAACAGCTGCGCCCTCAACGCCGTTTCTGCCTTCGGCAAGATCCGGCCCAGCTTCAGACGGCGACGCAAGCGGAAGGATCTCCACCTCGAAGGAGGAGGCCAGCACCGCGCTCGAGCCCTCGGCGGCCGCGTCAAGCCTCTGGACCTCGGCTAAGGCAGCCTCGTCTTCGTCGGGTAGACAGTACCCCTCGCTGACCCGCTCCAGGTCTACGTCGTAGTGGGAAGCGAGCACGGCGAAGGCCCGCCTAACGCCGTGGTGCATCGCCCCGCGGAGTCTGCTGCGCACATTGCCGCCCAAGGCCCGCAGATGACTCTGGGGGGAGCTACCTGAGGGAACGCCATCGAGGTCAAAGGCTCGACAAAAAGCCGAGATAGCCTCGGACATAGCCACGCGGTCGGCCTCATTCTGCTCAGCCACCCGGGCGTGCGCCTTGATGGACTCATTAAGAGCCGTCTCGAGCCCTGCAGACAGCCGATCAAAATTCTTCAGATACGAGTTGAAGAATGAAGCTGAATTGAAGTCACAAAGCAGGTGAAACATACCTTCGGCCCGGGCACGCTCCTGCGAGGCCACGACTTGGGCAGACTGGGCAGATCCGACAGCCACAGCCAAGTCCACTGTAAGGGCCCCGGCCCGAGCAGACGCCTCGGCCAGCTGACCCTCAAGGGCCTCAGCCCAGCCCACGGCCTCGGCAGCCTGGCTCCAAGATTGGTCCCGCTCGCCGAAGGCCTGTCCAAGCTCCAGCTGTCGCTGCTGCGCCTCCGTCCGTGCCAACGCCACCTCTGCCCGTGCCGCCGCCGCCTCCGACTTCAGATCATCACAGAGCAACCGAAGGTCCGCCAACTCGGTGCTCTGTTGGGCAAGGCGCTCATTATCCTTGGCAAGCGCGGCCCTCTGGGACCACAGCGAACCCCAGATGCCGCTCTCGTGGCGGATGAACAGCGACTTGGCGGTGCTCACATCCGCCAGTTCCTGAGCAAGGAAAACAAGGTATTACAAAGAATGCCCTGGCCATGCAAGGTATGCACCTGAAGTCCTTACCTGGAGGACCCTGGGAACGTCCCTGGAAAGGATCTCCACGGTTGACCGAAGCGACTCCATTGCCGCCTCGGCATACTCGTGGAGCTCGTCCCAAGACTGCTCCTCCTGCTCATCGTTGAGGACGAGGAGGGGTTTCGAGGCGCTGCGGCTCCAGAACCAGAACGCCTGCCCGCACCACTCATTGGGGTTGCGCTGCGCGGGGATGACGCCGCCGCCCCCCAAGACGGGCCGCGGTTTTGCGCGCTCCTCCGCCAAGGCGTCGGGTCCCCCTGCAGTCAACACGTCGGGCACCATCGCCGTCGACGCGCTGGGCTTCCCCTCGGCTAAGGTGGCGGGTTTCCGATCACCGACCTCGGCAACAGCGTCCGCCCCCTCCTCATGGCCAGGAACGGGGGGGGTCGGGGACGACCGCGAGCGGCGATGCCCCAACCATCCCGACGTCCGGAGCGATGGATGGCTCCGCGGGCGAATCAGCAACGACCGTGGCAGGAGTCGACACCGACACCGACGACACGTCAGGCGGGCTCGGAGCCACGGCCGCATCAGCAGCCTCCCTCGGCATGACGACCGCCCCGACGGAGGGGTCGGCCTAGGAGGCTTGCCCCATGGCAGCTCGTGCCGATTGGGCCCCCCGCTCAAGAGCGTCCTGTGCGGAGGCCAGCCAGCCGGCATGGCGCGCCGCGGCACCGGCTGCAGAAGCCGGCACCATCTTAAGGGCCTTCGTGGGGGCCAGGCCGGTCAGGCCCTGCCTCCGCTTGCTAAAAAGAAGAAAGAAAGCAAGTTCAAGACACGCGACGAAAGAAGCCAAAATAGAGGCATTCTCAGGCACTTACCCGCTCCGGACCAAGGCCAATCGTGCCTGCGGGGAGGCCCCTTGGGCCTCGGTCCCCGCAGGCACTGCCAAGGGCTGCCCTGCTACCGACTTCGGCGCCGCTCCCACCTCGGGCGCCCGAGGCGCCGAAGGAGCGGCCTGCCCAGGCATCGCCGCAACAGCCGGAGGATCAACCTCCTGCACAGCCGGCATGGGCGCCTGCTCTTGGGGGACAAGGGGGTCGGCCTGACTCCCCGAAGCCACCGCAGTTGCCTCGGCCAAGGGGTCAAGTGCCCCCTCGGCCTGCCTCCGCTCCTCGGACCAGGACCCCAACGTCCCGACCCCGGACACTGATGACACCAGCTCACGTGGAGGCTGGCTCAGCGACCCCTGGCCCGGCCTCGGGTCCGGACTAAGGCCAAGACGTGCCGCCATGTCGTCGTCCTCATCATCGTCATCCTCGTCATCGTCGTCGGACGTCTCCGGCGATGGCTCCCTCAAGAGCCTGTCCCTCTCCTGCCTCCGACGACGCCTCTCCAAGGCGTCCCGAGCTCGCATCCGCTCGCGAGCCCGAGCCTTCTCCGCGTCCTTCTTCTCCTTCTTCTTCTTCGCGACGACTCTTCGCGCGACTCGATCCACCGCGTCCTCCGGGACCGGTGGCGGGGCGGGTTTATAAAAACTCAACCCCTGGGGACGAACAAAGATCCCAGCAATAAGAATCGAAGACAACTCGGCGCAAAACAGGAGAAGGATCGGATGCTTACCAGGGAAACGTACCCATGGCCGGGACGCATCGCGGGCTGGGTAAGGGCGCCGGCATCCAGCCTCCCGACCGTGCCCGATACCCGCCTGCGGAGGTCGTCGTCGGGGAGGGGAGTCGAGGACATCTACGAGCCCTCCAGATCGACCCCCGGGCCCATCTTCGAGAGCTGCAACCGCCGCTCTGCCAAAGGGAGCACCCTCCAGCGATGGATGGCGGCAACGACTCCCGCAGCGGTAAGGCCCCATCTCGTAACTTCTGCAACGCCTGCAGAATAGGCTGGAGCTTCTCCTGTCTCTCGCGTGTGGCCCCCCAGCGCCAGTTGCTGCCGGCGGCGGTCACCACTCGTTGAGAAAACGATGGGAGCCTCCCGTCATCATTCCGGAGATAAAACCACCGGTGCTGCCACCCCTTGTTCGAAGACACAAGGGTGGCAGGGATGTAATGCTGCGTACGCCCCTGCCTCAGCTGGAGGGTGCAACCGCCGGCCCGCACTGCCATACGGACTTTCTTCGCATCCATCGTCAAGGCAAAGAGCTCCATGGAGAAGAGGTGGGTCCACAGATCCTAGTGAACCTCGATCCCCCAAAAACCCTCGCAAACCGCCGCGAAGATGGCCGCTTGCGTAATGGAGTTGGGGTTGAGGTTGTGCAGCTCCACCCCGTAGTGGTGCAGGAGCGCCCACATGAAGCGGCTCGCTGGCACTCCAAACCCCCGCTCATGGAAGGGGATAAAGCTAACCACATACCCCGGCGGTGGGGAAGGGACAGCCTCACTCGGGGCCATCCACTCCGGCTGTGCCCCATCAGAGAGGGGACGGAGCAGACCATCGGCAACGAGGGCCTCCAGATCCTTCGCAACGACGATGGAGGAGGGCCACGGGTCGCGCGGTGGGACGACGGACACCCTGTCAGCCATCACCAAACGGAGGTGGTGGAGGCGGGGGGAATGAGGTGTGTGGTTTCCTTTTCCCTGGCTATTCTCTTAGGTTGCGGAAACTAGAGCAGAAGGCAGGCGCAAATGGCAGAGTGACGAACCACTGCCGGCCCCCCTTCCGAGCATATAAAGGCCTAGGCGAGAACCGTTCAAAACTTCGCCCGAACTCGCCGCAAAATTCAAAACTCGAAGGTGAAACGGTCTTCCCGTTCCTCGAACGGCTTGCCCACACGCAACGAGCGCCACGCGAATCGCCCGTCCCAACGCATTAACTCCCCGGTAGAGCAAGTGACATCTCTGTCAGGAGAGGCGGGCGTCGTTTCACCTCCAACATGACAACCGCGTCAAAAAAGGTGTGCCACCTTATTTAAATTCATATCCTCTCCGTCTTCCTCTTTCTCTCTCTCTCGCTACGGGGACCAGGAAAGGGGACGTTTCGGAAAGGATCCTTCTCGGTGGAGGAAGCGGGCCCCGAGCCCATTACTGATCAGAGGTTCGAAGGTTGGCCCCTCGGAAGGGTTTCGACAGCCGCCTCAGAGCACTCGGGCCCCGAGCCCATTACTGATCAGAGGTTCGAAGGCTGGCCCCTCGGAAGGGTTTCGACAGCCGCCTCAGAGCACTCGGGCTCCACGCCCATTACTGATCAGGGGTTCGAAGGCTGGCCCCTCGAAAGGGTTCGACAGCCGCCCTAGAGCACTCGGGCTCCGCGCCCATTACTGATCAGGGGTTCGAAGGCTGGCCCCTCGGAAGGGTTCGACAGTCGCCCCAGAGCACGTAGAGTGAGGGATGACTCTAGGTACGTCCGATACATGGCCGAGGCTCGGGCAATGCTCCCGAGGTACCCTAGGACATTTCCGAGACCGGCGGGAACGATTTGTAACGGAATCCCACCAGAGGGAGGCATCGAGCCCTCGAACCCTGTCGAAGGGGTCTGGGTCCGGCGAATCACCCGCAGGTACTATTTGGAGCGCGCCTCTAGGCCACCAGTCGACCCCTAACGAATGGGGCACGGGCGTCCACTCGGATCACCCGTTAGCAGCTCACTGGAAACACCATGTTCGGCGCCCTCCGAGGGCAACATGGCGCTTTCCCCCCTCCTCCTTGCGGAAAGGCGACGCAGGGGCATATGATAAAAGTCGGGAAAGTCCTTGATCGTCCTCTCGCACCGTGCAGAGGCTCGGGGGCTGCTCTCGCACCCGGCTACGGCCAAACTGTTGACAGCGTCAACAAACCAGCTAGAAAACTCGGAACCTATAACACCCCAGGTGTTTATATTCCGCTCGACCACGAGTGCGGACTTTAACACGTAATATCAGTGGATAAAACAGATGCTAAATTTTAAACACCTTCGCCTATCGCGATTTTAATACCGCATCCATTTCATCTGTCACGAGTTGGACATCATTTTTATCTATCCGGGCTCTTCCTAAATATTCGTGATGTTCGGAATATAATTATTCCGGAAATCGGTGTGTCCGGTGATTATTTAAAATTCATCGCTCGCGCGAATACGACTTCGGAAGCTCGACCTACTCTTACGATTTTATTCTGGGCAAAATTAATTTGAACTCGGCGACAAATGTGTTAATATAAAATTAAATCGGACTACACCCGAAATCCAAGAAAAACCAGGCGTAGAATTATAAACTGAGCCGTTTCCTAGTCGACTCCGATATCATTTAGCTTGATCGGTTAACATCAGGCTAAAACTCGAACCTTGGTAATTTAATATGTTTCTTACCAGATAAATTTTTGTCTGACTTCTAAGTAAACAAAAGCTGACTACAATATCGAGTCCAATATCTTTTTGGTTTATCTCGTTTGCATCTCGATTGAATCCAAATTCTAGAAATTACTCTTGATTAAAAATTGAAGAAAAGTATAAAAATCTGATTTTTTTTCCTTTTCTCCTTATTCTCTCCACGCCACTCTCTCTCTATAGAATTTTTGTCGCACGCACCCTTGTTCCTGGAAACATCCCACCGCCACAGTGATATTTGCTGGCAACCGTACACCCTTCTTCCTTATCCTATACACGGCAGTTCTCTGAAAAAAAAAATTGAATGCAAATCCCTTGCTGCGTGCCGTGGAGATTTTTTCTCCCCACCGCTCATCCGCCTGAGATTTTATTCTCCAGCCGTCGCGCAGTCTTCGATCCCATCTCTCTCTCCGATATTTTTTTTATCAGCCGCCGGTGCTTTATCTCCTCTGCCGCTCGGTCTTTGCTTCGTCCATGGCTACGTCGGACTTCTCCGTCTCGGCCATTTCGTCGCGCCCGGCCATGGAGTTCTTGCGGTGCTCCAGTTCCCCTGCGCCGGTCGCTTCTCCCTGCTCGGGTTTGTGGCCGGCGTTTATCCCTGTTTCCAGCTCGCGGCGTCCCATTTCCTGGTATTTCTCCAAGCTGCGAGCCCCTTTGCCGTGGAGCTTTTTCCTGCGCGTAGCTCCCTGGAGCTCGCCCAGCTCCCTCTTCCTCTGTCGGCACCCAGGTCCTCGGCTCGCCGGCGTCAAGTCCCTGTTCGTCTTCCTCCACACGACGCGCGCCCAGCCGGAGTTCCGCCCAGCGCTCCCTCTGTCCGTTGCCATAGCTCGGAACTTCCTGGTGCTCGCCCAGCCTGCTCGTCGAATCTCCTCCACGCTCCCATGGCGCGCCCTCGCTCCCTCTTCCCTGCTTGCCGGTTCTCCTTGCCGAGCTCCCCTACACGCTGAGCTCTCTGCCATGGCGTCCCTCTCCCTGGTGTGTCCGTCGCCAGTAAGTGCTTGCGCGGGACCATTTCTCACACACCGGTGCTCGCCCTGGACACTCCCGTGTCCTCATCCCCTGTAGTGCTCTGATTTTGTCGAGCTCAATTTCTAGCCGTGGCCTCCCTGTTGGGATGCGCGCCCTGGTGCCCAGCTCGGCCGCTCGTGTCTTCTCTAGTGTTTGTTCCGGCTATGGGCGCTGTCGTGCCGTTGACCCCGTCGGGACTCGCCAGCCACGACGCCGCTCCCAGCTCTCTGCTCGCTAGACCGTGCGCTGAGTTGCCATTGTGGGCTCAACCTCGCCTAGCTGTTGTCTCGGATGTGTAGGGGTAGTATAGGTGCTTGCCGTCGGTGGATCCTCGATATCGTAGTCTTGCTCACGTGTGTTGCCGAAGCCGCTCGCCTCGCCCTCGCGTTCATTGTAGATGTTGTGACATCGGGCGTTAAGATCTGCTCAGCCGTCGTTCTCTGTTGTGCTAGCTATCCATCGCGACGTCCCAAATTTGTCGCGCCATACTCGGATCTCACCAATCGCATCTTGGCCGGTCATCGATTTCTTATACGTCATGGTACAACACCGTTGTTAACCCGGTCTCCAACCCGCCATGGCGTTCGTCGTCCTCTAGTCCCAGTTTGACCCATCCGTGCGTTCGCTCCTTATCCATCAGGCTTCACACGTGCTCGCGTTTGTCGTCGAGCTGTTGAACCCGTCCTCCCATGCTCGTAACTTCGTCATCGCCAGAGTCCTCACTAGATTCGTGTCCTCACCATCTCGCTCCCGACTTCAGCTGAAAGTCGTCGTCGTTCCGCGCGTCAGCAAGAGATCCCAAGAATCGGGTGAAAACGAAGCTAGCAGCGCGATATTCCCTAAGCGCTCGACAAATTGCCTGGATCGGAAAATCGCTACCGATCTCGCGGATTCGTGTCAGCTGTTGAAACGGTAAGCTGATGAAGTGTTTAGAATAGTTCAAATGTTAAATAAATTAATGTGTTAGTGCGATGCTCATTAGGTGCTCGATAAATTGCTTGAGTCACGAAACTCTCGTCGACTTCGCAGTTCTTGCGATTATCGGGCCAGATTCAGCTATGGCAAATTATTTCGCTATTCCGACCTCTTAGCTGAATTAGTGGACCGAGTAGAATTTTGGTAGGCATGTGTGATGATAAAATATTTTAATCACTTATAAAGATGTAGTATAATTTATAAGGCAAGGGATTAGTTCAGAATTTAATTAATTAACTAATAAGTTGTGATTAGGCTAATTGTATTTCATGTGTATAGTTTGTTGTTAGTGATGTTTGCGTTAGATTCGGTTAATCTAGAGAAGCGTAATTATTGCGCTCAATCGTACGTCAATAACTAGTATTTTCGTATAAAATTGTACAACGCCTCGCCGCTAGGTGTTTAAATTCGCTATCGTGTAGCACTATTTAGTTTTATAATATTCCCGTTTTTATGCATTCATGTGCATTATGCAAATCATTTAGGTACGTTAATTAATCGCGAGATGCGGAAGACAACCCAAGTCGACCCCAAGCGCGGGCTAATCCGCAAAATGATGTTGATGGACGAACCGGAAGATGGATAATCTGAACGAGTGCCAAGCCAAAGGATACTCGCCAAGTCGTCGTCTAACAACACTAACCTAGTGTTACTCAGGCAAGCCCCGGTGCATTTGCCACCTCCTCCTGTTTTAAAAAGTTTTATCACCTTGAATGATGCATTAGGTGATAGGAGTTGTGTGATCAAACAGTTGATGCATTTCCTTCCTTGATTAAACAACCCTAATACCCATTTTATGAAAATTTAGTGATGCTTAGCCCTGCTTACAAATTTAGGATTGTTTTTAAATATGATGTGTAACACGGGATATGGGAATTTATGAAATAAAATGACTTGTGATGATGAAGCCATTGTGGCCGCGATGATTTCATCATTCAAGTAGGGTACCTCTCTCAGGTATCAAGTTTTGGGAAATAATATGTAATGGAGACCAGACGTTGAGCGAGAAAGTTTGCCCGTCTGTGTCGATTAAGGACCGTTCGATGTAGGCCTGATGAGGTGAGACTTTGCAACTAACCACATGCTCCGGTAAGCCTGAACCTGGCTATTCCATACGTGAAAAGACAACCGCGCACTGGGCGTGGGAGATGGTGGGAGTAGCGTGTACCCTCCTGGCTAGAGGCTGGATGAAGGAGTACTGTGCTCCCGGGTAGCGCGGACCGGTTCACGTTGTGGAGGATCTGTGGGAACGGTTGACATATGCAAGGGTTAAGTGCTACATATGTCGTGTGGTTAGGGATTCCCAGCTGGGTATAATCGGTTCGAATCGTCGTTGCTCCTCGGTCATGGAGACTCAACTCACTGACCACTCATCGTAGTTATAAGTAAAATAAGAATTTGGGTAAAAGAAAGCTAGACCAGGACAAGTGAATGCTCTAGATCAGGCAAATCTAGATTCAGGAAAAGTACTTAACTTGTGAAGTAAAATTTTGGCATAAGGATCCACTCATAGTAAGCTTTTCTGCAAAACAGAGTCTTTGATTCTTGATAAGCCTTACCTTGACTCCCAACAAGCCAACATATCTTTGAGAGTCTTTTCTTTAGTCGGGTAAGTCTTGCTGAGTAATCCCGTACTCAGGGTTTTATTCCCTGTTGTTTTTCAGGATATAACTTTGTGCTGCTGTTGATGGTGTTAAGTGTCGGTGGGCTCGGCCTTCTTATAAGTCTAAGTATTCTTTCTATACTTCTTACTGAGGATGGTCACTTAAGCTAGCATATATTTCAAACTTATAAACAACTTATAACATTTCAAAGTTTATTTCTTTGAACCACTTTTGTAATCACTCCGATAAACAAGGTAAACTTGATGTAACCTGTAAAATTTGGTAATAAGATTTCCACTGCAAAATGTTGGTGTGTGATTTGTGTTTACTTAATCCTGCGGTCCTGGTTGTAAGTGGTTTATCTGGGGTCCTTGGGACACTCGGACGGATCCTGTTAAGTTATCTGGTGCACATGCATCACCGTCTAAGGTCTTCGAGACAAGGACAGGTGCATGTGGGCCCAATAACTTGGGAGGTTCTGCCATAGCTGGGCTCCAATAACTCTGGTATCGGAACTAATTAAATTCTGAACTAATCCCTTGCCTTATAAATTATACTACATCTTTATAAGTGATTAAAATATTTTATCATCACACATGCCTACCAAAATTCTACTCGGTCCACTAATTCAGCTAAGTGGTCGGAATAGCGAAATAATTTGCCATAGCTGAATCTGGCCCGATAATCGCAAGAACTGCGAAGTCGACGAGAGTTTCGTGACTCACGCAATTTATCGAGCACCTAATGAGCATCACACTAACACATTAATTTATTTAACATTTGAACTATTCTAAACACTTCATCAGCTTACCGTTTCAACAGCTGACACGAATCCGCGAGATCGGTAGCGATTTTCCGATCCAGGCAATTTATCGAGCGCTTAGGGAATATCGCGCTGCTAGCTTCGTTTTCACCCGATTCTTGGGATCTCTTGCTGACGCGCGGAACGACGACGACTTTCAGCTGAAGTCGGGAGCGAGATGGTGAGGACACGAATCTAGTGAGGACTCTGGCGATGACGAAGTTACGAGCATGGGAGGACGGGTTCAACAGCTCGACGACAAACGCGAGCACGTGTGAAGCCTGATGGATAAGGAGCGAACGCACGGATGGGTCAAACTGGGACTAGAGGACGACAAACGCCATGGCGGGTTGGAGACCGGGTTAACAACGGTGTTGTACCATGACGTATAAGAAATCGATGACCGGTCAAGATGCGATTGGCGAGATCCGAGTATGGCGCGACAAATTTGGGACGTCACGATGGATAGCTAGCACAACAGAGAACGACAGCTGAGCAGATCTTAACGCCCGATGTCATAACATCTACAATGAACGTGAGGGCGAGGCGAGCGGATCCGGCAACAAACGTGAGCAAGACTACGATATCGAGGATCCACTGACGGCAAGCACCTATACTACCCCTACACATCCGAGACAACAGCTAGGCGAGGTTGAGCCCACAATGGCAACTCAGCGTGCGGTCTAGCGAGCAGAGAGCTGGGAGCGGCGTCGTGGCTGGCGAGTCCCGATGGGGTCAACGGCACGACAGCGCCCATAGCCAGAACAGACACTAGAGAAGACACGAGCGGCTGAGCTGGGCACCAGGGCGCGCATCCCAATAGGGAGGCCACGGCCAGAAATTGAGCTCGACAAAATTAGAGCACTACAGGGGATGAGGACACGGGAGTGTCCAGGGCGAGCACCGGTGTGTGAGAAATGGTCCCGCGCAAGCACTTACTGGCGACGGACACACCAGGGAGAGGGACGCCATGGCAGAGAGCTCAGCGTGTAGGGGAGCTCGGCAAGGAGAACCGGCAAGCAGGGAAGAGGGAGCGAGGGCGCGCCATGGGAGCGTGGAGGAGATTCGACGAGCAGGCTGGGCGAGCACCAGGAAGTTCCGAGCTATGGCAACGGACAGAGGGAGCGCTGGGCGGAACTCCGGCTGGGCGCGCGTCGTGTGGAGGAAGACGAACAGGGACTTGACGCCGGCGAGCCGAGGACCTGGGTGCCGACAGAGGAAGAGGGAGCTGGGCGAGCTCCAGGGAGCTACGCGCAGGAAAAAGCTCCACGGCAAAGGGGCTCGCAGCTTGGAGAAATACCAGGAAATGGGACGCCGCGAGCTGGAAACAGGGATAAACGCCGGCCACAAACCCGAGCAGGGAGAAGCGACCGGCGCAGGGGAACTGGAGCACCGCAAGAACTCCATGGCCGGGCGCGACGAAATGGCCGAGACGGAGAAGTCCGACGTAGCCATGGACGAAGCAAAGACCGAGCGGCAGAGGAGATAAAGCACTGGCGGCTGATAAAAAAAATATCGGAGAGAGAGATGGGATCGAAGACTGCGCGACGGCTGGAGAATAAAATCTCAGGCGGATGAGCGGTGGGGAGAAAAAATCTCCACGGCACGCAGCAAGGGATATGCATTTAATTTTTTTTCTAGAGAACTGCCGTGTATAGGATAAGGAAGAAGGGTGTACGGTTGCCAGCAAATATCACTGTGGCGGTGGGATGTTTCCAGGAACAAGGGTGCGTGCGACAAAAATTCTATAGAGAGAGAGTGGCGTGGAGAGAATAAGGAGAGAAGGAAAAAAAAAATCAGATTTTTATACTTTTCTCCAATTTTTAATCAAGAGTAATTTCTAGAATCTGGATTCAAGCGAGATGCAAACGAGATAAACCAAAAAGATATTGGACTCGATATTGTAGTCAGCTTTTGTTTACTTAGAAGTCAGACAAAAATTTATCTGGTAAGGAACATATTAAATTACCAAGGTTCGAGTTTTAGCCTGATGTTAACCGATCAAGCTAAACGATATCGGAGTCGACTAAGAAACGGCTCAGTTTATAATTCTACGCCTGATTTTTCTTGGATTCCTGGTGTAGTCCGATTTAATTTTATATTATCACATTTGTCGCCGAGTTCAAATTAATTTTGCCCAGGATAAAATCGTAAGAGTAGGTCGAGCTTCCGAAGTCGTATTTGCGCGAGCGATGAATTTTAAATAATCACCGGACGCACCGATTTCCGGAATAATTATATTCCGAACATCACGAAAATTTAGGAAGAGCCCGGATAGATAAAAATGATGTCGAACTCGCGACAGATGAAACAGATGCGGTATTAAAATCACGATAGGTGTTAGGTGAAGGTGTTTAAAATTTAGCATCTGTTTTATCCACTGCAAACCATTTCTTTCGTAAATTTTCTGAGATAAAGATGTCCGTTGCAAGATGGTGTGATAGTGGTGATCCTATAATTTGCACTATGGCATATTCTATGAGAGACAAATTTGATAAGTATTGGGAAATGAACAATATGGCTTTGGCAGTGGGAGCATTTCTTGATCCTAGGTACAAACATAGAATGGTTGAGCTATACATGTCTAAGATGTATGATAGTGAGATGGCTGAGTTGGAGAAAATGGCATTCATGAATGTTATAAATGAATTATTTGCTTGCTATTCATCAACCATCAATGCAAAATCAATCAATAAGGGGGCCAACGCGAAGGATTTTGTTCCAAATAAACATGTTTTGATGGATGATGAGGATGAGAACGAGGTTGACCTTGATGAGTTATATGCAGCAACAAACAATGAGAAGAAAGTGTCAGAATTGGATCTATACATGAGTGAGAGCTTAGTGAAGACTAATGAAGCTGATACACCATTTGATGCATTATCATGGTGGAAGGGACAAGTGACAAATTTTCCTATTCTTTCCACCCTTGCTCGTGATGTGCTATCAATGCAAGTGTCAACTTTTGCTTCAGAGTCTGCATTTAGCGCTGGTGGACGCGTGGTTGATGCCTTTCGTTCGAAGCTTAAACCTGAAATTATTGAGGCCTTGGTTTGTACTAAGGATTGGAAGCTTGCTTCAGATAAAGGTTTTTATTTTCTTATACATGTCTTCTTTTATTTCTTTATGACTAAATGAAGATGGCTACTAATATGTTTTATTGTTCTCTATTGATTTCAGATTTGGAGTGTGAAATAAAAACTATAAGTGAAGCTATGGATGCCGTGGAGTTGGACGATGAAGCTACGAGTTGAGATCTTCAAGCAACCATGAATTGTTTCAGTGAAAGGTTTCATTTTCTTGTACATGTGTTCTTTTAATTGTCTATGACTAAATGATGATGATGTCTATTGATATGTTTTGGTCTTCTCTATTAATTTCAGATTTGGAGTGTGAAATAAAAACTATAAGTGAAGCTATGATGCCGTGGAGTTGGACAATGATGTTGCGACTTATTGCTATTATGTTGAACTATCTTGTGCTATGTTGGACTCTTATGTGATGTGAACTTATTGTTATTGTATTTGAACTATTGTGTTAGACCATATTGCGTTGCATTATACGAACTTATTGCTATATTGTCATGTTGGACTATTGTGTTGTATGAGTAAACTTATTGTTATATTGTAATGATGGACTATTGTGTTGTATGATGTGAACTTTGCTATATTGTCATATTGGAGTATAACTATTTTATACAGTTATACACCAACTGAATTATAGCGAATGATAATCAATGTATGCATTATCCGATATGTACCCATTATCCGCATGTATCCGGCTACACAATATCCATATCCGTCTCTTATCCGCCCGAATAAATACCCGGTCTCTGTATCCGTATCCATCCCGTTTCTAACTATCCGTATCCGGTCCCGAATCCGGTTGAAATATATTAGGGTAGGATACGGGAAGACCTATTATCCGTCTGTATCCGCCCGTTTTCACCCCTAATAGGTGAAGGTGTTTAAAATTTAGCATCTGTTTTATCCACTGATACTACGTGTTAAAGTCCGCACTCGTGGTCGAGCGGAATATAAACACCTGGGGTGTTACAGAACCTGACCATGCACCCGGGCTACGGCCAGGCCGCATGAGGGAACGACCAGACCGGCCGAGGCACCACGAAAAGCATTAAGACCTCAGAGGAGTCAAACCACTCCTCCGAGGCCTCGGGGGCTACACCTGGCGGGTGCGCTCGCGCGCACCCACCAGAACAAAGTAAAACCGAGAAAGGCTGGTCCCCTCACCAAAAATGTGGCAAAAGCCTCCAAGCGAGTACCAACACTCCTTTCGAGGCTCTAGGGCTACTGTCGGGTACCATAATTAGGGGTACCCCCAACACTCCTAATCGTGGCTGGTAAACACCCTCAGACCAACTGATGGGTGTCGTTCAAGTTAAGGCTTCGACTACCCAAGGGACGCAACCTCGCCCGAGCCCAGCCTCGGGCAGGAGCAGTAGTCCCAGACGAGTTCACACCTCGCCCGAGGGCCTCCTCAGGCTGCAGGCACCCCCTCGGCTCTCCCGAAGCCCGGCTCGGGCAGGCTTCGTGGTGAAGCAACCTTGGCCAAACCACCTCACCAACCGACCACATCGAAGGCGCATTCAATGCGAGGATCGTCTAACACCGTATCCTGACACACGGGCCTCAGTCGGCCAGGCCGAAGTGACCACAGTCACTTCACCCCCCTTTACTGTTCGATCTGACAGGAAGACAGCACCGCTCGCCTTGCTCCGACTGCTATGCCAACCACCCAGGCGAAGCTGACAACAAGTCACGATCAACCACCGAGTTCGGCCTCAGGCGCAACAGGAAGCTCCGCCTCGCCCGACCTCAAGCTCCGGCCTCGGGAGGAGGCCTCCGCCTCGCTCAACACCCGGACTCGGCCTCGACCTCGGACTCGGGAGGAATCGCATCCTCGCCCGACCCTGGCCTCGGCCTCAGGAGAAGTCCCCGCCTCGCCCGACCTTGGGCTCGGACCGACTGCGCCACAGGGGATACATCATTACCCTATTCCTAGCTCGCTCAGGCTATAAGGAACAAGACCGGCGTCCCATCTGGCTTACCCTGGCGACGGGTAATGATGGTGCCCCTCGTGCAACCATGACGCTGGTGGTTCTCAGCCCCTTACGACAGCAAGGAGACGTCAGCAGGATCCTTGCCGCACTGCCATCTGTGCTCCTACAGGACTCAGGCGCTTCTCCGACGGCCACGCTATCACATATACAGGGCTCAAGATCTCCCCCGATAGCCACGTTGGCATGTACATAGGGCTTAGGCATCTCTCTGCTAGACACGTTAGCGTATTGCTACACCCCCCATTGTACACCTGGACCCTCTCCTTGCATCTATAAAAGGGAGGTCCAGGGCCTTCCCGCAGGGGAGAGAGGGTGCTCACGCAGAGGGGACGATGGGCTGACGAACCGGCTCCCATTCTCCCTCTCTCGCGACGCTTGTAACCCCTACTATGAGCGGCACCCCCGGTGCGAGATAATACAAGTCCCCCCTTTCGCTTGTGCTCCTTCTCGCGCCAACCCATCTGGGCTGGGACACGCAGCGTCGACAAATATTACTAGTCGGTTCGGAGGACCCCCCCGGGTCCGAAACGCTGACATTATTACATTGCGGAAATCTTACAAAATAAAAGATAAATATAAAACGAACTAAGGTCCATCCTTGGCGCCAATAAGTCAACTGGGAGACGCCACCTGGATTAGATCAAACTCCTCGTTGTGTGGCTCCTCTTAAACCACCTGTTCTTCTCCTGTGGGGGGGTGTGAGACAGCAAGGGTGAGCTCACACATGTTCATCGCTCAACAAGTTATGGGGAATAATATGCATGAACTCACCAAAGGTGGGAGTTCATGTGAAGTGTAAGGCTGATCAACAAAATAAAGGTTGAAGCTGAGCATTGCTTTTATAAGTTGGTCAAAATTTTATTAATAGTTACTAAGTGTAAGTAAATACCAAACCTTAGTAATAATAAACAGAAGTAATAATAAAGTAATCCCAATGCGATGCAAATGACAAAATGAATTTAGTTCCATAAATTAATCATGTGAGTGTCCGAATCGCTCATGACCGTGAGCACGGCTAGTATACTAGTTTTACACTCTGCAGAGGTTGTACCATGTACCCACAAGTCATGTATCCCATGTCGCCAGGGTTTGCAAGGCCCTTAGACACTACCGAGGTGAATGACTAGGGATCCACTATGAGGCCTTTACAAAGTTCCACTAGCTTCCGAAAACCCGCTACAGTTTATGGGAAGAGCACTTGCAAGAATCCCTCATCTGACCGCCATCGCAGCAAAATCAACCCGAGAACCTCCCTGCATGCAACTCCCCTACTGCCCTTACCCCTTTCGGGTAAGGTAGTCTTCCACTAGCTTTCCTAATTAGTCAGCCAAGGGTGTCCCATACCACCCTTGTGGTGGCACTGTTTTCCCGGGTGGTTCTCCATGTTCCCATTAACATAATGATCTTATCATGAACAATAAATAATAAAATGATAACAAAAGTTTGAACATGAGTAATGTATATCTCTATACCCAAAACCACATAAAGCAATAACATATACTACCCAAAAATTCAGTGGTAAAACAAGGTATAAAGATAGCCAAAACTAGGGTAACCTATTGGATCCCATCAAATTAACCTATGTAGATCATTATGATTAATAAGAACATGACTGGGTAAAAAGGAAGTGATCAAGGGCACAACTTGCCTTCAATGTGCTCCTGCTCAGCAACTTCTATCTGCTGGGAAACATGATCCTCAGCCACTAGCTCCTCTACTTGCCACAATACAAATAAACATAGTATATAGAGAAAATTAACATCACACCAAACATGTAAACAAAATACATAATAATAATCTACACATTAAAATAAGATCTTAGGAACAGGAATTATTAATTTTGGAGTTGTGGATTTTAAGTTATGAATTTCTGAAGGTTTTATGTATTTGATACAAGATTAACTAAAAAATAAATTTTATTACTGTTTTCATATCAAAATAGAGACACTAGGTGATAAACAATAATATTACAGAATTATAGAAACTGGATTGGATTAATTTGGACCTAATATGAATTTTCTATGAATTATACAAATTCTAGGAATTGTTTCCATATTAAAAACTCATTTTCTAATTCATTTTCCTGATTTCCCAAGTCCCTGGACTGCACCTCAAATACCAGGAAAGGCAGGGTCCCTGGAGTAATTCTTCCTAAGACACTGAGCCACACTGCGCAGGAGGGCAGGTCCATTTTCTAAATCCAGAGGGGCTCAAGTGTAAATCAGACCCTCGAAGGGGTATCCGGAGATCCAGAGGGGCTCAAGTGTAAATCGATGGTCCCGATTAGATCCAACGATTCAATGAATCGACGCACACAGGGACCGTCCGATCCAAAATCAATGACCCAGATTTAATGAGTCGTAGATCCACTCCGCGCCACCGGATCCCGCATCGACGGCTGTCGGATCACCTAAGTGCGATCCGATCCAGTCCGCTACTCTACGATCTAACAACCCAAATGGCCCCTTCGAATCGGTACATGGCGTGTAATCATCGTCGTCCATTCTTAGATCGACGGCTCCACATCGTCGTCTACCTCCCACCGGTAGGCGGATGCGCCGCCCCAACACTCACCGACGCTCCGCCGTGGCAAGCAATTCCGTTACCCGACCTACTACTTTGACCCCCGGATTACAAAAACGACTGCGGTTATGGCAAGGAAGGTAATAGGTTAGGTCGTACCGGTCGATCTGGCGCCCAAAACAGCCGGCCACGGCCGATCACAATTTCCATCGTGAAAAACACTCCGGTGATGAATTAGCTGGATTCTGGAAACTGCCACACCTGGCGGCTAGCCTGATGATGACCCACGTGCTCCCACGAACCTCAATTGCGACTACTATGAGCTAGGACGACGGTGTTCTAAGAAAACGACGCGGCCACTATCCCTTTTCCTCTCTCTGGCGATGAGTAACACGAAGTGGTTGCAGGCGCGCGTGGTCAAGGGTAGGCCCTCCCTTTTATCTGAGGGGTTGGCGCATGCAGGATCCACGGAAGACCCGAGCGCACAGGGTGGTTGAAGGGAGGTCGCGCACGGAGATGGCGGAGCTCCGGTTAGGAGTGGGTTCCAACTGACGGACGGGTCCCTGGTGACAGTGTGTGAGAATGCGGGATCGAGCGCATGTACCTGAGACGGAATGGTGGGGCCTGGTTGCTAGTGCTTGAAGTCTCGCCCGAGCGCCCGGGGTCACTGGCCAGTGGGCCCGCACATCAGTTGCGGAGCTCGCGGCTCGGTGCGCGCGCGGACCGCCACGATGGCACAAGTGGGCCGAGAACCCAGGAATGGGCCCAAGCGCAGGCTGAGTAAGTCTTTCCCTTTTTCTTTTGTTTTATTTTTTGTTTTTCTTTATTCATAATTATTTTGAATCCAAATTTGAATATGAGTTTCACCTTTGAGTCAATTATACAAATTCAAACTCTAGTGTAGGAATAATATTTTTTACTTATTTTTATCCACATAATATTTGTTTTCTTCTCTTTTCTAAATTCTAGAATTTCTTTTAGATTCTAAATTCCCTATTAGACTTTAATATATTTCCTATCACATTATTTTTATATTGTCACAAAATGCACACAAAATAAAGTCCAGCATTATGCATAATTTAGTGGCATATCTTTTATTAATTATTTGTTTTTAAATATCGTGTTCACATGTGATGGTAAGTAGATACAACACACACATATAAATAAAGGAAAATAACTTTTCTCCTTTTATATTATCTCTTACAATTTGGGTATTACAAATACTACCTCCCTTAACAAGAATCTCGCCCTCGAGATTTAGGAAGGACTAGGGAAAAGATGGGGAAAATCTATTCGAAGCTCTTCTTCTCTCTCCCAAGTAGCTTCATCTTCTCCATGGTGGCTCCATTGTACTTTGCACATCTTTATAACCTTATTTCTTGTAACTCAAGTCAAAGTGTCAAGAATCTTGATAGGATATTCCCTATAAGTCAGATCATCTTGAACACTAAGATCCTCCATCGATAGCTGCTCTTCAGGTACCCTAAGGCACTTCTTCAGTTGTGACACATGGAAGACATCATGTACATCCGTAAGATGATCGGGTAGTTCTAGTTGATATGCAACTCCTCCCACTCGCTTTAAGATCAAGAAAGGTCCAATAAAGCGAGGGGACAACTTCCCTTTAACTTTAAATCTCCTCATACCCCAGATTGGTGACACCTTCAGATACACGTGACCACCCTCCTTAAACTCTAGCAGTCTTCTCCGGGTATCCGCATAGCTTTTCTTCATCCTTGACTGCACAGTTCTCAAATTCTCCCTTATCATTCGCACCTGTTCTTCTGCCTCTTGTATAATTTCAGGCCCAAAGAACTGTTGTTCACCAGTTTGATCCCAATATAATGGAGTCCTGCATTTTCTGCCACATAGAACCTCAAACGGTCATCTTCAAACTGGCCTGGTAGCTATTATTGTAAGAGAACTCCGCATATGGTAAGCTCTTATCCCAACTACCACCATGTATAAGGGCACAAGCTATCAACATATCCTCCAGCACTTGGTTGGTTCTCTCGGTCTGCCCATCAGTTTGAGGATGGTAGGCTAAACTGAAATTTAACTGCGTGTCCAAGCACTCGTTCAACTTCTTCCAAAACCGAGAAGTAAACTGTGATCCTCGGTCTGACATGATCTTCTTAGGCACCCCATGTAGACAAACTATCCGAGTCATATACAATTCTTCTAGCTTGGCTCCCGTGTAGTTAGTTCTCACATGTATGAAGTGAGCCACTTTCGTCAGTCTGTCCACAATCACCCAAATAGAGTCATACCCTGGAGGAGTGCGGGGTAGTCCAACAATGAAATCCATACTAATTTCTTCCCACTTCCATTCAGGTATCTTTAATGGGTGCAATAGTCCAACTGGTCTTTGGTGTTCAACCTTGACTCTTTGACACACATCACACATAGCCACATGTGCAACCACATCTCTCTTCAGCCCATACCACCAGTACTTTTGCTTCAAATCCTGATACATCTTAGTGCTACCAGGATGAATAGAATAATCAGAGTCATGGGCTTCCATCATTATAGTCTCACGAAGACTATCAATCTCAGGAACACATATCCGGTTCTTGAACCATACTGTGCCTTGCTCATCCTCCGTGAATTCTGGACCTCTACCTTCCGTAATCAGATCCTTGATCTCTTGAATTTTGGCATCACCAATCTGACCTTTACGAATTTTTTGTTCCAAGGTAGATTCCACATCAATAGTGACTCCTTCAGTATGTGCAACTATTCCTAGGTTAAGTCTCCTAAAATCCTCAACAATCTCATCGGGTATCTGGGCAACAATAGCTGCATGGACATGTTCCTTCCGACTCAAGGCATCTGCAACCAGATTCGCCTTACCAGGGTGATAGTGAATCTCCAAATCATAATCCTTAATAAGCTTCAACCAACGGCGTTGCCTAAGGTTGAGATCCTTCTGAGTGAATATATACTTCAAACTGTTATGATCTGTGTACACTTGGCACTTGGTTCCCATGATATAATGCCTCCATATTTTGAGCGCATGCACTACGACTGCCAGTTCTAAGTCATGAGTGGGATAATTCAACTCATGTTTCCGCAACTGACGAGACGCGTAAGCAACCACGTGTCCTTCTTGCATAAGCACACATCCCAAGCCTTGGCCGCATGCATCACAATAAATGTCAAATCTGTGGCGGAACTGCCCGAATTATTCCAACTTAAGTGCCTAAGCCCCGCCTTAGAGGCTAGACCACACTTAAATGGGAATAACCTGTCAATCCCTCGGATCTAGTCCGACACGGCCACTGACAGGATCAAGTACCACATTCTCACTCGATGGTGAGTCACAGAGCAAATACAATAAAGCATAAAACCATACATGGAAGAGTGTTAATTATTACATCATCATCATCGGAGTTTTGCCAAAAGTAGTCATCATTGTTTGAAGTGCAGCGGAATAAAACTAACGATAATTAAACGGAGAGATGGGGAAGCCTGTCCCATCACTCCTCATGCTCCTCCTCAGCCGAGGCAGGGTCCCACTCGACAGTCCAACCCGGTGGCAGGGTGGATGGCCAAGTCACTCCAGCAACCATGTCCTCCAGAGAACCTGTAAAAATTATGCCACAAGCAAGGCTGAGTATACTAATACTCAGCTAGACTTACCCGGTGTGAGGAGTCTATACTCCTCTACCTCTAGACATGCAGCTGTTTGGCTGTGGGGTTCGGTTGCCAAAAGCACTAGCTGAGTTTCTAAATCAAGATTTTAACTTTGTCAAAATTAAGTGTGACTCTCTTAAGGCTAAAAGTGTACTATCTATTCATACATAGTAGCAAGCATTTTTAGCAATCAACAGCTTGTATCATCTCAACACAGTTCCACTTGTTACTCAATGTAGCAGCATGGATCAAGCAGTCTCATTAGCTGCGAGAAGCAGACGATTCGAATCGAGTTTTTATCCTTGCAAGGTAAACCTAAACACACGACGTGGCGAGGCACTCCGTCCCCACACACATCAACCGTCCCCATCGATTCCCTGGCAACAGATCAGGACTCACCGCCTTGGCGTACAATGCCTCACTGACCCCGACTGGCCGTCGTGCAGTGACCGCACTTGTACCCACCATAACCGGAATGGGAGACCTCGTCTCAGGTCGCGTGAGGGGGTATGTCTGCGGGCAGGTTCACTCAGGTACTAGGCTTACCGATTTACCATATTTCTCGGCATATGTTTAGTACGTTCAAACGCTTGACTCACGGTACCACACCTTAATCCTTAATCAACTTTTTATCCCGTGAACAACCAATCCCCATGGATTGTTGCCCACAAACCAACATCAATATGATAGGAAAGTGGATACAGCCAATTCCTGACCTCGCGCGAGTGCTAGAAAAATCACTCGACTTCTACCGAGATCCTAATTAATAAAGCAGCTACTCGACCTAGCATACTAGTATTCATCTCAATAGGATTCCTGAGATCATGCAACTAGGGTTTCAAACAATTCCTACACCTAAGTGCACAATCAATCCTACAATCATTAAGTGAAGTAAAGTAGCATAAATAACAGGTTATGCATAAAACCGGGGCTTGCCTTCCAAAGCAGTGGCAGGCAGGTCCTCTGGTGCAGGCTCTGGTGCTGGGTCTGGGGCAATCTCCTGGGCAGCTCCTTGCTCCGGCACGAGGATGTACTCTCCGTCGGCAAGATTACAGTCTATCGAAATGCAATGAACATGTATGTCGTGATTATGCAGGATTTAAGAACATTAAGCTACAGAAATTAAGTCAAGAATTAACTTAGGGTTCCCTGGCTATGTGGGTTTTCCAGTGGTATATATATATATACATAGACTTGTTCTCTTTTAGGTTTAGGTTTTCTTTTAGGATAACATAGGGGATTTGCATTGTTTTTATAGATTTCAGTGGACAAATTTACAAGGGTCTTGGGAGGACATTAACTTCCATCATCTATTTTTCCTTTCTTTAATTTCCATCTAGGGTTTCTAGTATCGGTTTGAACTATGACAGTATTTTTAAAAATTTCCAAAAATTCTGTAAAAATTACAGTGGGTTGTCACTGGCTATTCTAGCTTGTTTTAAGAATTTGAGGCTTAGGGTATGGAAGCTAGGCTTTAAACAAAAATATCAATAGTTAGGCAAAATGGGCCACTTTACACTACAAGTCTTAGTTAGGGGTATGTTCTGTCCTACAGGTTATTTTTTTTGGCCTCTATCAGTGATACTAAGCCCTTGTACCAAAAATGGCAGAGAGCAACATGATGGTTAATTAATGATGGATTTCTAAAGTTGGGTGCAAAAAGGGTGCTTAGAACTAACTTGTCATTTGAAAAATATCAAACAACAGATTTCAGATTTTTCTTAAGTTCTTATTATCAACACATTAGTTATCCTAAAGTTTGGGGAGGTTTCACTTTGGGGTTATTTTTGTAGGGTTTTTCTAAGTTATCCTTATTTTCTTTATTTAAAAGGTATCTTTCTTATCTTACACTACAACAGGGTATGAGATATTTTTCTGGTGAACTACATTGACTAAGTATCTCAACAAAAATAGGGGTGCCCTCTGGTTCATTATTTATGTTACCTTTTCTATTTTTCTTAACCTTAAGCATCTTATGGAATAAGGGGTAAAAACTAACTTAATGTAGTGGACAGAGGGGTTTAACATTTTTAACTAGGTCAGTAGGTAGATGTAAACTTCTCCAAATTTTTCCAACCCTAGTTAAATAGTACAACCATTTTTCTTGCTATTATTAAGCTTTTGGTCCAAACTGTAATTAAATCAGGACCTTACATTTTTCTATAGTACCTATGGGGTTTTATATTTTTCTTAGGTAGGTGACATTATTTAGAGCCTGGCAAAATTGGTTTGACCAAATTTGGATAAACCAAACAGAAGTTATGGGTTTTTAAAGTTTCTGTTTGAATTTAAATCAGGTTTTAATAAAGTTTTTCTGGAAAAGCAGTTTGCGCCAAGGCCCCTGGGTTTAAACCGAATCAAACCTCGCAGTTCTACCCTCGGGCCACTATTCACTCGGGTCACTGACATTTCACTTAACCCCCTGACTTTCTCTCCCTCTCACCCGCAGTCCTTCCCTCAACTGAAACAGTAGCCGCGGGAAAAGAAAAGGGTGGCGCGGCTTATCGGCGGCGAGGGAGGTCCGGCGAGGTGGCCAGTGATGTTCAGGAGGTCGCGACGGTCATGTCGATGTGCGGGTCGGCGTCAGAGGTGGTCGGAGCTCCCCTGGCCACGAACACAGGCGACGGGGATCGTCGGCGACGCCTGCTCCGGCCAAACCACGGCGGTAGAGTTCAATTAGTGGGCACGAGGAGCTTCACGGGATGACACAGAGGCCATGCGCGCAACGAATCGGGAAATGGTGAAGGGGTTTACCCGGTCCACGTGCGCCGGCGGGTTCTTGAACTCCGGTGAGCGCGATTTGGCTACTCCGGTGACGCGGGCCCTCGGGTTAAGCTTGAGCAAGGCTCACGGCTTCACCAGGAAGCTATCTGGGGGCTTGGATCGAACGGAGGAGGACGGGAGAGGGGTCGGCCACGGCGGTTGCTCTCGGGCGGCACTGGCGGGCTGCGGGGAGGTCGCCGGAGGCAAAGGCTGGCTCGGGCAAGTCAGGCGAGGTACGGAGGAGGCAATGGGGAAGGCAACCGAGCGCTGGGGTGGGTTTTATAGGCGCGGACGCGGCCGGGGCGCTGGCTCGACCGTTTGGCGCGACGCGGGCACGCGGGGCGCGCGCGGGCGTGCTCTGGCGAGCTCAGAGCGCGTCGAACACGTGGCGCGTTGCTTCTGCCCGTGTTCTTCGCTCTGCTGAGCGGCCAGGCGTACGAATCTTGCCCTACCACCTGTGGGAGATCTCTTCCCTGCACCTAGGGCTACCTAGTTCATGTGAGTTCCAAGAGGAGATGTGGTCTGGTTGAGGAGATATGGTAGCGCCAAGTCTTGTCTGTCTGCCCTGTGCAAACCGAGACAAAACCAGTGCCAACGCGTGTCAAACGGTTTTGGCTTGGGTTCAAACTTTTCCAGGGCATTCTAGGGTTCATTTGGCGCCACTTTGTCAATTAGGTCGACAGGTTTTGAAAAGGGGATCAAGGTGAACATGTGGGATCTTTGCTCAAGGGTTGATTTTTGACTTAGGCAAAATCTGAATTTCTCCCTTGTGTTCAACCTTTGGTGATCTTTTTAGGACCTTTCTGAAAACTTTTTGGGGGTACTTCCTTACTATTAATTGTAGGTTATTAAGTATATTACAACTTTTGTATTTGGCCCAAACCATGATCATGATGTTTACATGATCTTTTGATCATGGCTTCAATTAGGGTTATTATTGCCTATGGGGGTTTTGATCTAGGGTTTTGGGAGATCCCCACTTAGATGTGCATTACAAGCTAGGGCATGATATCCAAGATAGTTTGCACTTGATTAGGATCTTGAATTCCAAGATTGAAGTACTTTGCCCACAAATCTTTATGTAATTATGGGTTAAAAGGGGGGGGGGGTAACCCTGGGGTGGACACCCTGAGTAACACCTAGGGTGTTACAAAATCCCTTTTGTAGATCTGGCATAACCAACACTGGGGGTGACATCAATCTCAACTTTAATTGATCAAAGCTATCTTGGAACTTCACATCCCACTTAAACTCTCTCCCCTTCTCCAGAAGCGAGGTCATAGGCTTAGCAATCTTAGAAAACTCTTCAATAAATTGTCGATAATAGCCTGCAAGTCCCAAGAAACTCTGGATTTCAGTAACTGTAGTAGGTATGCTCCACGCCATTATCTCCTTGACTTTAGCAGGATCCACTGATATCCCTCCATTAGAGATGATATGTCCAAGGAATGGCACCTCGTCAATCCAGAACTCGCATTTGCTATACTTGGCGTAGAGTTGATTATCACGGCACCAATCTCAGATGTTCCTCATAATCACTATCACTCTTGGAATAAATAAGAATATCGTCGATGAATACCACGACGAATCTGTCAAGATACTCCATGAACACCTTATTCATCAGATTCATAAAATATGCTGGTGCAATAGTTAGTATTTCCCTTTTTCTTTTGTTTTATTTTCTATTTTTCTTTACTCATAATTATTTTGAATCCAAATTTGAATTTGAATATGAGTTTCACCTTTGAGTCAATTATACAAATTCAAACTCTAGTGCAGGAATAATATTTTTTTTACTTATTTTTATCCACATAATATTTGTTTTCTTCTCTTTTCTAAATTCTAGAATTTCTTTTAGATTCTAAATTCCCTTTTGGACTTTAATATATTTCCTGTCACATTATTTTTATATTGTCACAAAATGCACACAAAATAAAGTCCAGCATGATGCATAATTTAGTGGTATATCTTTTATTAATTATTTGTTTGTAAATATGGTGTTCAAATGTGATGGTTAGTAGATACAACACACACATATAAATAAAGGAAAATAACTTTTCTCCTTTTATATTATCTCTTACAAATTGGTTATTACAGAATCATAACCTTTCTGGGTGCAAGGTAGCCCGACAATGAAATCCATACCAATTTCTTCCCACTTCCATTCGGGCACTTTTAACGGGTGCAGTAGTCCAGTTGGCCGCTGATGTGCAGCTTTGACTCTTTGACATACATCACATACAGCCACATGTGCAGCTAAATCTCTTTTCAGCCCATACCACCAGTACTTCTGCTTCAGATCTTGATACATCTTGGTGCTACCAGGATGAATAGAATAGTCTGAGTCATGGGCTTCCTTCAGTATGGTCTCACGGAGGCTGTCAATCTCAGGAACACATATCCTATTCTTGAACCATATTGTGTCTTGTTCATCCTCTGTGAAGTCTGGACCTCTACCTTCTGCTATCAGATCCTTGATTTCCTGAATTTTAGCATCACCAATCTGACCCTTACGTATTTCCTGCTCCAAGGTAGGTTTCACTTCTATGCTGATCCCTTCAGTATGTGCAACTATTCCCAGCTTGAGCCTTTCAAAGTCTTCTACTAACTCATCGGGTAACTGGGCGACTATAGCTGCATGAACATGTTCCTTCTGACTCAAGGCATCTGCAACCAGATTCGCCTAGCCCGGATGATAATGGATCTCCAAGTCATAATCTTTGAGGAGCTCCAACCAACGCATTGCCTAAGGTTGAGATCTTTCTGAGTGAAGATATACTTTAAGCTCTTATGATCAGTATAGACTTGGCACTAGGTCCCCATTATATAATGCCTCCAAATCTTGAGAGCATGCACTACGGCTGCCAGTTCTAAGTCATGAGTGGGGTAGTTCAACTCATGTTTTTGCAACTGGCGAGACGCGTAGGCAATGACATGTCCTTCTTGCATAAGAACACATCCCAAGCCCTAGCGGCACGCATCACAATATATGTCAAATCCCTTCTGCAGATCTAGCCTAATCAACACTAGGGGTGACATCAATCTAAACTTCAGTTGATTGAAACTCATCCCTCAATAAATCGCAGATAATAACCTACGAGTCCTAAGAAACTCTAGATTTCAGTGACCGAGCTTGGTATCTTCCACCCCACTATGTCTCTCACTTTAGCCAGATCCACTAATATTCCTCCATTAGAAATGATGTGCCTAGGGAATGGTACTTCGTCAAGCTAAAACTCACACTTGCTATACTTGGCATAGAGTTTATTATCCCTTAACTTCTGTAGCATCAATCGTATATGCTCCTCATGATCTCTATCATTCTTGGAATAGATCAGAATGTCGTCGATGAATACCACAGCGAACTTATCAAGATACTCCATGAACGCCTTGTTCATCAGATTCATGAGGTAGGCTGGTGCATTAGTTAAGCCAAACAACATGACTGTGAACTCATATAGACCATATCGGGTAGAGAAAGTCGTCTTGGGAATATCGGAAGGCCTAATCTTCATTTGATGATAACCCGATCTGAGATCAATCATAGAGAATACCCTGGCACCTCTCATCTAATCAAATAAATCTTCAATACGAGGTAAAGGATACTTATTCTGAATTGTGACATTATTAAGTGATCTATAATCAACACACATCCTCTGTGAACCATCCTTCTTCTGTATAAATAGAACCGGTGCTCCCCAAGGTGAGGAACTCAGACGACTGTATCCCGCCTCCTGTAACTTTGTTAGTTGTTTCTTGAGTTCTTTTAATTCTTCCACTGACATCCTATATGGCCTTTTAGAAATAGGAGCGGTTCAAAGTAAGAGATCAATAACAAACTCAACTTCGCTATCTAGTGGCATCACGGGTAACTCCTCTGTAAAGACATCTAGGAACTCTCTAACCACACGGATGTTTCTGCCCACAAATTTACCATCTACTAGATATATGGCGGGTCTGGTGGAGGGGGTTATGGTAATCATGACTTCAAACTTTTCTCCCTTTAGACTGGTGAGTTTTACGGTTCCCCTAGCATAATGTATAAATGCATTTGCTTTCCTTAACCATGACATACCCAGAATCAGATATATATTGCTCTCTTCTAATACTATAGGCATAGACCAGAAATCCCTCCCCATGATTGTCAGTGTTAATCTGTTGGTCATATAATTTGCTTCAATAGGCCCTTTAGGGGTGATTACTATCATGGGTTTTTGCATATTTTGAAGTGGTAACTCATTTGTGTTGACATAACGAGCAGAAATGAACGAATGCGTAGCTCCAGAATCAAATAATATAGCTACAGGAACTAAAATAATATAAAACGTACCAATAGCAATATCAGCACCATCAGCAGTAGCATCAACACTGACTTGGTTGCTCTGGCAATGCTGCATCCCTTGCCGGAAGCTGGAGTATGTTGCTTGTCCTGAACATTGCTTCGAGCCGGTGTGTTGGGGTTCCTTTTCAGAAAAGCATTGGCATAGTGCCCAACCTCACCACACTTGAATAAAGTGGTGACTGTAGTAGTACCCTAGCCAGAAGATCTCGTCGGGGTGCTAGTGGGGGCAGCCTGACGAGTATGCAGAGTCTGCGGAATCGCTTGTGGTGTATACTGAGCAGGTCGTTGGTAAGACTTCTGCCCTCCTCTAGGACGAACTGGTGTACCCTAGGGTGGAACATAGCAAGGACAGATGCTACTTCTCCCCTGCCCCTGGGTGATAGACTTCCTCTTCATCTCGCCCCGCTGAACACATTTGTGTGAGATAGGAAGGTGTGAGATACGAGCTGATATGAAGGTGTGAGATACGAGCTGATACTGGAGTGGCCCAACGAGTCCCTGCATGAACTGCTCATGCTTCCTTTCGTCATCAGCAACTTCCTCTGGAGCATACCTTGACAGCTGAATGAATTTATCACGGCACTCATTGTCAAATTTCCTTGCTTAAGTGATAATAATTCCTTCTTCTTTATTTTCATCTGGCCAATAGGAATATGATAGTTTCTGAATTGTGTAGAAAATTCTACCCAGGTAATAGTGTTATTAGCAGCATGGGCAACATAGTAGGAGTCCCACCAATCAGCAGTGGGGCAAGTGAGACGACCCGACGTATAGAGCACCTTCTCCCGATCAGTACATTGAGCAATATTAAGCATCTTTTCCACTGACTTCAGCCAATCATCATCATATAGAGGATCTGCAGAGCTGGAGAATGTGGGCGGCTTGTGACTCAAGAATTCTCGGTGCTTGTCCCGGGGTCAAGCTGCTGGTGGTGGTGGAGGTAGTGGTGGTTGTTGTTGCCGTTCCAGTTGTTCTTGTCTTATCTCCTATCACATTTCCGGTCGCTCCTGGTGCATCTCCTGACATTCTTGCCGCATCTGAGCTTGCATTTCAGTCATGGTGTTCGCCTTTGCTGCAGCAGCTGCATCTGAGCGGCAGCTACTGGATCTGTTCCAGCCAGTGGAGGGTTTGGTGGAGGATTCATCTCTGGTTGTGATTGGTTAACAATCCTCCTGCGACAGTTATTGGCAGGTAGATCGATATCGCCTCCCTTCATGGTATTGACCATCCGGGTTACAAACACATGGTAAGATAGAATTGCAGATAAGAAGAGTAATTACGAGACATCCACTTTTTTAGATAATGATCTTTCAGGGTCTTAATAGCTCAGTAGATTAGTGTGTCACCTACTAATACTAACATTTTACCTTATGGTGGTACATACAAGAATGCCCTGCTATACTATCTCAGTCAATCAAAGAAGCAAATCAAGCATTTATCATCAGAACAAACATCCAAACACTTTATATATATAGTCTTAGGTCTCCTATCTCTTTAGAGGGTCTTATATGTAGGATTCCTAGGAGTGAAATCCTTCCTGTCTTTCTAGAGTAGAAAAGACAAGAGTAATCAGAGTACAAAAACCAAAGGTGAGACAGGATCAAGAAAAGTATAGAAAAAATCAAAGTAAGGTAAGTAGGTAAGAGTTTTGTCCAGTTCTATCTAGGTTTCGTCCTACAGTCAACATTTCCTCTGATGCCACTTCTGTCACACCCGGATTTAAGGGATAAAGCCAAGTGCATCTCACATGTGCGCCAAACAAGAACAACACATATAATGAACAAGTGTATAGAAAAAAATGTCACAAATATTATTACATAGCGGAAGTATCTTACAAAAATAAATGATAGCAATAAAGCGAACTAATAATTATTCCTTAGCGCCATCAAGCTAACTGGGAGACGCCACCTAGATAAGCTCGTACTCCTCGTTGTTGACCTTCTCCTGGGCTACCTGCTCTTCACCTATGTGGGGGGGTTTATATATCGCAAGGGTGACCTCACAAAAGATCATAGCTCAACAAGTTGTGGGGAATAATGTGCATGAACTCACCAAAGTTGGGAGCTCATGTGAAGTGTAAGGCTGATCAACAAATAAGGGTTAAAGCTGAGCATTGCTTTTAATAAGTTGGTCAAATTTTATCAGCAGTTACTAAATGTATGTATATACCAAACTAGAGTAATAATCATGCTAGAGTCCTGAGCTGCTCATGACCGCGAGCACGGCTAGTATACTAGTTTTACACTCTATAGAGGTTGTACCCTTTACCCACAAGTCATGTTACCCATCTGCCACGGGGTTGTATGGGCCCCATACACCTCTACCAAGGAAGCGAGGCAGGGTAACACTATGAGGCCTTTACAAAGTTCCACTAGCTTCAGAAACCCTGCTAAGTTTCTAGGGAGCGCAATGTAGGAACCCCCCGTATGAGAAGCCATCACAACAAAATCAACCCGAGAACCTCCCTACACTGACAACTCCCCTACTGCCATTGGCCTTTCGAGTAAGGTAGACCTCCACTAGCTTTCCCAATTAGTCAGCCAAGGGCGTCCCATTCCACTCTTGTGCTGGCACGTGTTTCTCAAGTTAAGATCCATGTTCCAATTAACACAATAGTCTTATCATGAATAGAATAGAACAACAATAATAAAGCATGATCATGAGTAATAATTGTCTTAACACCCAAAACCACATATAGCAATAGCAAATACTACCCAAAAGTTCAAGGGTAAACAAGGTGTAAAGATGACCAAACTAGGGTGACCTATTGGGTCCCATCAAAATTAAGCCTAAGCATGACAAAATGATTATAGAGAACATTATTGGGTAAATAAAAGTGGTCGAGGGCACAACTTGCCTTCAACGAGCTCATGCTCAGTATTTTCCACCTGCTCGTTACCGGGGTCCTCGGCCACTTGCTCGTCTACTCGAAGCAATACAAACAAACATAGTACAGGAGAAATTAACATCACATCAAACATGACAACATACTACATAATAATATTCTACGCATCGTAACGAGGTCGTAGGTTCGAGAATCATTAAATTCTGAGTTATGGTTAAAAAGTTATGATTTTTCGCGGTTTTTAAGTGTTTGGTACAAAATAAACTAAGTGATCAATTTTAATCTATGTTTCATGCTAAAATAGAGTTACCAAGTGATAAACAATATTAATACAAAATTAATGCAACTAGAATGGGTTAAAAAGGAGTTAAAATGCATTTTCTATGAATTAAACAAGATTCTAGAATTATTTTTATACTAAAAATCATTTTCTATATTAATTTATCTAATTTATTAGGTTCCTGGACTGCCCGTATTATTTCTGAGAAGTTCAGGGTTTATTCTGCAAGACTTAGGGCCTCTGGGTAAGGATCTTATCACAGCCCTAGACCGCGGGTTAATTCTGAGAAAACCTAGGGTCTCTTTCATAAAATTACCTGGCCGAAGGGGTATGTTTCGACCAGGACCGACGGATCTTACATCTATGGCTAGGATTAGATCATCGTTATTATGAACCAGCGCGCGTTCACAGCCATCGGGTTACAGATCTATGGTTCAGATTTAATTATGTGAACAACGAAATGGTATTCAATCGTGGCCCTGGGATTACCTATCAACAGTTAGGACCCAAAATGACCGAGGTTTACACGTACTCGACCGATCTCCATCTAACGGCTCGAATTCATCCACTGAATCGGTACGCGACTTCTAATCGTAGCCGTCCGCCAGTAGATCGACGACCCAACCGCTTCCTCCCCTTTCTCTCTGCCAAACGCGGCGGCGCCGCCCGGGGGCGCGGCAGCCCATCGCCGGAGTAGCACCAATCGGCGCCAGGGAGTCATACCTACCGATCTGAGACTCGACACGCGTTGTGGAGGTCTATTCGAACGAGCTGGGTAATCAGTTACCAACGACAGAGTCGGAGATGGAGGCTGTCATTGAGGCATGGCGAAGTCGCGGCGACGGTGAGGAATTGCGGCCACCGGGACCGCCTTTCTTGCCTGTCACCGCCCTTGATGCGACCATGATGTTCGGGCGAACCTTCCCCGACCGCGCGCTCACCCTGAGCGAGGGTGATGACGGTGATCTCTTACAACGGCTCTCTTCCCTCTCTCTTCCTTTCCGCCGATCACTTCGCCCGGCGCTGGACTCTCGAGGTGCACCAAGGTAGGTGAGAGGAGCCCGACACTCGGTTTTAGCCTAAGGTCACCGACCCCAACTACCCCGATGAGGAGGGGGTTTGTTGCACCAATCTCGCCGCGGGATGTTGACCACTACGAGCTCAGCGGCGAGCGGGTCACTGGCCACGCGGACCCACTAGTCAGCGACAGCAGGACAGTACGAGGTGACAAACAAACTGGCCCAGGTGGTCAGTGGGTGGCTCGGTGGCGCAGTGGGCATGGGTGTGTGGCCGACGGGCAGGGCCCACATGTCGGCGAGCAGGAGGTTGATTGGGCCGCGCGGCAGGATATGGCAAACGGGCTGAAAGTGAGGGAATCAGGCCCAGGTAGGTTCTCTTTTCTTTTTTTCTTTTTCTTTTCTGTTTTCTTTTCCTTTTATTTTTAAATCTAACATTTGAATCCAAATTTTGAAGAGTTTCACACTTAGATTATATTCACAATTAAAAATATCAGTATGAAAAGGTATATTTATTTATTTATATATATATTCATTATAGTGTGTATTATTTCCCTTCTCTTTTCTATGTCATTTTCAATCCCTGGATTTCAAATTGGGTTAAACCCTAATTCAAACATTACTATCTCATTATTATAATTAAGTGCACAAGCAAAATCTCCAACATGATGCATATATTATTTATGTATCTTTAGTTATTTTCACTTTAAATTTGATTATTAATATTTCTCATTAATAGATGGCAATACATATAAGGAGATTAATTCATCTCTTATTATTCACAAGTTGGGTATTACACCGCAGCTCAGTCACCTGGTGTGCACCCCTTGTTCTCCTTAGGGACTTACTGGCGGGGTCACCCCGTCAGGAGCTTCGTCCCCATCCCCACACTAAATCAATCTCATCAGCGTCGTAACAAACGCGGCTATGCGCTGTCAATCTCTTGCCTACACCGGCGTGTGGGACCCATAGGCCAGGAAATTACTACACGCGCATGGGGAATGAGTAGCTGTTGCGTAGGGTAGGGACATCGGATTTGTCCTTTTCTCTGCGCACAATGGCGATCTGAAATAGAGGCACCGTAACCACCGGAACACAAGCTGTGATTAGTTACGATCCTGGTGGGTGGATAAGAATGGTGTCAGGTACCCAGATGTCATGACCGGTAACCACTAACCAGGGTGACAATCAGGAGGAGAGCTCAGTTGCAGTGGCCGAGTGTGGGTATGTGGAGTACGTTGTAACATGTTGGGCCGTGTGTGAGCCGTCGGGTGTGCGGGCCAAATTCTCATGTGCGAGTGGATGAATTAGTGGGCCTGACCTTGTAAACGCTCCTAAGAAATACTTAAGGGAAGTGTGGATAGCAGGGCAAGGGGATGACGAGAAAACAGTAAACAATTCTGAATTTCCCTCCACCGTTCTTCCCCAACTCTGTCTTCCTTCCTTCCCTTCCTGTAATTCTCAGCTTCCTGGATCCTAGGTTGCTGACAATTGGTATCAGAGCCGACGATCGCGGGCTCCGCCAAATACTCTGGCGCCATGGAACCCAGCCTGAAGACAGCGATCGAGGAGCAGTCCAAGCTCCTGACGCGAGATCTATGACCGGCTCTCGGCAGAGGATGCGCGCTGGGCTTCGCTCGAGTTTGATGTTGCTCGCCACGCAGCGCCGACCCAGGCCTTGGAGACATTAGTGGTGGTTGTGTCGATTCCGTCCTTACGAGCCGAGATCGACGCCGTGGAGGCTGCTGCGGCAACTCACCTCGGCGCGCTAGAGTCATGGTGTCCGCGAGTCGAGTCCCACGCATCGGTCGACCTCTTCGACAGCAGCAACGACTCCAACGAGCTGTGCTACGAGGAGCTCGTCACCGCCGACAACTAGGGCGGACTCTTCGATGGTGATGACGCTGCCAATGTGGAGATCACCGACGACTGGGACAAACCCTCCACCGCTTCCACCAACGAGCCCAGCCTCATCCACATGCTCCGCCACGACCCTCCGTTGCTCGTCGAGAGCCGCCTCCAAACACTCCGCGTGGCGCAGGAGCTGGGCGCCCGTCCACGTGGTGGTGGCCGAGCTCATGGGCTTACCGGAGAAGATGATGGCGACCACGAGCCCCGTGACCTTGGGCTCGGTCGTGCTGCGCCCGTCCCTGTACCTGGCTTCCATCAGGCTTTGCAGCACGTCGTCATCCCCGGCTCAGATGGAGGAGCGCCTGCGGGACCGGACGACCTCGACGAAGATACTCGCGAGTGCTCCGCGCGCCCTGTCGCGCTGCTGCAACACCAGCGTCGAGGCGTACAGGAACAGAAGGCTGGTCAGATGCAGGCTGTTCTCCGTGATCTTCTCCCGCACCTCGTCGACCTTGTCAAGCATCCGCTCCCGCACCTCCTTCCCCAGCAGGCACAGCGCCGTGATCAGCAGCAGCACCTGCTCGTCGTCCCTAGCACCATCAACATCAGAGTGCCTACCAACTGTTTGATGAAATATCCATGCCATATCTTCAATGTTGCAGCGATTGCTCTGATGAGTGCAGGGTGTTCGAACAAGGAGCTTGAACTCGCACCACACACCAAGTGTTGGTCTGCTCAGCTCAGCAACTTTTGGATGGGCAATGGATGTTATGTGTATGGGGATCTCTGTTTTTTCTGGAAGCCTCCATGGCCAGGGTTCATTTGTGTCCAAAAGTGTGTGCTGTTGCAGTTTGATTCATTGAATATATTGGCTTCTCAAGCGTCGGAAATTAGTTCTCCATCTGTGATTGTACCGACGGAACAACTCAAAGTGCTCAAGATGCTGCTAGTTGAAGGTTTCATGGTTAATGGTACTGTTCTGAACTTCTATGCAGACAATTGGCATTATAGGGTTGTAGTTCAGTGGGAGCAACCAGTGAATTGGGCCAATGATTATTCTGCTTCGTTTTGTTGGATCTGGAAGCCGCCTTGGCCACTAGTGAATTTACCTCAGTGTCTAGTTTGTGGTCTCTCGGGACTTGGTGATATTCTTGGTGAGATTGATAACACAAATGGTGGTCAGCATGCAGAAGCGAGTGATGACGGAGATCCAGCTGAGGTTGAGTCTTGTGTTGCAGAGAAGGTGGAACTTGGACAGGAGACAACTCATGGTTCTACAGGTACTGCCTAGGATGGAGGCAATGGTGGGTCTTATTTTCCTTGGAGGGAGGAGCTTGAGAGCTTGATTCGTGGAGGTGTGCCAATGGCTCTTAGAGGAGAGATATGCCAAGCATTTGTGGATGTGGGTGTTCGGAGTTTTACTGGGTACTACAACAAATTTCTTCATGACAGGACTAAGACAATGGATGCAAAGGACCTAATGGACCCAGTGGTCAACGAACAGGGAAGTGCACCCAGAAAAGTTACACAGCCTGAGAAATGGAAAGGGCAGATAGAGAAGGATTTGCTTCCAGGACACCCTGCATTAGATGAGGATTGGAGGAATGCTTTGATGCGTTTATTAATCGTATATGCAAGGCATAATCCATCAGTTGGGGTACTACGAGGCCATGACCCTTTTTGCTGAGCTATTTTTGTTATTATGCCTGAAGAAACTATATTTTGGGCTTTAGCATAGGTTCTTCATGATTATTTTGATGGATTTTTGTAGAGGTTCTTCATGATTATTTTGATGGATACTACACAAAAGATACCGGAGATGCAATTACACTACTGCAGTCTCTTGCTGGATCTACTTTTGAGTTTTGACAATAGTCAGCTTGTATTAATAGCTTGTATAGGCTTTCAATCAGTTAGAGAAATGGATGCAAGAGTTAAGGAAAAAGCACATACCAGAAATTTTAACTGCAATAGAGGAACAATCGGTATGGGCATCCTTCTGCTACTACCATGTACTAAAGCAAGTCCAAGTGGCTGTTATTCCAGTTCTAACAGACCAAGCAGCTTGAGGGCAAGCTGCCTCTTAAGGAGAGGGGAATGTCAGGTACCCAGATGTCATGACCGGTAACCACTAACTAGGGTGACAATTAGGAGGAGAGCTCAGTTGCAGTGGCCGAGTGTGGGTATGTGGAGTGCGTTGTAACATGTTGGGCCGTGTGTGAGCCGTCGGGTGTGAGGGCCAAATTCTCATGTGCGAGTGGGTGAATTAGTGGGCCTGACCTTGTAAACGCTCCTAAGGAATACTTAAGGGAAGTGTGGATAGTAGGGCAAGGGGATGACGAGAAAACAGTAAACAATTCTGAATTTCCCTCCACCGTTCTTCCCCAACTCTGTCTTCCTTCCTTCCCTTCCTGTAATTCTCAGCTTCCTGGATCCTAGGTTGCTGACAATGGTTACCCAGCTCCGCCCGTGTATATACATGTGCGTCAACTGGGCCCTGCTCCATTATCTGCCGCCTAGAAACTAGCAGCCGAGAACTCAGGGGAGAGAGAAGAAGCTCCACCACGTAGGAAGCCCGATGCTCTGTGGTGCCGTTCTATGCCGAGGGTGGCATCACCGATGCCATCGTATCGAGGTATGAGCCCCTGGTTGGATTCGTAGTTTTCATAGTGTCGTTGGTTGGCCGTTAAACGGTGATGGCACCGCCGCGCGGACTCAACGAACCTCTGTCCTCGGGCATCAGGTGGGGAATAGCCCCCTAGCCGTTGGATAGGTGGGCGAATGCCAGGATTAGATCGGGTGCAAACAAGATATGGCACGTCGATCTCGAATGGATGGCCAAGATCATAATGTACGTACCCCTTCACAAGATAAATATCTAGCCGTCACCTATTAGATGGACGTTCAAGATTAGAAGGACCCTCGTACCGGTTCGACCGGATGAATCTGAGCCCTCGGCTCGAGATCTGGTGGTCAGTCTTGACCTCCACTGTTGTGGCCAAGTGAGTTTGCATAAGAGCCCTTATTGTGACACTCCAGGTTTCTATTTCATGTTATGTCGAGAGATTTGTCCCTAACTCGAATCGTCAGTGGAAATTTCTATTTCTCGAGCACATTTATCTCCTTTTGTCAAGCTACTTGTGAAGGGTTTACCAATTTTTGAATTTCTTCGATCTCGAGAAAGGCCGAATTTGGAGCCTGTTAAAACTTTTGTTTCTTGAAGTAAATGTAAATTCAGACGTCAGTCTCGTCTCGCAAATCACACCAAAAACTCGTCTTATTCGGACTCTCGACAGTGGTTATGTTATCCGATTTATATACGAATCAAATTTCTCGATGTTTGATCTATGTCCAAAAATTAATCCGAGTCTATACTCTCAAGTGGAATCTCCATTGCGTTGTCATCTAATAAATTCTTATCCGACTCGGCTTAATACCTCTGTGTCCGATCCGAATTCGAAAATCAACATCGGCAATGATTTTTATTAATCCAACTCATTTTATTTCGATGCCGAATCCGAAGCCGATTGACCTCAAGTCTTTTTATTTCTATTTGTGCACGAGAAATTATTGTCGAGCGAAGTCAAATCAAACTCTTAATCGAGTTAATCGCTCAATCTTTCGTTCGTCCGAACTCTAGTTCACTCTGTTTTGCGTACAGACGAATTCCGCAGGAGCATTTTTATTCCGGTAAATAATTAGTGCAGCCCGATTAAGTATTTTGGGCCAGCCCATCCTAGCCCACTAAGAAACCCTAACCCTAGCACATATCTATAAATAGAAGTGCCTCTCCCTTGCAAATTGGAAATTTTCCATTCCCCCCCCCCTAGCTGCCACTTCTCTTCCCACCAGCCGCCAGGCTTTTTCCCACGCCATCTCTGCTCCTTGCTCCATGGCCGCCGAGCTCCCTCCCATGGCGCCCAAGCCCTAGCTTCTTCCTCCTGCTAACTTCCCCATGGTGCAACAGCCCATCCTTCACCACAGCAAGCAGCGGCAGCAGCTCCCATGGATGGCGCCCAGATTTTCCAGCCATCTTCCAAGGCCGACACCCATTGTTCCTCCTTTCCTGTTTCCCCATGGCAGCAGCAGGAAATAACCCCATGGGTGACGCCCCTCCCTGCACCTCCCCATGTTTTCCCCACTCGGTACCTTCCATGGATGAAGTAGCACTGCTGCAAGGTTTGCCTTGTCGCACTCGTCGTCGGGCTCCAACCGGGTGTGCGCAGCCCCATCCGCGACGCCGTAAATTCGCGGTGAGCTCCGCGCTGTCCCGCACTTCTCTTGCTCGATGAAATGACTAAATCAATAAATCGATGTTGTTGTGTGCAGCTGTGGCAGAACCGCCCGAATTATTCCAACTCAAGTGCCTAAGTCCCACCTTAGAGGCTAGACCACACTTAAATAGGAATAACACGTCAGTCCCTCGGATCTAGTCCGATGAGGCCACTAACAGGATCAAGTACCACGTACTCACTCGATGGTGAGGCACAGAGCAAATACAATAAAGCATAAAACCATACATTAAGGAGTATCAAATTATTACATCAACATCGGAGTTTTAGCAAAAGTGGAGATCATTGTTCGGAATGCAGCGGAATAAAACTAACGATAAGTAAATGGAGAGATGGGGAAGCCTGTCCCATCACTCCTCATGCTCCTCCTCGGCCGAGGTAGGGTCCCACTCGACTGTCCAACCCGGTGGCAAGATGGACGGCCAAGTCACTCCAGCAACCATGTCCTCTAGAGAACCTGTAAAATTTTGCCACAAGCAAGGCTGAGTATACTAATACTTAGCTAGACTTACCCGGTGTGAGGAGTCTACTCCTCTACCTCTAGACATGCAGCTATTTGGCTGAGGGGTTTGGTTGCCAAAAGCACTAGCTAGGTCTAAAAATCAAGTTTTTAGCTTTTTCAAGTTTTAGTGTGACTCTCTTAAGACTAAATGTGTACTATCTACTCATTCATGGTATCATGCAATTTAGCAATCAACATCTTTTGCCCAATCATCACTTTTCCACTTGTTACTCAATGCAGTACAATGGATCAAGCAGTCTCCTTAGCTGCGAGAAGCAGACAATTCGAATCGAGTTTTTATCCTTGCAAGGTAAACCTAAACACACGACGTGGCGAGGCACTCCGTCCCCACACACATCAACTGTCCCCATCGATTCCCCGTCAGCAGAGAGGGGCTCACCGCCTTGGCGTACAATGCCTCACTGACCCCGACTGCCGTCGTACAGTGACCGCACTTGTATCCACCATAACCGAAATGGGAGACCACGTCTCAGGTCGTGTGAGGAGGGCAATCTGCTGCCAGGTTCACTCAGGTACTAGGCTTACCGATTTACCATATTTCTCGGCATGTGCTTAGTACGTTCAAACGCTTGACACAGGTATCCGCACGTTAATCCTTATTCCAATTTCCGTCTCGTATACAACACATCCCCATGGATCGTTGCCCACAGACTATCATTAGTACGATATAGAAATGGATACAACCAATTCCTGACCTCGTGCGAGTGCTAGAAAAATCACTCGACTTCTACCGAGATCCCTAATTAGTAAAGCAGCTACTCGACCTAGCATACTAGTATCCATCTCAAAAAGGAATCCCGAGTTCATGCAACTAGGGTTTCATTCAACTACTACACTTAAGTGCACAGTACAAGCCTACAAACATTATGTGCAGTAAAATAGCATATATAACGGTTATGCATAAAACCGGGGCTTGCCTTCCAAAGCTGGGGCAGGCAGATCCTCGATGGCAGGCTCTGGTGCTGGATCTGGGGCTACCTCCTGAGCAACTCCTTGCTCCAGCATGAGGATGTACTCTCCGTCAGTGAGGTTGCAATCTATCGAATGCAATGAATAAGAAATATGTATGCTATGATTATGCAGGATCTAGTAATCATTATGCTTAGTGAAGAAAAACTAAGTTAGTTGATAACTTAGGGTTTCTTTGTTATAAGAAGCTCTTGAGGTTTATGCTTATCAATTTAGGTTTGAGGTTTTGCTTAGAGGTAAACATAGTGGATTAAGATTTGGATTGCCCTTTAAAGGTTCTATCAGGTATTCAAGGGTTTTGTTGTTTTGGCTAGGGCAACATTAATCTCCACTACTAATTCCTCTTTTTATTGTCTTTTTATGCTCTTAAGGTGGTTTGAACTACAACAGTGATTTCAAAATTTTCAAAAATCTTGTAAAAATTACAGTGGGTGAATATTGGGCTCTGAAGTCTGTCCTAAAATTTTGAGGTCAAAAATAAACAGAACATGCCCTGGACAAAAATAACAAAAGTTGGGGCAGAGGGGTTACTTTGCACTACAACCCTTATCTAGGTGTGGGTTCTGTACTAAGGGTTATTTTTGCTAGTATCTACGGGTAATAACATGCTTCTGTGCCAAAAATCACAGAGGGTTACTTAGTGGTTATTTAGTTATGATTTTCTAAAGTTTAATGCCAAAAAGACACTTATAACTAACTTGCTATTTGAAAAATATCAAACAACAGAACTTGTATTTTTCCTAGGTTCCTCTTAGCACAAGAATAGTTATTCCTAAGGTAGGGGTGTTTTCTCCTTAGGATTATTTTCTTATGATTTTTCAAAGTTTTCTCTGTTTTTCATGAATAATTGTGAGTACAATTTCCAATAGTGAACTACATAACTTAGGCATGCTAGGAAAAATATGGTTGCCCTCTGGTTTCCATTTTTAACCCCTTTTCTTAATTTTACTAAGTTTGAGCATAAACAAGCTTTAGTGAACAACTCTCCTTAACCTTGTATACTAGGGTGTTTATTAATTTTAAACAGTGTAACTACTAGATTAGTGTCTCCACTATTTTTCTTAAGCTTGGTCTAATAATATTTCTATTTTTCCTTCTAATATTAAGTTTTGAGCATTTTTCTTATTTAATTCAAAACTCTAGAAAATAATACAGGAACTATGGGGTTTACTATTTTTGTCTGATAGTTTATATTTCACAAAGTCTAGCAAAATTGATTTGACAAATTTTGGATAATTATTCTTCAAGTTATGCATTTATTTAGTTCTCTGTAATTTTTAAAAGAAGAATAAATTCGAAAGGGAAAAGAAATACAGGTTTGTGCTGAACCCCCTGGATCTTCTCTCCTTTTTCTCTCTCAAAACAATCCTCGGTCTACTATTTGCATGAGTCACTGACATTGCACAAAACCCCCTGGACTTAGCCGAAATCTAACCCGCGCTCCCTGGCTGTCTTAAACAGTACCCGCGGCAAAGATTACGGCGGCGAGGCTTACCGGCGGCAGTAGAGCTCCGGCGGGATGGTCAGTGACGTCGGGGAGGTCACGGCGGTCACGTCGGTGTGCGGGTCGGCATCAGAGGTGGTCGGAGCTGCCCTGGCCACGAGCGCAGGCGGCGGAGGTCGTCGGCGGCTCCTGCTCCGGCCAAACCACGGCGGTAGTGTTCAATTAAAGCGCACGAGGAGCCCCACGGGGTGATGTAGAGGCCATGCGTGCAACAAATTGAGAAATGGTGCAGAGGTTTACCCATTCCACGTGCTCCGGCGGGGTTCCGAACTCCGGCGAGCATGATTGCGCTATTCTGGTGGTGCGGTTTCCTCGATTCAAGCTCGGGCAAGCTTCACGGCCTCCCAGGGGATCTATCCGAAGGCTTGGATCGAGCGGAGGAGGGCGGGAAAGGGGTTGGCCACGGTGGTTGCCCTCGGGCGGCTCTAGCGGGTCGCGGGGAGGTCGCCGGAGCTATGGGCGAGCTCGGGGGAGTTAGGCGTGGTACAGAGGAGGCAACAAGGAAGATAGTCGGGCACTGGGGTGGGCTTTATAGCCGCGGCGCGGGCGTGGTCACGGGGCGGCCACGGGCGCGCGGGGTTCACGTGCGGGCGTGCTCTGAGCGTGCCCCCGAGTGTCAGCTCACATCGAACACGTGGGGGTTTACTTCTGCCAGGGTTCAACGGCCGATTTGATCGCCTTAGTGTGCAGATCTTGGCAAAACCCCCGTGTACGGTCTCTTCCCTGCACCAAATCCTACCTTTTTGATGTGAGTTCCAAGCAAGGATACGGTCGGAGTAGAGAGATATGGAGGTGAGAAGTCGGCTCTGTCAGAGCTGTCCACACCAAGACAAAAGCCATGCCAAGTCATGTCAAATGGCTTAGGGTTGGGTTCAAACTTTTCCAGGGTGTTCTAGGGATCTTTGGGCGCCATTTTGTCAATTGGGCCATAAGGTTTTGAGGTTGGGATTAAAGTGAACATGTTTGATCTTTGAAAGAGGGTCGGTTTTGAACTTGAGCAAATCCTGATTTTTCTTTTATGCTCTTCTCTTTGGTGACCTTTTTGGGGTCACACTCTTACTATGTTTTGTAGGGTATTAAGTGTATTACAACTTCTATAATTAGTCCAAGTCATGACAATGTGATTTACATAGACTTTTTGCCATAATCCCCTCTAGGGCTCCATTTGCCTACAGGGGATTTGAATTAGGGTTTGAGTCATTCTCTTCTCTTTAGTGCATGATAAGGCCAAGGCATGACTTTTAAGATGGGTTACACCTACTTAGGATCTTGACCCCCAAGTTTGGTGTCTTGATCAAACTAAACCACATGTGATGATGGATTTAATAGTGTAGGCTTGAGTGAAAACCCCAAGTAACACCTGGGGTGTTACAACAGCTAGCTATTAGTGTCGCGCCTCGTGCACTCCATGTTCGACGAAAGCCTAGAGCGATGGACATGCATGCGCGATTCAAGTCAATTCTGATAGGTTGCAAATTTGTGACTTGCTCTAATTTGAATTCGGTTGATGGCATGCATATAGACGTGGTACATATATGTGTGTGCAAAATGTTTCAGTTATACGCATTGGTAGGGTCACATTTGCGGTTGGAGAACAAGATGTTGTTTGATGTGAGAAGTGAGTTTGAATGCAAGTCATTATGCGAAGGGTGTATTAGTTCTATGCATGCATGTGTGGTTGATTGGATTATGCGCATGATGAGTTTAGTAAAGTTGAAGTTTATTTGTGCGTGGAAAGTAGTAATGTATTTAATACTTAGAACTCTCAGTCGATGGTAGAAATTGACTTGGCTTAAATAGAGAGGTGGTGACATGCCAAAGTAGTCATCGCTTCCTCTATGTTTATAAGTCGAGTCGAGTCGATGCAAATTATGTGTTCGTTAAATTATGCTTTGCATATAGTTTATGGTTGTGCTCACGATTTCGATTAGACACTTCAAGTAAATCAAGTAGGTTCATGATGCAAGTTGTGTAATGGAGTTAGTTTGCTTTAGAATAATTATTGAAATGCTCTGTTCATATGATAAACATGTATGTGTTCACGATTTGGGAAGTAGGTGCATGGTGGTTGCGAGTTGGAGATTGGTGGTTTACGATTCGTACGATTTGGTGGATGTGCGAATATACGTATGAATATGTATGTTTATAAAAATGTTGTAGTGTATGTTGTCTCGAATTGCGATAATAATAGGCAAGCCGACGTGTATGATGTATAGCGGACTATGTTGTTGCTTTGGTTAACCAACTTGTTAGATGGTTTGGTTAAGCTCGTAATCACGATGAATTGCTTGTTGTGATCTAAATGCGTATGGTTATGGTCGCGGGTAAAAATTTGTAGCGTTCATGGGATGTCTATGTTAAAATGCAAGTTAGTGTGTGAAGAGCGCATCGATATACATATGTATCGGGTTTGATTATTGTGGTGAATACGTTGTTAATTTTGTATGGTAATTCTAGCACATGAAATAACTTGTATATAATTAGTAAGTCTACTTGTTGGTCCTTATTTGATTGTTTTATCTCTAACAAATGGTAAAGTGTTAGAATAATTCAAGTCTCTAGAACACAACAAATTCTTGAAGTAAATAGGAGCTGAAATTTATTAGTTGCTGTTTTGGACTGCACGCACTGTTTTCATCGTGTTGTATGTTTAATGAACCAAATCATGTTTTATGTAGAAAAGCCATATATAAAAGTTGTAGATAACTTTATTATCTTACTTGTGTTAAAATTTGACAGCCATAAGTCTGATAGTTTAGAAGTTATGCTTTTCACAAATTCAGTAACTGAATCTGTCCAATTTCTGTACAGATTTCAGAGATTGCATTGTTTGCTTATGTTAATGTTACAATCAGTTTATGGTCGTTATAATAAAGTTGTAGATGCTTTTCTTATCTTTCTTGTGTTAAATGTTCATAACCATAGGCCTAATAGTTTAAGAGTTATGAAGTTTACAAAATGGTTGCTGTGTTCTGTCTAGTGTCAGAACAGATTTCGAAAACTGTATTGTTTGATTTGGTTAAACACAGAATCACTTCTTGGTGATTATAAAAGTTATGTAGTACTTTTGCTAAGCTTTCAAAAAAAAGACTTGGATCACTCTTTTTGGTGGTCTGAAGATTAAGTTATAGGTGTTTGAAGTGTGAAGTCTGCATCTGTCCAAATCTGGACAGCAAATCCTTCCAATGTCTTTTATCCTTAATTGCATATTGAATCACCTTGAGATGTTTATAAATATTTTATTGACAATTTCATTATCTTTCCAGAAAGTCTAGGATCACCTGTTTTGGATGCATGAGTCTTTGGTTATGAATTTTTGAAACAAAGAGCCTGAATCTGTCCAACCTGGACAAAGCTGTTATTTTTTCACAATTCGACCTTGCTAAGAGTCTAATCATATTGAGATGATAATACCAAAGTTATAGAGAATTTCTTAAACTTTCCAGAAAGTCCTTGTTCACTATTTTTGGATGAATATCTTTTAAGATATGATTAAAACAAGTAACTGTTGTGTTGCTGTCCAAATATCTGCAAGTGCTCATTTGATGGTTGAGTTCACCCTTTTGGCTAAAAATGCTTAGTTAGCACTTAACGGACATAGACTTGTAATGGCTAAACTTAGGTTAACATGCGTTCCATGATTAATTTGCTTGCTTGCTTTAGTTGGTTGTGGATAGGAGTTCCATAGTTATTGATGCCTATGTCCTATTTAAACTTACGTTGTCTTGGTTGCTCTTGTGTGGTCAATAGGAGAACCAATGAATGATTAAGGTGAGCATGGTAAATGCGCATACTTGTGATATCGTATTTGTGTTATGTAAATAGATAAAATGTTGTCATCTTTTTAATGGTGTTAATGTTGAACACCGATAACATGTAGATAACTAATGCTAGCGTGTGGTTGTTTATGGTGTCTTACAATTTAATGTTTAGTTCGCTACCGTGTATTTGAATATCTTGTGCTACTTTCATCATATTCATACATATGCATCATGCATCTCATTTAGGACCGAGAGATGATGATTGTGTAAGTGATGTGGTGCCAACCACAAGATGCAGTTGGTGGACGACCTAAAGAATGATGGACTTAACCAGTGAATGCTCGCCAAGCGAGTGTCATCTAGCAAACACTATCTAGTGTTGAATTCCACACAAGCCCCGTTTTTATGCATAACCGTTTATATATGCTATTTTACTGCACTTAATGTTTGTAGGCTTGTACTGTGCACTTAAGTGTAGGAGTTGCCTGAAACCTAGTTGCATGAACTCAGGATTCCTTTTGAGATGGATACTAGTATGCTAGGTCGAGTACCTGCTTTGCTAATTAGGGACCTCGGTAGAAGTCGAGTGATTTTTCTAGCACTCACACGAGGTCAAGAATTGGTTGTATCCATATTTATATCAGAATGATGATGGTTTGTGGACAACGATCCATGGGGATGCGTTGTCTATGAGACAAAAAATTGGAATAAGGATTAATGTGTGGTACCGTGAGTCAAGCGTTTGAACGTACTAAACACATGCCGAGAAATATATTAAATCGGTAAGCCTAGTACCTGAGTGAACCTACCCGCAGATTGCCCTCCTCACGCATACTGAGACGTGGTCTCCCATTCCGGATATGGTGGGTACAAGTGTGGTCACTGCACGACGGTAGCCAGGGTCAGTGGGGCATTGTATTCCAAGGCGGTGAGTGTAACACCCCTGGTGTTACTGGCACTAAAACTTGAGCATAACATCATGTGCATTGACATTTCATGTTGCTTGTCACACCTAGAATGCATTCACTAGGTAAAAATTTTCAAACAAGTTGTGATGATGTGACTTGAAGAGTGTTGAACCTAGAGTAGGGTACTTAACCCAAGAAATAAGGCTCATGGATGAAAGTGAAGCCCAACTAAGTAAAAATCTCAAAGTCATTAGAAATGTTCACAAGATATCTAAGTTGATGGACTTTGGCGGCACCAAAACCCTGAAGTACTCAAAACCCTAAAAGAAACCCTAAGAAAACCCTAATTGAAACCCTAGGGGGTTAAATGTAAATTATAGGCACTTTTGGACCAAAGTGCTAATATCAAAGTGATAGAACACCACAAACTAAGTAACTTTCATATTGGAGAATTTGCAAGTTGAGTGATGAGATTTGGACTTATTTGCAAAAGGGTCACATGAGCATTATGTAACTAAGTCTGAAAATTCAGTGAATTGAAGCCAACTTTGGAGCTCTATATCTCTAACTCTATAAGGAATTTGCCCTGGGTCAACACATCAAATTTGTAGAGCTATGATAGGGGTATAACTTTGCTTAAGTGACTGAGCCTTGATGCTGTACAAAAATTGGAGTAAAATGGACATAAAGTTTGGCTGTGAGTCGAATCAGAAGACTGAATTGTGACTGATAGTGAACACTGAAGAACTTTGGAGTGGATTTGAGCTTAATCCAGTAAGCAAATGGCCAGGGTTTCTATAGTCGAATTGTAGCTGGATTATAGGGCAAGAACTTTATTACAAAGGGATTGACAAGTTACCACACAGAAATCAGAGATCAAAGCCTAGCAAATTGCTCTGTCAAACACTCTGAATGGGTTTCCCTTTGTACAGTGAACTGAAAAAGATCTTCAGATGTAGTGTATCGCACCGCCGGTGAACTCCACGCCATGATCCTCGTCGGTGCTGCGATTCGTGCCCGATGGAGTGCAGATAACTACTCAGGGTAAGAAATATCGCGCTGGAGATGAACTTGGGGCACTGTTTCGCCCTGTCGCCATGCCCACTTTCCCGGCGACGTGGCCACGAGACCATCACCGTCGTGCCACTGTTCCTCGCGGTTATGCCATGCCGTCAGCCATCTTAACACGTCGCAATTGATCACAGTAGATAGCCCATCTATCGCCTAAGGCCATGCCACGGTGACAGCCACGATCACCTGCGCGAGTACACTTCTCCTCTCTCCGGCCGCCAGCGCTTCCCTTCCAAATTCAGAGCCACCATTCAAAGACTCTATAAATTGATGCCCCAGCCTGCTCTGCTAAGTAATTGTGCACAAGTGAACCAGCCCTCACCTCCAATCGTCTCCCACAGCTCCCCAATTTGAGATTTCCCCCAATTCTGTTCTCTGCGCCACCACAAACCACCGCGCCGTGGCCAGCTCTCTACAGGTCCATTCATACCCTCCTCGCTCTCGTTTCAACACCCTTGTGTGCTATGGATGCTTATCGACCCAGCCAATTGAACTAGACCATGTTAGATCACCGGGAACACCTTAGATTGTCCTCGGTGTGCACCATCACCGTGGACAGAGAGATTTTGAGCTAGAACTTTGCAATTGATTGAAGGATTAGGGTCGTCGAGGGTGGGATTAGGTGTCAGCCGAGCTAGGGCTCTGGTCTTTGCGTATTCCGGCTGGTACAGGCTCGCCGGAGACTTGCTCGTCGCCGTCCACCGTCGTGGACCCGGAGGTGTTAAGAAATAGAAATGCAGGGGCCTAACTGCGAATGTCAGAGACACATGGGAATAGTGAGCAGGATTCTTAATTAGTTATTCAAACAGCCAGGGTCCTCTATGCAAAATGAACATCGCGGGCGCGTTTCCCTGGACGTGGGCCGACTTCGGCTGGTTTCAGCCCATTACTATTCGTCTTTTTCCCTTTTCTTTTTTTACCAGACTTGGGAAATTTGTAGAAAATTCTAGAAAAATGATAAAATATGAGACCAATTTTACTGGATTCCTAAATTCCAATAGTATTTAATAAAAATAGTTCCAAGATTTTAAGTTCTAACCAGGAATTATATAGCAATTATAGGTGTTTAAACCTAGACTTTTGGAATTTTAGAAATTATTTGATTACTCCAAAAATCACAAAACTTTTTAGATAAGCCTAATATGGTACTTAGAACCCATGAGTGAAGTTTGACATGTTTTGGACATTGTTTGACTCCCAAACCCAAAACCCTAGCCCTCTAGGTAATATTTGCCTTATGGGAGTGGAACACCGATTCCAAAAAATCTAGTTTTCCTGGTGTACCATGAAGGAAAGTTGTGTTCAAGATACAACTTGATGTATCTCTATTATCATTGCATTTTCATAGCATCACATGAGCATTCATGGTTATATATGGTTATGTATAGAAAACGAGGAAGAAGTAACCGTTGAAGAAGAAGAGACTGCACCACCAACTGAGAATCCACCTGACGGGAACTGTTTTTATTTTGATATCTGTGGAACAGAGCCCGACTCCGCTACAACACAAGGCAAGCCCCGGTGCATTTACCCTTTTCTTGAATTTTTAAATCTTTATCACTTGAATGATGCATTAGGTGATAGGAATTGTGTGCCAAACATTTGCAGCATTTCCTTCCTTGAGAATTGACTACCATTCCTTGATTACATGTTTTATTAAAAAGGATTTCTAATGCTTAGTCCTGCTTTAGAAAAACAAATGTTTTGTTTTAAACAAAAGATGATGCTTCAAGTGGAATGGGATGTTTTCAAAGATAAAACTTGATGGTGGATCCATCATGGCCGTGATGGATTCAACATCGGAAAAGATGTACCTCTACCAGGTACCAAATTTTAGGATTGTAAATGATAAAGATGAGACCGAGCGGGTGACTTGCACGAGAAGAGAGTCTCGGTGTAGTGTCTCCATCTGAGTTGATTAAGGACCGTACCGATGTAGGCTTGATGATCGAGGACCCTTTAACTGGTCACATGCCTCGTCATGGGTAAGCTTTGCCTCGGGAAGACTAATACCAGAAAGGCCAACACGCAATGGGAGTGGAGAGATGGTGAGAGTAGCGTGTACCCTCCGTGGCAAGAGGCTGGACGGTGGTGTATCAGTGCTCTCGGTTGGCGTGAACCCGGTCTGGTCTTAAGAAACCCGGTGGCGAGTTGACATATGCAAGGGTAAAGTGCTACATATGTCGTGTGATTGGAGATCCTCAGCTGAGTACTAATCGATTCAGATCGCCATTACTTCTCGGACATGAAGACTTGGTCACTGACTTACACGTAGCATTCTAGTGAACTTAAGGGGTTGATAAAAGACGACTAGTGCAGGTCAAGTGCTTGAACGAGGGTAGAAAGAACTCTAGTTACAGGTAATGACTTAACATGCTAATAAAACTAAATTTTTAAGGATCCACTATTAGTAAGCATTTCTGCAAAACAGAGTCTTTGATTCTTGAATAGCCTTACCTTGACTCCCTCAAGCCAGCATATCCTTTAGAGTCTTTTCTTTTGACGAGTAAGACTTGTGAAAGTACACTCCGTACTCATGGTTTTCGAACCCATGTTGTTGTAGGTGAGGAAACATCAGACTTTTGCTGTTTTTGTTCAAAGGTGGTGCCCAAGGAAGAGCCCCAGCAGTGAAGCCGCGGGATGATGTTGGCCTCCCACTTTTAAAAACAATATACTTTTGGCGGGAGGATGTTTTGCCTCCCGGGTGTGTAATAATAATACTTTATGCACTCTTATACCCTAGTTTTGTAATAACAATAATACTCTTTCTCTATATTTGAATGAATGTAAATTAAGTTATTGTAATTGCTTTCGCTATTCTTTCCTCCGATGTGATGTAATATCTGCGTGACGGGTGAAGCGCTCTTGGGCGAGGTAATGAGGATACAGTTACCGAACTTGTCGAGTGATTATGTGCATCTACAAGGTTGTCCAAGGTCCATTGGACAAGGAAAACTGTAGGTGGGCCTAATAACTTAGGAGGTTCCGTCACAGCTGATATCAGAGCGAAGCCCATCTCTTCAGATATTACGAAGCACTTCAAAAAGAATTTTCAAATGCTTACCCAAAAATATTCTTTCATTCTTACCTTACTACTTGCTGGTAGTTCTTATCTTGTAAGACCATGTAATAGAGTTCAATATATAGGAAGTTGGGGATCAACGAAGGTTGAATCCGTAATTATTGGGTTATGCATGCATCATGTTTAAAAAAATATACTAATAAATCTTCCCCTCTTATGGAGATATGGCACGTACAAGGAAAACTGCGCGCAAATCCACTGGACCTTTTGGTGTGCCTCGTCATCAGTTAGCACCCAGACATGAAGGGAGCAGTAGCGACAGCAACGACCCAATTGGAGACTTGGAAGCAAAAGTGGAGCAGCTTCTAACGGAGCTACGTCACCGAAATAGGGTGTGGGCGCAGGACAACCAACGTATAGCTGAATTGTTAGCTGATGTCAGACGCTTGCAAGATGAGCTTTCTGAACGGGATTTGGCGGTTGATTGGGCCATCAACTCACGTTCGATCGCTTGGGACCGCGAAGCAAAAGCTCGAGCTCGTGTGACAGAGCTTAGTGCGGCCCTCGACAGCCTGTAAGTATACTGTAATACTGTAAAGCCCTAAAATTGGTAAAAGAAGAGAAAATAATAATAATAATAAAATAAAGAATAAATACATTTATGATAAGGTTTTGAAAATTTTTGAAGACCTTTGAAAAGATATTGGGCTCTTCCCCCCCTCATGTTCAATTAATAGTATTAAACTAGTCAAGAAACCCATAGGTAAATAAAGAAGCGTGCATCACGTGCCGATGATTTTGTTGCAATACATTTTATCGAAATTAAGGAGCCATAACTTAAATTTGACCACAAATTATAAACCGAAAATGGGAAAAAGAATTTTAATGAAACCATTTATTCCTCCCATGAGTAAATAACAAGGAAAATAATATGCAAAGAAAAATATATATGAGTCCTTATAATTCTTCCTACTGGAACTTTATTTTGGAATTTAACCTGGGTTTGAAATCACAAACAAGTTTGAATTCAAATACTAGAGTTTGAAATTTAGGAAGAAAATGAAATAAATCAAAAGAAAAGGGCTTCACTTGTCGTGGGCCAACTTCTCATTACTGGCCCAACTACATCGCATCGGCCCATTCCCATTCCGCCTATCCCGCGCGGCCGGCCCACCATATCCTCCCCACCTCTGCTGCGCTGCGCGTACTGACTGGTGGGCCCTACTCGTCGCGACTGTCCTTCAACACCATGCGTGACTGCATCGGGGGCCCGCTCACCAGTCGTCGTCCCCGCGCACGTCCCATTTCCAAGCGCGCCTGGGAGGGCTGATCCACTCGTCACCGCGCGATCCCTCTCCACCCGCTGTTGAGTGGGGCAAACCTATCAGTTTCATCCTCCTCAACGGCCGCCGACTTCTCCACAGCTGACCTTGGCCAGTTCAACAGAGTACCCTGGATACTCGTCTACCGTCCCCCGCTCGCGCTCGGACTCCGTGGACATAAAAACCTCGACTGTCGTGCTTCCTTCTTCCCTCTAAGCCACCCAAAGATCTGCGCTACGCCGCCATTGCGCCAGGGGTGGAATCTGGTTCGACACTATTACCACCGTCGATTGGTGTGCGCGTCCTTGCGATTGATGATCGCCAGAGCGGGTCGAAGTTCGTGGAACTGCGCTTGGTCGGGATTGTGCCGCGGCGCCGGTGGAATTGCTGACGGAGGAGCAACATCGCGTGCGTCATGGTCAGACCTCGGGGGCGCAGTAGTTCCCCTGTAAGTCCACCCCTTATGCTTGAATCATTATCTGTAACGCGTAGGAAGCCTCTTCAGGATGTATTGACGCGTGAAGGCGAAGATGATGTGCGCCGGTGATGGCGCCGTCGTGAATCCAGGGCACCGCCGCTGTAGGGGTCACCTGGTTAGGGGGTTAGGCGCCGGGACCGTTGACTCCTCAATCTACAGTGGAGATTGATTCGGGGTACTACTTTGGGATGCAGTGATCCTTGCCATCGATCGACCGATGGAGGGATCAGGGCCGATCGTGGTATGGCTTGTCGTGGACCGTGGGATTTCGGGTGTGCGGCCAAGATTGGGAGAGGGCAATGCATGTGCGGTGCAGATAAGATCCTAGTGTAACCCTTCATCCCTTTTAATCTGCGCCATCGGATCTGTATCGTGCGATCCTGATTAGAAGCCACGTAGTGTTTCCTCCTCTGTTGATCTCAGCCGTAGATCTAGCATCGGGTGGCTGATGCTGAATACCGGTTCATTTAAAGACCAAACAGATCCGCGCCGTCCGGATATAATCTAACGACCAGAACGGATCGATACCCCTTCGCTACGTCACATTTGCTAAAGAGTCCCTTTGCTTAATTGAAATAAACCCGCAGTCCTGCAGGAGTAGCCTGAGTCTTAGGAATGTTTCTGTTTTAGTCCTCGAACTTCTCGGTAATATTGCGCCCAGTCCAGGATCCTTAGAAAATGGATTTTGAGTATAGAAACAAATCCAAAGAATTGTTTAATTCATAGAAAATTCATATAATGTCCAAATTAGTTTATTCCAATTTCTATAATTCTATAATATTATTGTTTATCACATAGTACCTCTGTTTTTGACATGAAAGTCACATTAAAATTTATATTCTAATTAATCTTGTATTAAATACATAAAACCTTCAGAAATTCATAACCCTTTCATTTTAAATCCGAATTGACTCGTTTCAGTTGCGTTAGTCTCGTATAAATATTTACTATGCAATAACACATTTATTGTACCATGTTTCATTCTTTTATAATTAGATCTTTATTCAACTTATGTTGGTTAGTCTCGTTAAACCACTTATTATTATAATCTACTAGAATATGATCGATGGTCAATTTATGACTTAGATTAAAGTTGAGATAAGTGTTTATAGTATAACCTCTCATATGATTTATATTAACCAATTTATAATATAGTTTAATATTTTAATCACATAAGTCCTCTATAAAATCATAACTCCTTAACCGTAACTCCGATCTTAGTAGTTCTCGAACCCGCGATCTCGTAGCAACGCGTAGATCATTATTATTCAGTTGTACTAGCGCGAGGTTTCGAGGATCTGAAGAATCACCCTGGTAACTGGAATCTCAAGTGCCAGACAAGTTGTGCCCTTGATCACTTTTATACCCAATAATGTTCTTCAATATCACTTATTCATGCATAGGTTTAGTTTTGATGGGACCCAATAGGTCACCCTAGTCTGTTTATCCTGTTTACCTTGTTTACCCCTGAATCACTTGGGTAGTTCTGCTACTGCTTTATATGGTTTTGGGTTAATATTTCATTATATCCATGTTCCAATTATTTTGTTATGTTATTTATGTTCATGATAAGATCATTATGTTAATTGGAACATGGAGCGACCACCCGAGAAAACAGTGCTACCACAAGGGTTTAATGGGACGCCCTTGGCTGATTAATTAGGAAAGCTAGTGGATGACTACCTTACCCGAAAGGGGCAAGGGCAGTAGGGGAGTGGTCAGTGTAGGGAGGTCCTTGGGTTGATTTTGCTGCGATGGCGGTTAGGCGAGGGATTCCTGCACTGGAGCTTCCTATAAACTGTAGCGGGTTTTCTGAAGCTAGTGGAACTTTGTAAAGGCCTCGTAGTGTTACCCTGCCTCGCTTCCTTGGTAGAGGTGTATGGGATTCATGACCCCTTGGCAGATGGGTAACACGGCTTGTGGGTAAAGATGCGCAACCTCTGCAGAGTGTAAAACTGGTATACTAGCCGTGCTCACGGTCATGAGCGGCTCGGACCCTCACATGATTAAATTATGGAACCTAAACTCAATTGGTCATATGCATTGCATGGGATTTATTATTAATTTTGTTCTATTATTATTATTATTATGGTTTGGTATTTACTGACATTTAGTAACTGCTAATAAAATTTGACCAACTTATTAAAAGCAATGCTCAGCTTTAACCCCTATTGTTGATAAGCTTTACACTTCACATGAACTCCCACCTTTGGTGAGTTCATGCACATTATTCCCCACAACTTGTTGAGCGATGAACTTGGGTGAGCTCACCCTTGCTGTCTCACACCCCCCACAAGAGAAGAACAGGTGGTTCAAGAGGAGCCACACAACGAGGAGTTTGATTCGATCTAGGTGGTGTCTCCCAGTTGACTTTCTGGCGCCAAGGATAGATTTTAGATCCTGTTATATTTATCTTTTTATTTTTTGTAAGTCTTCTGCTATGTAATAAATACTCTGATTACTGTGACATTTATCTCTATACACTCTGTTATTGTATATGTTGTATTCTTTGACGCATGTATGAGATGCACCCGGCTTTGTCCCTTAAAGCCCGGGGTGTGACAGAAGTGGTATGAGAGGAATGTTGACTGTAGGACGAAAACCTAGATAGAACTGGACAAACCCTTACCTACTTACCTTACTCTGATTCTTTCTATACTTATCTTGATCATGTCTCACCTTCTACTGTTCTACTCTGATTAGCCTTACCTTTGCTACTCTGATCCTTTTCTACACTTATCTTGATCTTTCCTCATCTATTTCCGCTTCACTCTGATTATTCTTACTTTTTCCTTCTAAAGACGAATGTGTATTTCACACTATGAAATCCTGTGCCTAAAGTGACTTTCAGGACTAGGAGACCTACTCCTAGGAACAAAAATAAAACTATTTTCATACGTATCTATGCGCTTGAATGCTTGTTCTTATGATGCTTGTTTGATTTGGATCTTTGATTGAGTGTGATTAGTTGTGGAGTAATGTCCACAATTATATCTGCTTATACATATAAACATAAGTAGAATTCATAAGATAACTAAACAACCTAAGTTATCTTCCATTAAAGTGTATCTATTTTATATAGATCTCTCTTATCTTAAAAAGACTCTCTCTTATCTTAACAGAACCATCTTATCTTAAAAGATTCTCTCATATCTTAATAGACCTATCTAATCTTAAAAGATTCTTTCTTACCTTAATAGATCCATCTTATCTCGAAAAGATTTTATCTTACCCTAATAGATCTAACTAATCTCAAAAGATCCTATCTTATTCTTGGATACTCATCTTGTCCTAATGAGCATACTTATCCCCAACCACTTTGCTTATCTCATAATAGTAACAAACATGATCTATTCCAAATAAATTAAGCAGATCTTATTTAGTCTGATCTAATTACACCAATTTAATTCGGATCCCATCTAATCTGATCAGATCTAATTTAATGGACAAACATGTTAGATAATACTGGTAAAATAGAATGGACCCTACTTCTATAAATATGTTTTAACCTAAATTGGAGTCTTAGTCCAACCTGGCCTCATGCAACTACCTTAACCATCCGATGGTTGCAGAACCCCTATGTTTTAACCTAACAGAGATTCTGATCTACCTACACCATATAATCTATCCTATTCCAAAAGATTATAACCTACTCTAATAATATTTATTCTACTCCAGTGGATCTATCTAACCTAAACTAGTCTATTCTAGTCATACCCAATCCTATCTGAGCTATTATAATCAAACCTAATGTGAGTCACTCAAACGTGATTAGCTAATGCTGAGGAAATACATTAGACCCCTGCTCCTATAAACAAGTTTGATCTTGGATCAACCTGATCCTACCCAACAGCTTGACCTACAAAAGCAAGATACATAACTAATCCCATCTAGCATATAGCTACCTACTAAACCCTCTACCCATCTGTTACCTACTGATCTATCTTGACCTCTTGTTCCAAACCCGAAGGGTGACACCCAGGCTCAAGATGGAAGAGACCAATCTCATTAAAGGAGAATAGGAATCAAGCTAGACCCCCAAAGGAAGCTCGATTATGCCATAGTACACTCATTCTATGTCTACACTCACCTAGTAGCTAAAACCTGACGTACCGTTGTTTCTATACCACACCTGCTAATGGCATAAAAAGAATTTTAGGTGTATAAAAAATATAATAGAATATCATAAAGATAAAGTCAGCAGGATATGCTCAACTAAAGGGTATTCTTAAATAGGATTATGGAATCTAGTGTGATCTAATCCAATGTGGTCTGCTTAAACAGATTAATGGTACTTGAACCCTACTAACCATGTATTAGCTTAACCAAGCACATTAGATCAACTCAACCATGAGCTAACCCAACCAATAGTGTCATGATGAACTGATTAATCTATCTGTCCCCACCAAATGTCAAACAAGTTTTTGACCTACACCATATAGTCCATCTCATCTTGACAAAATTCTATCCTACCTTTGGATATTCACCTTATACTACTAGTTACCCCAATCTGGACATAAAACAAAGATTAAGCCGTGCTACAGAATCTTCAGGTCATAACCAGTTATTAGCCTATTACCAAATACTTTTCATTGTAAAACAATCCTACCCTATGCTTCTAACTCTCATGGTCAATACCAGGAAGGAAAGGTTATCAGGCAACAGCAAACCGAAATGAATCCTCCAAATCCTCCACAGGTGGGAATCGACCAAGTGGTTGCCACCCAAATGATGATAATCGAACAAATGGCAAACATGGTTACCGGACTGCAAAATCAGATAAGACAAGAACGCGAGGAAATACGTCAGGACCGGCTGGAGATACGTCAAGAAATAGGACAAGCACGGTTGGAGAGACAACAACAACAACGCCCATTACCTTCAACACCACCGCTAGCTCCACCAAGCTACATATATATATATATATATATACACTACTATTTTAGTTAAATGTTACTTTAGTTAGTAGTTAGTATTTTACTGTTTTAGGAGGATCAATAAGGTCTAATTGACCCCATGTGTTGCTAATAAACTATGCATCATGCTGAGATTTTGTTTGTGCATATGTGTTGAGACAATATGAGTATACACCCTTTCCTTACAAATCTCGAGGACGAGATTTCTGTTAAGGGGGTAGGATTTGTAAAGCCCTAAAATTGGTAAAAGAAGAGAAAATAATAATAATAATAATAATAATAAAATAAAGAATAAATACATTTATGATAAGGTTTTGAAAATTTTTGAAGACCTTTGAAAAGATATTGGGCTCTTCCCCCCCCCTCATGTTCAATTAATAGTATTAAACTAGTCAAGAAACCCATAGGTAAATAAAGAAGCGTGCATCACGTGCCGATGATTTTGTTACAATACATTTTATCGAAATTAAGGAGTCATAACTTAAATTTGACCGCGAATTATAAACAGAAAATGGGAAAAAGAATTTTAATGAAACCATTTATTCCTCCCATGAGTAAATAATAAGGAAAATAATATGCAAAGAAAAATATATATGGGTGCTTATAATTCTTCCTAATGGAACTTTATTTGGGAATTTAACCTGGGTTTGAAATCACAAACAAGTTTGAATTCAAATACTAGAGTTTGAAATTTAGGAAGAAAATGAAATAAATCAAAAGAAAAGGGCTTCACTTGTCGTGGGCCAACTTCTCATTACTGGCCCAACTACATCGCATCGGCCCATTCCCATTCCGCCTATCCCGCGCGGCCCACCATATCCTCCCACCTCTGCTACGTGGCGCGTACTGATTGGTGGGCCCTACTCGTCGCGACTGTCCTTCAACACCACGTGTGACTGCATCGGGGGCCCGCTCACCAGTCGTCGTCCCCGCGCACGTCCCATTTCCAAGCGGGCCCGGGGGGCCGATCCACTCATCACCGCGCGATCCCTCTCCACCCACTGTTCAGTGGGGCAATCCTATCAGTTTCATCCTCCTCAACGGCCGCCGACTTCTCCGCAGCTGACCTTGGCCAGTTCAACAGAGTACCCTGGATACTCGCCTACCGTCCCCCGCTCGCGCTCGGACTCCATGGACATAAAAACCTCGACTGTCGCGCTTCCTTCTTCCCTCTAAGCCACCCAAAGATCTGCGCTACGCCACCATTGCGCCAGGGGGAATTTGGTTCGACACTATTACCACCGTCGATTGGTGTGCACGTCCTTGTGATTGATGATTGCCAGAGCGAGTCGAAGTTCGTGGAACTGCGCTTGGTCGGGATTGTGCCGCGGCGCCGGTGGAATTGCTCATGGAGGAGCAACATCGCGCGCGCCGTGGTCAGACCTCGGGGACGCAGTAGTTCCCCTATAAGTACACCCTTATGCTTGAATCATTATCTGCAACGCGTAGGAAGCCTCTTCAGTATGTATTGATGCGTGAAGGCGAAGATGATGTGCGCCGGTGATGGCGCCGTCGTGAATCCAGGGTGGAGCCGCCGTAGGGGTCGCCTGGTTAGGGGGTTAGGCGCCGGGACCGTTGACACCTCAATCTACGGTGGAGATTGATTCGGGGTACCGCTTCGGGATGCAGTGATCCTTGCCATCGATCGTCCGATGGAGGGATCAGGGCCGATCGTGGTATGGCTTGTCGTGGACCGTGGGAATTCGGGTGTGCGGCCAATATTGGGAGAGGGCAATGTAGATCATGACTGTTGGATTGCTTATGTGCGGTGCGGATTAGATCCTAGTGTAACCCTTCATCCCTTTTAATCTGCGCCATCGGATCTGTATCGTGCGATCCTGGTTAGAAGCCACGTAGTGTTTCCTCCTCTGTTGATCTCAGCCGTAGATCTAGCATCGGGTGGCTGATGCTGAATACCGGTTCATTTAAAGACCAAACAGATCTGCGCCGTCCGGATCTAATCTAACGACCAGAACGGATCGATACCCCTTCGCTACGTCACATTTGCTAAAGAGTCCCTTTGCTTAATTGAAATAAACTCGCAGTCCTGCAAGAGTAGCCTGAGTCTTGAGGAATGTTTCTGTTTTAGTCCCCGAACTTCTCGGTAATATTGCGCCCAGTCCAGGATCCTTAGTAAATTCAGAAATTAATATAGAAAATGGATTTTGAGTATAAAAACAAATCCAAAGAATTGTTTAATTCATAGAAAATTCATATAATGTCCAAATCAGTTAATTCCAATTTCTATAATTCTATAATATTATTGTTTATCACATAGAACCTCTGTTTTTGACATGCAAGTCACATTAAAATTTATATTCTAATTAATCTTGTATTAAATACATAAAACCTTCAGAAATTCATAACCCTTTCGTTTTAAATCTGAATTGACTCGTTTCAGTTGCGTTAGTCTCGTATAAATATTTACTATGCAATAACAACATTTATTGTACCATGTTTCATTCTTTTATAATTAGATCTTTATTCAACTTATGTTGGTTAGTCTCGTTAAACCACTTATTATTATAATCTACTAGAATATGATCGATGGTCAATTTATGACTTAGATTAAAGTTGAGATAAGTGTTTATAGTATAACCTCTCATATGATTTATATTAACCAATTTATAATATAGTTTAATATTTTAATCACATAAATCCTCTATAAATTCATAACTCCTTAACCGTAACTCCGATCTTAGAAGTTCTCAAACCCGCGATCTCGTAGCAACGTGTAGATCATTATTATTTAGTTGTACTTATGTTTGGTGTGATGTTAATTTTGTCTATACCATGTTTGTTTGTATTGCTACGACTAGCGCGAGGTTTCGAGGATCTGAAGAATCACCCTGGTAACTGGAATCTCAAGTGCCAGGCAAGTTGTGCCCTTGATCACTTTTATACCCAATAATGTTCTTCAATATCACTTATTCATGCATAGGTTTAATTTTGATGGGACCCAATAGGTCACCCTAGTCTGTTTATCCTGTTTACCTTGTTTACCCCTGAATCACTTGGGTAGTTCTGCTACTGCTTTATATGGTTTTGGGTTAATATTTCATTATATCCATGTTCCAATTATTTTGTTATGTTATTTATGTTCATGATAAGATCATTATGTTAATTGGAACATGGAGCGACCACCCGGGAAAACAGTGCTACCACAAGGGTTTAATGGGACGCCCTTGGCTGATTAATTAGGAAAGCTAGTGGATGACTACCTTACCCGAAAGGGGCAAGGGCAGTAGGGGAGTGGTCAGTGTAGGGAGGTCCTTGGGTTGATTTTGCTGCGATGGTGGTCAGGCGAGGGATTCCTGCACTGGAGCTTCCTATAAACTGTAGCGGGTTTTCTGAAGCTAGTGGAACTTTGTAAAGGCCTCGTAGTGTTACCCTGCCTCGCTTCCTTGGTAGAGGTGTATGGGATTCATGACCCCTTGGCAGATGGGTAACACGGCTTGTGGGTAAAGATGCGCAACCTCTACAGAGTGTAAAACTGGTATACTAGCCGTGCTCACGGTCATGAGTGGCTCGGACCCTCACATGATTAAATTATGGAACCTAAACTCAATTGGTCATATGCATGGCATGGGATTTATTATTAATTTTGTTCTATTATTATTATTATGGTTTGGTATTTACTTACATTTAGTAACTGCTAACAAAATTTGACCAACTTATTAAAAGCAATGCTCAGCTTTAACCCCTATTGTTGATCAGCTTTACACTTCACATGAACTCCCACCTTTGGTGAGTTCATGCAAATTATTACCCACAACTTGTTGAGCGATGAACTTGTGTGAGCTCACCCTTGCTGTCTCACACCCCCCACAGGAGAAGAACATGTGGTTTAAGATGAGCCACACAACGAGGAGTTCGATTCGATCTAGGTGGCGTCTCCCAGTTGACTTTCTGGCACCAAGGATAGATATTAGATCCTGTTATATTTATCTTTTTATTTTTTTGTATGTCTTTCGCTATGTAATAAATACTCTGATTATTGTGACATTTATCTCTATACACTCTGTTATTGTATATGTTGTCTTCTTTGGCACATGTATGAGATGCACCCGGCTTTGTCCCTTAAAGCTCGGGGTGTGACAAATACTTTACATGAGGAAGTACATGTACTATATGCTCGACTGCACCCGGACGTACCATCCGACGCTGCTGCAATGGGAGCCGGACCGTCGGGAACAGCAAATGAAGGACCTGATGAGGACTTGGACCTTTTTAGGCCTCCTCCTTCCATGAACCTTGCTGACGAACGGTCTCCTGCGGCAGGAAATGGAGCAGCAAAGGATGACGAAGACTAGAATAGTATAGTTTAGATACTATACCTATGTAAAATGAGTAATGAAGTCATGTTGTATGCTGGAGTCTGTATAATTACATTTTGGTAATGTAATATGATGGTGTGTGCTGGCATGTTATATTTTTTCCAAATGTTTCTTTGCCTCAGATGCCATCACGGACTCGCGTGCACGACGGTGCGGGGACTTCCCGTGGTCGGGAAGATACTCCTAACCCGCCACCAGTACCACCGACACTGGCCGAGGCTATCACTGCCTTCGTCAATGCCACTGCAGATAATACCCGCTTCTTGCGCGAGATGGTGGGTAATTAGTTCCAGCAGCATGGTGGGAGAGCTCCTCCACAAGGACCGTGTGAAACCTCATATCTGGAATTCTCTGAGACACGTCCCCCCGCTCTTTATTAAAGCAGAAGACCCTCTAGAAGCTGATTAGTGGATAAGAGTAATGGAGCAGAAGTTCGGATTGATCCATTGCACGGAGACATAGAAGCCATTGTTTGCTGCCCAACAACTGAGAGGGTCTGCCAGCACTTGGTGGGAAAATTTTGTAGCAATTCAACCGGTTGGACATCAGGTCACTTGGGAAGAATTCAAGCTAGCATTCCATGAACACTATGTTCCAGAGGGAGTGCTTCACATGAAACAAGAGGAGTTCATTCGACTAAAGCAAGGGGGAGATACTGTAATGCAGCATCTCAACAAGTTTAACCATTTATCCCAGTATGCCATCGACCAAGTGAATACTGATCTGAAGAAAAAGAATTGCTTTATGAGGGGACTTAACAACAGACTTCAACGGAAAATGGCCACCTGCCTGGATCTTACTTACAGTAGAGCTGTCTGCACGACATTAGCCGTAGAAGGTAAGAACATAGGCCATGGAAAATCAAAGGGATTTGGAGGTGACAGGTCTAATCAGGGACCTGAGAAGGGAACCAGGTTGGTGATCCGACCTTTTAATCAGAATCGTTCTTTGCCTCGCCCACCCTCCTATCCGTTCAAGCAGCCTGTTTTCATTCATCCTACCACTGCCCCCACTTCTACAAATCAGTCGAGTGCCCCTGGTGCTCGTTTCCTGGCTCTCCCTAGTTCTTCCACTGGATGCTTTAACTACGGAAAGTCTGGACACTTTATAAAGGATTGTCCGTACCCAAAGCAGAATAAATTCAACACTCAGCAGAACTCTGGGAATTCCAATCAAGGAAAGGGGAACATGGCTAGTACTTCAATAGGCAAAAATGTCAAGAAAACATGACTGATATATTATACTCAAGTGGCAACAACACCGGAGGGCGAGCCGGTCATGATGGGTATGTTCCTTGTTGCCAATCACCCAGCAGTTATTCTCTTTGATTCTGGTGCTTCACATACTTTCATAAGCAAGAATTTCGTGGAAAAGCATTGCATTCCTTGCACTAAATCAATGGAAGGATTTATTATCCATTCACCTGGGGGACAGATATTTACTAAGGAAGTAGCATTCCATATACCAGTAACACTGGCTGAACGGGAATTCCCTACCAACATGATTGTTTTAAAAGGACAAGACATAGATGTAATTCTGTACATGAATTGGTTAGCCCAGCATAAAGCTATCCTCAATACTAATTTAAGGACCATCAAGTTGAGCCATGGCCATGAACAAATTTAGTTGTCCATCCTTGTAGCTGTCCCAGCCAAACTATCTGGACGAGTTTATGAAGCTATGATGCCAGAAATCCAGGATATTCTAGTAGTATGTGAATTCTCGGATGTCTTTCTTGAAGATTTGCCTAGGTTACCTCCACAAAGGGATGTAGAGTTTGTGATTGAACTGAAGCCCGGTACAGCTCGTATTTCTAGAAGGTCGTACCGAATGCCACCTAATGAATTAGCGAAGCTTAAAACTCAAATACAAGACTTGCTTGAGAAGGCATTCATTAGACCCAGTTCATCACCTTGGGGATGTCCAACAATTTTCATCAAGAAGAAGGATCAAACACTTCGAATGTGCATGGACTAGAGACCCCTTAATAAGGTCACTATTAAGAACAAGTACCCTCTTCCCCAGATCGATATCTTATTCGATCAGCTTACTAGAGCTCGGGTATTCTCCAAGATTGACCTCAGGTCAGGTTATCATCAGATCCGTATTCGACCTAAAGATATACCCAAGACCGCATTCACTATGCGGTATGGATTGTTTGAATATCTGGTTATGTCCTTCGGATTGACAAATGCTCCAGCCCACTTCACATATGTAATGAACTCGGTATTTATGCCCGAGTTGGATAAATTTGTGGTGGTCTTCATTGACGACATCTTGATCTATTTCAAAAATGAAGAGGAGCATGCTAAACACTTACGGATCGTGTTAACACGCTTAAGGGAACACCAATTATATGCTATGTTCAGAAAATGCTTGTTTTGGTTGGAGGAAATCCAATTTTTGGGACATGTATTGTCTGCAAATGGGATTGCGGTTGACCCCAGCGAAGTCAAGGATATTCTAGAATGGAAACCGCCAACTACAGTACATCAAGTTCGAAGCTTCCTTGGACTGGCTGGCTATTACCGCAGATTTATTCTGGATTTCTCCAAGATTGTGAAACCTATTACAGGTTTATTGAAGAATGATACAAAGTTTGACTGGCACTGAAGATGTAATGAAGCCTTCGTGCAATTGAAGATATTATTGACCACTGCTCCGGTATTGGCTCAACTGGACATTGAAAAGCCTTTTGATGTGTACTGTGATGCATCAGGCAGTGGACTCGGATGTGTCTTAATGCAGGGGGGCCGAGTCATAGCATATGCTTCAAGACAGTTAAGTTGGCATGAGGAGCACTATCCAACTCATGACTTGGAATTAGCTGCAGTTGTTCATGCCCTCAAGATATGGCGTCATTATCTACTGGGAAATACCTGCCACTTATATACGAATCATAAAGTCTGAAATATATTTTTACCCAGTCAGAACTGAACATGAGGCAGAGAAGATGGCTTGAGCTGATTAAGGATTATGATTTAGAAATCCACTATCACCTAGGAAAAGCCAATGTGGTGGCAGATGCACTGAATCGCAAGGCTTCCTGCCATTGTCTTACAGTGAGGACCTCTAACACCACACTATGCCAAGAAATGGAAAAGTTAAATCTAGGAATGATACAACATGGAACTCTGACCCAATTGAAGCTCGAGTCGGTTCTTCTGCAAAGAATTATTGATGCCCAAAGAAGTGACAAGGGTATGAAACACATTCATGAGAAAATAGAAGCCGGAAAAGCTAAGTGTATTAGAAAAGATGATCAAGGGATAATATGGTTTAATGATCGCATAGTTGTGCCTAAGGATGCTGAGGTCCGCCAGTAAATTTTGGATGAAGCTCATCTTAGTCGATATTCCATTTATCCCGGAAGTACTAAGATGTATCAAGATTTAAAGCAACACTATTGGTGGACAAAAATGAAGATTGAGATTGCACGCTATGTGGCAAGATGTGACACCTGTTGACGTGTCAAAGCAATACATATGAAGACCACTGAACCACTGCAATCTTTGCCCATCCCAACTTGGAAATGGGAGGACATTAGCATGTACTTCATTGTGGGATTACCCAGGACAACTAAATGTTTTGACTCTATTTGGGTTATAATTGACCGGCTTACAAAAATAGCTCATTTTCTGCCAGTCAAGACATATTACCCGGTCATTACTTATGTCCAGATATATATTGCTCACATTCTCAGTTTACACGGAGTTCCAAAGACAATAGTGTCGGATCGCGGACCACAATTTGTATCCAAATTTTGGGAAGAGCTACATAAATCTCTGGGTACTAAGTTGCTCCACAGTTCGGCCTATCATCCTCAAACAAGTGGACAAACTGAGAGAGTAAATCAAATACTTGAAGATATGTTGCGGGCATGTGTCCTGGAGTTTCCGCATAAATGGGATGACGGTTTACCCTTGGCAGAATTTTCGTATAATAATAGTTATCAAGCAAGTATTAAAATGGCACCATTTGAAGCACTGTACGGACGATGGTGCTGTACCCCCTTAAATTGGTCTGAACCTAGAGAAAGGTGGTTCTTCAAGCCTGACATGGTTAAAGAGATGGAAGAAAAGGTCCAATGGATCATACATAACTTGAAAGAGGCACAAGCTCAGCAAAAGAATTATGCGGATAAGAGACGTCAGCCTTTGGTCTTTCAAGTTAATGATCATGTATACTTGAAAGTGTCACCAATGAAGGGTGTGAACCGTTTTGGGGTAAAAGGAAAGTTGGAACCCCGGTATATTGGCCCGTTCCTTATTCTTGAACGATACGGACCAGTGGCATACCGACTTCAACTGCTAGAAACATTGTCTGCAGTGCATAATGTGTTCCATGTATCTGAATTGAAGAAATGCCTTCGGGTTCCGGATCGAACCATTGATGTGGTGGATGTTGAGTTAGAACCAGACTTAACTTATTCAGAACATCCTTGTTGGGGACTTGTTCTCAAATGCTTCGGATTAAGAACAAGGCAACATAAAAAGTGTTAAATGATGAGGTCCTTCGTCCTTCGAAACATTATTTCCCTTCAGGATATAATGTATTCCGGACGAAGGTCACAAATGATATACCCTTCGTAAGTGCGATAAGTTATAACGAAGGACTTATGAGCAACATTAAAAGTAATATAAACACTCAAACTTTATTATCATGTCATTTCTATTTTATTATCGTATATCAATAGAAATGACTTCAAATTACAAGTGTACCTTTGGATTGCAGAAAGACAAAAGTACACGGATGACGCAAAAGTAAAATGCCAGATCCGCGTGAACAGTACGGGAGTACTGTTCATATATTTATAGACGCGGGACGCAGCCCACGTAAAATTACATTCATGTCCATTACATTTGCCAATGACTTATGGAAATCTGTCAAGGCCCAAGTAGTCTTTTCATCTTTAAGTCGGTTCCCCTCTCTGCTATCGCGATGAAGCTTCCCTGCGCACAGCTTCGGCTGTGCGCCATCCTTCGCGGAGCTTGGTAATCAGCCCGTCCTCCATTTTAATCCCCCTTCGTCTGGTTCAGGCTTCGCCCTGACCGTACTTCATGTTCATAATTCTGAGTCCGAAGATACCTGTTCACATGATCCACTTGGAAAACATTGTCAAATCATGTTTTTGAGGACCTTCGGAGGACGAAGGCCCCCAACAGTAGCCCCTCGCAATATTAATTTGTTAATGATAAATTCAGATTGTGATATGGACGAAGGCCTTGAGCCGAAGGTCCGAAAAAACACCTTCCCTTTGCTAGAATAGCAACATTCACTGACAAGCGGGGTCTTTCAATTTTCGACGCCCTGGGGGTATAAATAAGATCATACCGCAAACTTATTTGGTACGCACTCTTGCCATCTGCTTCGGCCCACTAAATTTTTAGCTTTTGTGCACTAAGATTTGCTGATCTTTTTGATTTTGAAGCTTTGGCCTTGAAAATAGTTTTTTAGCGTTTCCGAAGATGCCTGAAGGTAAGAAGATCCCTGTTGAGACGAAGCTGAGTCTCGACGAAGAGAAGAACTTGGGGTTCCTTATAGCGATGGCGGAGACCAATACGGAGAAAATCACCAAGGAGATTCTTGAAGGTTTGTCCGAAGATACTGGTGACAGCGACAGTTATGATGTAGAAAGTGGTGGGGAAGAGTCCGAAGATCGACCATGGCGGCCAAGTCACACGGTTTTCGGGAAAACCACTATTAAGCAGAATCATATTGATAATATGAGGGGGAGGTATTTTCGAGATATATCCATTGTGAGGGTTGATGCTGGAGAAAAGACTTCTCCCACCCCCGAAGAAGATGAAGTCGTAATCTTCCGAAGCTTTCTCAAGGCTGGGCTTCGATTCCCCTTAAGCAACTTTGTTGTTGAAGTCCTGAAGACATTTCAAGTCTACCTTCATCAAATCACTCCCGAAGCTATCATAAGAATGGGGATGTTTGTCTGGGCTGCGAGAAGCCAAGGTTTAGAACCAAATGCTAAAAGCTTTTGCAACATTCATGAGTTGTTATATGAGACGAAGCCCTGGGGGAAAGAACAATATCACAACAACTTTGGGTGTTACAGCTTCGGTGCCCGCTCCGGGTCAAGCCGCCCTGTGCCGACCTTTCGGAAGAGGTGGCCCGGAGCCTGGATGACTGAATGGTTCTATGTAAAGAATGACTTAACGGCGCAAGAAGATGTCAAGAGTATCATTATGCGTCCCATCTGGCAACGCTTCGGACTTCGAAGGCCGAAGGTTGAAATGGATGAAGCAGCCGAGGAATGCCAAAGAGCCTTCGGCGTAGTCTGCTCTTTTATTGGGACAAGAGACTTGATTCAAGAACATATTGCCTTCAGGGTGTGGCCACTTGCAGGAAAGTGGGAAATGCCGAAGGAGACCATCAAAGAGTCCGACGAAGGCGGACTGGTCAGACTGAAATACACATTCAAATACGGGGATAAATTTGTTGAACCTGATGACGACTGGTTGAAAAACATTGAAACATTAAGTGACGAACTGCTTGGGGTGTACTCGAAGGCCGAGAACACTGCGTTATCAGCAGCCTTCGGGGGCCGAAAGAAGAAAAGGCTCAACCGGGTATTTGACGCAGTCGGGTTTGTCTACCCTTGAAAGGGAAATGTGCCCTTGGGCCATTTCTAAGTATTTTGGTGATTTAGTGCCCAACACAGGTGCCTAATTGCAAAATGGTGGACAAAGTACAAATCAAGGATAAAGGTATGTTTCTAAGCCTTAGTACATTGGTTTTGTGTACTAATATACTTGTCTAAGTGCTAGAAACAGAAAGAAGAAGAAAATAGAAGAGGAGAAAAGACTTGACTGTGTGCTGCCAAGTCTCAGCTCGGTCTGGGGCACCGGACTGTCCGGTGTGCACCGGACAGTGTCCGGTGCACCAGACAGACTCCGCGCGAACAGGCCGCTCTCGGGAATTCGCCGACGGCGTACGGCTAAAATTCACCGGACTGTCCGGTGTGCACCGGACTGTCCGGTGAGCCAACGGTCGGCCGGGCCAACGGTCGGCCGCGCAATCTGCGCGGGACACGTGGCCGAGCCAACGGTCGGATGCCGGCACCGGACTGTCCGGTGTGCACCGGACATGTCCGGTGCGCCAACGGCTCCAACTCCGCCAACGTCGGCTTCGCCAAATAAGGAAGGGAATCGGGCACCGGACAGTGTCCGGTGTGCACCGGACTGTCCGGTGCCCCCGTCGACAGAAGGCAAGGATGGCCTTCTAAAATTGCTCTCAACGGCTCCTAGCTGCCTTGGGGCTATAAAAGGGGCCCCTAGGCGCATGGAGCAGACACACAAGCAACTCTTGAGCATTCTTGATCATCCACATTTAGTCTTTGCGCATTCGTTTGTGATTCTAAGAGATTCGAGCTCCGTTCTAGTGAGAACTTTGAGAAAGTCTTGTGAGCTCGATTCTTGGCCGTGTGTGTGCGCATTTCGCTGTGGTTTTGTGTGTGTTGCTTCCCTCCCTTACTCTGTGCTTCTTGTGATCATATACTTGTAAGGGCAAGAGACTCCAATTTGTGGAGATTCCTTGCAAACGGGATAGTGAAAAGCAAAGCAAAACACCGTGGTATTCAAGTGGGTCTTTGGACCGCTTGAGAGGGGTTGATTGCAACCCTCGTCCGTTGGGACGCCACAACGTGGAGTAGGCAAGCGTTGGTCTTGGCCGAACCACGGGATAAACCACTGTGTCAACTCTGTGATCAATCTCTTGTGGTATTGTGTTTTGTTGAGACTTCTCTTTTAGCCACTTGGCAATTATTGTGCTAACACATAACAAGTTTTTGTGGCTTAAGTTTTAAGTTTCACAGGATCACCTATTCACCCCCCCCTCTAGGTGCTCTCAATTGGTATCGGAGCCGTTCTCTTCACAAAGGGACTAACCGCCCGAAGAGATGGATCCTAAGGGGAAGGGTATCGTGATCAACGACAAAGAGAAGGAATCCTTCGTCAACGAGCCGAAGGACGACAAGCCTACCGACTCCGGCTCGGGTCATAGACGGAAGGAAGGGAAGAAGAAGAAGACAAGGCGCATCAAGGAGATCATCTACTACGATGATAGTGATGAGTCTACTTCTTCCCAAAAGGACGACGACAACGACTACAAAAAGACGGTCAATTCGAACTTTTCATTTGATTATTCTCGTATTCAACATAGTTCGAATTCGCATTTGCTTTCCATTCCTCTTGGCAAACCTCCACACTTCGATGGGGAGGACTACGGATTTTGGAGTCACAAAATGCGTAGTCACTTATTTTCTCTCCATCCAAGCATATGGGAGATTGTGGAGAATGGAATGAAATTTGATAGCTCGGATAGCCCTATGCTTATAAATGAACAAATTCATAGAAATGCACAAGCTACTACTGTTCTCTTAGCATCTTTGTGCAGGGAAGAATACAATAAGGTGAGCGGCTTGGACAATGCCAAGCAGATATGGGACACCCTCAAGATCTCTCACGAGGGGAACGACATCACCATGCTCACCAAGATGGAGTTGGTGGAGGGCGAGCTTGGACGATTCGCCATGATAAGGGGAGAGGAGCCAACTCAGACGTACAACCGGCTCAAGACCCTTATCAACAAAATAAGGAGCTACGGAAGCACGCGTTGGACGGATCACGACGTCGTCCGCCTAATGCTCAGGTCCTTTACCGTTCTTGATCCTCATCTCGTAAACAATATTCGTGAGAATCCCAGGTACACGATGATGACGCCCGAGGAAGTACTTGGAAAATTCGTAAGCGGGCGGATGATGATCAAGGAGGCAAGATACGTCGACGAAGCGTTGAACGGTCCGATCAACGAGCCGCAACCCCTCACTCTCAAGGCAACACGAAGTAAGGAGGCGCTACCTAGCAAGGTGGCACAGATTGAGGCGGCCGGACTCAATGATGAAGAGATGGCTCTCATCATCAAGAGATTCAAGACGGCGCTAAATGGTCGCAAGGGGCAGCCAAGCAAGACCAAGACAAAGGGGAAGCGTTCATGCTTCAAATGCGGTAAGCTTGGTCATTTCATTGCTAACTGTCCCGATAATGAAAGTGACCAGGAAAAGGGGAACAAGAGGGAGAAGAAGAAGGCATACAAGAAGGCAAAGGGCGAGGCACATCTAGGAAAGGAGTGGGATTCGGATTGCTCCTCCTCCGACTCTGACAGTGAAGGACTCGCTGCCACCGCCTTCAACAAGTCTTCCCTCTTCCCCAACGAGCGTCTCACATGCCTTATGGCAAGGGAGAAGAAGGTGAGTACTCAAGACTCCACTTATGCTTCTTCTAGTGATAGTGAGTCTAGTGATGATGATGACATAGATTATTCATGCTTATTCAAGGGATTAGATAGATCTAAAATTAATAAGATTAATGAGTTGATTGATGCTTTGAATGACAAGAATAGATTACTAGAAAAACAAGAGGATCTTTTATATGAGGAGCATGATAAATTTGTTAGTGCACAAAATTCTCTTGCTCTAGAAATTAAAAGAAATGAAATGCTCTCTAGTGAACTATCTACTTGTCATGAAACCATTTCTTCTTTACAAGGTGTTAACAATGATTTAAATGCTAAATTAGAAGTAGCAAATAAATCTAATTCTTGTGTAGAACATGTTATGATTTGCACTAGGTGTAAGGATTTTGATGTTAACGCTTGTAGTGAACACTTAGTTTCAATTTCAAAGCTAAATGATGAAGTGGCTAGTCTTAATGCCCAACTTAAGACTAGCAAGAGTGAAGTTGATAAAATAAAATTTGCAAGGGATGCCTACACGGTTGGTAGACACCCCTCAATTAAGGATGGTCTTGGCTTCAAGAAAGAGGCTAAGAACTTAACCAGCCATAAGGCTCCCATCTTCGTCAAGGAGAAAGGGAAGGCCCCTATGGCTAGTAGTGCTAAAAAGAACCATGCTTTCTTGTACCATGATAGGAGACATGCTAGAAATGCTTATAATGATTTTGATTCATATGTTTATGATTCACATGCCATGTTTGCTTCTAGTTCTTCTTATAAGCATGATAGAGATATGTGTAGGAGAGATGTTGTGCATATGCCTAGGAGAAATTTTGCTCATGTTCCTAGAAAAGTTGAGAACAAACCTTCTACCATTTATTATGCTTGTAATGCTCCCTTTGCTATTTGTAGAAAGGGTAAGAAGGTAATTGCTAGGAAGTTAGGGGCAAGATGCAAGGGAGATAAAACTTGCATTTGGGTCCCTAAGGATATTTGTGCTAACCTTGTAGGACCCAACATGAGTTGGGTACCTAAGACCCAAGCCTAAATTTGCCTTGCAGGTTTATGCATCCGGGGGCTCAAGCTGGATTATCGACAGCGGATGCACAAACCATATGACGGGGGAGAAGAAGATGTTCACCTCCTACGTCAAAAATAAGGATTCCCAAGATTCAATTATATTCGGTGATGGGAATCAAGGCAAGGTAAAAGGGTTAGGTAAAATTGCAATTTCTAATGAGCATTCTATCTCTAATGTATTTTTAGTGGAGAGTCTTGGATATAATTTGCTATCTGTTAGTCAATTATGTCATATGGGATATAACTGTCTATTTACAAATGTAGATGTGTCTGTCTTTAGAAGAAGTGATGGTTCACTAGCTTTTAAGGGTGTATTAGACGGCAAACTTTATTTAGTAGATTTTGCAAAAGAAGAGGCCGGTCTAGATGCATGCTTAATAGCTAAGACTAGCATGGGCTGGCTGTGGCATCGCCGCTTAGCACATGTGGGGATGAAGAACCTTCACAAGCTTCTAAAGGGAGAACACGTGATAGGTCTAACCAATGTTTATTTCGAAAAAGATAGACCTTGTGCAGCTTGTCAAGCAGGTAAACAAGTGGGAGGAGCGCATCACAGCAAGAATGTGATGACCACATCAAGACCCCTGGAGCTGCTACATATGGACCTCTTCGGACCCGTCGCCTATCTAAGCATAGGAGGAAGTAAGTATGGTTTAGTTATTGTTGATGACTTTTCCCGCTTCACTTGGGTGTTCTTTTTGCAGGATAAGTCTGAAACCCAAGGGACCCTCAAGCGCTTCCTCAGGAGAGCTCAAAATGAGTTTGAGCTCAAGGTGAAGAAGATAAGGAGCGACAACGGGTCCGAGTTCAAGAACCTTCAAGTGGAGGAGTTCCTTGAGGAGGAAGGGATCAAGCACGAGTTCTCCACTCCCTACACACCACAGCAAAATGGTGTGGTAGAGAGGAAGAACAGGACGCTAATCGATATGACGAGGACTATGCTTGGAGAATTCAAGACCCCCGAGTGCTTTTGGTCGGAAGCCGTGAACACGGCTTGCCACGCCATCAACAGGGTCTACCTTCACCGCCTCCTCAAGAAGACTTCGTACGAGCTACTAACCGGTAACAAACCCAATGTATCTTACTTTCGTGTGTTTGGGAGCAAATGCTACATTCTAGTGAAGAAGGGTAGAAATTCTAAGTTTGCTCCCAAAGCTGTAGAAGGGTTTTTATTAGGTTATGATTCAAATACAAAGGCGTATAGGGTCTTCAACAAATCATCGGGTTTGGTTGAAGTCTCTAGCGACGTTGTATTTGATGAGACTAATGGCTCTCCAAGAGAGCAAGTTGTTGATTGTGATGATGTAGATGAAGAAGATGTTCCGACGGCCGCTATACGAACCATGGCGATTGGAGACGTTCGGCCACAGGAACAATATGAACGAGATCAACCTTCTTCCTCAACCACGGTGCATCCCCCAACTCAAGACGATGAACAGGTTCATCAAAAGGAGGCGTGTGATCAAGGGGGAGCACAAGATGATCACGTGATGGAGGAAGAAACGCAACCGGCACCTCCAACCCAAGTTCGAGCAATGATTCAAAGGGATCATCCCGTCAACCAAATTCTAGGCGACATTAGCAAGGGAGTAACTACTCGGTCTCGACTAGTTAATTTTTGTGAACATTACTCTTTTGTCTCCTCTATTGAGCCTTTCAGGGTAGAGGAGGCCTTGCTAGATCCGGATTGGGTGTTGGCCATGCAGGAGGAACTTAACAACTTCAAGCGCAATGAAGTTTGGACGCTGGTGCCTCGTCCCAAGCAAAATGTTGTGGGAACCAAGTGGGTGTTCCGCAACAAACAGGACGAGCACGGGGTGGTGACAAGGAACAAGGCTCGACTTGTGGCAAAAGGTTATGCCCAAGTCGCAGGTTTGGACTTTGAGGAGACCTTTGCTCCTGTGGCTAGGCTAGAGTCCATTCGTATCTTGCTAGCATATGCCGCTCACCATTCTTTCAGGTTGTACCAAATGGATGTGAAGAGCGCTTTCCTCAACGGGCCAATAAAGGAGGAGGTGTACGTGGAGCAACCCCCTGGCTTCGAGGATGAACGGTACCCCGACCACGTGTGTAAGCTCTCTAAGGCGCTCTATGGACTTAAACAAGCCCCAAGAGCATGGTATGAATGCCTTAGAGATTTCTTAATTGCTAATGCTTTCAAGGTTGGGAAAGCCGATCCAACTCTTTTCACTAAGACATGTGATGGTGATTTGTTTGTGTGCCAAATTTATGTCGATGACATAATATTTGGTTCTACTAACCAAAAGTCTTGTGAAGAGTTTAGCAGGGTAATGACGCAGAAATTCGAGATGTCGATGATGGGCGAGTTGACCTACTTCCTTGGGTTCCAAGTGAAGCAACTCAAGGACGGAACCTTCATCTCCCAAACGAAGTACACGCAAGACTTGCTGAAGCGGTTTGGGATGAAGGATGCCAAGCCCGCAAAGACTCCGATGGGGACCGACGGACACACCGACCTCAACAAAGGAGGTAAGTCCGTTGATCAAAAGGCATACCGGTCAATGATAGGGTCATTACTTTACTTATGTGCTAGTAGACCGGATATTATGCTTAGCGTATGCATGTGTGCTAGATTTCAATCCGATCCTAAGGAGTGTCACTTAGTGGCGGTGAAGCGAATTCTTAGATATTTAGTCGCTACGCCTTGCTTCGGGATCTGGTATCCAAAGGGGTCTAACTTTGACTTAATTGGGTACTCAGATTCCGACTATGCTGGATGTAAGGTCGATAGGAAGAGTACATCGGGGACGTGCCAATTCTTAGGAAGGTCCCTGGTGTCATGGAATTCTAAGAAACAAACCTCCGTTGCCCTATCCACCGCTGAGGCCGAGTATGTTGCCGCAGGACAGTGTTGTGCGCAACTACTTTGGATGAGGCAAACCCTCAGGGACTTTGGCTACAATCTGAGCAAAGTCCCACTCCTATGTGATAATGAGAGTGCTATCCGAATAGCGGAAAATCGTTGAGCACAGTCGCACAAAGCACATTGACATCCGGCATCACATTTTGAGAGACCACCAGCAAAAGGGAGATATCGAAGTGTTTTATGTTAGCACCGAGAACCAGCTAGCCGATATCTTTACCAAGCCTCTAGATGAAAAGACCTTTTGCAGGTTGCGTAGTGAGCTAAATGTCTTAGATTCGCGGAACTTGGATTGAATTGTAGCATACATGTATTTATGCCTTTGATCATGTCCATTCTGCATTTTGTTGCTTATTATGGTGCTCAAGTTGTACAAACACTCCCTGGACCTCACAAGTCCGTTGCAAAGTGATGCACATGTTTAGGGGGAGATGTGTTACAACTTGACCCTTTGAGACAAACCATATGCTTGAGTTTGCTTGTTTTAGTCTCAAAGGAGAATTGAAAGGGAAAAGGTGGACTTGGACCATAAAAGACTTCCACTGCACTCCGATGAGAGGGTAACTCATTCCAAGTCCATCTCATGAACTCTTATTGCCATTTGCTCTAAATTGAAGATTTTGGTGAGGCAATGGGGTTAGAGGGCCAAGATTTATCCCGTTTTGGTGCTTGATGCCAAAGGGGGAGAAAATAAAGGCCAAAGCAATAAATGGATCAGCTACCACTTGAGAGATTTTGAAAATAGTAGAATAGAGCTTTTGGTTTGTCAAAACTCTTTTGTTGTCTCTCTTGTCAAAAGTTGGTTTCTTGTGGGGAGAAGTATTGATTATGGGAAAAAGTGGGAGTTTTTGAAATCTTTGATCAATCTCTTTTGGAATGACTCTCTTTATGCTTCAACATGTGTGTTTAACTTAGAGACAGAGATTTGAGTTTGATTTACAAAAACAAACCAAGTGGTGGCAAAGGATGATCCATATATGCCAAAATTGATTCAAAATAAATTTAAGTTTTATTTGAAGTGTTTTTGTACTTGCTCTACATGCTTTATGTTGTGTTGGCATAAATCACCAAAAAGGGGGAGATTGAAAGGGAAATGTGCCCTTGGGCCATTTCTAAGTATTTTGGTGATTTAGTGCCCAACACAGGTGCCTAATTGCAAAATGGTGGACAAAGTACAAATCAAGGATAAAGGTATGTTTCTAAGCCTTAGTACATTGGTTTTGTGTACTAATATACTTGTCTAAGTGCTAGAAACAGAAAGAAGAAGAAAATAGAAGAGGAGAAAAGACTTGACTGTGTGCTGCCAAGTCTCAGCTCGGTCTGGGGCACCGGACTGTCCGGTGTGCACCGGACAGTGTCCGGTGCGCCAGACTGACTCCGCGCGAACAGGCCGCTCTCGGGAATTCGCCGACGGCGTACGGCTAAAATTCACCGGACTGTCCGGTGTGCACCGGACTGTCCGGTGAGCCAACGGTCGGCCGGGCCAACGGTCGGCCGCGCAATCTGCGCGGGACACGTGGCCGAGCCAACGGTCGGATGCCGGCACCGGACATGTCCGGTGCGCCAACGGCTCCAACTCCGCCAACGTCGGCTTCGCCAAATAAGGAAGGGAATCGGGCACCGGACAGTGTCTGGTGTGCACCGGACTGTCCGGTGCCCCCGTCGACAGAAGGCAAGGATGGCCTTCTAAAATTGCTCTCAACGGCTCCTAGCTGCCTTGGGGCTATAAAAGGGGCCCCTAGGCGCATGGAGCAGACACACAAGCAACTCTTGAGCATTCTTGATCATCCACATTTAGTCTTTGCGCATTCGTTTGTGATTCTAAGAGATTCGAGCTCCGTTCTAGTGAGAACTTTGAGAAAGTCTTGTGAGCTCGATTCTTGGCCGTGTGTGCGCATTTCGCTGTGGTTTTGTGTGTGTTGCTTCCCTCCCTTACTCTGTGCTTCTTGTGATCATATACTTGTAAGGGCAAGAGACTCCAATTTGTGGAGATTCCTTGCAAACGGGATAGTGAAAAGCAAAGCAAAACACCGTGGTATTCAAGTGGGTCTTTGGACCGCTTGAGAGGGGTTGATTGCAACCCTCGTCCGTTGGGACGCCACAACGTGGAGTAGGCAAGCGTTGGTCTTGGCCGAACCACGGGATAAACCACTGTGTCAACTCTGTGATCAATCTCTTGTGGTATTGTGTTTTGTTGAGACTTCTCTTTTAGCCACTTGGCAATTATTGTGCTAACACATAACAAGTTTTTGTGGCTTAAGTTTTAAGTTTCACAGGATCACCTATTCACCCCCCCCTTCTAGGTGCTCTCAACCCTGACTATCACTATCCGGTGTCGGGTCGCAAAAGAAAAAATACTTCTCCTGCGACAGAAGCTACCACGAGTGCCACTAGCGAGCCAGCGCCGCAAAGGAAAAAGATAAAGGTGCTCACCCACCGAGCGCGTTTTATTGAGCCGGCCACAGTGCCAGAATTTATTGGTGAAGTCTCTTTGGCCTCTGAAGCTACAGAACCAGCTCCAGTGCCGAAGATGGAAGAAAAGACTGAAGCGCCTTCAGCAGAAAAAGCAGAGAAACCGAAGATTGTAGAGCCAAAAATATCGGAAATCTTAAGTCCTTCAGCAAATGTCGAAACATTGAAAAATCAAAAGGGCCCGTCGGTGACCCCGAAAAGAAAAAGAATGGTGAACGTGCTAGATGTTTTGGAGACAATTAAGTCTTCAAGCACAACTCCAAAGAAGACTATTGAAGTTGCTGAAGTGTCTACCGAAGCTGTAATTGCCGAAGCTTCGAAACAACAACCTGAAACCGAAGCTGGGCCTTCAGAGCCCACCAAGGAACAATCTTTGGAAACAAAAATATCAGAACCAATTTTGGTTGAAGAAATTGACACTGCCGCCCCCGAAGCTCCTGCCAGCATATGCGATTACATCGTACGACATGCTTCGGGGAAGAAATTATCTGAAGAAGAGACTTACGAAGCCAACTACTATGCCAGAGAGCTAAAATATCCGAAGGGGGCAGTAGTGTTTAATGGGACAAATGAAGATGACTTTCTGTACTGCCTTCCTGATAATAAAGAACTATTTGTCTGCCGAGAAATGGCTAGAAGTATGGGGTTCCCGATGCTCGAAGCTGGATTATGTGCTATGACAAAGGAGGATCTCGCGGACAGTCTTGCGTACAATAGCCTAAAGGTATGAGAATTAGACGCTTGAGAAAATTTTTTAATACATAATTCATTCTTTTATTCTTATATGGATTCTTTTTCGTATAGGGCTTAATCCTAAGCAACGCATTAAGAGCACAAAAGAGTGCCGAAGATGAGAGCTATGAAATTGCGTTCAACAATTTACGTTCAGAAGTTATTAAACTGAGAAGCGAAGCTCTAGAAAAAGATAAAATTCTGCTTACATTAGTAGACAAAATAAAAAAGGACGAAGCTGCTGCAAAGGTTCAGGCCGAAGCTCAGAGACGCGAAATTAAAGATCTCCAGAAGCAATTGGCCCGGGCGAAAGAAGAATGCATACTTGAAGAAACAAGACGGGAATGCAGCGACCAATGGGCTGATCATTTGGAAGCAACCGTGGAAGAGCTTCGGTCTTCTAAGAAAAAATGCTACGAAAAATCCATGGAATGCGTAAAGAAAATTAAAACCAGCTTCGCCAGTGTGGGCGCATTTTCCAGTGAAGAGAATTTCTCAAGAGGCAATCCCGAAGGTCCAATAGAATGGATCAGTCACGAAGCAGAGGCCTTCGAGGAAATCCTGAGTAGCCGCGGTGACATCTGCGCTTTTTCGGGCGCCAGGGGAGTTGCTACTGTCTTGGAGAAGAAAGGTTGTGAACATGTAAAATCTTTAGCTAAGTCCGAAGCTGCCTTATCCTCCGAAGACATCAAAGACCCCTCGGCCGAAGCAAGCATGATTGGTGGCAAATTCTTTACTGATGTCTGGGACAACGGCGGCCGAGAAATGGCGCAAGAAATTATTCAAAGGAGTGAAAAAGGCATCCATGATGCTAGGAAAGTGACAGAAGTTGCCGAAGGGCAAATAGGTATTAATTAGTCGCTCTTATTGTGTTGTAATTTTTATTTCAAACTTTGCTCGCGGTTTGTAATAGTAATGCAAAAATATTCTCTTCCCTCAGAACCTGCTGGATCGTCTGTTGACCCTCACCCAAAAGAGGATGACGAAATCAAACAAATGGCCGAAGCTATCATGGATAAAGTTGTTGAACAACTTCTAAATGAGGCTGCCGAAGTAGTATTAAGAGAAGACTAGGTGTTATTAGAAAAAACATTTGAAGTGTGATCTATGTAATATTTTGTACATTTGAATGTAATATACAAGTCTCTTTTCATTATTCAATTCTTTACGATGCATGAAATTCTACATACATACCATTTTTGAGCCTTCGGCGAAAAAACACCTTCCCTTCTTTTCATGCTTCGTGAAGAAGACATTCTCCGTTAAAACTATTCTGATGACTTACGTCCACGCTTCGTGAAAACATTCTCCGAAGCTGTGCAATTTCGATATTACTCTGATGAAGCACGTCCATGCTTTGTGAAAACATTCTCCGAAGCTGTATTCCGAAGATTATCATTGTATTCCCTCGTGACTTTACACAATTTTCACTTTCTCAAAGCGTCCTTTCGAAGGTTGATACTGTGTCCCCTTCTTTTGCCATATGCAACATGATGTATGATGCTTATGCTATGCAAAATGATGTGATGATGTTATGTTATGCAAATGACGTTTGTTCCGAAGATACACACAAAATATATTTGTAAGCTCTGCATTCCCTTAGGAACGTCTTTGGAGCTTCTTTGCCTTTTACTTAGGCGGTATCAGCGTTGACTTTTCGCTGTAAGCTCTGCATTCCCTTAGGAACGTCTTTGGAGCTTCTTCGCCTTTTACTTTAGGCGGTATCAGCGTTGACTTTTCGCTGTATGCTCTGCATTCCCTTAGGAACGTCTTTGGAGCAAAAAACTTACACTGCGCTCCCTTTGGAACGGCTTTTTGTAACTTCGGCAACTTACTCTGCGTTCCTTAGAACGACTTTTTGTTGCTTCGAAGGATTTTTAATAATTCGAAGGTCCTCCTTGTTACCGCAAATTTCTAAGCTTCAGCAACTTAAGCCTGTGGAGAAGATAGGTTTTCCTGATAACCAACCACGAAACTATTACATGAAAACTGAAATGTTCTTTATTACACAGAAAATAGAACTAAACGGAAAAGACTACTATCAAAGTAGGATATTTGTCAATAAATGTGCTTCGACTCTGGCACAGTACTATTGACTGTGCGGGCTTCAGATTGCTCTCTGAGATCCCTTTGGTGCGGAACATATTGGCTCCCTTCTGGCTGTTGGCCTTGTTGCAGCGAAGGTGGGGGCGGGGGCTGTTGCCATGAAGCTTGAGGTTGACTCGCCGAAGCTACGGAAACTGCAGGGTGGTTGCCCACATATTCCGGGATGTAAGGCTGATGGTACGAAGCAGTATGCATGACCTGCTTCGGCTGGCCCTGTTGCGCTACAGCTTCTGCTAGCTCCTTTTGTTTCTGGATGGTAACATGGCACATCCTGGTGGTATGGCCCTTGTTTTCACCACAGAATAAGCAAAATACCCTCCTTGGTTGATCTCCAAATCTTCCGCCGAAGCCCCTGGCGCCTCTGCCTCTTGGAGCTGGTGGCCGGAAGAAAGTTTGCTGTTGCCCCGAAGCCTGTGAGGAGCTCTGCGGTCTGTTCTGCTGACTCCCCTTATCATCATTTTGAGTGGAGTTGTGGATGGACCTGACATGCCTCGGATAAAATCTTCCTCCGAAGCCCCTGGTCATTTCAGAAAATCTGAAAGCCTCCTCCCTTCTTTGGCGAAAGTCATTGTCGGCACGAATGTACTCGTCCATCTTTTGGAGCAGCTTCTCCAGAGTCTGAGGAGGCTTCCTAGCAAAGTATTGAGCTGCAGGTCCAGGACGAAGCCCCTTGATCATGGCTTCGATGACAATTTCATTGGGCACCGTTGGTGCTTGCGCCCTCAAACGCAAGAACCTTCTGACATACGCCTGAAGGTATTCTTCATGATCCTGAGTGCACTGGAACAAGGATTGAGCAGTGACCGGCTTCGTCTGAAATCCTTGAAAGCTGGTTAACAACATATCCTTCAGCTTCTGCCATGAAGTGATCGTTCCTGGCCGAAGGGAGGAATACCAAGTCTAAGCAACACTCCTGACGGCCATAACGAAAGACTTTGCCATGACTGCAGCATTGCCACCATACGAAGACACTGTTGCTTCGTAACTCATCAAGAACTGCTTCGGGTCTGAATGGCCATCAAACATGGGAAGCTGGGGTGGCTTATAGGACGGAGGCCAAGGTGTAGCCTGCAGCTCAGCGGACAGAGGAGAAGCATCACCGAAAACAAAATTTCCATGATGGAAATTGTCATACCAGTCATCTTCGTTGAAGAAGCCCTCCTGACGAAGGTCTTTTTGTTGAGGCCTTCGGTCTTGCTCATCGTGGGTAAGATGACGGACTTCTTCCGAAGCTTCGTCTATCTGCCTTTGCAGCTCAGCTAGCCTGGCCATCTTTTCTTTTTTCCTCTGCACCTGTTGATGAAGCATCTCCATATCTCTGATCTCTTGGTCTAGTTCATCCTCCTGAAGCGTCGGGCTGACGGCCTTCCTCTTCTGGCTTCGGGCCTCCCGAAGAGAGACGGTCTCCTGGTTGGGGTCCAGCGGTTGCAGTGCTGCAGCCCCAGTCGCTGAAGCTTTCTTCGGTGCCATAGCGAGGGTCTATAGCTTCCGAAGGTGTTCGAAAAACTCGAAATGGAAGTGAGTTCACCGGAGGTGGGCGCCAATGTTGGGGACTTGTTCTCAAATGCTTCGGATTAAGAACAAGGCAACATAAAAAGTGTTAAATGATGAGGTCCTTCGTCCTTCGAAACATTATTTCCCTTCAGGATATAATGTATTCCGGACGAAGGTCACAAATGATATACCCTTCGTAAGTGCGATAAGTTATAACGAAGGACTTATGAGCAACATTAAAAGTAATATAAACACTCAAACTTTATTATCATGTCATTTCTATTTTATTATCGTATATCAATAGAAATGACTTCAAATTACAAGTGTACCTTCGGATTGCAGAAAGACAAAAGTACACGGATGACGCAAAAGTAAAATGCCAGATCCGCGTGAACAGTACGGGAGTACTGTTCATCTATTTATAGACGCGAGACGCAGCCCACGTAAAATTACATTCATGTCCATTACATTTGCCAATGACTTATGGAAATCTGTCAAGGCCCAAGTAGTCTTTTCATCTTTAAGTCGGTTCCCCTCTCTGCTATCGCGACGAAGCTTCCCTGCGCACAGCTTCGGCTGTGCGCCATCCTTCGTGGAGCTTGGTAATCAGCCTGTCCTCCATTTTAATCCCCCTTCGTCTGGTTCAGGCTTCGCCCTGACCGTACTTCATGTTCATAATTCTGAGTCCGAAGATACCTGTTCACATGATCCACTTGGAAAACATTGTCAAATCATGTTTTTGAGGACCTTCGGAGGACGAAGGCCCCCAACAATCCTATTCGAGTTTTGGATCAGAAGGACAGGATCACCCGAAAAAGGACTCTTAAATTCAATAAGGTACAATGGAACCAACATACGGAAGATGAAGCCACCTGGGAGACTCAAGACTTCTTGGACAAGAATTTTCCTTGGTTTTTAGCTTCATGTAACCTGTAAGATATGTACATTTGATTGTAAAAGAGAAATAAACCCCATACCACCCCTGCCTTGTAGGACAATTAAGGAAATAAAGATGTGACGTGTTTCCTTTTCCATTACTTACGCTAGGACCTTAAATCTCGGGACGAGATTATTTTATGGGGGGAAGGATGTAACACCCCTGGTGTTACTGGCACTAAAACTTGAGCATAACATCATGTGCATTGACATTTCATGTTGCTTGTCACACCTAGAATGCATTCACTAGGTAAAATTTTTCAAACAAGTTGTGATGATGTGACTTGAAGAGTGTTCAACCTAGAGTAGGGTACTTAACCCTGGAAATAAGGCTCATGGATGAAAGTGAAGCCCAACTAAGTAAAAATCTCAAAGTCATTAGAAATGTTCACAAGATATCAAAGTTGATGGACTTTGGTGGCACCAAAACCTTAAAGTACTCAAAACCCTAAAAGAAACCCTAAGAAAACCCTAATTGAAACCCTAGGGGGTTAAATGTAAATTATAGGCACTTTTGGACCAAAGTGAAAATATCAAAGTGATAGAACACCATAAACTAAGTAACATTCATATTGGAGAATTTGCAAGTTGACTGATGAGATTTGGACTTATTTGCAAAAGGGTCACATGAGCATTATGTGACTAAGTCTGAAAATTCAGTGAATTGAAGCCAACTTTGGAGCTCTATATCTCTAAGTCTATAAGGAATTTTCCCTAGGTCAACACATCAAATTTGTAGAGCCATGATAGGGGTATAACTTTGCTTAAGTGACTGAGCCTTGATGCTGTACAAAAATTGGAGTAAAATCGACAGAAAGTTTGGCTGTCAGTCAAGTCAGAAGACTGAATTGTGACTGACATTGAACACTGAAGAACTTTGGAGTGGATTTGAGCTTAATCCAGTAAGCAAATGGCCAGGGTTTCTATAGTCGAATTGTATCTGGATTATAGGGCAAGAACTTTGTTACAGAGGGATTGACAAGTTACCACACATAAATCACAGATCAAAGCCTAGCAAATTGCTCTGCCAGACACTCTGAATGGGGTGTCCCATTGTACAGTGAACTGAAAAAGATCTTCAGATGCAGTGTATCGCGCCGCCGGTGAACTCCTCACCACGATCCTCGCCGGTGCTGCGATTCGTGCTCGGTGGAGTGCAGATAACTACGCAGGGAAAGAAATATCGCGCTGGAGATGAACTTGGGGCACTGTTTCGCCCTATCGCCATGCCCACTTGCCCGACGACGTGGCCTCGTGACCATCGCCGTCGTGCCGCCGTTCCTCGTGGTTATGCCACACCGTAGGCAATCTTACCACGTCGCAATTGATCACAGTAGACAACCCATCTATCGCATAAGGCCTTGCCACAGTGGCCGCCACGATCACCCGCGCCAGTACACTTCTCCTCTCTCCGGTCTCTAGCGCTTCCCTTCCAAATTTGGAGCGGCCGCTCAAAGACTCTATAAATTGATGCCCCAGCCTGCTCCGCTAAGTAATTGTGCACCCAGTGAACCAGCCCTCACCTCCAATCGTCCCCAAAGCTCCCCAATTTTAGATTTCCCCCAATTCTGTTCTCTACGCCACCACGAACCACCGCACCGTGGCCAGCTCTTTGCAGGTCCGTTCATACCCTCCTCGCTCTCAATTCAACACCCTTGTGTGCTATGGATGCTTATCGGCCCAGCCAATTGAACTAGACCATGTTAGATCACCGGGAACACCTTAGATTGTCCTCGGTGTGCGCCATTACCGTGGATAGAGAGATTTTGAGCTAGAACTTTGCAATTGATTGAGGGATTTGGGTCGCCGAGGGTGGGATTAGGTGTCAGCCGAGCTAGGGGTCCGGTCTTTGCGTATTCCGGCCGGTACAGGCTCGTCGGAGACTTGCTCGTCGTCGTCCACCGTCGTGGACCCGGCGGTGTAAAGAAATAGAAATGCAGGGGCCTAACTGCGAACGTCAGAGACACATGGGAATAGTGCGCAGGATTCTTAATTAGTTATTCAAACAGCCAGGGTCCTCTGTGCAAAATGAACATCGCGGGCGCGCGCGCGAGCGCATTTCCCTGGACGTGTGCCGACTTGGGCTGGTTTCAGCCCATTACTATTCGTCTTTTTCCCTTTTCTTTTTCTACGAGACTTGGGAAATTTGTAGAAAATTCTAGAAAAATTATAAAAATATGAGACCAATTTTACTGGATTCCTAAATTCCAATAGTATTTAATAAAAATAGTTCCAAGATCTTAAGTTCTAACATGAATTATATAGCAATTATAGGTGTTTAAACCTAGACTTTTGGAATTTTTGAAATTATTTGATAACTCCAAATATCACAAAACTTTTTAGATAAGCCTAATATGGTACTTAGAACCCATGAGTGAAGTTTGACATGTTTTGGACATTGTTTGACTCCCGAACCCAAAACCCTAGCCCTCTAGGTAATATTTGCCTTATGGGAGTGGAACACTGACTCCAAAAAAATCTAGTTTTCCTGGTGTACCATGAAGGAAAGTTGTGTTCAAGATACAACTTGATGTATCTCTATTATCATTGCATTTTCATAGCATCACATGAGCATTCATGGTTATATATGGTTATGTTTAGAAAACGAGGAAGAAGTAACCGTTGAAGAAGAAGAGACTACACCACCAACTGAGAATCCACCTGCCGAGAACTATTTTTATTTTGATATCTATGGAACAGAGCCCGACACCCCTACAACACAAGGCAAGCCCCGGTGCTTTTACCCTTTTCTTGAATTTTTAAATATTTATCACTTGAATGATGCATTAGGTGATAGGAATTGTGTGCCAAACACTTGCTGCATTTCCTTCCTTGAGAATTGACTACCATTGCTTGATTACCTGTTTTATTAAAAAGGTTTTCTAATGCTTAGTCCTGCTTTAGAAAAACAAATGTTTTGTTTTAAACAAAAGATGATGCTTCAAGTGGAATGGGATGTTTTCAAAGATAAAACTTGATGGTGGATCCATCATGGCCATGATGGATTCAACATCGGAAAAGATGTACCTCTGCCAGGTACCAAATTTTGAGATTGTAAATTATAAAGATGAGACCGGGCGGGTGACTTGCATGAGAAGAGAGTCTCGGTGTAGTGTCTCCGTCTGAGTCGATTAAGGACCGTACGGATGTAGGCTTGATGATCGAGGACCCTTTAACTGGTCACATGCCTCGTCACGAGTAAGCTTTGCCTCAGGCAGACTAATACCAGAAAGGCCAACACGCAATGGGAGTGGAGAGATAGCGAGAGTCGCGTGTACCCTCCATGGCAAGAGGCTGGACGGTGGTGTATATGTGCTCTCGGTTGGCGTGATCCTGGTCTGGTCTTAAGAAACCCGGTGGCGAGTTGACATATGCAAGGGTTAAGTGCTACATATGTCGTGTGATTGGAGATCCTCAGCTGAGTACTAATCAATTCGGATCGCCGTTACTTCTCGGACATGAAGACTTGGTCACTGACTTACACGTAGCATTCCAGTGAACTTAAGGGGTTGATAAAAGACGGCTAGTGCAGGTCAAGTGCTTGAACTAGGGTAGAAAGAACTATGGTTATAGGTAATGACTTAACATGCTAATAAAACTGGATTTTTAAGGATCCACTATTAGTAAGCATTTCTGCAAAACTGAGTCTTTGATTCTTGAATAGCCTTACCTTGACTCCCTCAAGCCAGCATATCCTTGAGAGTCTTTTCTTTTGACGAGTAAGACTTGCAAAAGTACACTCCGTACTCAGGGTTTTCGAACCCATGTTGTTGTAGGTGAGGAAACATCAGACTTTTGCTATTTTTGTTCAAAGGTGGTGCCCAAGGAAGAGCCCCAGCAGTGAAGCCGTGGGAGGATGTTGGCCTGCCACTTTTAAAAACAATATACTTTTGGCGGGAGGATGTTTTGCCTCTCGGGTTTGTAATAATAATACTTTATGCACTCTTATACCCTAGTTTTGTAATAACAATAATACTCTTTCTCTATATTTGAATGAATGTAAATTAAGTTATTGTAATTGCTTTCGTTATTCTTTCCTCCGATGTGATGTAATATCTGCATGACGGGTGAAGCGCTCTTGGGCGAGGCAATGAGGATACAGTTACCGAACTTGTCGAGTGAGTATGTGCATCTATAGGGTTGTCCAAGGTCCATTGGACAAGGACAACTGTAGGTGGGCCTAATAACTTGGGAGGTTCCATCACATTGAGCCCCTTTCTGTTGCCAGGGAATCGATGGGGACGGTTGATATGTGTGGGGACGGAGTGCCTCGCCACGCCGTGTGTTTAGGTTTACCTTGCAAGGTTAAAACTCGATTCAAATCGTCTGCTTCTCGCAGCTAATGAGACTGCTTGATCCATGCTGCTACATCGAGAAAGAAGTGAAATGAGGTTACTTTCAAAAGGTGTTGATTGATATAATGTTTGATACCATCTATGAATAGCTAGGTACTCATCTAGTCTAAATTATTATTCTAGAACTTGAAAAGATAAAACTTTATTTTAGAGTCAGCTAGTGCTTTTGGCAACCCAAACCCCTTAGCCAAACAACTTCATGGTCTAGAGGTAGAGGAGTAGACTCCTCACACCGGGTAAGTCTAGCTGAGTATTAGTATACTCAGCCTTGCTTGTGGCATAATTTTTGCAGGTACTCCTTGGATGATTTAGTTGCTGGTGTAACTTGGCCTTCGTCCCTGCCACCGGGATAGGCGGTCGAGTGGGTTACTGCTTCTGCAGGAGAGGACTAGGAGGAGTAGCGTGGCCAGGCTTCGCCATTATATGCGATTTTCTCCGTTAGTTATTTCCGCTGCATTAAAAATTATGGTTACTGTTTCTGAAACTCTGATAATGAAATCACTACTGATACTTCTTAAATTTGTGGTATTATGCTTTATTGTATTTCTCTGTGCCTCACCTTCATGTGAGCTAGTGGTATTCGATCCTGGTAAGTGGCTTTATCGGACTAGATCCGAGGGACTGACGAGTTATTCCGGTTTAAGTGTGTTGCTGCTTTTAAGGGTGCGACTTGGGCACTTAAGCTGGAATAATTCGGGCGGTTCCACCACAGCTGGTATCGGAGTGATTACCACTTTAGAGAAGTCAATAAGTCATGAATACCAACTTTTTTAAAAGTTAAACTTGCTTAGAAACCAATGCTGGACAGATCGTCAGAACGATAAAGATAGACCTAGGACGTGAAGCCTTAGGAAATAGATGGGTAACTAGGAGGCTATATCTATATAGGCCATAAAGGCTATTACTACTACTATTAATAAGGATGCTGTAGCAAGCACCCGAAAAGTAGTTAGATCTGAGAAGACGCCTAGAATGAGCATGCATCATGATTGTCGCATCATTGTCTCTTGTGCATCAACATGCTTCTCTCACCATTATTCCAATAATAAGAACTTGTGAGTAATGTGTTGTATTGCTATTGTATGAACCGCAAAAAAAAAAGAGTTATATGTTCTGCTCATGAAAGACCCCCCTCCAAACAATCTTGAGTTTAGCAAGTGAAACCTCTTAAAAAAATTCATGCTTGTGTTGGTATTTTCTACTCCTTGTGTGTTTTACCCTTGTAGTTACACCTACACAACCTGTAGATTCCCATAGCTTGACCCCTAAATCGACTAAAGCTTCCTTGTGCACTCATGTATGTAAAAAAAGGGTTTATTGTCTGTTCACGCAAACCATGTCTAGCCTCAAATTCTTTTTGAGAACCTTGTCCAAAATCCTCATTAAATTCTCTTCTGCTCAACCTAGAGCCATCTGGGTTGATGACATCTCTTTTCACCTGGATCTAGTAATCTTTTCCTTTGTGGATCATGTTGTGACCATGTCCGTCGAGTCTCTAGATCTTTCATCGAGGTCTACCACGTCATCTTGTTATCTGCTATAACCTGTTCCCAAGTATTAGATGTGGATCTTCAAAAATCTCTCACTTCTGGCCATTCTCATACCCCCTTCTCCGAGGATCATGACGTTGTTTTATCAATTTTATCTCTAAGCAGTGTATCCATTTGTTTCAATGGATTATGCTGTTGTCTTTAGTTCTCTCATGTCTCAGCAAGTTGCAATATTGATTTCATGGTTGGTTCCCCTCATATCCACTCTTGTATAAATCTCTGACTTGATAATCTTCGTGATGATCATAAAAGAGTATATGGAGTTGAAGAAGATTCTCATGCGTTGCTCTTTTTGCCAAAAATCTATGTTTTGACACCTGTCACGATCTTATTTTTCGAGCCATACTTTCAAGGGCTCCATCTATTTGTGCTATGTGAATTTCTCATTGGTTGCGTTTGGTAATGATGTCATGACTAACGGCTGATGGTGCCGTGATGAAATCGAGAGCCTCCTATGGGTGCACACATAAGGCTGAGCTGCTCGGCACACGCTGGTATCATGGTTAATAGTTGTGATCCATTACGAGACTATACTGATGTGCTATCTTCTGTGGACATTCTCTCAAAGTGATCGCTGCATTTTGTCTCAACATGTCGAGATATTCTGTCCAAATCTATCTTTAGTATCTTGTAAGATATCATCTCATGAATTTGCATCTATTTTCAGCGTGGGAGTTACATGCTTCTCCACCTTTAAAGATCCTCATTCGAATCTCGGGACGAGATTCTTTTAAGGGGGGAAGGCTGTGACACCCCAGGTGTCTATTTCATGTTATGTCGAGAGATTTGTCCCTAACTCGAATCGTCAGTGGAAATTTCTATTTCTCGATCACGTTTATCTCCTTTTATCAAGTTACTTGTGAAGGGTTTACCAATTTTTGAATTTCTTCGATCTCGAGAAAGGCCGAATTTGGAGCCTGTTAAAACTTTTGTTTCTTGAAGTAAATGTTAATTCAGACGTCAGTCTCGTCTCGCAAATCACACAAAAAACTCCTCTTATTCGGACTCTCGATAGTGGTTATGTTATCCGATTTATATCCGAATCAAATTTCTCGATGTTTGATCTATGTCCAAAAATTAATCCGAGTCCGCACTCTCAAGTGGAATCTCCACTGCGTTGTCATCTAATAAATTCTTATCCGACTTGGCTTAATACCTCTTTGCCCGATCCGAATTCGAAAATCAAAATCGGCAATGATTTTTATTAATCTGACTCGTTTTATTTTGATGCCGAATCCGAAGCCGATCGATCTCAAGTCTTTTTATTTCTATTTGTGCACCAGGAATTATTGCCGAGCGAAGTCAAATCAAACTCTTGGTCGAGTTAATCGCTCAATCTTTCGTTCGTCCGAACTCTAGTTCACTATGTTCTGCGTACAGACAAATTCCGCAGGAGCATTTTTATTCCGGGAAATAATTAGCGTAGCCCGATTAAGTATTTTGGGCCAGCCTAGCCTAGCCCACTAAGAAACCCTAACCCTAGCACATGTCTATAAATAGAAGTGCCTCTCCCTTGCAAATTGGAAATTTTCCATTCCCCCCTAGCCGCCACTTCTCTTCCCACCAGCTGCCAGGCTTTTTCCCACGCCATCTCTGCTCCTTGCTCCATGGCCACCGAGCTCCCTCCCATGGCGCCCAAGCCCTAGCTTCTTCCTCTTGCTGACTTCCCCATGGTGCAACAGCCCATCCTTCACCACACCAAGCAGCGGCAGTAGCTCCCATGGATGGCGCCCAGATTTTCCAGCCATCTTCCAAGGCCGACACCCACTATTCCTCCTTCCCTGTTTCCCCATGGCAGCGGCAGGAAACAACCCCATGGGTAACACCCCTCCCTGCACCTCCCCCTGTTTTCCCCCACTCGGTACCTTCCATGGATGAAGTAGCACTGCTGCAAGGTTTGCCTTGTCACACTCGTCATCGGGCTCCAACCGGGTGTGCGCAGCCCCATCCGCGATGCCGTAAATCCGCGGTGAGCTCCTCGCTGTCCCACGCTTCTCTTGCTCGATGAAATGACTAAATCTGTAAATCGACGTTGTTGTGTGCAGCTAGCTATCGGTGTCGCGCCTCGTGCACTCCACGTTCGACGAAAGCCTAGAGCGATGGACATGCATGCGCGATTCGAGTCGATTCCGATAGGTTGCAAATTTGTGACTTGCTCTAATTTGAATTCGATTGATGACATGCATATAGATGTGGTACATATATGTGTGTGCAAAAGGTTTCGGTTATACGCATTGGTAGGGTCGCATTTGCGGTTGGAGAACAAGATGTTGTTTGTTGTGAGAAGTGAGTTTGAATGCAAGTCATTATGCGAAGGGTGTATTAGTTCTATGCATGCATGTGTGGTTGTTTGGATTATGCATATGATGAGTTTAGTAAAAATCCATCGGTGTCACTTGTGTTAAGTTGAGGTTTATTTGTGCGTGGAAAGTAGTAATATATTTAATACTTAGAACTCTCAGTCGATGGTAGAAATTGACTTGGCTTAAATAGAGAGGTGGTGACATGCCAAAGTAGTCATCGCTTCCTCTATGTTTATAAGTCGAGTCGAGTCGATGCGCATTAAGTGTTCATTAAATTATGCTTTGCATATAGTGTATGGTTGTGCTCACGATTTCGAGTAGACACTTCAAGTAAATCAAGTAGGTTCATGATACAAGTTGTGTAATGGAGTTAGTTTGCTTTAGAATAATTATTGAAATGCTCTGTTCATATGATAAACATGTATGTGTTCACGATTTGGGAAGCAGGTGCATGGTGGTTGCGAGTTGGAGATTGGTGGTTTACGATTCATACGATTTGGTCGATGTGCGAATATACACATGAATATGTATGTTTATAAAAATGTTGTAGTGTATGTTGTCTCGGATTGCGATAACAATAGGCAAGCCGACGTGTATGATGTATAGCGGCCTATGTTGTTGCTTTGGTTAACCAACTTGTTAGATGGTTTGGTTAAGCTCGTAATCACGATGAATTGCTTGTTGTGGTATAAATGTTTATGGTTATGGTCGCGGGTAAAAATTTGTAGCGTTCATGGGATGTCTATGTTAAAATGCAAGTTAGTGTGTGAAGAGCGCATCGATATACATATGTACCGGGTTTGATTATTGTGGTGAATACGTTGTTAATTGTGTATGGTAATTCTAGCGCATGAAATAACTTGTATATAATTAGTAAGTCGACTTGTTGGTCCTTATTTGATTGTTTTAACTCTAACAAATGGTAAAGTGTTAGAATAATTCAAGTCTCTAGAACACGACAAATTCTTGAAGTAAATAGGAGCTGAAATTTATTAGTTGCTGTTTTAGACTGCACGCACTATTTTCGTCGTCTTGTATGTTTAATGAACCAAAACATGTTTTCTATAGAAAAGCCATATAAAAGTTTTAGATAATTTTATTATCTTACTTGTGTTAAAATTTGACAGTCATAAGTCTGATCCTTTAGAAGTTATGCTTTTCACAAATTCAGTAACTGAATCTGTCCAATTTCTGTACAGATTTCAGAGATTGCATTGTTTGCTTAAGTTAATGTTACAATAAGTTCATGGTCGTTATAAGAAAGTTGTATATGCTTTTCTTATCTTGCTTGTGTTAAATTTTCATAACCATAGGCCTGATAGTTTAGGAGTTATCAAGTTTACAAAATGGTTGCTGTGTTCTGTCCACTGTCAGAATAGATTTCGAAAACTGTGTTGTTTGATTTGGTTAAACATAGAATTACTTCTTAGTGATTATAAAAGTTATGTAGTACTTTTGCTAAGCTTTCCAAAAAAAAGTCTTGGATCACTCTTTTTGGTGGTCTAAAGATTAAGTTATAGGAGTTTGAAGTGTGAAGTCGGCATCTGTCCAAATCTGGACAGCAAAGCCTTCTAATGTCTTTTATCCTTAATTGCATATTTAATAACCTTGAGATGTTTATAAATATTTTGTTGACAATTTCATTATCTTTCCAGAAAGTCTAGGATCACCTGTTTTGGATGTATGAGTCTCTAGTTATGAATTTTTGAAACAAAGAGCCTGAATTTGTCCAACCTGGACAGAGCTGTTATTTTTGCACAATTCGACCTTGCTAAGAATTTAATCATATTGAGATGATAATACCAAACTTATAGAGCATTTCTTAAGCTTTCCAGAAAGTCCTTGTTCACTATTTTTGGATGAATATCTTTTAAGATATGATTAAAACAAGTACCTGCTGTGTTGCCGTCCAAAAATCTGCAAGTGCTCATTTGATGGTTGAGTTCACCCTTTTGGCAAAAAATGCTTAGTTAGCACTTAACGGACATAGACTTGTAATGGCTAAACTTAGGTTAACATGAGTTCCATGATTAATGTGCTTGCTTTCTATAGTTGGTTGTGGATAGGAGTTCCGTAGTTATTCATGCCTATGTCCTATTTAAACTTACGTTGTCTTGGATGCTCTTGTGTGGTCAATATGAGAACCAATGAATGATTAAGGTGAGCGTGGTAAATGCGCGTACTTGTGATATCGTATTTGTGTTGCGTAAATAAATAAAATGTTGTCGTCTTTTTAATGGTGTTAATGTTGAATGATGATAACGTGTAGATAACTAATGCTAGCGTGTGGTTGTTTATGGTGTCTTACAATTTAATGCTTAGTTCGCTACCGTGTATTTGAATATCTTGTGCTACTTTCATCATATTCATACATATGCATCATGCATCTCATTTAGGACCGAGAGATGATGATCGTGCAAGTAATGTGGTCCAAACCACAAGATGCAGTTGGTGGTCGACCTGAAGAATGATGGACTTAACCAGTGGATGCTCGCCAAGCGAGTGTCATCTAGAAAACACTATCTAGTGTTGAATTCCAGGCAAGCCCCGATTTTATGAATAACCGTTTATATATGCTATTTTACTGCACTTAATGTTTGTAGGATTATATTGTGCACTTAAGTGTAGGAGTTCCCTGAAACCTAGTTGGATGAACTCAGGATTCCTTTTGAGATGGATACTAGTATGCTAGGTCGTGTAGCTGCTTTGCTAATTAGGGATCTCGGTAGAAGTCGAGTGATTTTTCTAGCACTCGCGCGAGGTCAGGAATTGGTTGTATCCATTTTTATATCGGAATGATGATGGTCTGTGGACAACGATCCATGGGGATGCGTTGTCTACGAGACGAAAAATTGGAATAAGGATTAATGTGTGGTACCGTGAGTCAAGCTTTTGAACGTACTAAACACATACCGAGAAATATGGTAAATCGGTAAGCCTAGTACCTGAGTGAACCTGTCCGCAGATTGCCCTCCTCACGCGTCCTGAGACGTGGTCTCCCATTCCGGATATGGTGGGTACAAGTGTGGTCACTGCACGACGGTAGCCGGGGTCAGTGGGGCATTGTATGCCAAGGTGGTGAGCCCCTTTCTGTTGCCAGGGAATCGATGGGGAAGGTTGATGTGTGTGGGGATGGAGTGCCTCGCCACGCCGTATGTTTAGGTTTACCTTGCAAGGTTAAAACTCGATTCGAATCGTCTGCTTCTCGTAGCTAATGAGATTGCTTGATCCATGCTGCTACATCGAGTAAGAAGTGAAATGAGGTTACTTTCAAAAGATGTTGATTGATATAATGTTTGATACCATGTATGAATAGCTAGGTACTCATCTAGTCTAAATTATTATTCTAGAACTTGAAAAGATAAAACTTGGTTTTAGACTCAGTTAGTGCTTTTGGCAACCCAAACCCCTCAGCCAAACAACTTCATGGTCTAGAGGTAGAGGAGTAGACTCCTCACATATGGTAAGTCTAGCTGAGTATTAGTATACTCAGCCTTGCTTGTGGCATAATTTTTGCAGGTACTCCTTGGATGATTTAGTTGCTGGTGTGACTTGGCCTTCATCCCTGCCACCGGGATAGACGGTCGAGTGGGTTACTGCTTCCGCATGAGAGGACCAGGAGGAGTAGCGTGGCCAGGCATCGCCATGTTACTCGGTTTTCTCCGATAGTTATTTCCGCTGCATTAAAAATTATGGTTACTATTTCTGAAACTCCGATAATGAAATCACTACTAATACTTCTTAAATTTGTGGTATTATGCTTTATTGTATTTCTTTGTGCCTCACCTTCGTTTGAGCTAGTGGTATTCGATCCTGGTAAGTGGCTTTATCGAACTAGATCCGAGGGACTGACGGGTTATTCCGGTTTAAGTGTGTTGCTGCCTTTAAGGGTGCGACTTGGGCACTTAAGCTGGAATAATTCGGACGGTTCCGCCACACTTATACTTTCCAGAAACCAACCCGCCATCCATGGGTGTGTGAAAGTATTTAAACCTAGGTCCTGTTATTCGTATATTGGACCCTAGACTTTTAAATATTGATGTAGTCGACCGAATTCTCGAATAAATTGAATAAATAATCCTAGAAATAGTTGATAATCATTTATAGGTGGAAAATAAAAATAGAAATATTAGAATATTCATATTTTACTCGTTTTACCTCAGAATTTATCCATTCCAGTTGCGTTGGTTTTGAAATAAATTTTTCTACACAGTAGCAAACCTTATTTTGTTATATCACATACTTTTATAATTAGATATTTGTTCATCCTACGAGTAGAAGATTTATTTTACTAATCAAGGTTGACATGTCTATATCTATAATTTGACTATAATATGATTTCTAAACAAGTTATAATCTAGATTAAAGTTGAATTAATTATTTAGAGTATATTTTCTCATATGATGTATGTTGGGGGCGTTCCTCTTCCGAATATCCTCAAAAACTTAACTAACATATTTCTCAGTATAACAAATTGTTACAGGAGGCTTCGGCCTTGAGATGAACGTGTGCGTAATATAAAGGTGCGGTTTGAAGAAAGGGCGAACGAGCGCCGAAGCTGTGGCTGAAGGACCTTCGGCTTAGCATGATAACGATGGTGAAAGATGGAACCGACTTAAAGAAAAAAAGACTACTTAATCCTTGATAGTTTTTTTCATGGTCAACAGTAAATGTCAGGGACATGAATGTAATTTTGTCAAGGCTGCGTCACGTGCCTATAAATAGATGAATAGTAACGCCGTACTGTTCACGCTGCGTTGTAATCACTCCCGCGTCTCACATTTTCACCTTCTGTCAAGCCAAAGGTATAAATGTAATATAAATATCATTGATGTTTATTCATGTTTATGAAATGAGAATATAAATAATCTAATGATTTGTAATGATTGTTTATACTCCTTTGTGTTTCATATGTCTCTATTCACATTTTGTTCACTGAAATGATGAAGGTATGCCCTTCATGACCTTCGTTTGAAGATCATTATATCACAGGGGAGATAATGCTTCGAAGCACGAAGGTCTCTAATCATTAACAATTGTGTTGCTCTGTTCTTGATGTATAGCATCCGAGAACAAGGACCAACATTGGCGCCCACCTCCGGTGAACTCATTTGACCACCTTCGACAAGCATCGACCTTCGTCATGCCACCACAGAAGACAACAGCGCCAGGGGCTGCATTGCAGCCACTGGACACTAATCTGAGACGCTACGTGAAGCTAGGAGCCTGAAGAGGAAGGCTACTAGCCCAACACCTCAGGAGGAGGAACTGGACCAATAAATCAGGGATCTGGAAGCTATCCATCAACAGGTTCAAAAGAAGAGAGAGAAGATGCTTCGGCTCGTTGACCTTCAAAGGAAGATTGATGAGGCCGCCGAGGAAATGAGTCACCTCACCCAGGACGACCAAGACCAAAGGTCCCAGCACAGGGAGCTTCGTCAAGAAAATTCTTACAATGATGATGAATGGTACGGTGACTTTCATCATGGCAATTTTGCTTTTGATGATGCTTCTCCCTTGGCAGCAGAATTGCAGTCTACCCCATGGCCCCTGTCATATAAGCCACCTCAGCTTCCTATGTACGATGGGCACTCAGACCCGAAGCAGTTCCTGATGAGCTACGAAGCAACCATATCTTCATATGGGGGCAATACTGCAGTCATGGCGAAATCCTTCGTCATGGCAGTCAAAAGAGTAGCGCAAACTTGGTACTCTTCTCTTCGACCAGGGACAATTACGTCTTGGCAGAAGCTAAAGGACATGCTGGTCACTAGCTTCCAGGGCTTTCAAACGAAGCCAGTCACCGCTCAAGCTCTGTTCCAGTGCACACAAGATTAGGAAGAGTACCTCCATGCGTATGTCCGATGGTTCCTGCGATTGAGAGCCTAGACACCTATAGTGCCCAATGAGATTGTCATTGAGGCCATGATCAAGGGGCTCAGACCAGGACCAACGACACAATATTTTGCAAGGAAGCCGCCGCAATCCTTTGAGAAGCTTCTCCAGAAAATGGATGAATACATCAGAGCTAATAATGATTTCCAGCAAAGAAGGGAAGAAACTTACAAATACTCTGAGATGGTCAGGGGCTTCGAAGGAATATTCCACCCCAGGCATGTCAGGTCAATCCATAATGCTAGCCCAAGTGATGATAGGGGAAGCCAACCCCAAAGGCAACAACACAGCTCCCAATCATCAGGGCCACAACAAAGTTCCTTTAGGCCGCCAGCTCCAAGAGGCAGAGGGGGCAGAAGCTTCAGAGGAAGATACGAAGATCAGCCCAAGAGACTATTTTGTTTGTTCTGTGGCGAAGACAAAGGCCACACCACAAGAACATGCCAAGTCACAATTTAGAAGCAGAAAGAGCTTGTCAAAGCTGAAGCACGACAGAATCAACTGAAGCAAGTCCTACATACTACTTCATGCTATTCTCCCTACGTCCCAGAGTACGTAGGTAATCAACAGCCTACGACCTCTGTCGCTTCGGCAAGCCACTCTCAAGCTTCCTGGGCCCAGCTCCCACCACCACCACCGCTAGCACCTACTCTGGCCCAAAGTCAGGATCCAGAAGGGCACCAACATGCTCAGCAGCAACATGATTTTTGGGAGGAGTCCAAAGCTCGCAAAGTCAATAGCACTGTGCCTGAATCCAAGCACATCTACTAAAGAATATCCTACCTCTGGTGCATCTTTGTTTTTTCTGCCATTTTATTTTCTTGTATGAAAAACAATTCATGAAGGATTAAATTCCAATTTCATGTAATAATATTGTACTCATATCATCGAATGGGATGCTTCCACTTAACAACATTTCGAAGCTATAAAAGTCGTTCCTAAGGGAGCGAAGTAAGTTCCGAAGCTACAAAAGACGTTCCAAAGGGAGCGCAGAGTAAGTTCTGAAGTTATAAAAGTCATTCCTAAGGGAGCGGAGTAAGTTCCGAAGCTACAAAAGTCATTCCTAAGGGAGCGCAGAGTAAGTTCCGAAGCTGAAAAGTCATTCCTAAGGGAATGCAGAGCCAAAATACCACCGAAATAGAAGGTGAAGAAGCTCCAAAGTCATCCCTAAGGGGATGCAGAGCTTAAATGCCACCGAAATAGAAGGTGAAGAAGCTCCAATGTCGTTCCTAAGGGGATGAAGAGCTTAAATGCCACCGAAATATAAGGTGAAAAGACTCAAAAGATGTTCCTAAGGGGATGTAGAGTCTGGGTGTGTTTTCGTGTGGGCGTGACTTCGGCATAAACATCATGCTGCATCATATCATTGCATCATTTTGCATAACATTACATCATACATCATATCGCATCAGCAGCAAAACTGTGAAGAAGGAAAGACACTTGATGAATGGAGCAACGTGCTAGAGCACAAAAAAGTACCTTCGGCATTATTAATTTTACATGCCGGGAAAGTCTTCGTCGTCAATAATATCATACAACAACTATGGCATAGAAGGGGCAATTTTTTCTTTGCGAAGCATGAAAAGAAGGGAAGGTGTTTTTTCGCCGAAGGCTCAAAAAATGGTATGTACACAACTTTCATGTTCACAAAGAAATATATTACGTTAATATACTTATTTGTTGTTTGTTTCACACATAAATGTTATATTATCCTACCACAATAATAATCTAGTCTTCCTTGAGTATTTTATCGGCAGCTTCACTCAACAGCATGTCGACAACTTCGTCGACGATGGTATTAGCAACATTCATCACATCCAAAGCCTCCTTCGTAATAGGATTGGCCTCGGGATTATATGGCTCAGGTAGTGGAGAAAGTTCAGCTGTAGTAAGCAAATTGTTAGTCTGAAGCCAAAAACAAACACCGAAGCTAAATTCAGTAATAATACCTATACGTCTTGCGTGCTCAGCAGCCTCTTCGGCTCGCTTAGCTTCTTCCTGGGCGTCATGGGATTCTTTTTCATTCTTCTTTATAGCTTCATCGGCTATCCCACGACTGCCCTTCATCCATACATCGGAATAGAATCTTCTGCCTATCAAAGTAGCTTCGGTCGAAGGCTCCTTTGCGTTATCTATGGAGAAGACAGCTTCTGCTTGAGCCGCAGCTTTAACATGATCACAACCAGTCTTCTCCAGAATTGTTGCAACCCCTCTGGCACTAGCGAAGGCACAAAAATCTCCGCGGTCTCTAAGGATCTCTTCAAAAGCTTCACTTTCTTCGCCGATCCATTCAATAACGCCTTCGGGATCGCCTCGAATGAACTTTTCCTCCGATGAGTATGCACCCACTTTAGCAAAGCTACTTTTTAGTTTTCTTACGCAATCCAAGGATTTCTCAAAACATCTGTCCTTAGATTCACGGAGCTCCTCCACATTCTTTTCCAGCCTCGCACTTTATTTTTTGCTTTGCCTTTGCAAGTTCAAAATTTTCATTAGCTTCGGCAAGTTTTTTCTGAAGGTCTTCGACTTCGGTTTTATGAGCTTCCGATTGAGCATTAAGTTTTGCTTCGTTATTCTTCAGCTTATCTACTAAGGAAAACATAATTTTATCCTTTTCTGAGGCTTCATTCCTCAGTCTGATAACCTCTGACCGAAGATTCCCAAGGGCTATCTGACAGCTTTCGTCCTCAGCATTCTTCTATGCCCTCAAAGCATCGCTCAAGATTAAGCCCTACAAAAATAGGAGGAGGGGGAAAGAAGGATCAGCACAATACTAAAAGATACAAAAATAATCTGCTAATAAGTCAAAAACATCTGTACCTTCAGACTATTGTAAGCAAGGCTATCTGCGAGGTCATCCTTCGACATAGCAGAAAGGCCAACTTCAAGTTTCGGAAATCCTATGTTTTTTGCCATTCCTGGCAAGCAGATATTTCCTTGTTGTCCGGGAGGTAGTATAGAAAGTCATTTTCATTGGTGCCATTATACACCAAGGCCCCCTTCGGGTACTTCAGTTCCCGGGCGTAGTGATTGGCTTCCGCAATTTCCTCTTCAGACAACTTTTTACACGAAGCATGTCGAATAATGAAGTCAAGCTCTTCAGTAGGTGCTTCGGGAGTAGGAGATTCAACCTTCTCGGGTGCGTCCTCTTTCTCCAGAACCAGACTGACGTCTAAAGGTCCTTGTTCAATACTCTGCCTAGTTCCAGCAAGCTCTGTTTCAATGGGCACTGAGGGCCCAGCTTCAATTTCAACGTGAACTGTAGCAGCTTCAGCAGTCTCCTTTGCAGGGGCAGGAGTTGACACCCTTGTCGACTCTAAAATAGCGTCAAACACACTAGCCATCCATTTCCTCTTGGGAGTTATTACAGGAGCTCTGGGCACTTTCGGCAACTCCGGCTCTAGTGGCGGGCTCAATATTTTTTTGCAATCTTGTCGATTCTCCTAGCTCTGGCACTTCGGCCGTTTTTTCTGTGGCTTCGGCAGAATGCTTCGGCGCTCCGTCCGATTTAATTTTCTCTTGCCCTATCATTTCCAACATTTCAGCCAATTCTTCATTGGGGTTGGCAGGAGCAGGCTGTCCTGGCTCAGCGGTGGAAGGTGTCCCTTCAACAAGCTTCGACACCTTATCCGTTTCAATGTATCTAGGCCGGTGCGTCAACACCTTGATCTTTTTACCCTTCGGCGCAGCAGAAATGGCCGAAGTAGCAGTCTTTCTCTTTTTTCCCTGCTTTCGTGAGGGATAGGTATAATCTGGGTATACAAAACCAATAACATCGAAAACTCTATTTAGTCTTTTCTTGCCTCGCCTTTCGAAGGCTAAGGTCATGGCATCATCTTCGGCTCTCGTGTAAGCCCCAAGCACATCATCGCTAGTCGCTTCAACGCTGTCCAGCCAGTCATCACTCGGCTCATCAAACTGATCTCTGTATCTGAAGGTGTATTTCAGATAAACAAACTGTCTTGACTAGACCTGGTAGCAGTCTCCTTCGGCATTTCCCAATCATTCACAAGAGGCCACACTCTATAGGCTACGTGCTCCTAGACTAGGTCCCTTGTGCCAATAAAGGTGCATACATTGTTGAAAGCCTTCTGGCATGCTTCAGTATTGTTTCCAAGAGCAGTAGCTGGCCTTCTGATGCCGAAGCGAGACCAAATAGGGCATTGGATAATCCCCTTTATATCTTCCCTTTCAGCTAAGTTATTCTTTACATAAAACCATTCCTCCATCCAGGCCTCTGGCCACCTTTTTCGAAACGTTGGAACTGGAAAACTTACATCAGCACGAGGCACGAAGCCATAACAACCAAAATTATTGTGAAACTGCTCTTTGCTAGTAGCCTTCGTTTGATACAGCAGCTCGTGCATGTTGCAGAAGCATTTTGCACTTTGCTCTAGTCCTTGGCTCCTCCTGACCCAAATGAAAATCCCCATTCTAATTATAGCTTCGGGGGTAATCTGATGAAGAAAAATCTCAAAGGTCTTTGGCACTTCAAATAGAAATTTACTCAGTGGAAACTGAAGCCCTGCCTTCATGAAGCTCCTGTAAACAACAACTTCGTCCACCTCGGGTGCAGGGGCGGCGCTGTCCCCTCTAGCTCTCACAACACATATCACGAAAATATCTTCCTTTCATCGCATCAATTTGACTCTATTTGATGGATGACTTTTTGAAGATAGTGTGGCTCGGCAGCCAGGGCCGATCTTCGGCGTCTTTGTTTCCACTTTCCACATCAAAATTTTCGCTATCACTTGAATCTTCAGATAAACCAGCTACCATTTCATTTATAATCTTCTATGTGTTTGTCTTCTCCATAGCCTCGTAAAAACCAGCTAGAGCAGGATCAAAAACCTTCTTCTCTTCAGCCATTTGGTGAGCACTTGTGCAAATGCCGAAGATCACAAATCAAGCAAAATCTGATAGAGCAAGAGAATTCAAGCTTGAAAAAATAGCACAAGCGATTGAGATGGCGCATCAAATGCTATCACTGCGGGTTCCTATTTATATGCCCAGTGCATTGCAACTTGGCGGGCCCTACATGTCATTGACTTTCGCTATTCTAGCGAAGGGAAGGTGTTTTTTTGAACCTTCGGCTAAAGGCCTTCATTCACATCGCAGTCTGAATTTGTTAAATACAAAAACAAATTAATACTGCGAGGGGCTACTGTTGGGGGCCTTCCTCTTCTGAAGGACCTCAAAAACTTAACTAACATGTTTCTCACTATAACATATTGTTACAGGAGGTTTCAGCCTTGAGATGAAGGAGTGCATAATATAAAGGTGCGGTTTGAAGAAAGGGCGAACGAGCGCCGAAGCTATGGCTGAAGGACCTTTGGCTTAGCATGATAACGATAGTGAAAGATGGAACCGACTTAAAGAAGAAAAGACTACTTAATCCTTAATAGTTTTATTCATGGTCAACAGTAAATGTCAGGGACATGAATGTAATTTTGTCCAGGCTGCGTCCTGTGCCTATAAATAGATGAACAGTAACGACGTACTGTTCATGATGCATTGTAATCGCTCCCGCATCTCTCACATTTTCACCTTCTATCAAGCCGAAGGTATAAATGTAATATAAATATCATTGATGTTTATTCATGTTTATGAAATGAGAATATAAATAATCTAATGATTTGTAATGATTGTTTATACTCCTTTGTGTTTCATATGTCTCTATTTAAATTTTGTTCACTGAAATGATGAAGGTATGCCCTTCAAGACCTTCGTCTGAAGATCATTATATCCTAGAGGAGATAATGTTTCGAAGGATGAAGGTTTCTAATCGTTAACAATTGTGTTGCTATGTTCTTGATGTATAGCATCCGAAAACAAGGACCATGTCAAGTAGGGGAGTAGGCATGCAGGGAGGTTCTCGGGTTGATTTTGCTGCGATGGCGGTCAGACGTGGGATTCCTGCAATTGCTCTTCCCAGAAACTGTAGCGGGTTTTCGGAAGCTAGTGGAACTTTGTAAAGGTCTTGTAGTGTTACCCTGCCTCGCTTCCTTGGTAGAGATGTATGGGACTCATGACCCCTTGGCAGATGGGTAACATGACTTGTGGGTATAGGGTACAACCTCTGCAGAGTGTAAAACTGGTATACTAGCCGAGCTCACGGTCAAGAGAAGCTCAGGACTCTCACATGATTAAATTATGGAACTAAAATTTAATTTATCATTTGCATTGCATGGGATTTATTATTAATTTTGTTTTATTATTCTTATTATGGTTTGGTATTCACTTACATTTAATAACTGCTAATAAAATTTGACCAACTACTAAAAGCAATGCTCAGCTTTAACCTCTATCATTGGTCAGCCTTACACTTCACATGAACTTCCACCTTTGGTGAGTTCATGCACATTATTTCCTACAATTTGTTGAGCAATGAACATGTGTGAGCTCACCCTTGCTGTCTCACACCCCCCACAGGAGAAGTACAGGTGGTTCAGGAGGAGCCACACAACGAGGAGTTCGACTTGATATAGGTGGCGTCTCCTAGTTAACTTTATGGCGCCAAGGATGGACTTTAGTTTGTTTTATATTTATCTTTTATTTTGTAAGACTTCCGCTACGTAATAAGTACTTTGATGATATTGTGACATTTATCTCTATACACTCTGTTATTATATGTGTTGTCTTCTTTGGCACATATATGAGATGCACCAGGCTTTATCCCTTAAATCCGAGTGTGACAGAGGTCCTCGGGTCGAACTGTCTTTTTATCTTTCCGGATGAGGGATTCCTATATCGCCTTCGGCCCAGAAACCGTAGCGGATTTTCTCATCTAGTGAAACTTTGTAAAGGTCTTGCAGTGGATCCCTAGCCATTCACCTTGAAAGTGTCTAAGGGTCTAGCTAACCCTGGCTAAATGGTTATAAATATGCGCAACCTCTACAAATTGTAAAACTGGTATATCAGCCATGCTCACAGTCAAGAGCGACTCAAGACTCGCATTATTAACTTATGGAATTAAACTTAATCTGTCATATACATTACATTGTGGGTTTTATTATTAATTGTGATCTCTTATTTAATTGGGATGACATCTACTTCACTTAGTAACTGCTAATAAAATTTTGACTAACTTTAAACGCAATGCTCAGCTTTAACCATCTTCTTTGGTAAGCCTTACACTTCACATAAGCCCCCATCGTAAGTGAGCTCATGCACATTATTCCCCACAACTTGTTGAGCGATGAACGTATGTGAGCTCACCCTTGTTGTACTCACATCCCCCCAGGTCAAGGACAGGTACCACAAGATGAGGAGTATGGAGGATGTCGTGATGAGTTCGTGAGAAGTCTATGCCATCGTCTCCCAGTCAATTATGGTTGTTGGATCGATGTCTTCATATGATGTAATTATTTAGCTATTTTGTACAGAACTCCTATTATATAGTAAAGATGTGACATTCGTTTCTATGCCATGAGTCATCATATGTGTGAGACTTGATCCTAGCACACATTTGATTCACGCCAGAGTTTCCCGTTAAATCCGGGTGTGACTTGGCGAATCCGACAAAGCCAGAGAGAATCAGATGCGAAATTTAATTTTGTGCGATTTGAAAAAATGGGCCCGATTCGAGTTCCGAGGCAAAAGTTATGGTTGTTTTAAGTTTGGACTCCGAAACAGGTATTCTGGCGAGGCACTGAAAGGGTGGGGGCGTTTTTGTGGGTATGGTCGGTTTTGTGGGTTTAGGGTTTTGTGGGTATGGGCGATTTTGTGGGTTTAGAGTTTATGGCGAGGCAGAAATAATGCTCCTCCTCAACCCCTTGGCCCTTCCAAAGTCCTTGTTGGTCGTCTACAAGGTTCATAATCATCAAATCTTCCTTGGCCCCAAGCATGAGCTCTAAAACACAATTGACTAAGGTAGAATGTACATGGATATTTAGTTGTCATGCACGTGATCGTGTTATCGGTCGATACATTGTATGTATAGAAGTGATGTCCTCATCAACTAAGAGCCAGAAGGCCCTAAACTTCACAAAGGAGAAGGGGAAGGCACCTATGGCTAATAGCTTGCATTCTGTTCATGAGAAGAAAACCCATGCTTACTTATATTCTCATGTCAAGAATATTTCTCATTATGCTCATCATGGTACTTGTAATGATCGTTTTGCTTTAGCAACGTATCATAGTAGTATCTCTACTCCTCACACTGTGCATGCTTCATCTAATGGTTCTAATAGGAGTAGAACTAGGCATCATGTTGTTTCTCATACGCCTAAGGATAAAAATGCATCTCGTGGATCTTCCATTTTATTCCACACTTTTGATGCATCCTATGTGATTCATTATAAAAATGGTAAAATTGTTGCTACAAATGTGGGACCAAAATGCAAGAAAGGTAAGACTTGCATTTGGGTTCCAAAATATTATGTAACCAACCTAACAGGACCCAACATAAGTTAGGGACCTAAATGCCAAGACTAAATACCTTGCAGGTTTATGCATCTGGGGGTTCAAGCTGGATCATTGATAGCGGATGCACAAACCACATGACGGGGGAGAAGAACATGTTCACCTCCTATGTCAAGAACAAGGACTCTCATGATACGATCATCTTTGGAGATGGGAATCAAGGGAAGGTAAAGGGGATAAGTAAATAGTGATTATTATCGAGCATTCGATTTCTAAGGTATTTTTGATAGAATCGCTTAGATATAATTTTCTTTTCGTTAGTCAGTTATGTCACATGGGGTACAATTGTCTATTTACAAATGTTGATGTAACTGTCTTTAGAAGAAGTGATGGTTCATTATCATTTAAGGGTGTATCTGATGACAAGCATTATTTAGTGGATTTTACTAAAGAAAATGCCGAGCTAGATGCATGTTTACTTGCTAAGACCAACATGGGCTGACTTTGGCATCGTTGTCTAGCACATGTTGGAATGAAGAAGCTTCATAAACTTCTAAAGGGAGAACATGTGTTAGGACTAACCAATGTCTGTTTTGAGAAAGATAGACCTTGTGCAGCATTTCAAGTAGGTAAACATGTGGGAACAAGTCATCCAAGCAAGAATGTGATGATGACATCAAGACCATTGGAACTTCTCCATAAGAATCTCTTCGAGCATGTTACATACCTTAGCATCAGTGGAAGTAAGTATGGTCTAGTAATTGTTGATGACTATCCCCGCTTCACTTGGGTATTTCTTTTACACAATAAATCTGAAACCCAAGAAACTCTCAAGTGCTTCCTAAGTCGGGCTCAAAATGAATTTGAGCTAAAAGTGAAGAGGATACAGAGTGATAATGGATCTGGGTTCAAAAATCTTCAAGTGGAGGAATATCTTGAGGAGGAAGACATCAAGCATGAGTTCTCCGCTCCCTACACGCCATAACAAAATTGTGTAGTCAAAAGGTAGAACAGGACGCTCATTGACATGGCGAGAACAATGCCGGGAGAATACAAGACGCTAGAACGATTGTCACACCCAGATTTAAGGGGCAAACCCGGGTGCGTCTCATATGTACGCCAAAGAAGAACAACACATACAATGACCAAGTGTACAGAGATAAATGTCACAAATTTTATTACAAAGCAGAAGTGTCTTACAAAAATAAATGATAACAAATAAAGCGAACTAATATTATTTCCTTGGCACCAATAAGCTGACTGGGAGACACCACCTAGACTTCATTGAACTCCTCATAGTAGTCCTCCTCTTGGGCTACTTGCTCTTCACCTGTGGGGGGTTTATATATCACAAGGGTGAGCTCAGAAAAGATCATAGCTCAACAAGTGTGGGGAATAATGTGCATGAGCTTACCAAAGGTGGGGGCTCATGTGAAGTGTAAGGCTGATCAAGAAATAATGGTTAAAGCTGAGCATTGCTTTTAATAAGTTGGTCAAATTTTATGAGTAGTTACTAAATGTAAGTATATACCAACCCAAGTAATAATAGATCAAAATTAATAATCAAACAACAATGCGATGCATATGACAAATTAAATTTAATTACATAAGTTAATCATGCGAGAGTCCTGAGCTGCTCATGACCAAGAGCATGGCTAGTATACCAATTTTACACTCTGCAGAGGTTGTACCCTTTACCCACAAGTCATGCTACCCATTTGCCAAGGGGTCTAGAAGCCCATTCATCTCTACCGAGGAGGCGAGGCATGGTAACACTACGAGGCCTTTACAAAGTTCCACTAGCTTCAGAAAACTCGCTACGGTTTCTGAGGAGAGCGATATAGGAATCCCCCATCTAAAAAGCCCTCGCAGCATGATCAACCCGAGAACCTCCCTATACCAACAACTCCCCTACCGCCCTTGACCCTAAGGTAGTCCTCCACTAGCTTTCTTAATTAGTCAGCCAAGGGTGTCCCATTCCACCCTTATGGTAGCACATTTATCTCAAGTTAAGCTCCATGTTCCAATTAACACAATAGTCTTATCATGAATAGTAAAGAATTCAATAACAGTAAAGAACATGATCATGAATAATATGTATCTTAACACCCAAAACCACATAGAGCAATAGCAGATACTACCCAAAAAGTTCAGTGGCAAACAAGGTATAAAGATGACCAAACTAGGGTGACCTATTGGGTCCCATCAAAAATAAGCCTAAACATGCCAAAGTGATTATAGAGCACAACTTGCCTTCAACAATCTCCTGCTCAGAGTTTTCCACCTGCTGAGTACCGGGGCCCTCGATCACTTGCTCGTCTACTCGCAACAATACAAAAAAACATGGTACATGAAAATTTAATATCACACCAAACATAAGAACTTATGGCATAATAATGTTCTATGCATCGTAACGAGATCGTAGGTTCGAGAACCACTAAATTTGGAGTTACGGTCATAACATTATGATTTTCCGAAGTTTTAAGTGTTTAATACAAAACTAATTAAGTACATGATTTTAACCATAGATTTCATAGTAATATAAGGTTACCAGATGATAAAAAATATTAACATGAGTTTAATGCGACTGGAATGGACCAAAAAGGAGTTAAAATGGATTAGTTATGAATTAATCAAGATTCTAGATTTATTTCTACACTAAAAATCATTTTCCACATTTATTCACGATTTTTTGGGGTTCTTGGACTGCGGGCACAGTTACTACAAATTCTAGGTACAGGTACGCGAATAACAGGGCCTAAGTTCAATTACTTTTACACTGCCGTGGACCGCGGGTTTATGTTGACAAAGGTGAGGGGTTCTTTGGCAAAAGAATCGGCCGAAGGGGTATGGGGCTGGCTGGACCATTAGATTAGATCTGAACGGCCCAGGACAGATCAAAGGGAGACTCAACCGGTATCAAATTGAAGCCGCTAGATCAAGATCTATGGCCTAGATTCTAATTTACCAAGATCCATTCGCATCCATCGGATTATAGATCTACGACCAGGGTTCTGTTGAATGAAGGGGTCAGCTATCTTCTAACCCCAGCCGTTGAGCACTAGATCGACGATCCCTAGCCATCCTCATCCCCAAGCAAAGCCCGCGGCGGCATGGCCTATAATCCCGGTGATGCCCACGCCGGCGACAAGCAATCTAATGCGCAGGTGCGACACTCGAGCCCGGCATGGTGCTACGCGAAGAGGCGGCTAGGGCGAACTCGGTGGTGGCACGAATCCTATGAACCGGCATTGGATCGAGCCTGCCCATGGCAGCATGTAGAGCCGCGGCAGAAGCGCACACCGATGAGAAATTTCTGGCGTCCTACCACCCCATCCCGAGTCCTCATATGGCAAACACGGTGGAAAGGATGAATGAACGGAATACAGGATTCCTTACCTGCGCTGGAGCCCTGGATATTCTTACCCATGGCAGGATGCGGGGTGGCCAGATCCGCCCGACACTGGTGAGAGTTCCTAGCATCCAGGTGTTTCCCCCGTGCCCAACCCTGCTACACCCTCGCTCAGTGCGTTGTGGTGAACAACCCCTGACTGGCTTCTAGGTCGGACTATGCCGGTGAGTCACGCGCGCCGCGACGGCGGCCCTCCGGTGCACAAGCTCTCTCTCGATTTTCTCTCAATACGGCACAATAGGGGGCTAGGGGCGCGGAGGTGGAAGATGGGTCGTCCTAGTACTATGGTGCTACATATAGGAGCAGGGTGGCCCGGGATTGAGCAATGAACCCCGATTCCCTAGCGCGATTCCTCCATTGACGGCGAGGTGGTTGGGGCGAGAGACTGACGACTCGGGCCCACCCAACGACGCGATGCATCGACTTCATCAGAAAGGAGATGCGTGCGGTGACCGGCTGACAGGCGGGTCCCGCCTATCGGCACCCACGCTTAGCCAGACCGGGAGTACTAGGCCGACCGGGCCGGGATTTAGCCCAGATGGCTGGTTTTCTTGTTCTTTTCTTTTATTATTTCTGTTTTGCATTTCTTTCTAAATTTCAAGATTTGGTATTTGAATTCAAATTTGTTGGTGAGTTTCACACACAGATTAAGTGCACGAATAAAAATACTAGCATGAAGAAATATATTTATTTTTATATATTTTTCTTTATAGTGTATATTGTTTTCCTTTTCTTTTTCTATTTCATTTTTAAATTCTAGATTTCAAATTAAGTTTAACCCCAACTTCAGCATTAATTTTAATATTATTAATAATAATAATAATTATAATTATAATAATAATAATAATAATTATTAAGTGCACAAACAAATAACCTCCAACATGATGCATAGATTATTTATGTTTCATTAGTTAATTTATTCACTTTAAATATGATTATTCATATGTTCTAATGAATAGAGGGCAATACATATAAGGAGATTAATTCTTATCTTTCATTATCCACAAGTTGGGTATTACAAATGCTACCCCCCTTAAAAGAAATCTCGTCCTCGAGGTTAAGATGAACTAGGGAAAAGGTTGGGGAATTCTACTCGCAACTCTTCTTCTCTCTTCCAGGTAGCTTCATCCTCTCCATGATGACTCCATTGCACTTTGCATATTTTGATCACTTTGTTCCTCGTGACTCGGGTCAAGGTATCAATGATCTTGATAGGCTACTCGGTGTAGGTTAGATCACCCTGCACACTAAGTTCTTCCATTGGCAACTGTTCCTCTGGGACACAGAGACGACACCTTTAGGTATACGTGATCACTCTCTTCAAACTCCAGTGGTCTTCTTCGGGTATCAATATAGCTCTTTTGCCGAGACTGTGCTGTCCTCAAGTTCTCCCTGATCATTCGGACTTGCTCTCCTGCCTCCTGAATAATTTCTGGTCTGAAGAACTGGCTCTCACCAGTCTGATCCCAATACAGAGGGGTTCTACACTTTCTGCCATATAAAGCTTCAAACGGGGACATCTTTAGACTGGCTTAATAACTGTTATTGTAAGAAAACTCCACATAGGGTAAACTCTTGTCCCAACTACCACCATGCTTAAGGGCACAAGCTCTTAACATATCTTCAAGCGGATGGTTGGTTCTCTCAGTGTGGCCATCAGTTTGGGGATGATAGGCTGAGCTAAAATTCAGCTTTGTGTCCATATTCTCATGAAGACTCTTCTAAAATCTTGAGGTAAACTAAGATCCCTGATCAAAAACAATCTTCTTAGGTACCCCATGTAGGCACACAACCCGGGATATAACTCTGCCAACTGAGAACCATTGTAGGTAGTCTTGACTGGGATAAAGTGAGACACTTTGGTTAATCTATCAACGATCACCCATATGGAATCATAACCTTTCGGGGTGCGAGGCAACCCGATAATGAAATCCATACTGATTTCTTCCCACTTCCATTCGGGCACCTTTAACGGGTGCAGCAGTTTGGCTGGCCTCTGATGTTCAGCCTTTACTCTTTGACATACATCACATATGGCCACATGTGCAGCAACATCTCTTTTCAGACCATATCACTAGTACTTTTGCTTTAGATCCTGATACATCTTGGTAATACTAGGATGAATAGAATAGTCCGAGTCATGGGCTTCCTTCAGTATGGTTTCATGGAGACTGTCAATCTCAGGAACACATATCCGGTTCTTGAACCATATCGTGCCTTGTTCATCCTCTGTGAAATCCGAACCTCTAACTTTTTCCATCAAGTCTTTGATCTCTTGAATTTTAGCATCTCTGACCTGACCCTTTCATATCTCTTGCTCCAAGGTAGGTTCCACTTCTATAATAATTTCTTTAGTATGAGAAACTATTCCCAAGTTAAGCCTTTCAAAGTCTTCTGCTAACTCATCAGGTAATTGGGTGACTATAGCTACATGAACATGTCCCTTCTGACAAAAGGCATCCACAAGAAGATTCGCCTTTCCCGGATGATAATGGATCTCCAAGTCATAATCTTTGATGAGCTCCAACCAACAGCGTTGCCTAAGGTTGAGATCTTTATGGGTAAAGATATACTTCAAGCTTTTATGATCAGTATAGACTTGGCACTTGGTTCCCATTATATAATGCCTCCATATCTTGAGAGCATGCACTACGGCTGCCAGTTCTAAGTCATGAGTAGGGTAGTTCAGCTCATGTTTCCACAATTGGCGAGATACGTAGGCAATGACATGTTCTTCTTGCATAAGAACAAATCCCAGGCCTTGGCGACACACATCCAATATATGTCAAATTCCTTCTGCAGATCTGGCATTACTAACACTAGGGTGACATCAACCTAAACTTTAGCTGGTTGAAACTCTCTTGACATTCATGAGTCCACTTAAACTCCTTTCCCTTCTCCAGTAGTGAGGTCATGGGCTTGGCTATCTTGGAGAATCCCTCAATAAAACGTCGGTAATAACCCGCGAGTCCCAGGAAACTCTGAATTTCAGTGACTAAGCTCGGTATCTTCCATCCTACTATCTCCCTCACTTTAGCCGGATCCACTAAAATTGGCATAGAGTTGGTTATCTCTCAACTTTTTTAGTACTAATCGTAGATGTTCCTCATGATCACCATCATTCTTGGAATAAATCAGAATGTCGTCAATGAATACCACGACAAACTTATCAAGATACTCCGTAAACACCTTGTTCATCAGATTCATGAAGTAGGCTGGTGCATTAGTCAAGCCAAACGACATGACAGTAAACCATAACCCGTATCGGGTAGAGAAAGCCGTCTTGGGAATATCCGAAGGTCTGATTTTCATTTGATGATAACCCGATCTAAGATCAATTTTAGAGAATACCCTGGCACCTCTCATCTGATCAAACAAATCTTCAATATGGGGCAAGGGGTACTTATTTTTAATTGTGACATCATTAAGTGATCTGTAATCAACACACATCCTATGGGAACCATCCTTCTTCTGAACAAACAGAGCCGGTGCTCCCCAAGGTGAGGAACTCGGACGAATATATCCCAACTCCTGCAACTCTATTAGTTGTTTCTTAGGTTCTTTTAATTCTTCAACCGACATTCTGTATGGCCTTTTAGAAATGGGAGCGGTCCCAGGTAAGAGATCAATCCTCTATAAAGACATCTGGAAAATCCCTAACCACATGGATATGTCTGCCCACAAATTTACCATCCACCAAATAAATGGCGGGTTTGGTCGATGGAGTTATGGTAATCATGACTTCAAATCTCTCCTTTTGGACTAGTGAGTTCTATGGTTCCCTTAGCACAATGTATAACTGCTTTTGCTTTCCTCAACCATGACATGCCAAGAATCAGATCTATACTGCTCTCTTCTAACACTATAGGCATGGACTAGAATTCCCTTTCCATGATTGTTATTATTAAACTGTTGCTCATAAAATTTGCTTCAATAGGCCCTTTAGGAGTGATTACTATCATGGGTTTTGCATTGTGTGAAGAGGTAATTCATGTGTATTGACATAACGAGCAGAAATGAACAAATGGTAGCTCTAGAATCAAATAATATAGCTGCCGAGGAGATGCGCCACACTCTACAGAACTGCTCGGACTTCAAGAACTCCGTCGGGCATGGTCGACTGTTCCAACCGCTACCACCTCCCCCTTCACGAGGAGTACCCCCAAGCCAAGTCAGGCTCAGCAGCAGGGGGAGGGGTGGCGGGGCTTTCCCACGCAATGACCCAGAAGTTAACGTCATCTTCAGAGGACATGGGGCGCATGAGAAATGGAGGCAACAGAGGCTCACCGATCGGCAAGTCCTGGTGGCCACAAACAACGCTCCGACCCTGTACCGATGGTCAGAGCAAACGATATCCTTCAGTCGGGCCGACCAATAGCTCAACTTTGATCACCCTGGTAAGTACCCCCTACTTGTCGATCCTATGATCCGACAGAGCCAAGTTAAAAAGGTGTTAGTGGATGGTGGCAGTAGCATCAACGTCACTATTCCTTGAACACTTCAAGCTCTAGGGGTTTCCATCGCCGATCTCACCCAGTCGGATACCCCATCATCGGCATCGTGTCGACCGAGGGAGAGTACTCGCTGGGACACCTCTACATGTCCATCGCCTTCGGTGCCCCAGAGAACTATCGAACCAAGTTCTTGCGCTTCGAGGTGGCTCAGTTCGACTGTGGATACAACGCCATCATCGGAGACCGGGATTAGAAAAATTCATGGCCATCCCACATTACCCATACATGATCCTCAAGATGCTAGGTCCTCAGGGGATCATCACCATTGGCGCCGACTTCCAAGGTGCCACCGAATGCTTCCGAGGAGCCATACAAATGGCTCTCACAGTCGGGCCCTCGGTAGCTCTCCCGGCATTGGTCAACGACAAATCGGTGGAGGATGGCCTCACGATCCCCTCAAATGAAGCATCGACCGTGACCTCTATGTGGCCGACTAAGGAAACCAAAAGGATCAACCTTGGGTTCTCCGGCGAGCGCAAGGCCGCAGTCATCAGCTCCAGCCTCAACAATAAATAGGAAAGCGCGCTCATCTAGTTTCTGTAAGACAACCAGGACATATTCACATGGTAAACTGCGGACATGCTGAGAGTCCCGAGAGAACTTGCTGAGCACAAACTCAAGGTGTATCCTCAAGCAAGGCCAATCCGGCAAAAGCTGCACCGTTTCACGCCCGACAAAAGAGAAGCTATACGGGCCAAATTAGCTCGCCTATTGTCTGCAGGCTTTATTAGGGAGGTACTGCACCCCGAGTGGTTAGCAAATCTTGTTCTTGTACTTAAAAAGAATAAAGTTTGGCAAAGGAAGATGAAGAAAAGATTGCATTCATCATGTCCTTTGGAGCTTTCTGCTATACCTCCATGCCGTTTGGCCTCAAAAACACCGGAGCGACTTATCATAGGGCCATCCAGACATGCTTAGCCAATCACTAGGGCAAGTGTGTGGAAGCTTATGTCGATGATGTGGTAATCAAAACAGAAAACCCAGAAAGCTTCATCGAGGATTTGCAGCAAGTCTTCAATAGCTTAAGGCGCTATCGATGGAAGCTAAATCTAGAGAAATGTGTGTTCGGGGTACCTACCGGAAAGCTGTTTGGTTTCATTGTCAACCATCAAGGAATCGAAGCCAACCTAGAAAAATTGAAGCTATAATGAGGATGGAACCGCTACTGTCACAGAAAAAGGTGCAGAGGCTCACTAGATGCATGGCAGCGCTAAGCCGTTTTATTTAAAGACTCAGTAAAAGGGGGATGTCATTCTATAAACTACTCAAGAAAGTAGAGAGATTCTAGTGGACTGAAGAGGCTCAAGAAAACCTAGAAGCACTCAAGAAGTTCCTGACCACCCGACCTGTACTCAAGCCACCACGTCGAGCTACAGTCAGCCAGCCAGCTCAAGACCTATTGCTGTACATCTCCTGCACGACTCACGTAGTAAGCATTATGTTGGTAGTCGAGCGGGCAGAAGAAGGGCACGCGTACGCAGTGCAACATCCTATCTACTTCATCTGTGAAGTCCTTGAACCCTCTAAAATAAGGTACCCTCAAGTTCAGAAGCTACTATACGCAGTACTCCTCACTGCTCACAAAATCCGACACTACTTCGACGACCACAAAGTCATAATAATCACGGGCATCCCAATAGGAGATATACTCCAGAACAAAGAAGCGGTTGGGAGGACAGCCAAGTGGGCATGCGAGCATGGAGCTCACAACATAGAGTTCTGACCTCGCATTGCAATCAAGACCTAGGCCCTAGTAGATTTCATATCAGAATGGACTGAGCACCAGGTCCTAGAGAATCTTGAGGTAGCCGAAGTCTGGAAAATGTACTTTGATGGTTCATTAAAGCTATAAGAGGCAGGGGCGAGAATCCTTTTCATCGCCCCTAGAGCAGACCAACTCAAATACGCGCTTTAGCTCCTATTCCCAGCTTTCAATAATGCAGCAGAGTATGAGGCCTTAATTCATGGACTTAACATCACCGTGTCACTCAGCATCAAGAGACTAATGGCGTATGGTAACTCCTTTGTAGTCATCAGTCAGGTTAACAAAGACTGGGATTGCTCAATAGACTCAATGGACAACTATTACGCTACAGTGCGAAAGCTTGAGGACAAATTCGAGGGCTTAGAATTCCACCACAAGAGAGGGATCGCAATGTAGCAGCAGACGCACTATCAAAGCTAGGGTCGAATCGGGCCTAGGTCCCACCCGGTGTCTTTGTTCAAGAGGTGCAACAGCCAAGCATCACAACAGGGCCTGCTAAGGAATGCAAAGTACTGGACCAGGCAAAGACAGACCCAAATGACTAGAGGGAGCCGATTTTCAGATATATAAAAAATGAGGAGTAGTCGTATGACAAGGCCGCTGCAAAGGACATTGCAAGGCAGTCAATTCAGTATGTCGTCGTAGGGGGTCTGTTGTATCGAATAGATGCAGCTGGAGTCCTCGTGAAATGCATCCACTCAACTATGGGGAGACATCTGCTAGAAGAAATCCACACGGGGTGTAACACTCCTAGTGTTACTATGACTAAAACTTGAGCATGGCATCATAAGCATTGACATTGCATATGTTTGATACACCTAGAGTGCATTCACTAGGCAAAAATTTCAAACAAGTTGTATTGTTTTAAGGTTTTGCAAATAGGACCCTGGATAGGAAGCATTACCCTAAACAAGGATTAAAGGGGCTAAAACTTAACCCAAATTGAGAAAACCTAAAGGCTTTAGTGAAATAGCTATAAAATATCCCCAAAAACAAAGTTGAATCTCATTTATACCCCTGGGATACTAGAAACCCTAAATGAAACCCTGGAAAACCCTAAAACTAAACCCTAGGGGTCTATGTGCAAAATTGGTCCACTTTTGGACTAAAGTGCAAAAACCAAGTTAAATAAGTATCTAAAGTAATTTGGGGCACTCATATGTGAATTTACAAGCCAAACCCTAAGTTTTGGACTTAAATGCAAAAAGGACCCCCAATTGAGATTTCTCTAAGTCTGAAACTTAGTGTTATGGGCTCAACTTTTGAGCTTTGTAACTTTCAAACTATAAGGTTTTTGCCCTAGGTCACCACATCAACTATGTAGATCTATCTTAGGTGAAAAACTTTACTTAAGAGTGTAAGCACAGTTGTTATGAAGATTTTGGAGATAATCACACCCAAAGTCAGACTGACAGGCTGGTTTATTCTAAAATTCAGACTTTCAGTGTAGCAAAGCCATCTTTGGAGCTGAATTCAACCATGATCTAGTTATCAAATGAGCCCAGTCACTATAGTCGATTTGTAGCTGGTATGTAGCCCTATAACTTTGGTACAGAAAGCTTGCTCGGTTACTATACAAAATCGGGAGAAAATCTAGCCTCAAATCTCTCTGTCAGTTCATCTGAAAGGAGCTCGCCATGGTATAGTAGCTTGACTAGATCAGATCAACCGCGCGGGTGCCCTCACCGCCGACGGATCCCTCCGCCGTGATTCGGGTCACCGGCGTTTGGATTCGTGCGCCGGACTTGTGGATAACCTCTCGGGGTAAAAGATCCTCATCGTCGTCAAGCTGGAAACCACCTCGGTCGGCCACGGTACTCCTCCCCTGGTTCATCGCCTGCGGGTAAAGTGCTCACCGCCGATGTGCCCTCGCTGTTGGCCACCGCATGTCCTAACCGCGACATTGCATCACCGTGATTCCCTACTGCAGTCCCATCAGCGTCGATGAGCTTGCCACGGCGTTAGCCACGTATTCACCGCGCCGCCTTCTTCCTCATCTCCGGCCGCCTCCGTTATCCGCTCAAATTGAGCGTCACCGCCCCGGGGATCTATAAATTGAGCCCCCGGCCAGTTGCGCTAGGTCGTACCAAGGCCATAGCCACTACTCCCGTCTTCGATTAGCCCCCATAGCCAGAGAATCACTCACTTCCCCCAATTCGGTTTCCACCGCCGCAAAGAAGACCTCACCGTGACCAGCTCAACTCTGGTGAGCTCAAGTCCCTCTGCTGCTTGTTCTAGCATCTTTATGCCCTCCTTAAGCTCTTCGACCCCTCCAATTGAATTAGACCGCCACCAATCACCGGGAACGTGTGGTTCTTTGGTTCATCCGCGCGGTTACCGTGGCCAGGCCAAATTAGTTCATCATTCTTGAAATTAGATTAGGGAAAACACTCGGGCGTGGTCCAATTTGATGTCCGCCGCTCGGGAACCCTAGCCGTTGCCCCAATCGGCTGGCGTGGGAGCTCACCGGAGCTCGGCCGTGCTCCACGCCGTCGGGGACCGTGGAACGTAAAGGAATAGAACTCGAGGGACCTTCTTGCAAAGTGTCAGTGACTCTGTTAAACAGTGAGAAACCCGTTCGCAGATAGTGAAAACCCCGAGGCCTTTCCTGTAAAGTTGCCAGCGCGGGCGCGTGCGTGGGCGTGCTTCTGCTAGTAGTGGGCCGACCTGGGCTGGATTCGGTCCAATACTATTCATCTGTTTTTCTTTTTCTTTTATCTCCAGAGCCAAAACAATTATAGAAAACAGTAGAAAAATAATAAAATTGTGAAACCAATTTTCCTAGGCTTGTTATTTTCCCTAGAATTTAATAAAAATAGTTTTGTGATTTTTAGTGGAAATAAGAAATTTTAGGGCATTTAAAGTAGTTAAAAGTATTAGTTATGGATTTTTTAGAAAATAATTGGTAAGTCCAAAAATGCCCAAACTTTTTATGGGAACTTAAAACAATATTTAGAAGCCTTGGGTAGAATTTGGGTTGATCTGGACCAAGTTTGATAACTAGAACCCAAAACCACCCCCCTGCCCTATGAACTCCTTTACTGACTCCGGAAACCCTAGGTTTTCGGAGTACCGTGAAGGAAAGTTGTACTTAAGACTTAGATAATAAGTTTATATTATCTTCGCATCCTCATGAGCATCCCATGGCATCCATTCTTATGCATATATATGGTTATGTTAGAACACGAAGAAGAAGAAGTCACTGAAGAGAGGACACCACCAACCTCAGATCCTCCAGTAGGCAACTGCTTTTATTTCGATATTTGTGGATCCGAGCAGGACTCACCTGTTAACAAAGGCAAGCCCCGGTGCATTTGCCACCCTCCTTGTTGTTTTAAAATCTTTCTCACTTGCTTGATGCATTAGGTGATAGGAGTTGATTGATAAAACAATTCTTGCATTACCTTCCTTGAATTTGATTACCTTCCTTGATCACCCGTTTTACACAAGATTTTGATGCTTAGCCTTGCTTTAGAAAAACAAAATGTTTTGTTTTTACAAAAGATGATGTGGCAAAAGTGGGTGGGATGTTTTTGAAATAAAATTTGATGGTGGATCCATCAGGGCCTTGATGGATGCAACATCTGGAAAAGATGTACCTCTGCCAGGTACCAAACTTTGGGTTTGAAATAATTAAGATGAGACCGGGCAGGTGACTTGCACGAGAAAGGAGTCTCGGTGTAGTGTCTTCGTCTGAGTCGATTAAGGACCGTCTCGATGTAGGCTTGTTGATCGAGGACCCTTTAGCTGGTCACATGCCTCGTCATGGGTAAGCCTTGCCTCGAGCAGACTAAGGCTGGAATAAGATAACACGAAATGGGCGTGGAGCGGTGGCGAGAGTAGCGTGTACCCTCCGTGGCAAGAGGCTGGACGGTGGTGTATCTGTGCTCTCGGTTTGCGTGAACCTGATCCGGTCTTAAGAACCTCAGTGGCGGGTTGACATATGCAAGGGTTAAGTGCTACATATGTCGTGTGATTGGAGATCCTCAGCTGAGTATAATCGATTCGGATCGCCGTACCTTCGTGGTTATGAAGACTTGGTCACTACCCTACACGTAGCATTCTAATAAAGATGATGGGTATTTGTCAAGAAATTGGCTAGTGTAGGACCAGCGATGGAACTAGGGTAGAAAGAACTCTAGTTGCTGGTAATTGAACGTAACTTGACAAATAAAACTGGATTTTTAAGGATCCACTTTAGTAAGCATTTCTGCAAAACAGAGTCTTTGAGTATTGAGAAGCCTTACCTTGACTCCCTAAAAGCCAGCATACCCTTGAGAGTCTTTTCTTTAGTCGGGTAAGTCTTGCTGAGTAATTCCATACTCAGGGTTTATCCCTTCGTTGTTTTTAGGTGAGGAAGTAGCAGATTTCTGCTGCTTCTGTGCCAAGGTGGTTCCCAAAGAAGAAACACAAGACTGAAGTGCGGGAGGACTTGGTCCTCCATATAGATCATTTACTTAAATCTTCTCAGGAGGAGTTTTTGCCTCCCTTGGTTTGTATAATAATACTACTCAGCACTAGCTCTTAGTTCTGGTCTGTAATAAAACAACTTGAGCTTGCTTTTAAATAAATGTGAATTATGTAATCGCTTCCGTAATTCTTTATCTCCGATGTTCTGTAATGTCTGCAAGACGGGTGAATCGTTCCTGGTAAAGTAAGGTAAGATACCGAACTTGTCAAGTAGTTCAGGGACACCTATAGGGTTGTCTGAAGTCCGTTGGACAAGGACAACTGTAGGTGGGCCTAATTACTTGGGAGGTTCCGTCACAGCTGGTATCGGAGCGTAGCCCTTCTTTGCAAACATTATGAGGCATCTTCAAAAGGATTTTCGAAAGTCTTACCTAAAAATTCTTTTCTCTTCTTACCTAAGTATTCTGAAGAGTCTATCTTAAAGACCAGATAGGGAGAGTGCAATGTATAGAAGGTTGAATCGACTAAGGTTGATTCTGTATTTATTCATGCATCATGCTAAGAATTATGCTAATAAATTTTCCCCCTTAGAAAGATGCCGCCACGCACAAGGCTAACGTCACGTAAGTCAACGGGACCAATTGGAGTACCCCGGCATCAACTAGCCTCTCGACACGAAAGCAGCAGCAGCGGAAGTAATGACCCTATAGGAGACCTTGAAGCCCGAGTGAGTCGACTTCAAGCAGAGCTGCAACACAGGACCGATGTTTGGGTCGCAGACGGAGATAGAATCAATGAACTAAGAAGGGACATCCGTCACCTGCAGGATCAGCTTGCTAATCGAGACTTAGCACTTGACTGGGCAGTACAGTCTCATTTGCTGGCATGTGCTAAGGAAGCAAGGGCTCAGGCCCGAATTAAAGAACTTAGCTCAACTGTCGACGACCTGCAGGTCTACTGCAATACGTTGCATGAGGAAGTCCATATACTATACTCACAATTACACCCTAGTGTGCCTGCACACTCTACCGAGGCGGAAGCCGGACCCTCTCACGTTGCGGGACGCGCGTTGGGTGGGGAGTTAGACCTTTTTGAACCCCCTCCTTCTTTGAGGTTGGTTGACGTCTGGACTCCCACACCTGACGATGAGGCCGCCAAAAGCAACGGAAAGCAGGACTAATGGTGTAATAGAAGTAGAGTAGTGTATTGTAGAATGCACTGTTGTATAATAGGTTGAACTTTTGTATAATGGGTAATGTATCCTATTATGTAATATCGAGTCTGTATCATTACTTTTTATAGTAATGTAAAATGGAAGGTCTCTTTGGCATATTATGTTTATTTCAAATGTTTTTGCCTCAGATGTCGACCAAGACTCGCGGACAGGACGCAGCCGAAACTTCTGGGGGTCGGGATGTCACCCCAAATCCACCTCCGGTTCCACCCACGCTAGCCGAGGCGATTGCCGCCTTGGTGAATGCCACCGCAGACAATACCCGCTTCCTTAGGGAAATGGCGGGTCAACAGCAGTTCCAGCAGCAGGCAGGAAGAGGTTTTCAGCAAGGTCCCCGTGAAACCACCTATCTGGACTTCTCCAAAACTCGTCCACCTCTATTCACCAAAGCAGAAGACCCGCTAGAAGCCGACGAGTGGATACGAGTCATTGAACAGAAGTTTGGTCTTCTTCGTTATTCTGAAACGCAGAAGCCATTGTTCGCAGCACAGCAACTACGTGGCCCTGCCAGTACTTGGTGGGGAAATTTTGTGGCTATCCAACCTGACAACCATCAAATCACTTGGGAAGAATTTAAAGCAGCCTTCCGTGAGCACTACATACCGGAAGGGGTGCTGCATATGAAGCAAGAGGAATTCATGAAACTGAAACAAGGAGGAGATACCATCAATCAATGTCTCAACAAGTTTAATCACCTGTCGCAGTATGCTATCGACCAGGTGAATACTGATTTGAAGAAAAAGAACTGTTTTATGAGAGGTCTAAATGACCGGTTGCAGCGAAAGATGGCCACATGTATTGATCTCACATATGGAAAGGCTGTTAGTACAACCTTATCTGTGGAAGCAAAATATGCAAGTTCTGGGAAGAATAAGGGATTCGGTGGTGAGAGGCCTAATCAGGGCCAGGCAAAGAGGCAACGGTTCGTCATCCGGCCTTCTAGCCAAAACCGCACTTTTTACCGTCCACCAGCATTCCCTTTCAAACAACCCATTATTATCCGCCCCAACAATACCTCCACTTCCCCAAATCAGCCGGGTGCCCCAGGCACTCGATTCCCTGCCTTGCCCAGCTCTTCAACCGGATGTTTCAACTGCGGCAAATCAGGACATTTTATCAAAGACTGCCCATACCCCAAGCAAAATCAATCCAATGCTCAGCAAGGAACTGGGAAGTCTACTCAGCCCAAGGGTAATGCTGTGGGGAGAAATGCCAAGAAAACGGGGCGTGTATACTACACTCAAGTGGCCACTACACCGGAAGGAGAGCCGGTGATGATGGGTACGTTTCCCGTGGCCAGTCACCCTGCAATTATTCTTTTTGATTCTGGTGCTTCACATACCTTCATTAGCAAGAAATTTGTGGAGCAACATCACATTGCATGCCATGAATCAAAAGAGGGATTTAAAATTCATTCACCCGGGGGACACATTTTTACTAAAGAAGTGGCCTATGAAGTGCCAGTAACAACGGCCGGACGAAACCTTCCTGCTAATATGATTGTTCTGAAAGGCCAGGATATAGATGTAATTTTGGGTATGAATTGGTTAACCCAACACAGGGCAATCCTCAACACTGAACTCAGAACCGTCAGGTTGAGCTATAATCACGAAGAAATTCTTTTGTCTCTCTCCGAAACCAATCCAGCCAAAGCTTCTGGTAGAATATTTGAAGCCATTGTACCGGAGATCAAGAACATTCCGGTAGTATGTGAGTTTCCAGATGTATTTCCGGAAGATTTGCCTGGACTGCCCCCTGAAAGAGATGTAGAATTTGTAATTGAGCTAAAGCCCGGTACGGCTCCCATCTCTCGAAGATCGTACCGTATGCACCCTAATGAGTTGGCGGAATTGAAGATTCAATTACAAGATCTACTGAATAAGGGATTCATCTGGCCAAGCTCGTCCCCATGGGGTTGCCCCGCCATTTTTGTTAAGAAGAAGGATCAAACCTTGCGGATGTGCGTGGATTATCGACCCCTGAATGAGGTCACCATCAAGAATAAGTACCCTCTTCCAAGGATCGACATCTTATTTGATCAACTGACTGGGGCGAGGGTATTTTCCAAAATTGATCTCAGATCGGGCTATCACCAAATCCGTATTCGGCCCGAGGATATACCAAAGACCGCATTTACTACACGGTATGGATTGTTTGAATACTTGGTAATGTCTTTCGGGCTCACAAATGCTCCTGCCCACTTCACCTATTTGATGAACTCGGTGTTCATGCCCGAGTTGGACAAGTTCGTGGTGGTCTTCATCGACGATATTTTGATATACTCTAAAAATGAAGAGGAGCATACTCAGCATCTACGGATTGTATTGACGCGCCTGAGGGAACATCAGCTGTATGCCAAGTTCAGCAAGTGCGCGTTCTGGCTGGAGGAAATTCAATTTTTGGGGCACTTGTTATCAGCTAAAGGAATTGCGGTAGATCCTAGCAAGGTCAAAGATATTCTGGAGTGGAAACCCCCAACCACTGTTCACCAAGTCCGGAGTTTTCTTGGACTAGCTGGATATTATCGCATATTCATACCCGATTTTTCTAAGCTTGTGAAGCCAATCACAAGTTTATTAAAGAATGATATTAAGTTCAATTGGTCTTCTAAGTGTAATAAAGCCTTTGAGCAATTGAAGACATTATTAACCACTGCTCCGGTATTGGCTCAACCGGACATCACTAAGCCTTTTGATGTATATTGTGATGCATCTGGCAGTGGGCTCGGCTGTGTACTGATGCAAGAAGGCCGAGTAATTGCGTATGCTTCAAGGCAGTTGCGCCGACATGAGGAGCATTATCCAACTCATGATCGAGAGCTAGCTGCTGTGGTTCATGCCCTGAAAATATGGCGTCACTATCTGCTGGGAAATATCTGTCACATATATACAGACCATAAAAGTTTGAAGTACATCTTCACCCAGTCAGAGTTAAATATGAGGCAAAGACGATGGCTTGAGCTTATTAAGGACTATGAGCTGGAGATCCATTATCACCCAGGCAAGGCCAATGTGGTGGCAGACACATTAAGCCGTAAGGCTTCCTGCCACTGCCTTATGGTAAAAACCTCTGACAATACTTTATGTCAAGAGATGGAAAAGTTAAACCTGGGAATAATCCAACAAGGGACTCTAAATCAGCTAAAGCTTGAGTCAATCATTCTGCAAAAGATAATTGATGCTCAAAAGGATAATCTGGGTATGAAGCACATACGAGAGAAGATAAGGGCTGGAACAGCCAAATGTTTTAAGGAAGACGATCAAGGTGTGTTATGGTTTAACAACCGCATAGTAGTGCCAAAGAATGAAGAACTCCGCCAGCAAATCTTAGATGAAGCGCATCTTAGTCGCTATTCTATTCATCCGGGAAGCACTAAGATGTATCACGATCTAAAACAGCACTACTGGTGGACGAAGATGAAAATTGAAATTGCACGCTATGTGGCTAAGTGTGACACTTGCAGACGTGTCAAAGCCATACACATGAGGACTGCTGGTCCATTGCAGTCATTACCAATACCAACATGGAAATGGGAAGACATAAGCATGGACTTCATTGTGGGATTGCCCAGGACCACAAAAGGGTCTGACTCTATTTGGGTTATCATTGATCGATTTACCAAGATAGCCCACTTCCTCCCTATCAAGGTAAAATATCACGTCATTACCTATGCGGAGTTGTACATCGCCCGTATTCTCAGTTTGCATGGGGTTCCAAAGACTATAGTGTCGGATCGTGGACCACAATTTGTATCCAAATTTTGGGAAGAACTTCATAAATCCCTGGGTACTAAGTTACTCCACAGTTCGGCCTATCATCCTCAAACCAGTGGACAAACTGAGAGAGTGAACCAAATACTTGAAGATATGCTGCGGGCATGTGTCCTGGATTTCTCACCAAAATGGGATGAATGTTTACCTTTGGCAGAGTTTTCATACAATAATAGTTATCAAGAAAGTATTAGGATGGCACCTTTTGAAGCTTTATATGGACGACGGTGTCGGACTCCGCTAAATTGGTCTGAACCTGGTGAGAGGTGCTTCTTTAGACCTGATCTGGTGAAAGAAGCCGAGGATAAAGTTCAGAAAATTATTCGTAATCTGAAGCAAGCACAAGCTCGTCAGAAGAGTTATGCAGACAAACGGCGAATGCCCTTATACTTCCGGGAAGGAGACTAAGTCTACTTAAAGGTTTCACCAATGAAGGGAGTATCGCGTTTCGGGGTAAAGGGAAAGCTTGCCCCCAGGTACATTGGTCCATTTCCTATTCTTCAAAGATATGGGCCAGTGGCGTATCAACTTCAACTTCCTGAAACATTGTCTGCAGTACATAATGTGTTCCATGTATCGCAATTGAAGAAGTGTCTTCGGGTTCCCGATCAAACCATTGAAGTGACAGATGTTGTCCTGGAACCAGACTTAACGTACTCAGAACACCCTATTCGAGTTCTGGATCAAAAGGACAGGGTTACCCGGAGAAAGACTCTCAAGTTCTACAAGGTACAATGGAACCAGCATTCTGAGGAAGAGGCTACGTGGGAAACTCAAGACTTCTTGAATAAGAATTTCCCAGGCTTTCTAGCCTCATGTAATTTGTAAAATGTATATAGTTATGGCAATAAAGGAATGAACCCCACGCCACCCTGCCTTGTACCAGAAATAAGGAAATAAAAATGTGACACATTTCCTTTTCCATTACTCACCCTAGGACTTTAAATCTCGGGACGAGATTCTTTTATGGGGGGAAGGATGTAACACTCCTGGTGTTACTATGACTAAAACTTGAGCATGGCATCATAAGCATTGACATTGCATATGTTTGATACACCTAGAGTGCATTCACTAGGCAAAAATTTCAAACAAGTTGTATTGTTTTAAGGTTTTGCAAATAGGACCCTGGATAGGAAGCATTACCCTAAACAAGGATTAAAGGGGCTAAAACTTAACCCAAATTGAGAAAACCTAAAGGCTTTAGTGAAATAGCTATAAAATATCCCCAAAAATAAAGTTGAATCTCATTTATACCCTTGGGATACTAGAAACCCTAAATGAAACCCTAGAAAACCCTAAAACTAAACCCTAGGGGTCTATGTGCAAAATTGGTCCACTTTTGGACTAAAGTGCAAAAACCAAGTTAAATAAGTATCTAAAGTAATTTGGGGCACTCATATGTGAATTGACAAGCCAAACCCTAAGTTTTGGACTTAAATGCAAAAAGGACCCCCAATTGAGATTTCTCTAAGTCTGAAACTTAGTGTTATGGGCTCAACTTTTGAGCTTTGTAACTTTCAAACTATAAGGTTTTTGCCCTAGGTCACCACATCAACTATGTAGATCTATCTTAGGTGAAAAACTTTACTTAAGAGTGTAAGCACAGTTGTTATGAAGATTTTGGAGATAATCACACCCAAAGTCAGACTGATAGGCTGGTTTATTCTAAAATTCAGACTTTCAGTGTAGCAAAGCCATCTTTGGAGCTGAATTCAACCATGATCTAGTTATCAAATGAGCCCAGTCACTATAGTCGATTTGTAGCTGGTATGTAGCCCTATAACTTTGGTACAGAAAGCTTGCTCGGTTACTATACAAAATCGGGAGAAAATCTAGCTTCAAATCTCTCTGTCAGTTCATCTGAAAGGAGCTCGCCATGGTACAGTAGCTTGACTGGATCAGATCAACCGCGCGGCTGCCCTCACCGCCGACGGATCCCTCCGCCGTGATTCGGGTCACCGGCGTTTGGATTCGTGCACCGGACTTGTGGATAACCTCTCGAGGTAAAAGATCCTCATCGTCGTCAAGCTAGAAACCACCTCGGTCGGCCGCGGTACTCCTCCCCTGGTTCATCGCCTGCGGGTAAAGTGCTCACCGCCGATGTGCCCTCGCCGTTGGCCACCGCATGTCCTAACCGCGACATTGCATCACCGTGATTCCCTACTGCAGTCCCATCAGCGTCGATGAGCTTGCCACGGCGTTAGCCACGTATTCACCGCGCCGCCTTCTTCCTCATCTCCGGCCGCCTCCGTTATCCGCTCAAATTGAGCGTCACCGCCCCGGGGATCTATAAATTGAACCCCCGGCCAGTTGCGCTAGGTCGTACCAAGGCCATAGCCACTACTCCCGTCTCCGATTAGCCCCCATAGCCAGAGAATCGCTCACTTCCCCCAATTCGGTTTCCACCGCCGCAAAGAAGACCTCACCATGACCAGCTCAACTCAGGTGAGCTCAAGTCCCTCTGCTGCTTGTTCTAGCATCTTTATGCCCTCCTTAAGCTCTTCGACCCCTCCAATTGAATTAGACCGCCACCAATCGCCGGGAACGTGTGGTTCTTTGGTTCATCTGCGCGGTTACCGTGGCCAGGCCAAATTAGTTCATCATTCTTGAAATTAGATTAGGGAAAACACTCGGGCGTGGTCCAATTTGATGTCCGCCGCTCGGGAACCCTAGCCGTTGCCCCAATCGGCTGGCGTGGGAGCTCGCCGGAGCTTGGCCGTGCTCCACGCCGTCGAGGACCGTGGAACGTAAAGGAATAGAACTCGAGGGACCTTCTTGCAAAGTGTCAGTGACTCTGTTAAACAGTGAGAAAACCCGTTCGCAGATAGTGAAAACCCCGAGGCCTTTCCTGTAAAGTTGCCAGCGCGGGCGCGCGCGTGGGCGTGCTTCTGCTAGTAGTGGGCCGACCTGGGCTGGATTCGGTCCAATACTATTCATCTGTTTTTCTTTTTCTTTTATCTCCAGAGCCAAAACAATTATAGAAAACAGTAGAAAAATAATAAAATTGTGAAACCAATTTTCCTAGGCTTGTTATTTTCCCTAGAATTTAATAAAAATAGTTTTGTGATTTTTAGTGGAAATAAGAAATTTTAGGGCATTTAAAGTAGTTAAAAGTATTAGTTATGGATTTTTTAGAAAATAATTGGTAAGTCCAAAAATGCCCAAACTTTTTATGGGAACTTAAAACAATATTTAGAAGCCTTGGGTAGAATTTGGGTTGATCTGGACCATGTTTGATAACTAGAACCCAAAACCACCCCCCTGCCCTATGAACTCCTTTACTGACTCCGGAAACCCTAGGTTCTCGGAGTACCGTGAAGGAAAGTTGTACTCAAGACTTAGATAATAAGTTTATATTATCTTCGCATCCTCATGAGCATCCCATGGCATCCATTCTTATGCATATATATGGTTATGTTAGAACACGAAGAAGAAGAAGAAGTCACTGAAGAGGGGACACCACCAACCTCAGATCCTCCAGCAGGCAACTGCTTTTATTTCGATATTTGTGGATCCGAGCAGGACTCACCTGTTAACAAAGGCAAGCCCCGGTGCATTTGCCACCCTCCTTGTTGTTTTAAAATCTTTCTCACTTGCTTGATGCATTAGGTGATAGGAGTTGATTGATAAAACAATTCCTGCATTACCTTCCTTGAATTTGATTACCTTCCTTGATCACCCGTTTTACACAAGATTTTGATGCTTAGCCTTGCTTTAGAAAAACAAAATGTTTTGTTTTTACAAAAGATGATGTGGCAAAAGTGGGTGGGATGTTTTTGAAATAAAATTTGATGGTGGATCCATCATGGCCTTGATGGATGCAACATCTGGAAAAGATGTACCTATGCCAGGTACCAAACTTTGGGTTTGAAATAATTAAGATGAGACCGGGCGAGTGACTTGCACGAGAAAGGAGTCTCGGTGTAGTGTCTCCGTCTGAGTCGATTAAGGACCGTCTCGATGTAGGCTTGTTGATCGAGGACCCTTTAGCTGGTCAGATGCCTCGTCATGGGTAAGCCTTGCCTCGAGCAGACTAAGGCCGGAATAAGATAACACGAAATGGGCGTGGAGCGGTGGCGAGAGTAGCGTGTACCCTCCGTGGCAAGAGGCTGGACGGTGGTGTATCTGTGCTCTCGGTTTGCGTGAACCTGATCCGGTCTTAAGAACCTCGGTGGCGGGTTGACATATGCAAGGGTTAAGTGCTACATATGTCGTGTGATTGGAGATCCTCAGCTGAGTATAATGGATTCGGATCGCCGTACCTTCGCGGTTATGAAGACTTGGTCACTACCCTACACGTAGCATTCCAATAAAGATGATGGGTATTTGTCAAGAAATTGGCTAGTGCAGGACCAGCGATGGAACTAGGGTAGAAAGAACTCTAGTTGCAGGTAATTGAACGTAACTTGACAAATAAAACTGGATTTTTAAGGATCCACTTTAGTAAGCATTTCTGCAAAACAGAGTCTTTGAGTATTGAGAAGCCTTACCTTGACTCCCTAAAAGCCAGCATACCCTTGAGAGTCTTTTCTTTAGTCGGGTAAGTCTTGCTGAGTAATTCCATACTCAGGGTTTATCCCTTCGTTGTTTTTAGGTGAGGAAGTAGCACATTTCTGCTGCTTCTGTGCCAAGGTGGTTCCCAAAGAAGAAACACAAGACTGAAGTGCGGGAGGACTTGGTCCTCCATATAGATCTTTTACTTAAATCTTCTCAGGAGGAGTTTTTGCCTCCCTTGGTTTGTATAATAATACTACTCAGCACTAGCTCTTAGTTCTGGTCTGTAATAAAACAACTTGAGCTTGCTTTTAAATAAATGTGAATTATGTAATCGCTTCCACAATTCTTTATCTCTGATGTTTTGTAATGTCTGCAAGACGGGTGAATCGTTCCTGGTAAAGTAAGGTAAGATACCGAACTTGTCAAGTAGTTCAGGGACACCTACAGGGTTGTCTGAAGTCCGTTGGACAAGGACAACTGTAGGTGGGCCTAATTACTTGGGAGGTTCCGTCACACGGGGGAATGTGGAATACACGCAGTGTCTAGGACCTTGGTAGGAAAGGCTTTCAGAGCGGGTTTCTATTGGCCAACAACAAAGAAAGATGCAATAGACTTAGTCTAGAGGTGCGAGGCATGCCAGTTCCTGTCCAAGCAACAACACCTACCCGCCCAGCAAATGCAAACTATCACCATAGCCTGGCCTTTTGCATGCTGGGGGCTGGACATGATCGAACCATTCAAGAAAGCTCAAAGAGGATACACTCATGTACTCATCGCCATCGACAAATTTACAATGTGGATAGAGTACAAACCAAATGCCTCTCTGACCTCAGCTAAAGTAGTGGAGTTCATTCAAGAAATCATGTTTATATTTGGGATACCCAACAACATCATCACGGACCTGGGATCTAACTTCACTAGCTTAGAGTTCATTGATTTCTGCGAGCAGAGAAGCATCCAAATCAAGTATGCATCAGTGGTACATCCGAGAGCTAACAGGCATGTAGAAAGAGCTAACGGAATGATACTTGAGGCGCTCAGGAAGAAAATATTTGACAAGAATGAAAAGCTTGCATGCAATTGGATAAGGGAACTGCCATATGTAGTCTGGAGTCTGCAAACCCAACCCAGCCGGGCTCTGCACAGGAATACTCCATTCTTCATGGTGTATGGATCAGAGGCAGTGTTGCCAGCAGACCTAATCTTTAGAGCAGCTAGGTTGACATTCAAAAGCATAGCAGAGGTAGAAGTGACCAGACTTGAGGAGGTTGACGTGCTAGAAGAACAACGCTTGAACGTCGTCATCTAGTCGGCTAGGTACCAATAGACCCTAAGGCGCTACCATGATAAAGCGGTACGACACCAATCTTTTGCAGTAGGAGACTTGGTACTCTGCCACGTATTGTCAGCAGAAGGACGACACAAACTGTCACCACCATGGGAAGGACCTTTCATCGTCACGGAAGTCACCCAACCTAGATCCTACCGGTTAACGCAGATGGACGGGACTCAAGTAGGAAACTCATGGAATACCGAGCACCTCAGAAAGTTTTACCCGTAGCGACACCATGAAATCCAGATGGGGAGCTACACATTGTAAACCAGAGATCTCATTATTAATAAAGCTTTTGCGTTCGTCCACATGCAAACAAACTCTCAAGCAGTGATCGGCTTAAGTCGGATATACCTTAAGCTGGTGCGACATGCTCATGTTTACAAAACTTAAGGTGATTACTATACCCTACTAATGGAGTGATCGGCTTAATTCGGAAGCCTTAAGTCGGTGCGACATGCTCATGCTTACATAACTTAGGGTAATTACTATACCCTACTAACGGAGCGAACGTCTTAAGTCGGAAACGCCTTAAGTCAGTGCGACACCTCACGCTTACACTTAGGGTGATTACTATAACCTACTAACGGAGTGATCGACTTAAATAAAAACGCCTTAAGTCGGTGCGACACGCTCACGCTTACACTTAGGGTGATTACTATTCCGTACTAACGGAGCCATCGGCTTAAGCCGATAACGTCATAAGTCGGTGCAACACACTCACGCTTACATAACTCATGGTGATTATTATACCCTACTAATGAAACGATTGGCTTAAGCAGCAACAACCAAGGGCACATACTATGCCCTACTAACAGAAAACACTCAATAATACCGGGAAGTAACCCAACGTTCGACAGGAAAGTTGCCCTCTGGTTAAACGAACCAATATTCGGTTCACTCTCTAGTTACTGTGCAAGAGCATCCCCATGAAGAATTTTGTCTGCAGGTCCACTAGAAGCAGACAAATTACTCGAAGTACCCGATGCAGCGAGCATGTCGGCTACAATGTCATCAAGCACTATGATATCGGGCCTCTTCATCAATATCCGGCCAGCCTGGACTGCCTTGTCTATCTCTTTATCACATCACGCCTTCATGATAGCATGATCGTCCTCCAAGACCTTGATATCACGATGGGCGACTTCAGTGTCGTGACGAGCAGCCTCCAGCTCCTGGGACACCAGTCTCTTTGAGGCACAGAGCTCCTTGATAATTGAATCTTTCAAAGACAAAGACCTGCTGAGTTTCAACACCTCGTCTAGGGAAACTTTCAACTCATCCCTCTTGCACTCTAGCTCTGTCATGGTGAAGCGGTGGCTCCTCTCCAAAGTGGTGAGGGAGCTGTTCGTGTCCTAGTACAACTTGTCCAAGTTGTCCTGAGAGTCAAGAAGTTTCTTCATCTCCTCTTGTGGATAGGAGAGTCCCTAATAACAAGGCGAAAGCATAGAATAAGATACTTGGAGCTCTCGACGAGTTACCTCGTGAGCTCTCTTTTTTGAGTCAAGCTTTTCATTTAGGGAAGAGTTCATGGCACGAGCATCATCAAGAAATGTGGTTACTTGATCAAGATCAACCTGATTTTGCACACACGTTTCCTCAGCATCGGAATATCATCGAATCAAGGCTGAATAAACAAGAAGAAGTGATCTATAATATGAGCAGAAAGGCGACAAGCACAAGAAGAACTATTAGTCCACTAATCGGCATTTGAAGCCTTCAGATCATCTATCTGTCTTTGAAGAAGAAGAGGGTTCCAGTGTGACAGAAAAGAAATCTACTCAGGAACAGGAGGGCCGCATGATCTCAGCTGAGCCGACACCTAGTCCACAATACTCTATAGATGCAAAGAGTAGAGCACGAACACACTATAACACTATAAAAATCATTAAATAAAAATAATACATTTAGTTATTAATGGTATTTATGGTAATGAATTTTCCTTTAAGTGTTTGTTATTTATTTCCATTGGGAATGATTTTTGATTTCTCATAATTGATTTTGGATATTTAATAGCATTTCTTCTTAAATGGAAATCCAAATAAATAATATAATAATTATTAGTCCAAAAATAAATATTTCATTTATAAATAATTTTGGTATAAATATTATGAATTTTAGGATTATTTAAAAATATATTTTTAATTGAGAAAAGGAAATAGAAAAAAAGGAAAACTAAACCCTAACCCTAACCCTAAAGCCCACTAGAGGCCCATGATAGGAGCCGTCGTCGCCCTCCCTGGTTACTCCCAGCCGCCGCCGCCACCCCTGGTTCCCCTTTTCTCTCTAGTGCGTGTGCGGGCCCCACCTGGCCCCACCTCTCCTCCTCTCCCTTTCTCCCATGTGCAGCCGCCAGGAGGAAGCCGACCGTGCCCTGCACCCTGCGGCCAGGAGCAACGTCGTGCCATCCGACCCGTCCGCACGCCCAAGCGACCTCGCCGTCCGTTCTTCTCCCCACGTAAAGAAGCTTCAATGGAGCCGTTTCTCCTCCCCCATTAATCCATCTCTTCATGAACGCCATTGATGACCACATGAAGCACCACGGCCGCCCTCTCCTCTCCCTCCCTCTCCTCTATAAAACCGACGCCGAGCTCGTCTCTTCTCCTCCTTACCCGAGCTCGCCCCCTACTCTCTCTCACTCTCCTCGCCGTTAGAGCCACCGCCACCGTCGCCGGAGTTCGCCACACCATCTCCGGAGCCCGTGGAGCTCGCCGGAGCTACGCACCCGTCGTACCGAGCCTTCGCCTAGACGCACGCCCAAACCCGTCCGCTGTTCATCCCAAGGTTGAAGACAACCCCAAAATTTTGATTTATTTTCTAAAGCATGTTTTGAATTAATTTATGAATCTTGTGAATTATCGTTGTAATATTGAGGTGATTTGGCGATTCACGTGTATGATTTTAGAGATTTCGATGTATACGTGTAGCCAAAATTGAACCCCGCGATAATGCTTTGAATATGTGTATGATTTTATAATTTTAAAAATGAATACGGTCACTATTCACTACCTTGGTGATTTTTATACTAGAATATGTTTACAGATTTGATTTCGCTTTAGTGTGTAGAGCGATAATTGGTTAGTATTGATATAAGTATAATTTTAGTGATATAAGAAATTGAAATAGGTATTTAGCCACGTATTTCCGGTCAAATGAAGATATAGATTTTACTATTCATGATAAATGTATTCATATGTATAGCACTTAATTACTTCAAATTAGTAAAATATTTATTTATGTCATAATAACCATGAATATGTTATTAAAGTCCAATTAGTAATTTACATTAATTCTTAGAATATTAATTTTAGAAGAATTATTAAGTAAACAATTTTTAGTTATACGTATAATTTCTATTTAGAAAGAAAGGAGAAAACAGAAAGAATAGAGTTTTCTAATGATACTAAAATAATAGATTGGTGTTCATATCTTTAAAATTATGACCTATCGGTTTGAATGTAGTTTTCTCAACAAATATAGATTTAGTGTTTTCCTAATAGAATGATAATCATTTATTATCCCTTCACATAAAACTTATTTAGTCTCATATTTAAGTATCCATAATTATATGCTTTACAATAGAAATATGTCATATAACTTTTCTAATAATGATATAATGGCTAAATTAAGTGATCACACCATCATAACTAAAATGATAGTTAATAATATACCAATGAATATAGTATTCATTTCAAATGATTTAGGTCATATGTTCCTAAATTGAAACTAAATATAATCAATAGATTATTTATATTTTCTCACAATTTATTAATTAAACTTACATTTCAATTTATCCATAACTAGTAATATAAGCGTGATTAATCCGTTCATCACATTATTTATATATATATCATTTAGTTTTTCCTAAAGGATAAAATAACTAAATTAGTGTTCATGTTCTTCTATATTTAAAATATTAATTTATATGTTGTTTTGTATATAACTTTCTCAATAAAAATAGAGGCTAGTGTTTTCTTAAGCAAAAGTAAAGATAATTAACTGTTTCATTATCTCTCATAAAAATCTATTAGATCATGTATTTTCTTAATGAAAATAAACATAACTATTTGTTTAATGATCTTTTCACATAAAACCTGTTTAGGCTTATATCTTAAGGTCTTTTCAAATAAATGATTTATAAGATGTTCCATAATGCTTCCAAAATTAATAACGTATTTCGTAGCCCATTAACCTTAGATATATAACTTATGTCTTTTCTAAAAGGTTAAAAAGGTTTAATATTGTTATAACATATTTTATCATCTTATAAACCCTTAATCTTAGACATATCACATATGACGTTTTATAAAAAGATTAAACTGGTGAACCTAATATTTGTATATTTCAATTAAGATATTTTTAAGCTCATGTCTTGTTTTATAAAGTATAGATCACACATTTTTGAAAAGAATACCTTCTTATTATAACCACTACTTGCGACTTTTTGAAAAACGAATGCTCTTTTCATTAAGCTGTCTTTTAGCTTTGCCTATGGTGAATGTTGTATGTTATTGAGTGGTGTTTGTTTCTTCTTGTTTGTTTGTGTGATATTCAGTGGTTGATCTAGTAGTTAAGAATCAAGATATATTCAGATCCGTGGAAGAAACTCAAGTTTCCAGTAAGCAAGGCAAGTGGACTTCTCCCTGTGCATACTCTGTTTGATCCCAAATAATACATTTAATAAAGTTTATTCTTGGATATATATGCATAATTTGATGGGTTACCTATTTAGATACACCTAACCTTTCCAACCTTACTCCTTGTTTAACCTGGGATTATGATCTAATCAAGTAGCTATCCTATTGCTACAACTTTAAATTTATGCAGTCACTCCTGTTTATGATATTAATGTTCCAAATGGTAAGTTTACTTTATTGTTGCTAATCCGACGATTAAGAAAGATCATATGATTTAATTGGAACATGGAGTGACCACCCGGGAAAACAGTGCTACCATGAGGGTGGTATGGGACGCCCTTGGCTAAATAACTAGGGAAGTCTTATGTTGGGTGCTGGTCGTGGTCGACCGGAACGGGGGCATCTGGCAAGCGCTTATATTCTGGCTCAGGCAGATTGGATATGGGCATAGTTCCCAAAGCTTTACCCTGCCGGCTGGTCTATAAGTTGGTTACGTTAGGTGTACTTTATGCAGTTTGACCATTTTTAGCATTTGCATAATGAGGAGTCTAGGGAAAACCCTCGTAGTGAGACCCTAGCCATTCACCTCGGAAGTGAATACGAGTCTAGCTAACCCGGGCTAGAAGGGAATCGTGACTCATGGGTAAAGATGTGCCACCTCTGCAGAGTGTAAAACTGATATATCAGTCGTGCTCACAGTTATGAGCAGCCTAGACTCCTCACATGATAATTGAACTTAAAGATGGAAATAAATCGACATCCGATGATCTGCCAATGGTTTGCTTAAGTGGTTTCACTTAAGTGTTTTTGTTATACTCTTATACCTTTGTTTAATGGGAATACTTGGGATTCACACTTGTTAGTAAGACAGGTGTTGTTAATAAAATGTTGACCAACTAAAATGCTTACTGCTCAACCTTAGCCTAACCTTGTTAAACTGGCATTAATTTTTTCCCCCACTTGCTGAGCGCCGACCAAAAGTGAGCTCACCCTTGCTTAAGTTTTGATCAGAAGTTTGCAGATGAAGTTATGATGCTGAGCTCCATGGATGCTAGTCTAGTGATACCCCCGGTCATCTTCCTGTGGATGGATGTCCATGTTTCGTTGTACTTCGATGAATAAAGGTTAAGACATTATGTCTGTTCGAAGTGTAATATGATAATATAATCTTTATTTACACTTTTATGCATTGTTCTTTTGATATATTACACTTGTGACGTCAACATATGTGTGGAAATAGATCCTAGCACACATATGCGATGCACCCGGCTCTGCCCCCTTAGAACCGGGTGTGACACGCACATACCTAAAGGTTGGAAAGGAATAAGGGAAATCCTAGGGCCATAGGCATCGAGATACTATCAGAAGGAAAAACACTAACAGAAGCAGTATCAGAAGTAGAGCTAAGCGCCAAAGGATGATTGTAATCCAAGCTAAGTGCGGCACCCATTGGGATCTCAGCTCAAGGAGCACCCATTGGGTCTTCAGTGCCGTGGCCACTGACCTCTAGGGTGGCTGGGCCAGTTGGACTAGCGAGAAGACCAGAATCCGTCACCACAGCTTCCTTAGACCGAACCATCGGTGACCCAACATGGACATCCAAGGAAGCAGTTGAGGGGGAGCCGATCCCGGGACCCTCGAGGGTTGGGTCATCTTCAGCTGCACCCTCGGGGGCTGAGGCATCCTCATGAACTGGAGCACTCTCGGGGGCTGGAGATGCATGACAGTCTGGTGGGATTGCCTCTTGCCCAGCCAGAAAACTAGCAGAGGGGCGTCGTTCGAGCACTCTACATGGACGTCGGTGTCCCTAGTTTTAGAGAACTCGAGCAAAAGGTCCTCGAGAATAACCTTCTCCAGTGCGCTCTCAATGGTAGACATTATCACTCCCTAGAAGCTAACTAGTTCTGAGAGAGCAAGGTCTGTAATATCATTGCTAGCCTTAGTATGACGATCCCTACAAACCAGGGAAGGCACATCCTCTTCATCACCATCATGCTCCTCTTCTGTAACATATCTACTAACCCTCACACCATCCCAACTCTCCACATCATCTTCAAGATCGACATCTGTTGCATTATCATCAGGGTTCGGGGCAGCAGAGTCAACCTCTAGTTCCAAGCCGGACGAGTGCCGAAGTTTTCTTTCTCTTTCTCTTTTTTGCTTTGGTAGACTCGCCCGGGGAGTTCACTCGGCATGTTTGCTTGCGACGAGCACTACCAGGGCTGCAAATTCTCCCCTCCTCATCACACAAGCTCCCGTGGACAGCATTCCCTGACTCAGCTCGAGCAGATCCAGATGATTCTCCAGCCAGTGCACTTAGGACTGCATTCATCTCAGCATCATCAGCGACAGTTTGCATCCGGAAATGGGTCTGTCTCTCCTCCTCAGGCAAACCTCTGTGTGCAGCAATGAAAGCCTCGACTTCATCTGGAGAAGGTCGAACTCTATGGATTGGGCTCCCATCTTGAAGAGGCGGGTCGGACATGAACTCCGAAAAGGGCCTTTGTAGCAACAAAATTCCACAGTAAAGGCATTACATACAACAAAACAGAAGTTTATATAGTTGGCACTTACCAGTGGGGGAAGATTGCAAGCAGATTAAGATGGGGGAGCACCGACATTTGAAATTTTATTCCTCAGCATAAAATTAGCTAGATTCAGGACATTCTCCTTAGATATCCACCTATTGGTAATCCGAGAAGGGTCGTTCACCCCTGTGTACAGGTAAGCCGGGTGGACCCTATCCTTCAAAGGCTGGATGTTCTTAAAAACAAAGTCAATGACGATAGCTTCAGCAGTTAAACCCCTATCCATCAGGCTAGATATCTCGGCGACTAGAATCCTGGCCTCAGCAAGCTCCAAGTCGGTTGGGACCTCTGTCCAACTCGGCGCCCGAATGTTAGGTTTCCTCCTAGAGCGGGCGAGTAGCGATTTCTGATGGTTCTCCATGGTAAACCACTCAAACTGCCACCCTTTGATACTGTCCTTCAGGGGGATGTCGAGGTATTTAGTCTTCCTGCCCCGACGAAGCTCCAAGCTGGCGCCACCGACCAACTGCTGCTGCCCCCGGCCATTCTGGGCCTACAGTGGTATAGATACTTACATAAGCCAAAGTATGGATAAACTCCTAGGAAGGCCTCACAGAGATGAACGAACACGACAATTTGAAGCACAGAGTTGGGATTCAGATGGGTCAAATTAAGGAATAGAAGTCAAGGAGACCGCAGAAAAAGGGAGAGATCGACAAACCCAGCCCTCGGGGCAAGAAGGGAATGAAGACGACCGCTTCATGTGTGTCCTCTGTCGGGACGGTGATTCCCTGCCAGATCCACCAAGAGCACAACTCTTTGGGCGGAAGAACACCGATCTCGACGAGGTGAAGATCGGTTTCTAAAACAACAAAAGCGTATTTAACACATAAAGGGAGCTGCATATTGGGATCAATCGGAGGGATATCGGGCATGGCGACCCCCTGTTTCCTTTTCCTGGGTGCCATCTCGATCTCGCAAGCAAGCATGCTCGGGAACAGTGCAGGGGCAAGCGAGTGCTCGAGGGACTGGAATGCGGTGGAAGAGAAACAGAGTTAGGGTTCACCCACCGAGCAACTGTTCACAATGATATATATGCACACGCTAAGTCAAGCACCACATGACAGGCAAGTTGCTCGGATCAATTGTTGGCATAACAGAGCAAAATGGGTCAGACTGCATTTCCAGTCAGGCCTTCCTAAGCTTTTTGAGAAACAAAATCACCGATGGGGTTCACAGGAGTCGAGTTATTGGACAAAGCGGGAGTAATACGAAAGCAGAAACACAATAATCATTTTTCATTCATTAAAGGGGAGAACATTACAAAGGAAATAGGGCCGACTCATATGAGTCGACCCTAATATCCTCGTCCTTCTACTAGAACCACTACAACTACGTCTAAAACTACAACTACTACTTCAACTACAGCTATAGCTACTACTACAACTACTACGACAACTACGGCTACTACTACTGCTGTTGCTACTACTACTACTACTACTACTACTACTACTACTACTACTACTACTACTACTACTACTACTACTACTACTACTACTACTACTACTATTACTACTACTACTACTACTACTACTACTACTGCTGCTGCTGCTGCTGCTGCTGCTGCTGCTGCTGCTGCTACTACTACTACTACTACTACTACTACTACTACTACTTATGCCGGCGGCACCTTGCCACCTGCATAACCGACATCGTTGTTGACCTCGTTGTCGCCTCCATCGACGTTGCCCTTGTTGTCGCCGCTATTGCCCCCACCATCGACGTCGCCCTCGTCGCCACCGCTACCACCGCTTGCAACACCGACGCCATCGTCCTCGACGCCACTACCGCCGCTCTCCTCAGAGTCCGAGGAGTCCTCCTCCTCTAAGGAGTCCCCCTCCAAGTCATCTGACGCTCCAAGCCCCACGTGCTCGACGGAATAGATGTAGGCTCATTCCGCCGCCGACAACCCCCTAGAGTCACCCGAGTCATCGGACAACGCCACAGGGGACGTCGGAGCAGGTGAGCCACTGTACTCCGAGGAGAACTCCTCCTCTAAGAACTCTGAGCCCCAAAGTCCTCTGATGGAGGGCTCAAAGGTCGCATGCCTTTTCTCCCCTTGCCTACAGCCATCGCTCTCGGGGGTAAAGAGAAGGGGAAGAGGAAGAAGATGAGTGAACAAGAGAAAGTGAGGAAGACAACCAGGGGCGAACGAGCTATTTAAAGAAGCCGAAGGATGGCCTTTCATTTCCCGCTCATTCCGCGAACGGTCACAAGACTTCAATAACAGCTCAGGTCTCTAAGAAATGAGTCAGGCGGTAGGTGCCGTTTCACATAACACGACACTGGAAGGAATCAAAGTCAATTGTTCAGACACAGCATTACACATCCCTTTCGCATCAATCTACTATTTCGGGACAAGACAATGGACACCTTTCATTGGATAGACACACATTAGGTGCTCTCATTGGGTGTACCATCCAAATTTTTCGAAATTTTCTGAAGCGGCACGGTCAGCAACATATACGCAATGAATACACAACGATAAGGGGCAAGATCGGTTAAACTGAAGGCAGTCTAGACTCTATCGAGCAAAAGTCCAATCAGCAGAAGCATTGAAGTCCTCGGTCAAGTGTCATCTAGCCGGACTCCCTCTGGCTTGGGTTCGGCCGACCGAGCTCCAATTCACCAGAGCATCTAGTCAAAGCGATTTCAAACCAAGCAAGGGATGGCAAGATGTCACCACCGAGTTACTCCAAATCTTTGGGAGGCAGGTTGAAAAGACCTTTGAGTTGATTACTCAAAATCAATTCAAAGCTTGGGGGCTACACCCATTGGGTGCACCTTCGGTGCACCCAAGGGACTCAGAAAATCCTAGAGAAAAACGCTAAACTCAAAAGAAAATAGTGATGACCTTTGAGTTGATTACTCTAAAATCAACTCAAACCTCGGGGGCTACACCCATTGGGTGCACCATGCACCCAACGGACTCAAGAAATCCCAGGGAAAATGCTAAACTCAAAAGCAAAAAGTGATGACCTTTGAGTTGATTACTCTAAAATCAATTCAAAGCTTGGGGGCTACACCCATTGGGTGCACCTTTGGTGCACCCAATGGACTCAGGAAATCCTAGAGAAAAACGCTAAACTCAAAAGCAACCAGTAAAGACCTTTGAGTTGATTACTCTAAAATCAATTCAAAGCTCGGGGGCTTGTGGGGGATGGATATCCCTCGGGTCCACACGCGCATGAAAACATGTTCGGGGCCACCTGGCAGGCGTCCTCCTGAGGTGTCCTGCAGTGGGCCGGCCAAAAGTAACCAAGAGAAGCAAGCCCATTCTGATATGAAGAGGCCCGCATCTGAGTTAGATGCTACCGAAGCACGTGTATGTCGGACGGGGTTGTTGCGCCCACCCGGTGGATTGAACCGCCAGCGATATCTCGGGCGTGGGAGCACGAGAATTTCCCAAGATATAGGAAAACTGCTCGCTGCAAACCAGGATATAGGCAAAGGGATTATGATTTGTCATATGTGTGGGGGTGGCTATCCTTGGTCATGTATATAAGGCCAAGAGGCACCCCTACCATTTTCATCTCACCTCAGCTCACCATTCTCATAGTCCGTAGCTTGTAATCCCGTCTCAATACCAATAACCATTGCAGGACATAGGGTATTACGCCTCTCACACGACCCAAACCTGAACAAGCTTGTGTGTTACTCCGGTCGTGCCACTGCATGAACCATCGAGTCACGATCAATGATGCCTTGTTGCCCAAAAGCGGCGTGAGGGTGCCCTCGTGGTGTGCGGTCGGGTAACCAACACCGACAGTCATGACTCGCTCAAGGCCAACCTCGGGTGGGAGAGGCAGTCATGACTTGCTCGAGGCAATCCTCGAGCGGGACAATCAGTCACGACTTGCTGAAGGCCAAACTTGGACAGGAGAGGCAGTCATGAATCAAACAAGGCCATCCTTGAGTGAGAGACGCAATTACGACTCGCACGAGGCCAACCCTGGGTGGGACAGGCAGTCACCACTTGCCCGAGGCATCCCCGGGCTAGAGACACAGTCACGGCTAACCTGAGAGTGGCCTCGGGTGGGAGACACAGTCACGCCGCACCTGAGGCCAACCTCAGGCGAGAGAGGTAGTCACCTTGAACGAGAGACGTAGTCATAGCTCACCTGAGGCCACCCTTAGGCGATAGGTGCAGTCACTGCTCGCTCGAGGCCAACCTAGGCTGGGAGACATGGTCACCGATTGATCGAGGCCAACCTTAGGTGGGAGACGCAGTCACGGCTCACTCGAGGCCAACCTCGGGCAGAAGACGTAGTCATGGCTTGCCCGAGGCCACCCTCGGGCGGGAGACGTAGTCACGCCTCACCCAAGGCCAACCTCATGCACTCATGCTTCACCCGAGGCCAACCTTGGGTGGGAGACGGAGTCATAGCTCACCCGAGGCCAATCTTGGGTGGGAGACGCAGTCACCCCTCACCCAAGGCCATCCTCGAGCAACAGAAACAATCACCTCAGACAGGAGACGTAGTCACGCCTCGCCCTAGGCCAACCTTGGGCAGGAGACGCTGTCATGCCTCTCCTGAGACCAACCTCAGGCAGGAGACGCAGTCATGCCTCGCCCAAGGCCAGCCTCGGGCTGGAGACGCAGTCACAGCTTGCCTGAGGCCACCTCGGGCGGGAGAAGCAGTCATGCCTCGCTCGATGCCACCCTCAGGCAGGAGACGCAGTCACGGCTCCCCCGAGGCCACCCTTAGGCGTGGAACACAGTCATGGCTTGCTCGAGGCCAGCCTAGGGTGGGAGACACAGTCACGGCTTGCTCGAGGCCACCCTCGGGCAGGAGATGCAGTCATGCTTCACCCGAGACCAACCTCACGCAGTCACGCCTCGCCCGAGGCCAACCTCGAAAAGGAGACGCAATCACACCTCGCCCGAAGCCATCCTCGGGCGGGAGACGCAGTCACGCCTCGCCCGAGGCCAACCTCGGCAGGAGATGAAAGTCATGGCTCGTCTGAGTCCACCTCAAATGGGAGACGCAGTAACAGCTCGCCTGAGGCCACCTCGGGCAGGAGACACAGTCACGGCTCGCCCAAGGCCACCCTCGGGCAGGAGACACGGGTTCTTATGACCAATATTTATAAAGGGCACTTCATTTGCAGTCGTAATTATTGATACTGTGGCAGAACCTCCCAAGATATCGGGCCCACATGCACCTGTCCTTGTCTCAAAGACCTCAGACGGCCATGCTTGTGCACCAGATAACTTAACAGGATCTGTCCGATTGCCCCAAGGACACCGGATAAACCACTTACAACCAGGACCGCAGGATTAAGTAACACAAATCAATATTTTTGCAGCGGAAATCTTATTATCAAATTTTACAAGTTACAAAAATTTTACATTATATTCATCGAGGTGATTACAAAAGTATAAGTTTGAAATATATGCTAGCTCAAGTGACAATCCTCAATAAGAAGTATAGAACAAGTACTTAAACTTATAAGAAGGCCGAGCCCACCGGCACTTAACACCATCATCAGCAGCACAAATCTATAACCTGAAAAACAACAGGGAATAAAACCCTGAGTACGGTATTACTAAGCAAGACTTACCCGACTAAATAAAAGACTCTCAAGGATATGCTGGCTAGAGGGAGTCAAGGTATGGCTTATCAAGTATCAAAGACTCTATTTGCAGAAAAGCTTACTATGAGTGGATCCTTAAAAATCCAGTTTTATTGGCAGGTTAAGTAAAGTTACCTGCATCTAGAGTTCTTTCTACCCTAGTTCAAGCACTTGGCCTATACTAGCCGTCTTTTTATCAACCCTTCAGTTCACTGGATGGCTACGTGTAGGGCAGTGACCAAGTCTTCATGTCCGAGAAGTAACGACGATCCAAATCGATTAATACTCAGCTGAGGATCTCCAATCACATGACATATGTAGCACTTAACCCTTGCATATGTCAACTCGCCACCGGGGTTCTTAAGACCATATCAGGTTCACGCCAACCGAGAGCACAGATACACCACCGTCCAGCCTCTTGCCACGGAGGGTACACGCTACTCTAGCCATCTCTCCACTCCCATTGTGTGTTGTCTTATTCTGGTATTAGTCTGCCCGAGGCAAAGCTTACCCATGATGAGGCATGTGACCATTTAAAAGGTCCTCGATCAGCAAGCCTACATCAACAAGGTTCTTAATCGACTCAGACGGAGACACTACACCGAGACTCCCTTCTCGTGCAAGTCAACCGCTAGGTCTCAACTTTATTATTTAAAACCTAAATTTTGGTACCTAGCAGAGATACATCTTTTTGAAAACATTCCCACCCACTGAAGCATCACTTTTGTTTTAAAACAAAACATTTTGTTTTTCTAGAGCAAGGCTAAACATCATAAAAATCCTTTTTATAAAAGGGTGTCAAGGAAGGGTAGTCAATTTTCCAAGGAAGAAAATGCATCAACGGTTTAGCACACAACTCCTATCACCTAATGCATCAAACAAGGTGATAAAGATTTTAAAACAGCAAGGAGGTGGCAAATGCACCGGGGCTTGCCTGGAAGAACACTGAGTTAGTGTTTGTTAGACGACATCTGCTTGACGACCATCTTTTGTCTTCGCATTTGTTCCGATTTTCCATCTTCAGGTTCGTTCATCAGCATCATCTTGTGGAGAAGCTCGCACGCAGCGACATCTTGTGGTCGACTCTGCTTTGGTTCTCCACATCACGTGGTTAATAAACGTACCTAAATGATTTGCATAATGCACATGAATGCACATAAATAGGAATATCACAAACCTAAATAATGCTACACGACAACGAGTTAAACACCAAACCTAGAATACGCTGACTAATTAAGCAGGGCATCGACTTCATCCATTAACCAAATTGACATAATAACACTAGAAAATCTATTTTTATTCCTAGCTTTTTATTAACTCTTTAAACTGTGTATCTTAATTACTTGATTTACCGATTTATCTAAATCGATCATCACAATATACGCATGCTAAATTAATAACATTTATTGTGACCAACAATTCTATTTAATCTATTTATAGACCTAGTTGGCTGGAATACGAATCAACTTACCCTTATGACATCCGACTTGAAACCACAAAATCGACGACGCCTTTCAGCTCAGCATTTCACCGAAAATAGGGTGAGTGCTGCGTCGAATCACGCTTCTTCTTTGTCCACATCAAGAATTCTCCGGCCGCGTACTGATTTATTTTCTTCTGCGCCTAATCTTCTCAGATCTTGGCGTAGACGAGGATGACGATCAACGGCTTGTTCGAGCTTTTGTCGAGCACTTGGTGATTATCACGCTGCTAGCTTTGTCTTCACCTGATTCTTGGGATTTCTTGATGACGCACGGAACGACGACAAGATAGAGTTTGGAGCGAGCTGGTGAGGACACGAATCCAGTGAGGACTCTGACGATAGCGAGATCACGAGCTCTAACGACACGGGGTTAAGCGGCGAACGCGTTCGGCGGGCATACATGAGCCAAAACGAAGGCAAGAAACCGATGAAGCGAAGTTCGTCGATAGGCACCATGGAGGAATCAGTGACGTTGCTACACACACGACGACGAACGACGCAATGACGGCCTGGGAGAGATCGCGGATTGGGGAAGACTCGGCGAGCAACGATGCGAGGAGTAAAGCGAGGTCGTAGTCGGGCGAGCTCTATGGCGCGGACTGCCCCGCGGCCAAGACAGCTATAGCGACGCGCACGACGTCGCCATCCCACAACACCACCACGGCCAGGCTCGACCATGGGTGCGACGAGCAGGAAGGACGCGTGGCTAGGGTCCCGCGCGTGACCTGCAGAAGAACACGCACGCGCGACACCAAGAACACGTGCTCGCTGCTACATATCATCGAGCAAGCAGAGGGCACGACTCCGAGGGGTTACCATAGTTGTTGCTGCTGCACAGCTAGGGCGAGGGCATGCACAACGGAAGGACGACACCAGAGAAGGAGCAACAAAGGTCGCCGCACACCAACGACGAAGGGAGCGACCATGGACAGACCTAGGTGTTCTAGAAATTGAACAGAGAAGGCGCGAGCGCAAGGGCTATGCTCGGCCACTAGGGAACGAGCGACGTCCGGCGTGCAGGGAGGGATCTAGGGGAGAGGAGCGCGCAGGGACGAACAGGCGAGGCGACGGCGCGAGCAGGAGAAGGAACGAGGGCGCGCCATGGGGGCTCGGTAGGGAGCAGGGCGCGGCTAGGCACAGGGAGGAAGATGTGATGGCTAGGGGACTCAGCTGCTGTGGCCAGCAGGGCGGCGCTCGCGAGAAAGGGACTTCAGCTAGGCACGGCTGCCGGGACGAGACCGCGGCCGAGTGAGCAGAGAGCGCCATGGGAGCAGAGAAGGGAGCAGAGCACGTCATGGGAGAGGGAGAACTCGGCGAACTCGAAGCTGCGTGCCGGCCATGGGAGAAATCCGAGCAGGGAGGGAAGGATGGGCGAGCAGAGCAGGGCGCTATGGGAGCTTGAAGGAGGGAGATCCGGGCTAGGGCTGGACGCCGGCAGGGGAAGGGACGAGCACAGGGGAGGAGCTCGGTTGCGCAGGGGCCTCGGCTGGGGAAAAGGAGAAGTAGCGCGCGTCAGGGACAGAGCACCGGCAGATCACGCGTGCGGAGAAGCTTCCAGGGAGAAGCAGCGGCCGAGCTCGGCGCGGCAGGAGAAGTTGGAGAGCGCAGGGAGGAGCAGAGCCGAACCAGGGGCTGGGGCGCGGCACTGGAGGAGCGAGCAGGGAGAGCAGATGAGATGGATGCGCAGGGAAGAAGACTACGCCGGCAGGATAAAGACAGCGCGCAGGCGGCAGGAAAAGATCAGGGCGCGCTGGAAAACAAAAATCTAAGGGTAGGGGCGGCGACGGATAGAGTTGGAAGATATTTTCTTTTTTTAAATTTCTTTGAAGAATTTCGCAGATATTTCTAGATCGGGATTTTTAGCGACGAATAAACGGTCGAATAATTAGGATTGACAGCAACAATTTGAACAAGATTTGATTTGGTGAATTTTTCGGAATCAGTTGAGTTTTCTCCCGTTACTTACATTTGGAGATTCAAGTCGAGACAAGAAACACACGGACCGAACTACATGGATTTCGGCTTCGGTATTTCAATCTGCATTTGATTCAATTAACTTCAGACGATTTCCGTTCGCTACTCGAACAATCGACTAGAGGACAATTTAATTAAACATCCGTAGACGTGATGTCACGGATGACAAAAAGGGGACTACATTATTTTACACCGAAAACTTAGTCGTCAGGTTCTATTTAATTGGCCCGGAATAAAATCGTCCGAGTGGGTCGAGCTTCCGAATTTCGTATTCGCGCGAGCGATGAGTTTAAATAATCACCGGACGCACCGATTTTCGGAACAACTACGTTCCGAACATCACGAAAATTTAGGAAGAGCCCAGATAGATAAAAATGATGTCAAACTCACGACAGACAAAATAGATGCGATATTAAAATCGCGATAGCCGAAGATAATTGAAATTTAGCATCCGTTTTATCCACTGATATTACGTGCTTAAATCCGTACTCGCTGTCGAGCAGACGATAAACACCTGGGGTGTTACAGATACTTTGCAGGTTCTTATGCCATGGAATTCCAATGGTTTAAATGAGGTAACCAGTCTACCACGTCGCTTCAAGAACATAGATATGCACAGGTAATAAACATTTAACGAATAGTTTGTGTTCCGTTGTAACGCATGGACACCATACTAGTTTCTATAGAACCCACCAAACGAGCAGACTTTTGGCTACACCTATAGAATAGATGCTTTATTATACAAGTTGGTTTAGGGATTATTTGGTTTCTCTGGGCTAAAGAAAAAGGGGTAAAGTTTAGAGGCTAAGATTTAGCCCACTCTGTTTAGATTACCTAACTAAAACATTTACTAAATTAATTAATATTGTCCACAAAGACCAAAATATCCTGCACCAAAACAACTAGCTACATGTTCGCTAGTGGGGAGGGCAGTAGGTGGAATGGTGGGGATTTTAGCCCACTTTAGCTCCACAAGGTGGGATAATGGAGCTAAATTATTTTAACCTCTTTTGAGCTTTTATGTTTGGTACTTTAGCCCTTAAATTGGCTAAATTTTAGCCTTTTTGCTTTAGCCTAGGAAACCAAACAGGCTCTTACAGGTGAGTGACCAAATGCCTATAAAACGATGTAAGCTGTTTGAAAAAATTGTAGTACTTATTTCTAAGAATAAAATAGAATTGTGGTGTTTGAAATTGTGAATTTTAGTACTTTTCAATTAAAAAGACATGTACTCCCTTTGTTCCAAAATATAATTTGTTTTAGACTAAACATACATTCATTAATTAACCTATAAACATAGTTGTATGTATGTCTATATTCATTATCATTTAAATGAACGTGGATGAAAAAAGAAGACTAGAAAGAAATATATTTTGTGACTGAGGGAGTACAAACCTTAAACTCATGGATAGGGTTTTTGAGTACAAGCGACAGTTAAAAGACTGCATGATATAATGGTATGTCTTTAAAACCAATCACATCATTAATATCATAAATGTAGTTGAGAGACTATATATCTGTTTGTGTGGGGGGACAGATATCCCCTGGGTCCACTAGAAGGTAGAAGGTAAAAACCCTTGCATGGGGCCACAAACCAGTCGCCCCACAAGGTTGTCTCGTCATGGGCCGGGCAAACACTACAATTGAAATGGGCCGATCCAAGAAGACAATGGGCTCGTGCCTGGATCGTCCGTGGATTATGCCTAATCTTAAGGGAACCGTTCGTTTTTCCTGTGCCCGGTGCTCTCGAAGGCCGGAGATAGGTCAGGATGAAGTGGTTGAGTTTTTCCTTAAGATAAGCTAAGTTAGTTCGCTATTAATTAGGAGATATGCTGGAAGAATGTGATCATCGTGTGTGTAGGGAGACTCCCGTGATCGTGTATATAAGGCCTAGGGGAACCCCCATCATTTTCGTCTCATCAGCATCTCTCCATTCAGGAGACGCCACTTGTAACACACCACACATAAAGAGCCACCCTAGGAAGTAGGGTATTACTCCTTTCAAAGCGGCCGGAACCTGCAGAAAATCGCATGTCTCTCTCTCTCTTACTCTCTCTCTCTCTCTCTCTCTCTCTCGTGCTCCTGGCATGAACCATCGAGCTATGATCAGCAACACCGTCCTACCCAAAAGCACCACGAGGGTATCCCCGGGTGTGCGATCGGACACTAGACACCTACAGCTGGCGCGCCAGGTAGGGGATGCGTCGTTGATCAAAGTTAGCTCAATGGTCATCACCTTCAAGAACAAGATCACTCTCAGCCTAGGGCCGATGTTCCGCTTTGGAAGCATCTCGTGTATAGCGGACGAGGAAGGGACTCTACACCGCGTAGCGAACCCACCCGAGAAGAAGCCTTCCTCGGGAATCCCGAGGGAAGCCAGAGCAAGACAACGGATAGCGCCCCCACTCGTAGCTCTTGGGAAGATGATCCCTTGCGGACCGAGATTCGGGAGCTCTCGAGAGAAGAAAGATCGGTCGGTCGGGGTTTCACTTACCCGAAAAACTTCGTTGTCCACCTCGCCCACTAAGAAGTGGACACGGATCACTCGAAAGAAGGAAATAAACATCTCGAGTCAGGGAAGGAGAACATGTCAAGCCACCTTTCTGATACCTCTGCCCTCAAAGGAGGACGGGAAGAACACCATTGCATCGGCTCCTTTCTACCCTGACACCCTCTTCATCTAGGGAAGATTGGAGTCAGCGCCCATCTCCGACGATGAGCCTACCATGCAAGGTGAGGAACCTCCCCAGCGTGATGCCCGGCAACAGAGAAATAGACGCCGGAACGTGCGGCGACATCATGAAGCCAGGAAACGGGATCCGGCACAACTCGTGTCTTGAGACGAAGCCTCGAAAGTGGGAGAAACTCCCGACGAACAAGTACACCGAGAAAGGCGTAACTCTTGCCACCGCGATCTCCGACAGGTTCAAGATCATGAGCGAGAGCTAGCCGAACAAGACGCAAGGCTCCAACGAGAGAACCCTCTCCTCGCTCGAAACCTGTACCCCGATTTCGCTCGAGCACTAAACACGCCGACGGCCTCCCGCAAACCCTAGACGCGGAAGGTTATCGGTGGCTGCTACTCACGCAGCTAATCATCTTCTACCCCTCGCTCATCCTGCGAACGATCTGTGACACACCATCATCAGCCGACGAGACGCGCGGAGCACCATCAGTGCTTCGTGCGACTGACGGCATGAAAATGAGATAAGGCGCCGGAAGGAGTACGACCGAGATCACGGCGTACCAGCGCGAAGTCGTGCCACCCGAGTTGAGTTGGCGGTAGCTTCAACTAGTGGCCCATTCCGGGGATGGTCGAGATGACCTACTACCGACTCCCCTCCTCGAGACCGATGGCACAAACATTGCAGGAGGACACGTGCGGAGTTTCCGCACTCACTCCATGTCTTCGAGCCATCCAAAGGCCTCCCAACTTCAAGGTCTCCAACGTTGACAAGTACGAGCCTAAGCAGGACCCAGGAGGCTAGTTGGCTATCTATACGACCACCGCCCGGACTGCTGGGGCAACAGAGGATGTCATGACAGTGTACTTGCCCATTGTCCTAGGACAAGACGTGCTGTAGTGGCTCCAATACCTACCTTGGCACTGCATCGACGATTGGGGTGACTTCCGTCGCCGAGTTATCGCAAATTTCCGGTCGCTCTCTGATAAGCCGGCGCAGCCATGGGATCTCAAATCCATTAGGCGCCAAAATGATGAAACCCTCCGATCATTCCTCAAAAGATTTCAAACAATGAGGAACGACATCCCTGAAGTCGCTGAAGCGGCCGTCATTGAAGACTTCTATCGGGGATCCAACGACTCGGCCTTCGTCCGAGCCATACTCCAAAAGGCGCCAGCCACCTCCGAACAATTGTTCCGGGAGGCAGACATCTACATCACCACAGATGAGCGGGCCCAGGACCTCATCGGAGGCACAAAATCCGTGCCATCCATGCCACGACGGGATACGAACTAGCAGCCGGACAAGCGCTGGGAGAAAAGGCCTCGCGAGGAGGTGCATGTAACAGCACAATGTTACTTAGGGTTTTCCCAGTACCCCAACTTGTGACCATTATCACATATGGCTCTCATGATGCAAGAGATACCAAACTTATAGGATTAAAGCCTAAATAAAATATTTTTCATCTCAAGAATTATACACTAAGCACATCATGCATCTCAAGTGAGAAAGTCATTCAAAACCCTAACATCATTCAAATTGGCCTTTTGAGCACAAAAAGGGGAATAAGAGAAAAGACTTGGGAAAAAATAAAAATCTTAATATGGGCCAATTAACAAAGTTATAGTGCATTAAATAAACTACAAAATGTAGTAAGGAAGATTGGTCATTTGGGTTTTTCAAAATTCCCAAAATAGCCCATGAAGTGAAGCCTCTAGGAAAAATTCAGAAATTCATAAATCTGAATTTTAACCCCTTTCCAAAGTTCAGATGTGTTCTCTGTTTTCCAAAACTCGAATGCACAAAGTCCAAATATCAAAGTTGCGCCAAACTACCTTGAACACACTCTGGTGAAGTTTGAGAAATTTTCTCAATCGTTTGACACGATCTTATCACGGATTTACCTCGGGACTTGGCCTTGTGACACTGGCACATTGACGACGCGACAACTCTCTGACCATGACCCGAAACCACTCGACTTTCACACACAAACGATAGAGCTCAGTCGGGGGAACAAATCTTACATGGCGATCTTGCCCAAATTCGTGAAGATATGCGCCCTATCGGCGTTAGAACAAGGGCAGAAGTAACCGTGCCACGTCCTCGACTGCGGCTGACATGCCCGGTGCACGCCAGCCCACGCACTCGCGCCGAGCCGTGCGCGCCCGTGCCTTTAAAGGCCACCCCCGGACGCGCCACACTTCACTCTCTGCTTTCCCTCGATGTCCTGGCCCAGTCCTTAGCTCCGGCGAGCACTGCGCCGCCCGCCAAGCCACTCGAGCACTCGACCACCGTGGCCAGCCCTTCTCGTCGACACCCAGCCTCGCCCTAGCCGTGGACGACTTCCCCGAGAGGCTGTGAAGCTTCCCCAAGCTTGAGCCAAGACAATGCCTCACCAAAGAAGTGAGCACAAGATCACCGGACTTCAGCCGACCGCCACCGCGCGTGGACCAGGTCACACGATGAGCCATTCTCCAATTCCTTGCACCCACATCATCACTGACCTCCCTTGAAGCTCCTTGAGCACCTTGATTTGACTCTACCACCATGAGCTAGCCAGAGCATGCACCACCGGTGAGCCCGACCGCCTGCGCACGCAGCCAGCCCACCTCCGGTCACCACCGCCGACGACCCGCACCTCGACGTGATCGCCAGAAAAACCCCCGGACCTCACCCGACCCTTTGCCGGACCTCTACCGTCGCCGGTAAGCCGCGCCACCACTTTTTCCTCTTCGGTTACTGTTCAAGCGAGGGAGGAGCTCGGGTTAGAGGGGGTAAAAGACCAGGGGGTTAAGTGCTAAGTCAGTGACTCATGTGAATAGTTCTTCAGCGGCACGGTTTAAACGATTCAGATAGGAATAAGCCCAGGGACCCCGATGCAAAGTCATTTTCCTTTAAACCTTTATGTTTATTCTTTTCAAATGAGCAGAGAACTTGGAAAATTCATAACTTGAGTTATATTCAACCATATTTGATTAAACAAATTTTGCTAGGACCTACACATTATAAACTATTAAGCAAAAATAGTACACCCCATGGCTTCTGCAATACTTTCTAGAGTTTTGATTTAATTTAGGAAAATACCCAAACCTTATTAAACCAGAGAAAAATAGAAATACTTCTATATTAGGCTGAAGAAAATTTGTAGAGGTACATACCCAACATACACACTGTTTAAAAATACCAAACACCCCAGTATACAAGAATAACCCAAGAATGTCCATTAAAACTATTTTTTCCCAAACCTTAGAAAAATAAGAAAGGTAATGGAAAAATAATAACCAGAGGATGAACATATTGTTCCTAGTAGACCTAAGTGATAAAAAAATAGGAAAAATATAGAGGACCCTAGACTAGAGCTAGTCCAAAGTTATTTATTTTATTAAGCACTAAGAAATCAAGAAAAGACATGATTAAAAATATAAGGACCATTGCAAAAATGGCAAGAAAAATTCAGTAGACTCTTAACTGCTAGAACACCACTACAAAAATGATAAACACCCAACCCATCACAATAAGTGAGTTGAACAATTAAAACTTGAAATTGGCCCATGCTTTAAATAAATCATGAGAAAGCCTAAAAATGTGCAACAGTGGGCAAACAAACTTTTACCCAATTACTTATAATGTAAACCGCCAGAGAAAAATATAAAACTCAATTAAAAATGTAAGGTAACACACATTACCCCATACCCCATGAAAAAGGACATATATTCCAAGAATTTCTACCCCCTTTCCCATAAGCAAAAAGTTGCCAAACTCTAGAATGATTGCTCTTGCACAAAGAAGAAGGTGGAAAAATTAGGAAATATGTTGTTGACATTTTTCAAATATAGTAATAGTAGAAAGCACCATTAGGTCCTAAAACTTTAGAAAATTACAATAAAATGACCAGTAAGTGTCATTGGCTAAAACTTGGTACAAAGTCATATTATTGCACCTACATGCCAGCAAAAATAAGCCTTAGGGAATAATTCACTGTTAGAAGAGAGTTGTAGTTCAAAGCACCCCCTCTGCCCTAGAAGTTAATATTTTTGTACAGAGTGAACCCTTAACATTTTAAGCCTCAATTTTTGAGACTGAGAGTTATACACCAGTGAGAAACTACTGTAATGTTTATAGAATTTTTGGAAATTTATATAGCTATGTTGTAGTTCAAACCCAGTTTAAAAAGCATAATCGAAAAAGGGAAGAGAGAGAATTGGTAAGAATAATAATAAATCTCACCCCTAATGAATTCAGCAAGGATCATAATAAACTTTCACTAAGACACTAAAAGAAAACCAGTGGGACACCCCAATAACCTGACCACTAAAACTTGACCATACTTGACCCTAAAATGGCTAAGTATACCCCTAGAATTCTAGTAGTAAGATTAAACTTTATCTTATCAATTTGATCATTTTCCCTACTACTACATTGCATATCATGGCATACATATATCTCACTCATTACATTCATTAGATTGCAACCTCGCTGACAGAGAGTACGTGCTCATTCCTGAGCAAGGAGCTATCCAAGAGGAAGTCTAGGAGCCAGCTCCCGAGCCTACCACACAGGATCTTCCCGTAGCCCTAGCATTTGAAGGCAAGCGCCGGTTTTATGCATAACCGTTTATATATACTACTTTACTACACTTATTGTTTGTAGGCTTGTAATGTGCACTTAAGTGTAGGAGTTGCTTCAAACCCTTAGTTGCATGAACTCAGGATTCCTTTTTGAGATGGATACTAGTATGCTAGGTCGAGTAGCTGCTTGCTAATCAGGATCTCGGTAGAAGTCGAGTTGTTTTTCTAGCACTCACGCGAGGTCAGGCATTGATTGTATACATCTTGATAACGGGATCTATGATGGTCTATGGACTTGGATCCAGGGTGGATGCCTTGTCCATGTGACGGAAATGGAATTAAGGATTAATGTGTGGATACCTGAGTCAAGCGTTTGAAAGTACTAAACACATGTCGGGAAATATGGTAACCGATAAGCCTAGTACCTGAGTGAAGCAGGGCGCGGACTTTCTGCCTCACTTGTCCTGAGACTGGGTCTCCCATGCTAGCTATGGTGGGCACAAGTGTGGTCACTACACGGCGGCAGCCGGGGTCAGTGGAGCATTGTATGCCAAGGCGGTGAGCCCTGGCCGCGAACGGGGAATCGATGGAGACGATTGACGTGTGTGGAGACAGAGTGCCCCTACATATCGTGTGTTTAGGTTTACCTTGCAAGGTTAAAAACTCGATTCAAATCGTCTGCTTCTCAAAGCTAATGAGACTGCTTGACCCCTTGTACTGCATTGAGTAAAAAGTGGAATGAGGTTATACTTGAGATAACATGTTGATTGTGTTAAATGATTGTTACCATTTATGCTTAGAAAGGAGCAAACCTAGCTAAATTAATGATGCTAGAATTGGAAATGCTAAAATTGATTTTAGACTCAGCTAGTGCTTTTGGCAAACCAAACCCCTCAGCCAAACAACTGCATGGTCTAGAGGTAGAGGAGTAGACTCCTCACACTAGGTAAGTCTAGCTGAGTATTAGTATACTTAGCCTTGCTTGTGGCACAATTTTTGCAGGTGCACTACAGGACATGGTTGATGGTGTGACTTGGCCTTCCACCCTGCCACCGGGCTGGACGGTTGAGTGGGATGCTTCTCCGACAGGAGAGGATCAGGAGGAGTAGTGGGCCAGGCCTTGCCCTATTCCTCAGCATTCGACGTTATCGATTATCTGCTGCACTTTATTAATGAACTTGTTCCCTTTCATTTAAAACTCCGATTTATTTAATAACTCTAGCACTTAAATTTGCGGTTTCATGCTTTATTGTATTCTCTCTGTGACTCACCTTCGTGTGAGCTAGTGGTATTCGATCCCGGGGGAGTGGCTTTATCAGACTAGATCTGAGGGACTGACGGGTTATTCCAATTTAAGTGTGTTGCTGCCTCTAAGGCGTGACTTCGGCATATAAGCTGGAATAATTCGAGCGGTTCCGCCACAGCTGGTATTAGAGCGAATACCACAACAGAGCAATCAATAAGTCATGAATACCAACTTTTCAAAAATAAAAACTGCTTAGAAACCAGTATTGGGATCGTCAGGACTAGAACGTTAGACCTAGGACGAAAGGCCTTATGAATAGCGAGAAAACAGGTGGCTAATTAAGTAGGCCATATAGGCCAATCTTAGAATAGTAAGGATGCCTTAAAAGCACCCTTCTGATCGGTGAGGAGACATTCTTTCCAGCATGCAGGCATCATAAAACATGAAAAGATTAGAAATTAAGGAAAATGCATCCAAGTGTGAATGTAGCAAATAGGGCTAATAATAAATAACATAAGTAGTATAATCTAATCTAACCCACCTCCTTTTAACAACCCGGACACATGTTTTTCCTTCCCACTACCGTAATGTTTACGTCTAATCCTTTTTCACAGATGACTTTACCCACCCGCGCCAACGGAGGAGATACTCGTTTCAGTTCCGATTTCCTTTCCCACGAGGGTTTTCCTTCCATCTTGTGGGAGGTACTCAGCTCCGCCGGTTACCCTACACCCCCTCTGTACACGGTGCAGCTGTACGAGGAGCATCAGGTGCCATGTTGCCGAGACTGGCTGACTCTGGAGGCTCACCCCCTATAGCCGGGTTGGCGTTCCCTTGACTCCGATACTATTGGATTCAGGTCAGACGACACCACCGAGGCTGTAGCTATGAAGACTCTAACAACTTTCTGTGGCTACCATCCCGACCAAGTTGGGAGGATCACTGTTTAGTGCATGAGCGCACTGTACCGCCTGCAGACCCTACAAAGCGACGCCGTGGCACACCTCACTAACCTTGCTCAGACCACTAAGCTCACCCTCGACAGTCGAGAGGACTTCATGGTCTACTTGTCTTCAGAATTAGTGGAGAAAGACCTACAGGTGGAACAGTTGAGCCAGCGCATCGCAACCCTGGAGCAGCAAGTGGAGATCCAGGATAACACGATTGATGTCCTGGAGAACCAGCTCCGTGATGTGCAGGAGGAGCTTCAGGAAGTTAACGACCACCTAGAGATGCACCATCAGGATATGGAGGCAAACGAAGCAGGAAGCGAGGGAGAGGAGGCTCCCGAGGAATTAGAACCAGCCCCTGGTCCTAGTGCGACTCTCTCTGGGATGCCCCCTTCACCCGCATCCAGTGTTGCCTCTACCACTCAGGGTTGATGGGCTAGCTTGACGCATTAGGAGAATAGAAACCCACGCGAGCTTAATTTGGCACCAGATTTTGGACTAGGCTTATGGGTACTTTCCCCTAAATTGTTGTAACCCAGGGAAAACTTTTATGAGCAAGGATATGAATGCAATCATGTTATCCTCGCTCGATTCAATATTATGTTATGACATTTCTTTTCCGTATGATATAAAGAATATTGTTCAGAATCATGGATTGGGATAACAATGGCAACAATATCTGTTTTTAGATGGTAGCTAGGCAGCATCGCGGGCAGAACGAGCAAGTTCCCCTGCCACCTCCTCCAGCTCCCACGGTGCCGGAGCTGATGGCCCAGCAGAATGAGATTTTGCGGCAGCTATTGTAGCGTTAGTCCCACTCTCAGCAGTATGGTGGAGGCTAGTCGCAACGTCCTCTGGCCGCGGCAACCTATCAAGAGTTCCTGAGCACGCTGCCACCCCTATTCACCAAGGCAGAGGATCCGCTAGACGTCGATGTATGGCTATAGGTCATGGAGTCCAAGTTTTCCCTCCTCCCGAGAGCTTGCCCTGATGACACCAAGACTCGCTTCGCCGCACAGCAACTTCGTGGACCTGCTTGGACATGGTGGTACCATTTCCGTGCCATGTTACCTGCTGATCATGAGGTGACATGGGAGGAGTTCAAGACTGCTTTCAGGGCACACCACATTCTAGCAGGGATTCTGGATCATAAGCTGAATGAGTTTCTGGCATTAACTCAGGGAACCCGCACTGTGTTACAGTATGCCCAGGCCTTCAAAGACCTGTGCTAGTATGCGGGCTATCACGCAGATTCTGATGAGAAGAAGAGAGACCGCTTCGGCAGAGGTTTCAACACCAAGTTGTGTGAGCGTCTCAACAATGTGAGGGCTGACAGCTTCAATGAATTGGTCAACCTGGCCATATCACAGGAAAACTGTATTGTAGCCCACCGGGTAGAGAAGAAGAGGAAAGCCCCAATGTCAGGACCCTCAGCTCCACCCCAGAGGTTCCGGATTGTCTCCAGTAATCAGAGCAGAGGATTTCAGTAGTAGGCGGGAAGATGGGTTATCAGGCCACCTTAGCAGCAGCCAGCACCCAAACGTTTTCCAGCTCTCGCCCCAAGGAACAATCAACCCCAGCAGCAGCAACAGTTCCGCCAGGGGAATGGAAACAAATGCTTCACATGTGGCAATGTGGGCATTATGCCTAGAATTGTTTGAGGAATCAGCCGAGGCAGATGCCAGCACCAAACCAAGACAGAGGAAGAAAGCAGAAGGTGCAAGTCAGACAAGGGAAGCTCAATTTCACTACTCTAGAGGAGCTACCTGAAGGAGCCCCCGTCATGATTGGTACCTTTTCAGTTTCTAATCAACCTGCATTGATTCTAGTTGACTCTGGTGCATCGCATAGCTTCATTAGCCAGAAGTTCAGCGTTAAATGCCAACCACCTTTCTATCATACCCAAGGGTCTTTCATCATAGCAACGCCTGGGGGCAAAATTGCAACGAACCAATTAAATAGAAATGTGCCTATCTCACTGGGAAGTAAAATCTTCAAAACCACACTCCTGATTTTGGGATTAGAGGGCATGGACATCATTCTCGGAGCTGACTGGATGACTCAACACCGGGTGGTGTTGGATGTAGCTGCCAGAGCTCTAGAAATCCGTTATCCTACCTTCGGAGACCTTACGTTATATCTGCCCAGCCAAGAACCCACTCATCATGTGCTTTTGCTATGATAGAGTTACCCTTGAAGAAAATTCCAGTGGTCTGTGAGTATGTAGATGTTTTTCCTGATGAGTTGCCAGGAATGCCGCCAGATCGGGATATTGAATTCGCCATCGAATTGCAACCGGGAACGACACCTATTTCCAAGAGGCCCTACCGGATGCCACCCGCTGAATTGGCAGAATTGAAGAAGCAGCTGCAAGAGTTATTGGAGAAGGTTTTCATCCACCCAAGTACTTCACCTTGGGGATGTCCAGCCTTGTTTGTGAAGAAGAAAGATGAAAGCTTGAGACTGTGTATAGATTATCGTCCACTCAATGCGGTGACTATCAAAAACAAGTATCATTTGCCTCGTATTGATGTTCTTTTCGGAGCCAAAGTGTTTTCCAAGGTAGACCTTCGCTCCGGCTATCATCAGATCAAGATACGAGCAAGTGATATTCCAAAGACTGCCTTCTCAACTAGATACAGACTGTATGTGTATTTGGTGATGTCGTTTGGGTTAACTAATGCGCCATCATACTTCATGTATCTAATGAATTTAGTCTTCATGCCTGAACTGGACAAGTTTGTGGTGGTTTTCATCGATGATATCTTGGTGTACTCAAGGAATGAAGAAGAGCATGCCGGTCATTTTCATGTAGTGCTCCAACATTTGAGAGAGCACCGCCTTTATGCCAAACTGTCTAAATGTGATTTCTGGCTAAAGGAGATTAAATTCTTAGGTCACACTATCTCTCAAGAAGGAATAGCTGTTGATCCAGATAAAGTACAAGAGGTGATGAATTGGAAGCCACCAATAATTGTCCGTCAAATTCAAAGTTTTCTGGGATTGGCCGGTTATTATCGATGATTCATTCTAGATTTCTCTCAAATTGCGAAGCCCATGACTGATGTAACACCCCAGGTGTTTATATTCTGCTCGACAATAAGTATGGATTTAAGCACGTAATATCAGTGGATAAAACAGATACTAAATTTTAATCATCTTCGCCTATCGCGATTTTAATATCGCATCTGTTTCGGCTGTCGCGAGTTCGACATCGTCTTTATTTATCCGGGCTCTTCCTAATTTTTGTGTTGTTCGGAACAGTTGTTCCGAAAATCGGTGCGTCTGGTGATTATTTAAAACTCATCGTTCGCGCGAATACGAAATCGGAAGCTCGATCCATTCGGATGATTTTATCCCGAACAAATTAAATAGCACTCGGTGACTGAAGTTTTTAGGTGAAAAATGTGACAGAACCTCCCAAGTCATTAGGCCCACCTACAGTTGTCCTTGTCCAACGGACCTCAGACAACCCTGCAGGTGTTCCTGAATCACTTGACAAGTTCGGTATCCGCTTTTCTTACCTTCCCAAGAGTGTTTTACCCGTCACGCAGACATTACAATTCATCAGAGAAACAAAAAGGCGGAAGCGATTACAATAACTTACTTTATTTAAAGTACTGAAAGAGTAGATTTATTACAGACCAGAACTAAATATAGGAGTGCTGAGTAGTATTATTACAGACCAGAACTAAATGCTTACTAAAAGTGGATCCTTAAAAATCCAGTTTTATTTGTCAAGTTAAGTAAAATTACCTGCCACTAGAGTTCTTTCTACCCTAGTTCAATCACTTGACCTGTGCTAGCCAATTTCTTACCAATCCTTCATCTTTACTGGAAAGCTACGTGTAAGTCAGTGACCAAGTCTTCATGTCCGCGAAGTTACGGCGATCCGAATCGATTATACTCAGCTGAGGATCTCCAATCACACGACATATGTAGCACTTAACCCTTGCATATGTCAACTTGCCACTGGGGTTCTTAAGACCAGATCAGGTTCACGCCAACCGAGAGCACAGATACACCACCGTCCAGCCTCTTGCCATGGAGGGTACACGCTACTCTCGCCATCTCTCCACTCCCATTACGTGGTATCTTATTCTGGTATTAGTCTGCCCGAGGCAAAGCTTTCCCATGATGAGGCATGTGACCAGTTAAAGGGTCCTCGGTCAGCAGGCCTACATCGAGACAGTCCTTAATCGACTCAAACGGAGACACTACACTGAGACTCTCTTCTCGATTAAGTCTCCCACCCGGTCTCAGCTTAATCATTCCAAAAAACTTGGTACCTGGCAGAGGTACATCTTTTCCGATGTTGAACCCATCATGGCCATGATGGATTCACCATCAAGTTCTATTTTTGAAAACCATCCCACCCATTTTGCAACATCATCTTTTGAGAAAACAAAACATTTTGTTTTTCTAAAGCAATGCTAAGCATAAGGAAAACCTTTTGTAAAACAGGGATTTAAGGAGAAGTAAACAATCCAAGGAAGGAAATGCAGGAATTGGTTTAGCACACAACTCCTATCACCTAGTGCATCAAGCAAGTGAGAAAGATTTTAAAAAGAACAAGGAGGTGGCAAATGCACCGGGGCTTGCCTTGTATTATTGGTGAATTAGGCTTGGTTCCGCAGATATCGAAATAAAAACAGTTGCCTGTCTGATGTTCCTCAGGTGGTGGTGAAGCCCTTGTCTCTTCGACTTCTACTTCCTCTTCGTTTTCTAAATATAGCCAAGTATAATAATGAATGCCCATGTAATGCTCATGAGAGTGCAAAGATAATAAAAGTTCATTATCTAAAGTCTCGAATACAACTTTCCCTCATGGTTCTCTAGAGAACTAGAGTTTCTAGAGTCAATATAGGAATTCAAAGGGCAGGGGTAGGGTTTTGGGTTCTAAGTATCAAACAAGGTCCAAATAATACCAAATTCTACCCAAGGCTTCTAAATATTATTTAGAGATTATCCTAAAAATTTAGTGAATTTTGGATTTATTATTTATTTTCTAAAAATCCAGAAGCAAGGTCTTGAGCTGTTTTAAATGCCCTGTAATTTCATGTTTGGATTAAAAATCCTAAAACTATTTTTATTAATTTTATCGAAAATTAGGAATCTAGCAAAATTGGTCTTACATTTTTAGGATTTTTCTACAATTTTCTAGAATTGTTTTAGCTCTTGCAGAAAAGGAAAAAGAAAAGGATATGAACAGTTCTAGACCAAATTTGGCCCAGGTCGTCCCAACTTCGTCAGAACGCGCCTACGTGCGCCCGCGCGCGCCCGCGTGTAGCCTTTGCAAGAAAGTCCCTAGCTTTTGGCATAACCCGAAAGAATCCTAAACACTATTCTAGGTAGTCATTGACATCGTGCAAAAAGGTCCCTCAAGTTCTATTCCTTCACGAATCGAGTCCCTGACGGCGGACGGTGTCACGCAGAGCTCCGACAAGCTCGTGTACCGGCCAATACACTGAAAGACAGGCGCCCTATCTTAGCAGAGACCGAATTCAAGGTGTAATGAGCGTTTCCCCCCACTCAATTTCACAAACGGCTACCCAATTAGTTCTGGCCACGGTGACAGCGAGGATAATCAAAGGAACAACGTGTTCCCGGTGATCCATGGTAGTCTAGTCCAATCAGAGGGGTCGAGGAGCTTGAGGAGAACTTAAGGACGCTAGAACAAACGATCAGAGAGCTTAAACTAACCTGGAACAAGCTGGCCGCGGTGAGGGTGTCTCTGCGGTGGCGGAAACAGGATTGGGGGAAGTGAGAAATTAGAGCTCTCTGGTGGAGGATTTGAGATGCGGGTGGATGCGCTAGCTGCTTGAATACATAACGAAGTCGATGGTGCATTCAATTTATAGGCTCAGGGGACGGTGGCTCTCAATTTGATCACGGCGTGCTGGCAGCCGGAGACAGGTAAGAACACGGTGGCTGTAACCGTGGCATTCACCGGTGCAACGTCGCAAGGATAGTACTCCTAAGGGTGCCACGACTACTACCGCATGGTAACCAGCTAGGGCGTGGCGCAACCGAGGTCACCGGCGCTTCCACGGTGACGCCGGTAATCCGGCCACGTCGCAACAGCGATAGGCACGATGACAAACTTAATCCGCGATCCTATCCTTTCCCCCGTGAGATCTTTACCTTCTCGTGAAAATCTTCAGCGTGCAAAACCCGAATCCCGGCGACTAGCACAAATCTAGACGCGCGGATCGCCGGCGACGAGCTGACCGAGCTGGCAGCCTGATCCAGTCACTATACCATGGCGAACTGGATTCCGTTAGTCTGATAGAGCAAATTCAAGGAAAATTTTCTCTAAATTTTGCATGACAACTTTATCATCCCTCTACACTAAAGTTGTAGACCTATCAACCATCTGCATCTTTGCTATAGCATCACTAAACAAACTCTTACTGGAGCATGATGGAATTCGAGCCCTAACTCCATGCCATTCCACTGTCAGTCTGAATTTTAGATTCCAAGCAGTCTGACAGTCCAACTTTAGGCTCATTTATCTCAGAATTCTTCATGGTACCAAGGCATGATTTCTATAGCAAAGTTATTCTCCTCCCATATATCTACAAAGTTGATGTGGTGACCTAGGGCAAAAACTCTATAACTTGGTAGATATAGGGTTCCAAAGTTGAGCCAATGCCACTGATTTCAGACTTAGCCCATAGAGTTCAAGTGTGGCTCTTTTGCAATTAGGTCCAAATCCCAAGGTTTTACTTGCAAATTCACATATTTGTGAACCATATGACTTAAGACACCTTAGCTTCATAGTTTTTTCACTTTAGTCCAAAAGGGCACTAATTTTGCACTTAGCCCCCTAGGGTTTAAGTTTAGGGCTTTCTAGGGTTCTATGTAGGGTTTTTGACACTTCTAGGGTTGGGATCTCCCATAAGTCTATTCAAGGTGATATTTCATGATCATTTCTAATAAGTTTTGAAGTTTTCCCCTATTTAAGCTTTGTTTGCTCTATTAAGCCCAATCCAGGGTTGAGTACTCTACCCTAGGGTTTGGTTCACAAAATGTCATATCAATACAACTTGTTTGAAATTTTTGCCTAGTGAATGCACTCTAGGTGTGACAATCATATGAGATGCCAATGCTTATGATGTTATGCTCAAGTTTTAGTAACAGTAACACTAGGGGTGTTACATCCTTCCCCCCATAAAAGAATCTCGTCCCGAGATTAAAGATCCTAGGGTAAGTAATGGAAAAGGAAATGCTTCACATTTTTATTTCCTTATTTTTGGTACAAGGCAGGAGTGGTTTGGGGCTCACTACTTTATTACACAAATGTATACATTTTACAGATTACATGAGGCTAAAAAGCCTGGGAAATTCTTCTCTAAAAAGCCTTGAGTTTCCCATGTAGCCTCATCTTCTGAATGCCGGTTCCATTGTATCTTGTAAAACTTAAGAATTTTTCTTCGGGTAATCCTGTCCTTTTGATCCAAGACTCGAATAGGATGTTCTAAATATATCAAGTCTGGTTCTAAGGCAACATATATTACTTCAACAGTTCGATCTGGCACCCGAAGACACTTCTTTAGTTGAGACACATGGAACACATTATGTACTGCAGACAAGGTTTCGGGTAACTGGAGTCTGTATGCCACTAGCCCATATCTTTTAAGAATAGGAAAAGGGCCAATATACCGAGGTGCAAGCTTCCCTTTAACCCCGAAACGTGATACACCCTTCATCGGTGAAACTTTCAGGTAGACATAATCCCCAATTAGAAAGTATAATGGTTGTCGTCGTTTGTCTGTGTAACTCTTCTGATGAGCTTGAGCTTTCTTTAAGTTATGAATTATTCGTTGAACTCTCTGTTCTGTCTCCTTTACCATATCAGGCCTGAAGAAACACCTTTCACCTGGTTCAGACCAGTTTAGCGGAATACGACAACGTCGCCCATACAAAGCTTCAAAGGGTGCCATCTTGATACTTTCTTGATAGCTATTATTGTACGAGAACACCGCTAATGGTAAACAATCATCCCATTTCCGTGGGAATTCCAAAAAACATGCTCGTAACATATCTTCCAGTATTTGATTTACCCTCTCAGTTTGGCCACTGGTTTGAGGATGATAGGTCAAACTGTGGAGCAACTTGGTACCCAAGGATTTATGAAGTGCTTCCCAAAACTTGGCTACAAATTGCGGTCCACGATCCAACACTATAGTTCTTGGAACTCCATGCAGACTAAGAATACGAGCAATGTATAATTGGGCATAGACAGCAGGAGGTTGATTTGTCTTGACGGGCAGAAAATGGGCTATCTTGGTAAGTCGATCAACTATAACCCAAATAGAATCATAACCTTTTTGTTGTCCTGGGCAATCCCACAATAAAGTCCATGCTTATATCCTCCCATTTCCATGTTGGTATAGGTAAGGACTGTAATGGACCCGCAGCTTTCATGTGTATGGCCTTGACACGTCTGCATGTGTCACACCTTGCCACATAGCTTGCAATTTCAATCTTCATTTTCGTCCACCAAAAATGCTGTTTTAGATCATGATACATCTTAGTGCTTCCGGGATGAATAGAATAGCGACTAAGATAAGCTTCATCTAGGATTTGCTGGCGGACCTCATCATTCTTAGGCACCACTATGCGGTTGTTAAACCATACAACACCTTGATCATCTCTTCTGAAGCATTTGGCTTTACCATCTTCTATCTTCTCATGGATGTGCCTTATACCCTCATCATTTCTTTAGGCATCAATTATTCTTTGCAGAAGGACTGACTCAAGTTTTATGTGATTTGAAGTTCCATGTTGAATCATTCCCAGGTTTAAAGTCTCCATTTCTTGGCATAACGTAATGTCAGAAGTCTCCATTGTAAGACAATGACAAAAAGTATTGCGACTCAAGGCATCTGCTACTACATTAGCTTTGCCTGGGTGATAATGAATCTCCAGTTCATAATCCTTAATAAGCTCGAGCCATCGCCTCTGTCTCATATTAAGTTCTGTCTGGGTGAAGATATACTTCAAGCTTTTATGATCTGTATAGATGTGATAGATATTACCCAGCAGATAATGACGTCATATCTTCAGGGCATGAACCACCGCAGCTAACTCCAGATCATGAGTTGGATAATGTTCCTCATGTCAGCGTAACTGCCTTGAAGGATAAGCTATTACTCGGCCCTCTTGCATTAGAACACAGCCAAGACCACTGTCGGATGCGTCACAATACACATCGAAGTGCTTTTCAATATCCGGTTGAGCCAATACCGGAGCAGTGGTTAATAATACCTTCAATTGTTCAAAGGCTTCATTACATTTTGAAGTCCAATTAAATTTAACATCTTTCTTCAATAAACTTGTGATTGGCTTCACAAGCTTTGAAAAATCTGGTATGAATCGGCGGTAATAGCCAGCCAGTCCAAGGAAACTACGGACTTGATGTACAGTGGTTGGGGGTTTCCACTCCAAAATATCCTTGACTTTGCTGGGATCCACCGCAATCCCCTTGGCAGATAATACATGTCCCAGAAATTGAATCTCCTCCAGCCAGAATGCGCACTTACTGAACTTAGCATATAACTGGTGTTCTCTTAAGCGCGTTAATACGATCCGCAAGTGCTGAGAATGCTCGTCTTCATTCTTGGAGTATATCAAGATATCGTCGATGAATACCACCACAAATTTATCCAACTCGGGCATGAATACCGAGTTCATAAGGTAAGTGAAGTGGGCAGGAGCATTTGTCAGTCCGAAAGACATAACCAGATACTCAAATAATCAGTACCGTGTTGTGAATGTGGTCTTTGGTATATCTTCGGGCCGGATACGAATCTGATGATAGCCCGACCTGAGGTCAATCTTGTAGAATACCCTTGCTCCAGTTAGTTGATCAAATAGAATATCAATCCGTGGAAGAGGGTACTTATTTTTAATGGTAACCTCATTAAGGGGTCTGTAATCCACGCACATCCGAAGTGTTTGGTCCTTCTTCTTGACGAAGATGGCTAGACAACCCCATGACGACGAGCTTGGCCGGATGAATCCTTTTTCAAGTAGATCTTGCAATTGGGTCTTTAGTTCTGCCAGCTCATTTGGAGGCATTCGGTACGACCTTCTAGAAACAGGAGCCGTACTGGGCTTCAACTCAATCACAAACTCTACATCCCTCTCTAGAGGCAGTCCAGGCAAATCTTCTAGAAAGACATCTGGGAACTCACATACTATCGGAATATCTTTGATTTCTGGTATGATGGCTTCATAAATTCTACCAAATGGTTTAGTTGTAGTGGCTACAGGAATGGGCCAAAGAATCTCTTCTTGACCATAACTCAACCTGATGGTTCTCAGATCAGTGTTGAGGATTCCTTTATGTTGGTCCAACCAATTCATGCCCAAAATTACATCTATGTCTTGGCCTTTCAGAACAATCATATTAGTAGGAAAGTCCCGTCCAGCCAATGTTACGAGCACTTGGAAAGCCACTTCCTTAGTGAATATTTGGCCCCCAGGCGAATGAATTTTAAACCCTTCCCTTGATTCATTGTATGGAATGCAATGTTGCTCCACAAATTTCTTGCTTATGAATCACTACACCGTGACACATTATTGCCGGCAGACTATCTGATGGTAATACACCTAAATAGCGTCACACAGTCTGTTGGCAATGAGTTTTCCCGACAGATAATGTGTGTCGCTAAAAGTCGTGTCGGCAATAATGTTTACCGACAGACATATGAATACCGACTACCTATCTGTCGGTAATGTGTTTGTTATTGCCGACAGACAGGTCTTTGCCGACAGACACATTCTGGACGCCGTAATTACTGTATCGACAACAAGTCTGTCGCTAAAAGTCTATATGGCGACAGATTGTTTGTCGTTGTTCTTTGTGTCCGGTAAAAAAAATATATGCATGCATACAAATATATATATTCTAAATGAAACAATTAATAAACTGGTTACAATACACACTTCGAGGCAACTTGAATAATATGTAGCTCAGAATATAAGAAATTTGATTACTAAAAGAGATAGATCCATGACTTTAGAGTCCCCGCATACATGTTTCCTGTACATTTGTTTGGAACACAATTTGCCTGATGAACTTATAAATATAAGTAGTATACATGTTTTCTAAATTCCGAAGTGACCTTTCAGTTCTATTACATACAAAAGTCTCTAGATTTATCTAATAAACTAAAATCTCTCCAACAGTTGGGTGTTACCAACGGCCACCGTACCATGCATGCGAATAATATTTTCTCACGCACTTCAAGAATCAACTCCGATCATTTGTGTTTCCAGCACCTTTTCCTGCACCAGATGTGAACAAAGTTTTCAGAGCTAAGAAAAAAAATAAGATAACATATAAAGTGACACAGTAGGTAAATCTGAACTTTTATAAACTGTAAATCTGAATTCATGTGAACATATTCCTGTTGTGGCCGCATGAATTTTCAGCCCAGGTTCAGCTTGTTCCTGTATCCGGCCTCCTATTTCCGGTTTTCTTCTCGCTTTTCTTCTATTTTTTTCTTACTTTTCAATTTCGAATGTTGAATGCTGAATGTGCAGAAACTTACATGTTCAAACATGGGGATTCAGTATGACCAAATATCACATACAGAGGTCTACACGTTCAGATGTCTAGATGATTGGCCACATGAAAAAAACTATACGTTCAGAGGTCTACACGTTGGCTGTTAGTGCTTTGAGTAATCTGAAATTTGAGTAATATCTATACAGGTTATGAGCTAACGAAGGTCACAATCCTCCGTTACTAATTTGAACTTTGAGTAATCTGAACATTGTTGGCTGAAAATGAAGGGATAATGTTGACTGAAAATTTCTGTACGGAAAATGCTTAAATTTTTGTATGACAGCTTCGGTTTCATGAAGGGAATATATGATATGTATGCCATGTATGCTTCAATTTCTATAAGGAAAATGCTGGCTGAAAATTTATGGAGTGTTTATATGTATTCAAAGTTTCAAATATCAAAAACTGCTAGCTGAAAACAGAGAAATACCAAAACAGATTCCCAGCTATTGAAGTGCAAATGCATTTTCTTGAGCAGGAATACTAGTCAAGCTATAGTTAACAGGCTTCAGATACCAAAACAGATTCCCAGCTGTTGAGCCTGGTCAGCGTGATTATCTAGCACAGAAGGTGAAGGTTGATGGGATCATGGGAACCAGAGTTCACCAATCTGATCCAGTGGAGCATGCTAGTGAAAGCCCAAAACAGTCAGAGTGTTAATTCACCTTTTTCAGTTAATAGCTATGTTCCAGTAGATAGCGATTCTTATAGAGAAAATAGGCAAACTTATATCATTCTGGTTCAGGTTTCAAAGAATCGTACTCTGCATCAAACTATAATTCCTAAGTTCATCTTGGCAACCTAATATGGACACCTTATTTCTTTGTATGTGATTTGGACACAAGCTAATAGGCAAACTTATATAGTATGTGTATTGTAATCTAACACTGTTAATTTATTTCTTTCAGTGGTTGGGAAGTAGAGATAATGGGAGCTCAAGCTAAGGACTGGGAAAATTCACTGGGAATTACAGACAAGCAAATAACTAACACTTTTGAGGTTGAGTATGAGTTGTCTGACAGATCAACGACAGTAGTTGGGAATGAAGATATTGCAGCACCTTCAGAGCAATCACCTAGAGGACTGAATTTTGGTGACCAAAATAGTCAAGAAATTCAGAATCATAATGAGGCTTCCCCACATACTCCAATGTCGAGTACAACATCAGCTCCAGGTCTGTAGATTTCTCCATTACAACAGTCACAAAGTTCAGGGTTAGGACAACACAAGTTTAGAACTCTGACTGACGTCTACAATTCAACAGAAGAAATGCTTGATTTTGAATACAGTGGTGTCTGTATGCTTGCTGCAGATGAGCCATCAAGTGTAGAACATGCACTTGAGCAAGGTTGCTGGAGAAAAGCTATGGAGGAAGAACTGAACTCAATTCTTAGTAACCAAACCTGGGAACCTGTTGAGTTACCAAAAGATCACAAGGCCATATAGGCTTGAAGTGGGTATTTAAAGTCAAGAAGGATCCAGCAAGCAACATTGTGAAACATAAGGCTAGACTAGTAGCAAAAGGGTATGCACAAATCTAGGGGGTGGACAATGATGAAGTTTTTGCTCCAGTGGCTAGATTTGAAACAGTCAGAGTGTTAATAGCTATGGCAGCTCAAAGGGATTGGGAGATACACCACATGGTTGTGAAGTCTGCTTTTCTAAATGGAGAACTAATAGAGGAGGTTTATGTAAATCAACAACCAGGTTTCACCAGCCTAGACACTGTGAAAAGAGTGCTCAAGTTGAAAAAGCCCCTGTATGGCCTCAAACAGGCCCCAAGAGCCTGGAATGCCAGGCTTGATATGGAACTTACCAAGCTGGGATTCAGAAGGAGCACAGAAGAACATGCAGTGTATAGAAAGGGGATTGGTGGATCACTGCTGCTAGTAGGTGTATATGTGGATGATCTCATAATTTGTGGGCCTAATACAAGAGATGTCTCTGTGTTCAAGCAGCAGATGAAGAATATATAGCAGCAGCCACGACAGCCTGTCAGGGAGTGTGGCTGAGCAGACTTATAGGGGATCTGTTGGGCACTGAAGTGAAGAAATTCAACCTCCGAAATGACAACAGATCTGCTCAATAGCTGAGTAAAAATCCAGTTTATCATGAGAGGAGTAAGCAGATTGATACAAGATATCACTACATCAGGGAGTGTGTTAGCGAGGGAGACTGGAAATCAGTCATGTGAGTTCTGAAGAACAGCTGGCATATACTAACAAAACCACTGGGAAGGATCCGTTTTGCAGAGCTAAGGAGGCAGCTAGGCATCATCAGAATTGAAGATTGACAAAGTTCAAAAATAATAGCTAGTTCCATTAGAAGCCCAATTGAATCATGGACAGACAAAACAAAAATATACGAAGTAAGATTACAAAGTTCAAAAATAATAGCTAGTTCCATTAGAAGCAAATATTTACCTGCTGCTGTAGAACCTTGGTTCAACATTGATTTTTTGTTACGACCCATCTAAAAATATAGAACATTAGAAGCTTGTTCTATTAATTACATAAATAAAGTACAAGGTTTTAGTATATTACCTTGTTTGTTGGCCATGCAACGGGCATAAAAAGAGCATCCCCCATACTCTCTACACCTAAGTATGGTCGTGGCAGAGTACTTTCCCGTTTTAGCACGCGAGTCACAAAAACCTGTGTGAACTCCCTTCCAAGAGGAACATCTCCCACTTTAGTGGTTGGGTCGGTTGAGATAATATTTGCTATTGCAACAGGAACTTCTGATCTCATCATAGAATATAATATCACTTCTTTACCAACCTAATAAAATATGCGAAGTAAGATTACAAAGTTCAAATAATGAAACATAAATATGAAGTGATAGATGAGAAAATTACAGGATTATCATCTGAATTTTGAGATGATCCATGATTTCTTTGAGGTACCATTGTTGCAATGTCTCGCCTGCGACTTTGCTCTTCAATAGTATTAACATCTTCACGATTCCTTAGACGACCCACAGTGCTTGCAACTCGCCTAGTAAGTTGCAAGTCATCTTCAACCATATTTTGTGAATGGTTATTACCATTGTAATCATGTGCCACCTCATCTGAACGATGCACCCTTGAGTTCTAAAGAAAATAAAAAGGGAAAAAGTGTTAGTGAGATAAAGGAAACAAGCCTAATTAATTAACATGATAGACGCCGAACTGCTCGATATATGCTACACTGACTAAACATATGCAATATTATATCACCTGTCGAGAATTAGACCCATGTTGTGATGGGCTTTCTATATGTTGCACCCCTTGAGCTGCTACCATCATTTGATAAATTTGATCCATTTTTTCTTTCATTTGATTCATATCCTGTCTTAAGGCTCTAACCTCTTGCTCAGACTGACTGCGAGCTTGCAATGCCATTTGAAGCTTTGTTGATATTTTCATTTGAGTTCCAGGGGTGCCTACATCTTGTGGAGTTGGTCCTAAGCCTAAACCACGAATACGACCTCTTGGTTCTTTCTCTCCAAAAACATGTGCATATAAATCACCATCTTCAATACTTCTGTCCTTCAGTTCTGGGTTCTCAGCAACAGCTTCTTCAAATTTATTCTTAAGAGGACCACACATATATTATATTTTGTTCACTTATATTTTAATTATTACATAAATCAAAAATATGTGTGTACTCACAATGAATATTTCTGCTCTAGGTAGAGGCACAATATCCCCTTCTTTGTTCTTACGCGTGTGTGTTCTAACATATATTTCATCTCTTCTCGCAGGGCGTCCTTGTTGCTCGGCCTACAAGAAAAAATGATTTGGTCCAGTAATTGACTAGATTTTTCATAAATTAAACTAATGATTATACAAACTAGTGATTATAAATTTTTTTACCAGTTCATGCCCCACACGAGCATAACTCTTGCTGCCAGCTGCATGCGACATAGTCAGCTTTGAACGGTTATCTTTACCTCTGTTTGTACGAACCTACAACATACATATGAATCTATCAAAACAATAATACAAAATCATTCATACAATAGTTTCATGAAGGTGTATATCTCAAAAAAGAATTCAAAACAAATCAGCATGTACCTCGGCTTCTGGAGACATCCAATAAGTTATCAACCACTCCCAATCAGATTCTTTCACCCTTTCATCCCTTTTAGCAATAAGCTCTTCAAAACTCAATGTTTCATCAAAATATTTGTTCTTTAGGTCAGCCTTAAACTCTCTCCACTTTTTTGCTGCAGATGTTATAACATAATCTATACCAGATTCATCCACTTCATAGTATTCCTGTTTCAACAAAAATGTAGTTGATTACCAAATCTATTGACAATAGGCTAAGACAAATTATCTCACTAAATCAGATTACCTTCACTTTTGTCCATAACTCAAACTTCTTTTTAGAATCAACTAGTCTCCAATCCTCACAAGAAACAGGGATATTTTTCCTCACCAAAGTTCCTATGAAATTACCAAACTCTTTGCTGTTCCTACCAACTGGTTGTCCATATTCATTAAGGGTAATGCAGATTTTAGGCCCACCACTACTTGAATATATGTTCTTCTTCAAGGTTGGGCCCCTTCCTTTCCTTATATTTTGATGCCCAATAGGTTGCTCTGCTTATTACAGGAGATAAAACAGATGAAAACCTTTGTTGATAACTATTTTCAAAATTGCTACAATAAATTTAAAGTTTGTTTGATTTTTACCTTCATCATTGATGGGATTTTCAGATTCTTCGTAACTATTTTCAGATTCTTCATCAACAATATCCCTTTCAGTCCTTGATCGCAAAGTAGGTCCATCAGTTGAAGCTGCTAATGTCCTTGTCTACACTCAAAGAAATGAAAACATTAAAACTTAAGGTTCAGAAATTAAAGCAGTCAACCAATTGCCAGTGAAGCAGCAGAAATTTGAAGCAGTAATATAGTTGTAATATAATATAGCTGTAGCATGACAGCAATACACTATACCTGTCTAGCAGTAATATACCTATATAGCTGTAGCATGACAGTATAGCTGTAATATACCTGTATAGCTGTAGCATGACAGTAATATAGCTGTATGCGAACCCCTGAATTCAGTTATGCTTGGTTTAGGTTTAAGTTTTATTTAGCTGAATTCGAAGGGTGCACCTTTGGGTAATATAAAATATAAATAATGTTTTCTGAAGTAAGTAATTTATTTTATATAGGTATGCAGACTTCAGTTATGCTTGGATGAGATTTAGGTTTTATTTAGACGGTTCTTAAGGAAACTATCATCTTCATGCAATGTGTATATAGGTTTCAGCTGATGAATGGGAGCTCAACATCAAATGTTTGAACTGCACAGTTTAGTGCCACACGTTGATCACGTGAAACAAGTTTTTTCACTTTGGAAAGCTTGGTGGTTGTTGCAGAGCAAGCCGGTTCTCAACATGGCTCTCATATTTTGTTTTTCATTTAGTATTATGATGACTTAACATCAAGCACTATCCTGAATGCTGAATGTTCCTGACATGATTTATTGAGTGAAGACCAAACTGATCAACGAGGTACCTCCAATTTGAAGACCAAACTGAAGACCAAACTGGCCAATGGAACTGATCAACGAGGTACCTCCAATCAAGGTTGATGGTCGCATTGCTGTCTGTGAAGGGGGTAGGCACCAAAGCTGAATATGCATACTCTATTTTGTTTTGCACATTCTCAAACTGATGACCATATCATACATCTTATGTAAAACTGAGTTGAGGAGTTTATGTGCACACACATTTGTTTCACAATGTTCTGTAGTGTACTTTGTACTATCCTTGCGGGAAAAATATTACCTTTGATGATCATCCTCTTCTCGGGCGATCTTTTATTAATCCTGAGTTGAGGAGTTTATGTGCACACGGCAAACATGCACACATATCTCTCCAGCTCATGCTTCAACACAAATATCCCTTTTGTCCAGTTTTGAAGATAGTTCATGTGGATTTAACTAGCAGCTCTGTTCATGTGGATAGGGTACTAGCTGTCTTGAAATATATTTCAACACAATAAACAGGAATAGCTTTGATTGGTACAATATGTTTTTATAGATACTCTCTGCTATAATGTGAATAATAGAAGTTACAAACACAAAGAAAGCCAAATTTTCCTATCGGGGCAAATCTGGAGTACTCTGAGCAAAACACACTAAACACAGGGATAGTAAAATTATCATAGAACACATGCCACATGGACGAATCACACCTTAAGAAAAGCTGCCCACGGTAAGGAGGGGCAGAACAGCCAGCGCGGTCACCAGTCACAGGGACGGCTTCGAGCACCAAACTTGGACAAAGAAACTGGGGTGACTTAGGGGGTTAACACAAGTGTAAAGGGATGGTGAGCACGAAACGAAGCGATGGGGCACAGGAACAGCGAAGTTCAGCCCGAACCCGAGACTACGTTAACGGAGAGTTAACAGAAACCGAGTTCTCGTGGCCTTATTGGAGCTTAATATGGAGGGAGCCAGAGCCAGCACATAGCTTCACTACTGCACGGACACCACATATGTCCAAGGGCACAGAGAAACAGTGAACGGTGACCAATAGTGTTCGGACTGGAGGCAAGCAGACAGGCAAACATCATAGTCAACAGATAGGCTTCACCTCTTCAATCCAATCCTTGGCAGTGAAACTATCCCAAGTTATCCCACCCTCGTCCTGCCAGCACAAACTCTTATCCCCAGCTTACCCAGATGCATCATGAATTCATATTAACAGTTGCATCACTGCAATAGGCGGGGCTAACATCATGAATACATTATATTAACATTAAAACATTATATTAACATTAAATCAACTCCAACAAACTCATATTAACAGTTGCATATAACCTGAATTCATAACTACTTTCCAAATGCCAAAATGAAACGACAGCAATCATAAGAAATTGGAAAATGTAAATGATACAATCAACTTTTTTTATGACCAACAATGCAATAGCCATGAATACGAGCATCTAATTTGCTCACCAGTTGTATGGTCAAGTTTGCACTCAAAGACGCAAACATGAGGGAATGAACTCACTACATTCAGTTATCCCTCAAGTGTGACTTTCTTTTGAAACGGGATTGCTACAAATCTTTACAGAGGTTTTGAAAGGAAACAACCAGATGATGTGAGTATGGAGGCAAAACTACAGAGAAGCATGCAACAAAGTGATCTTCAATGATAGTTGAAGCTGCTAATGTCCTTGTCTACACTCAAAGAAATGAAAACATTACTAATAATGAGGAGTACATGCCCGAGTAATAATGAGAGAATCAATAGATCTAGCATGCGAAATTGTATATGTCGGACTGTAGCAGCTCTGTTCATGTGGATCACTAGAAAATGCCAGAAAATGGATTTAACTAGCAGCTCCGTTCATGTGGATAGGCATATTTTTCACTACACCTTAATTAGTGGTCAATAATTTAGCTTTTTATTGGATTACACTGTCTACAGACAATGCATCACCAGAAACTGTTTATGAAAGGATAGGGTACTAGCTGGCTTGAAATATATTTCAACACAATAAACAGGAATAGCTTTGATTGGTACAATATGTTTTTATAGATACTCTCTGCTATAGCGCGGTCACCAGTCACAGGGACTTAGGGGGTTAACACAAGCGTAAAGGGATGGTGAGCACCAAACGAAGCGATGGGGCACAGGAACAGCGAAGTTCAGCCCGAACCCGAGACTACGATAACGGAGAGTTAACAGAAACCGAGTTCTCGTGGCCTTATTGGAGCTTAATATGGAGGGAGCCAGAGCCAGCACATCTAGCTTCACTACTGCGCGGACACCACATATGTCGAAGGGCACAGAGAAACAGTGAACGGTGACCAATAGTGTTCGGACTGGAGGCAAGCAGACAGGCAAACATCATAGTCAACAGATAGAAGCTGCAATAGAATTAAGTAAGAATCCGGTATATCACGACCGGAGCAAGTCCTAGTCGCTGATCCTAGAAATATGGCGATGAAGGGGGCGACGTGCAACGGGGGAGGTGGACGGCTTCATATAGCCGATGTAATCTTTTTCAGTATTATTAGTATGCAAGACTGAAAACTGCAAAGGCACATTATATTCTTGGTACATATCAAGCCAATTTGAGGTGGTTTGGAATTGGCATGAAATGAAAGTCTGAACCAAAATGAAAGTCTGAACCTTAAGTTTTAACTGGCATGGACGACTGAGAATGAAATTACAAGCAGTAATGCTAACTGGTGTTGGTCACTGTTCTTCGTCACTGCTCACTAGTGCTGGTCTAGAGACAACAGTACAAGAACTGAAAGTCTGAAACTGAAATATTGAAAACAGTACAAGAAGTAGAGACTACAGAATGCACAGGTTAATTTATATGCCTATGGCAGAAAATTCTAGTTCCTTCTACAAGAAAGAAAATTCTAGTTCCGCATGTATTGAGATAGATTGTGGTACTATTAAATTAAATGTAAAAAACATGAACTTATTAAATAGGGAAATACATTAACCTTATGTTTCTTATTGGCTCGATGTGATCCATTTGCTTCTTCATTAACCATAGTACTAGGTACATGGAGATTAAGAGATCTCATCCTCTTCAAATTTTCTTTTATGTTGGCAGCCCTTTGTAGTTCATATTCATTGACCTCCGTTTCTTTACCCATTCCTCTTCCTCTTACAAACTTTCCTCCTGAATCAAAACATAAAGAGATTACAATCAAGATTCAAGACAAAGAGATTACAACGTAAAATGAAACATTTTTGCGTAAACGGATATAAACATATCTTACTTGCTAGGTTGGTTTTCGGCAATCATTATTCCATCTATATCAGTCCTAACACAACTACCACCAATAGATACATTAACTTGTGTGTGTGCATCCAAATCTGGCAAGAAAGAACCTATTTTTGTACTATTGTCTAGCCTTTCTTCCATATCATACATGTCACGTTGTTTTGACTTTAAAACAGCAAACCAATCAGCATCAATAGGATCTTGCACATAGTAAACTTGAGTTGCCTGAGATGCAAAAATAAATGGCTCATCTAATTCCTTGTCACCGGTATTGAATAAATGCTTGAAGTTGACCATTGTCACCCCAAACTTGTCTATTTTGACCCATTTGTCTCGTACTCGGTTATCAATCCAATCACATTTGAACAATACTATTTTTCCCTGGTGATGGTAGTTCAGCTCAAGAATGTCTTTTATAACACCATAATAAGTTTTGCTCATTGATACTGGGTTATTATTGTTTGTCTCATCAAAACTTGTTGCATGTGCAACTAGGGCTACACCACTACACTGCACTGACCTACCCACATCATAAGAATGTGTATGAAAATTTATCCCATTTATAGAATAACTATCATAAGAATGTGCAACCATGTTAGGCTCCTTAGCTAATATTGTTATCTCCTCAGGTACTTCCTCACTCGTTGTTTCCACCTGATGATATTGAAGATTGTTATTGCACTAAAAAATAATGTGGAACTATACTCTATATAAACATTTTCCTAGATACTTACGTGTGACTTAAACCACTCGTGAAAAGTCTCATAGTGTAAACGACTGATTGCTCTTTGATTTTGATGACCAGCAGAGTAAAGGTATTCTATATGTTTACTAAACAAACATTATAATTTAGTAATCATGAAATAAATGGATGATATTGATTATAAAATATAATGTTCAACTTACTTCAAGTAAGGCTCTATATGGTCATAGTTGAACAAGACATATCTATGTGCTTGAAGCCATGTTTTGTGGTCTAATGTGACACTACGCTTACCAACCAATCCACGACCTATGTTATGGAAGAAAGGGGTGGTATTGATTAAATCAACATTCAAGCCATCATCATTTCTTTTTTTCCGGTTAAATCTAGTTTCACCATGTAAATAGCGAGAACAGAATGTGAGACTCTCATCAAATAGATAACTTTCTGCAATTGACCCCTCTGGGTGACTCCTAGTGCGAACATGGCCCTTACATCTCATTAAAAACCTATAAAGGAGAAATGGCATATATGTTAAACCTTCCTTTGAGTAAAACTAAGTTTAATTTATTGCTAAAATATATTAAAATTTACCTCTCCACTGGGTACATATTACGAAATTGAACAGGGCCAGCAATTCTGACTTGAGTAGGGAGATGAACCATTAAGTGTACCATAATATCAAAAAAGGATGGCAAGAATATAGTCTCAAGAATGCTTAGAGTCTCAGCTATTTCTGACTCTAGCTTATGCATATCGCTTATACGAATAACTGGCGAATAGATTTGCTTGAAAAAATTGCTCACACGAATCAGTGCAGCACTAACTATTTCTGGTAAAATCCTTCTCACAGCAAGTGGGAGTAAATATTGTATCAAAACATGGTTATCATGGCTCTTTAGCCCAACAAGCTTCTTCTCCTTCACATCCACATTGTTTCTTATATCTGATGCATATCCATCTGGAAATTTTACTCCTTTCAGTACCTCACAAAATAACGTCTTCTCAGACGCACTCATTGTATATGATGCTGGTGGTAAATATAACTTGTCACCCACAGGAATAGGATGAAGCTCAGTTCGAATGCCTAGGGACTGAAGATCCAAACGATATTTCAAGTTATCCTTGGACTTTCGTTGAATGCCTAGGAGGGTGTTGACAATGTTATCACACACATTCTTCTCGATATGCATGACATCTAAATTATGTCGTAACATTAAATCCTTCCAATATGGAAGCCTAAAAAAAATAGACCTCCTTTTCCATATGATAGTAGGCTCCCCTTCCTTCTTTTTTGCTTTCTTTTTATGTTGGCAACCTTTCCCATGCACTGTGTGCATATTCTCTGTTTGCAATAAAACTTCCTCTCCAGAAAGTGGTCTAGGCGCTGGCCTGTCCTCAACTTTACCATCAAACGAATCTAGATCAAATCTATATGGATGGTTTGGGCCCAGGAATCTACGGTGTCCCATATAACAATTTTTTGTACCTTGTTTCAATCGTAGAGAACATGTATATGAGTGGCATTCAATACATGCTACTTCACCTGATGTAGTACATGCTGCAATGTACCCTAGGCCTGGATAATCAGATATGGTCCATATTATTGCAGCACGTAATTGAAAATACTCATGCTTTGCAGAATCGTATGTTCTCACCCCTTCAACAAACATATCTAGCAGATCATCAATTAGTGGCTCAAAATAAACATCTATATCACTACCAGGAGATCTACGACCCGGAATCAGCAATGAGATAATGAAATTTGTTTGCTTCATACACAACCATGGTGCAAAGTTATATGGGATGAGAATAACAGGCCAAATGCTATAGCTAACATTCATGGACCTAAACGGATTAAAACCATCTGTAGCTAAAGCAAGTCTAATGTTGCGACTGTCAGAAGCAAACACTGGGTGCTTTTGGTCAAAATCCTTCCAGAGAGGTGAATCTGCAGGATGCCTTAGTAATCCATCTTGTATACGCTCCTCATCATGCCACCTCATGTCACTTGCTGTCTTAGATGATAGAAATAACCTCTGAAGCCTTCTTTTTATTGGAAAATAGCGAAGAACTTTGCATGGAACCTTGTGTACACGTTTTCCATTTAAACTTCTCCTTTTTGATTTCCAGCGTGACCTTTCACATGTGGGACATGCATCACAATTAGCATACTCCTTCCTAAACAAAATGCAATCATTTTCACATGCATCAATTTTGATATACCCGAGTCCTAGACACTTAATTACTTTCTTTGCTTCATTGAAATTTTTTGGCAATGCCAAGCCATCAGGGAAAGCCTCCATTAGTAGATCTAGTAGCATATCAAAACTTTTATCTGTCCACCCTCCAAGCAATTTCAAGTGAAGAATTCTTATTAAGAAATGCAACTTTGAGAACTTCTTACACCCTGGGTATAGCTCTTGGGTATTATCTATCACTAACTGATTGATGGCTTCTAAATCTACATCAGTTTCATCAGAACCATCAGATACTTCAAAATCCCCTTTATCATCTAGACCACCAGCCATGTCTTGAACCAAATTGGCTATGTCATCTTCATCTGAATTGTTTGCAGCCTCTATATCACTATAGTCATGACTATTAATAGGCATAGAGTCTGTTTCTCCATGATAAGTCCACCTTTTGTATCCCTCTTGAAAGCCATCACATATCAAGTGCGCACGAACTTCATTTTCATCTTTCCATAGAGAATTAACACATTTTCTACAAGGACATAGAATTCTATTTCCACCTATAGAATTGCTAAACGCAAACTCAATAAATCCAGCTACCCCATCTATGTAGACCTTCGTGTGCCTATAAATATTAGGTACAAAAATGATATGTTGGTCAAAGGTGATTACTACAAAATAATGGTTTATAGAACATTGTCAGAAATATACCTAGGTTCATTCATCCACCTTTTATCCATGTTGTACCTTAACAAATAATAATATGAAATATACCCTTCACAGCTTCACAATATTTGTGCAAAAAGGCTGGAAAAGGGGGAATCATTACAAGTATCAAAGATAAAAGCCGAACTTGTGACAAATAGTGTGATGGTAATATTTTAGCTTTCAATTTCAGTTCAATAAAGATATGAAGAGTCAAAAGAGACCAAGAACAACACTTCATCGTTTCTTTAAGCCAGTTGATTCTAGCACTGTGGTAGCTGCTGATGTCCATGCTGACTTGACATGTGTGCTAGTTAAGACAGGTAAAAGTGCTTCTTATCCAATGGTGGAAAGGTTGCTAAGATTAGTCATAACTCTTACAGTATCAATAACGACCACCAAAAGAGCTTATATGTTGATAGTTGATATTCGAAGGATTGGTCTCGTCCCCGTCCCGCTGTTCGGCCTGTCCCCCCCCAATCCAAAATCCTAATTCGCGCCTGCCTACAGACTACAACAGAGCACACTACAGAAAACAGGGAGACCGGAGACTCGACCCCGTACCTGCACGCCGGCTACTGGCGCCGCCACGCCGGAGATGGAGGAGGGGCTGAGGGGGACGATGTCGCTGTATCCCCGTCACCGATAGCGCGCCGCCGTCTACTGTTCCGCGCGCTAGGGCTCCTCCCTCGGCAGCTGGTTGCCGCCGCGCCGGAGATGGAGTTCCATCACATTATACAACCCTACTAATAATGCTAAAACCAGGTATCCAATCACAACCAACACACAAGCAAAATTTCAGGGAGCTAACACTAGTAGGCTACCTCTCAATCGCCGCCGCCTGCTCGGCCGCGCCGGCATTCCAACTAAACAAACGGGGCCTAACAGTTGTCTTCTTCGAGTTTTTTTTGCTATTATAATATTTGTTTTAATAGGCTTCTCTATTAGAGTACTCTGAACTCCATCGTCTCACTAATAGTATTTAGAAGTGATATTGTCATTCTTAATAGCAGTCTAATATTTTTTAAAATTATTTCAATTATCTCCTACTCCTTTCCCTTCGTCTTCTCAGCTGACCACATTGCCCCTGCAATCTATCCATCGATACGTCTTTCCATCGCAGAGTTGAGATTTCCTGTTCACTGCCGCCAATCGGAGATCACCTTCCTCGCCGCCGCCACAACAGGTTCGTCTCCCTCCCGCCACTACAAAGTTCTTGTTGGTCTACTTCATGGACGTGTTTTCCTGCTCGCTATACATACACCATGTGTCTCTCATGCGAAACTTTGCTGCCATCACAAGCCATCACATCTCCCCATGAGAAACTTTCGCTGGAGTCTGGAGAGGTTGCTTCTCTAAGAAAGGACAAGAACACTTTGACGAACACCTAGCGGGCGTGCATCGCAAGGAACAGCCACACTACATGCCGGCCAATGACAAACACAGAGATGCGGAAAACTGGGGAGCAGCTTACGGAGTCGAGGAGGGAGAGCGCCTCGCGGGTGGCCTGGTGCTCGCGGCCGCCGTCGCAGGTGATGAAGAAGCCTGCACGCCGGGGCGCAGTCGCTGCTGTTAGGTCTAGGGACGCACGCACGGGTGACGGCGCGCCGGTCTGCTCGCCCGCCGGTCTGCTCGCCCGCCGGCCTGCTCGCCCGCGCCGGTCTGCTCGCCCGCGCCGCCCTCTATTTTCTCAAGCGCCGCCGCCTCCTGTTGCTAGAGTCGCGCGCGCGGGACACGTACGGCGCTAGGTTTTTTACTGGGCCGATGTGTTGTCTATCCCCTTCAATAACTAATGTGTACATGTTTATAAAAAACAATACCAAAAGCAGATTGAATAATCATCACTAGTTCAATGGTTCTGTGTCTTCTCTTTTTGCAAAGGGTCACGGGTTCGATTCCTGATTCCTACATACGTACTCACGCTCGTTTATTTTTTTTCCTATAGGATCGTGACATCCATTTACCGACAAACGATCTGATGCTACTTTTTTCCGACAGACTGTGCGCCACGCATAATAAGTTTTACCGACAGATGGACTGTCACAATAACTCGACATTATTGCCGACAGATTTGTTGACTCCAATACAATAAATACCGACAGATAGTGTGATGGTAATATTTTGTGACACACTGTCTGTCGCAAAACGTCTATTTTTACCGTCAGATGTTTGACGCTAAAATTGTGTCATGGTGTAGTGAATGTATGCGAAAAACCAGAATCAAAGAGAATAACGGCAGGGTGATTGGCCACGAGAAACGTACCCATCATAACCAGTTCGCCTTCCGGTGTTGTGGCCACTTGTGTATAGTAAATCCACCCCGTTTTCCTTGTATTCTTGCCTGTGGTATTGGTTGCCGCATTTCCCTTGGCTTGAGCTGAACTCCCAAAACTCTGTTGATTATTTGATCGATTCTACTTCGGGTATGGACAATCCTTAATAAAAATGCCCGAACTTTCCACAATTGAAACAGCCTGTAGAAGAGCTGGGGAGAGCAAGAAAACGAGTGTCAGGGGCACCCGGCTGATTTGTAGCGGTGGGGGTAGCGGTAGGACGGATAAAATCTAGTTGCTTGAATGGGAAGGAGGGTGGGCGTGGTGAAGAACGATTTTGGTTAAAAGGTCGGAGTACCAACCTTTGTCTTTTCTCAGGCCCCTGATTGGGCCTATCGCCTCCATAACCCTTGGATTTTCCGACGCCTGCATACTTGGCCTCAACTGCCAGCGCTGTGTTGATAGCCCTTCCATAAGTAAGATCGATGCAGGTGGCCATCTTTCTTTGCATTCGATCATTAAGTCCTCTCATAAAGCAATTTCTTTTCTTTAAATCCGTGTTTACTTGATCTATAGCATATTGGGACAAGTGGTTAAATTTATTGAGATACTGGGTGACAGTATCCCCGCCTTGTTTAAGTTTCATGAACTCCTCCTGCTTCATGTGGAGGACCCCTTCCGGTATATAATGCTCCCGGAAAGCCAACTTGAACTCGTCCCAAGTGAATTGATGACCGGCCGGTTGAACGGCTACATAGTTTCCCCACCATGTGCTGGCAGGGCCACGCAATTGTTGTGCTGCGAACAGGGGCTTTTGAGTTTCTGAACACCGGAGAAGCCCGAACTTTTGTTCAATAACGCGGATCCACTCATCCGCTTCCAAAGGATCTTCTGCCTTGATAAACAATGGGGGACGTGTCTATGAGAAATCTAGATAGGATGTTTCGCGGGGTCCTTGCGGATACACCCGCCCACCTTGTTGCTGCATTTGTTGCCCCGCCATTTCCCGCAAAAAGCGGGTGTTGTCGGTCGTAGCTTTAACCAAGGTAGCGATGGCCTCGGCTAAAATCGGAGGTACTGGGGTGGATTCAGGGTTGCTTCCCTCCCACGGGAGGTACCTACCCCATCCTGTGTGCGAGTCTTAGACGGCATCTAAGGCAAAGAACATTTGAAGAAACATGATATGCCAGAACAAACCATCCATTTTACATTACCAAAAAGAGTAATGATACAGACTCGTATTTACAACAGGTTTACATTACCTATTACACATTATTACTACTTCTATACTATACTATTCTAACTTCTTGTCGCTTTTAGTAGCCTCACTGTCAGGAGTAGGAGACCATTCGTCAACCAGCTTCATGGAGGGAGGAGGCCTAAAAAGGTCTAGTTCACCACCAAATGCTTCTCCCGCTACTCCAGAAGGTCCAGCTTCCATCAAGACAGGATCCACAGATACATTAGGGTGTAGTTATGACTACAATACATGAACTACTTCATGTAATGTATTACAACAAACCTGCAAGTTATCCACGACTGAGCTAAGCTCCTCCATGCGGGCCCGAGCACTAGCTTCCTTGGCCCATACAAGCGAACGAGAGTTAACTGCCCAGTCGAGTGCTAGATCCCGTTCCGCAAGCTGGTCTTGCAGGTGGCGGATGTCTATTCTTAATTCATTTATTCTCTCACCATCCGCAACCAATATATCATTCTTGCGACGGAGTTCTGATCGAAGCTGATCTACTTGTGCTTCCAGATCCCCGATTGGATCGTTACTTCTACTACTACTATCTTCATGCCTCGGGGCAAGTTTATTACGGGGTACGCCAAATGGCCCGGTAGACTTGTGCGCGGTCTTTCTTGTGCGTGGCGACATTTTTCTAAGGGGGGAATCTTATTAGCATAGTTTTTAGCATGATGCATGTATAATTACAGAATCAACCTTAGTTGATTCAACCTTCTATACATCGCACTCTATTATCTGGTCTTTACAGTAAGTGCTTCAGAAAGTTAGATAAGAAAGAAAGAAATTTTCTAGATAAGTCTTTGAAAATTCTTTTTGAAAATGACTCAAAACATCTGCAGAGATGGGCTTCGCTCCGATACCAGTTGTGACAGAACCTCCCAAGTCATTAGGCCCACCTACAGTTGTTCTTGTCCAACGGACCTAAGACAACCCTGCAGGTGTTCCTGAATCACTTGACAAGTTTGGTATCCGCTTTTCTTACCTTCCCAAGAGCGTTTTACCCGTCACGCAGACATTACAATTCATCGGAGAAACGAAAAGGCGGAAGCGATTACAATAACATACTTTATTTAAAGTACTGAAAGAGTAGATTTATTACAGACCAGAACTAAATATAGGAGTACTGAGTAGTATTATTACTAACCATGGGAGGCAAAAACCCCTTCCAGATAAAGCAGTAAAAAGTTTTTAACAGTGGAGGGCCTGTCCTCTAGCAGCTTTAGTCTTGATTCTCTTCTTTTGGTACCACCTTTGAACAGAAGCAACAAAAGTTGGCTGCTTCTTTACCTAAAACAACATGGGATAAAGACCTGAGTATGGAATTACTCAGCAAGTCTTACCCGACTAAAGAAAAGACTCTCAAGGGTATGCTGGCATAAGGGAAGTCAAGGTAAGGCTTATCAATAGTCAATGACTCTGTTTGCAGAAATGCTTACTAAAAGTGGATTCTTAAAAATCCAGTTTTATTTGTCAAGTTAAGTAACATTACCTGCCACTAGAGTTCTTTCTACCCTAGTTCAATCAATTGACCTGTGCTAGCCAATTTCTTACCAATCCTTCATCTGTACTGGAAAGCTACGTGTAAGTCAGTGACGAAGTCTTCATGTCCGCGAAGTTACGGCGATCCGAATCGATTATACTCAGCTGAAGATATCCAATCACACGACATATGTAGCACATAACCCTTGCATATGTCAACTCGCCACCGGGGTTCTTAAGACCAGATCAGGTTCACGCCAACCGAGAGCACATATACACCACCGTCCAGCCTCTTGCCACGGAGGGTACACGCTACTCTCGCCATCTCTCCACTCCCATTGCGTGGTATCTTATTCTGGTATTAGTTTGCCCGAGGCATAGCTTACCCATGACGAGGCATGTGACCAGTTAAAGGGTCCTTGGTCAGCAGGCCTACATCGAGATGATCCTTAATCGACTCAGACGGAGACACTACACCGAGACTCTCTTATCGTGCAAGTCACCCGCCCGGTCTCAGTTTAATCATTTCACACCCAAAAAACATGGTACCTGGCAGAGGTACATCTTTTCCGATGTTGAACCCATCATGGCCATGATGGATTCACCATCAAGTTTTGTTTTTGAAAACCATCCCACCCATTTTGCAACATCATCTTTTGAGAAAACAAAACATTTTGTTTTTCTAAAGCAATGCTAAGCATAAGGAAAACCTTTTGTAAAACAGGGATTTAAGGAGAAGTAAACAATCTAAGGAAGGAAATGCAAGAATTGGTTTAGCACACAACTCCTATCACCTAGTGCATCAAGCAAGTGAGAAAGATTTTAAAAAGAACAAGGAAGTGGCAAATGCATCGGGGCTTGCCTTGTGTTATTGGTGAATCAGGCTCGGTTCCGCAGATATCGAAATAAAAACAGTTGCCTGCCTGATGTTCCTCAGGTGGTGGTGGTGAAGCCCGTGTCTCTTCGACTTCTACTTCCTCTTCGTTTTCTAAATATAGCCAAGTATAATAATGAATGCCCATGTAATGCTCATGAGAGTGCAAAGATAATAAAAGTTCATTATCTAAAGTCTTGAATACAACTTTCCCTCACGGTTCTCTAGAGAACTAGGGTTTCTAGAGTCAATATAGGAATTCAAAGGGCAGGGGGTAGGGTTTTGCGTTCTAAGTATCAAACAAGGTCCAAATCATACCAAATTCTACCCAAGGCTTCTAAACATTATTTAGAGATTATCCTAAAAATTTAGTGAATTTTGGATTTATTATTTATTTTCTAAAAATCAAAAAGCAAGGTCTTGAGCTGTTTTAAATGCCCTATAATTTCATGTTTCGATAAAAAATCCTAAAACTATTTTTATTAAATTCTATGGAAAATTAGGAATTTAGCAAAATTGGTCTTACATTTTTAGGATTTTTCTACAATTTTCTAGAATTGTTTTAGCTCTGGTAGAAAAGGAAAAAGAAAAGGATATGAACAGTTCTGGACCAAACTTGGCCCAGGTTGGCCCAACTTCGTTAGAACGCGCCTACGCGTGCCCGCGCACGCGCCCGCTTGTAGCCTTTGCAAGAAAGTCCCTGGCTTTTGCCATAACCCGAAAGAATCCTAAACACTATTCTAGATAGTCACTGACATCGTGCAAAAAGGTCCCTCAAGTTCTATTCCTTCACGAATCGAGTCCTTGACGGCGGACGGTGTCGCGCAGAGCTCCGACGAGCTCGTGTACCGACCAATACACTCAAAGATCGGCACCCTATCTTAGCCAAGACTGAATTCAAGATCTAATGAGCATTCCCCCCACTCAATTTCACAAACGGCTACCCAATTAGTTCTGGCCACGGTGATAGCGCGGATAATCAAAGGAACAATGTGTTTCCGGTGATCCATGGCGGTCTAGTTCAATCAGAGGGGTCAAGGAGCTTGAGGAGAACTTAAGGACGCTAGAACAAACGATCAGAGAGCTTAAACTAACCTGGAACAAGCTGGCCGCGGTGAGGGTGTCTCTGCGGTGGCGGAAACAGGATTGCGGGAAGTGTGAAATTAGAGCTCTCTGGTGGAGGATTTGAGATGTGGGTGGATGTGCTAGCTGCTTGAATACATAACGAAGTCGATGGTGCACTCAATTTATAGGCTCCGGGGACGGTGGCTCTCAATTTGATCACGGCGTGCTGGCGGCCGGAGACAGGGAAGAACACGGTGGCTGTAACCGTGGCATTCACCGGTGCAACGGCACAAGGATAATACTCCTAAGGGTGCCACGACTACTACCGCATGGTAAGCAGCTAGGGCGTGGCACAACCGAGGTCACCGGCGCTTCCACGGTGACGCCGGTAATCCGGCCACGTCGCAACGGCGATAGGCACGATGACAAACTTAATCCGCGATCATATCCTTTCCCCTGTTAGATCTTTACCTTCTCGTGAAAATCTTCAACGTGCAAAACCCGAATCCAAGCGACCAGCACAAATCTGGACGCGCGGATCGCCGGCGACGAGCTCACCGAGCTGGCAGACTGATTCAGTCACTGTACCAAGGTTTTACTTGCAAATTCACATATTTGTGAACCATATGACTTAAGACACCTTAACTTCATAGTTTTTGCATTTTAGTCCAAAAGTGCACTAATTTTGCACTTAGCCCCCTAGGGTTTAAGTTTAGGGCTTTCAAGGGTTCTATTTAGTGATTTTGATACTTCTAGCGTTTGGATCTCCCATAAGTCTATTCAAGGTGACATTTTATGATCATTTCTAATAAGTTTTGAAGTTTTCCCCTATTTAAGCTTTGTTTGCTCTATTAAGCCCAATCCAGGGTTGAGTACTCTACCCTAGGGTTTGGTTCACCAAATGTCATATCAATACAACTTGTTTGAAATTTTTGCCTAGTGAATGCACTCTAGGTGTGACAATCATATGAGATGCCAATGCTCATGATGTTATGCTCAAGTTTTAGTAACAGTAACACCAGGGGTGTTACAAAAAATAATTTAGTCCCCTCTCGTCAACCGAGAACTCACGTCCGAGGATTTATAATTGAGCTTCGATTCTCTAGTAAATGATTTGGTTCGCTAAATTCGGACTGACGTGTGTTGGATTTAAAATCTGAGAGTAAACCTAAGTCAAGCACGAATTGTTCAAAAGATTGCAGTATAAATTCCAATCAAGACAAATCATAGCCATGAGATTCAAACTTGGAATAATTCTTGTGCTAAAAATACATCGGAGAGAAGATAATATATATTAAAAAAAGGGAAAAATCTTCTCCACAGCTGTCGTTTCCCCTTTCTTATCTCACCGTTCTATCCCTGATATTTTCATTGGCCTTATCTGCCGCCGCCCATAGGTCCTTGATTTTCTCCTGCGCGGTGCATCCTGTACACGCCAAGCCTCTAAAAGAAAATATCTCCGGCGTTAGTATCCTCTCCTGGCGTTATCTGGTTTGCGCAGATGTTTTTTTCCCCGACGCTCTTCTCCCCTTCAGATTTTTCAGCCGCAGGACTTATCTTCTCCGCGCAGTTTCCTTGCTTCCCATTCGTCGGCGTTCCTCTCCCCTATCTTCTTCCTGGCCGCGTCCTCTGCTCCATCGTCCCCAGTGCCGGCCAAGTCCCTCCATCGCGGCGCCCCTCTCCCTAGTCGAGCTCCTCTCCCTCCCTCGTCTTCCTGCACACGGCTGGAGCTGCACGCTCGCCCTCTCCAGTTCTCGAGCTTGCCAGCGCTCCTCCCCGGATTCTCCTCTGTGCCTCCTCCTGTACTATGGTGCGCCCTGGAACGCGCTCTCCCCCTCGGGCCTCTCGGCAGGGGACATAGCCTCTAACCCCGACACCTACGACCTCCTCCTCGACCACGCCATCCGCTCCGTGCTCGTCCTGGGCACCGTCGCGCGGTGACAAGCGGCCCCCGCGACCGGTCCCCCGGCCGAGAGCTACCTCGAATCTAGGGTCTCGTTCAGCGAGGAGAGGGTGATGGACGCGGAGAGCAAGGTGGTGATGATGGCGTGGGAGCGGCTGCTGATGGAGGCGCACACGCGGGCGGTGTGCCAAGGCGGTGGTAAGGTGCTCAACGTGGGGTTTGGCATGGGGCTCGTGGACGAAGCAATATAGAGGTACGGGCCCGAGGAGAACACCATTGCCGAGGCCCACTCGGAGGTGTACGAGCGGATGCTCAAGCTCGGATGGGGCGAGAAGAAGAACGTCAAGATCGTGTCCGGGCAATGGCAGGAAGTGATGCCGCAGCTCAGATCTTATGACACTGGCGCTCTTCCTTTGTCACGTCCTGCTTCCTGCGTGCCGGCCACAGCTCGAAGTCCCTCCCATGGCGAGATCACCGGTCCTCACCTCTGGTCCTTGCCTCGGGCGTAGGCTTGGCTGCACTCGTTCCCTGCCTTAGTGCGTGTGCTCTCCTTGAAGTCTGATCCCGCCAAGCCGGCACGTCGATGTCGTCGATCGTCAACCTCGTGCGCCACTTGCTTGCAAAAATGGGAAGCCAATAGTTTTCTCCCGGCTCCTGTCAATCAACATCAACCTCAGCTTGTCGGTCATGCGCATCGGGTCTTCAAGCCGGCCATCGACTTCTGCTTTCGCTTCCGTGCCACGGGCGCTCATCTTTGCTAGCTGGCCATGCACCTCACCCTATCGTTCTGACTTCGCCTGTCGTTGTTGTTCATCCGCATCGAGACATCGTTTGTTGCAGCTCAGCTCGCCGTTCATCCTGGTTTTGAGCTCGCGTCTTGGACATGGCCACACGCCACCATGAGTATGCTGTTGTGACCCTCAGACCTGCAGCGTGCAGCCTCGGCAACGCCATGGTCGTCCTCCCTCATGGCGTTGTTGTTTACCCCGCTATTATAGTCGTGCCTCATGCGCTGCTCGTCTGAAATACCCAAGCTAAGTGAACATCCTGCGCAACTCAAGTTCGGTTCGTCCAAATTATTCAATCGAGGAGAGATTTCAAGAATTGTGGATGGAAGAGAAAGTGAAGCTCCGTTCTGTACTCGTCAGCTATTTGATCGAAGACTTCAATCGAAGACTGTCGTCATTCTCGCAAATGTTGAATCGAGTTGATTATGGTGAGCCAAAACACTATTTTTACTATTGATTTTATCATCGTAAAATGAGACGCTTAGTTTGCGTATGAAGTTTAAGTTAGAAATACCAGTGATGTGAGGTGTGAAATAAAATTAAAATAGTTCTTTATCAGCGATGTGGTAAAATTTATAAAGCGAGGGATAAGTTTAGAATTTACTTAATTCGCTAATGAGTTGTGTAGGCTAATTGTATTTAATGTGTATAATTTGTTGTTCGTGATGTTTTTGTTAGGTTCGAGAAGCGTAATTATTGCGCTTAGTCGTACGTCGATAACTAGTGTTTTCGTATGAAATAGTACGACGCTTCATCACTAAGTGCTTAATTCTTGTTGGTGTAGCACTATTTAGATTTGTGCTATTCCTGTTTATATGCATTCATGTGCATTATGCAAATCATTTATGTACGCTTATTAATCACGAGATGTGGAGGACAAGAGTCAAGTCGGCCCCAAGCGCGGGCTACTCCGCATGGTGATGCTGATGGACGAACCTGCCTGATCAAGTGCTAAGACAAGGATGGTCGTCAAGCGGACGTCATCTAACAAAAACTAACCTAGTGTTACCCAGGCAAGCCCCGGTGCATTTGCTACGTCCTTGATGTTTTAAAATCTTTATCACCATGTTTGATGCATTAGGTAATAGGAGTTGTGTGCTAAACCGGTGATGCATTTCCTTCCTTGGAAAATTGATTACCCTTCCTTGATACCCTTTTTGAAAAGAATTTTATGATGCTTAGCCTTGCTTTAGCAAACAAAAATGTTTTGTTTTAAAACAAAAGTGATGCTTCAGTGGGTGGGAATGTTTTCGAAAAGAAAAACTTGTGAGGGTGGATCCATCATGGCCATGATGGGTTCAACATTGGAAAAGATGTACCTCTGCAAGGTACCAAACTATGGGTTTAAATAATAAAGCTGAGACCGGGCGGTTGACTTGCACGAGAAAGGAGTCTCGGTGTATTGTCTCCGTCTGAGTCGATTAAGGACCTTGTCGATGTAGGCCTGCTGACCGAGGACCCTTTAACTGGTCACATACCTTATCATGGGTAAGCTTTGCCTCGGGCAGACTAATACCAGAATAAGATAACACGCAATAGGAGTGGAGAGATGGCGAGAGTAGCGTGTACCCTCCGTGGCAAGAGGCTGGACGGTGGTGTATCTGTGCTCTCGGTTGGCGTGAACTTGATTTGGTCTTAAGAACCCCGGTGGTGAGTTGACATATGCAAGGGTTAAGTGCTACATATGTCGTGTGATTGGAGATCCTCAACTGAGTATTAATCGATTCGGATCGTCGTTACTTCTCGGATATGAAGACTTGGTCACTGACTTACACGTAGCAATCCAGTGAACTGATGGGATGATAAAAAGACGGCTAGTATAGGCCAAGTGCTTGAACTAGGGTAGAAAGAACTCTAGATGCAGGTAACTTTACTTAACCTGACAATAAAACTGGATTTTAAGGATCCACTATTAGTAAGATTTTCTGCAAATAGAGTCATTGATTCTTGATAAGCCATACCTTGACTCCCTCTAGCCAGCATATCCTTGAGAGTCTTTTCTTTAGTCGGGTAAGTCTTGCTGAGTAATTCCGTACTCAGGGTTTTATTCCCTGTTGTTTTTCAGGTTATAGTTTTGTGATGCTGATGATGGTGTTAAGTGTCGGTGGGCTCGGCCTTCTTATAAGTCTAAGTAACCCTCCTATACTTCTTATTGAGGATGATCACTTGAGCTAGCATATACTTTAAACTTTTTTAAAAAAGTTTTGCAATCTTTCAAAGTGAAATTCTTTTGTAACTACTCCGATTTCTTTGTAACTTATATACTCCTTGTAATAAAATTCTGCTGCAAGATGTTGTTGTGTGATTTGTGTTACTTAATCCTGCGGTCCTGGTTGTAAGTGGTTTATCCGAGGTCCTTGGGGCACTCAGACAGATCCTGTTAAGTTATCTGGTGCACATGCATGGCCATCTGAGGTCTTTGAGACAATGACAGGTGCATGTGGGCCCGATACCTTGGGAGGTTCTACCACATCTGGTATCAGAGCAGGATTAAGTATATGCGGTCACATACGTATTTTCAAAACAAAGGTTTTGGTTTCGAAAAACCTATTTTCGACTAAACACATTGTTTGGCTTTCAAAAACAGTTTTGAAAAACTATAATGCTAGCGACATCCTCTGTTAAGCCCTAAACTAAGGACTATCAGGTGGCTTAGTTGAAAACCACTAACCCACAACCGGGGGTATTGCATACATGTGTATTGTTATTTTTGAGGCCATTCAGTTTTGAATGGATCGACGCTCAGGTAAGGTGAGATGTGAGAGCATGACTGAACAAACGTCGGTCTAGGGAAGAGTATAAAAAGCGCTTGTTTATATACATGTTACACATATGTATATATGAAAGCCGCGATGTGGAGTAATTACTTTTCTGGGAATTCAGTACCCCATGTGTGTGTACGGTTATATAGACATGGGAATACTGATAAGTGTAATGTACTTGCAACAACGCACCTATGCTCAGGTAAGAAGGTGAGTTACCATAATGAGTTGATCTATGGTTAAAGTGTGGCAACGACGCCTATGCGTGGCTCGGCGCTTAATGATGAGCTGGCCTCCATATAGAAATATATGGAGTATAAACTGTGATAAACTGTCATGTGTGAACTGCATCATGGGAAATTGGGCTGTGATGGAATTTTCTGTAGGTACGCTAACCTCGAAAACATATGTGTAGCTGACGACTAGCAAAATACCGTGAGAGTCGTAAGTATGCCACCGATATAGAATGCTATTGCCACAGTATGTTGGCAAAACTCGTGAGGACGCATAGGACGAGCATGCATCCTGACTGTTGCATTATGTTTGTCACCTATACATCCAAAATGCTCTCATCTTTATTCCAATAACCAGTGATTGTAGATAATGTGGTGTAATGCTGTATTATGGACCTTAGTGAAATAGTTATTCTCTATTTCCTTAGGTATTAATTGTGTTTGCTCTTGAACTTGATGTGCCAATAGAGAGTTGGTGACTTGTTTGCCTAAACCTAAAACTAGGCCATGTTCTTATTTAGTGAACCAAGACCCAAATTTAAATTTTTCCTTCATCACTCCATGACCAAGCCCATGCAAATGGATGCTTAGGTAATCTGTTTGTTGGTCATAAAATGCACGCAGACTTAGAATAAGGATCCCGAGTCTGTGATCTAGACAGTTAATATGTGACTCCTTTGTGGTCATGTCTCCTTCCAAAATCATGTCCTTATTTGATTGGCACAAGCTGATGTCCCTTATCCAGTTTGCCTGTTCTTAAGGATTGCCATGTTGCTTTATCAATCTGACCTAGAAAAGACATGTCCAATCATTTTCTTGAGTTTGATGCCTTTGGTTTTCTCATATCTATTGAAGGCATACCAACTTAATCTTATGATTGTTTTCCGTCCGTATCTAATAGATACTAATCCTTGACCTTGTGATCTCTGCAATGGGCATAGAAATGTGCTCGGGGCTGAATTAACAGTCTCCCATCATACTCCCTTCATCAATCAATTTAGGTAATGGCCATGTCTTATTCATTCCATCGGGCCATGATCTATTTGGCTCTCTACTTGTAACCGTTTTGACAGGTAGAGTCTCTTCATATATTGTCACCCTTGCTCAATCTATTGGTGCGACGTGAGATTTCTTATTGGTTACGTCTGGTAATGGTGTTGTGACTAAAACCGATGATGCCGCGATGAAACTGAGGGCCTCCTGTGGGTGATCAACAGTGGGTGTGCTACTTGGCACACGCTGGTATCACGGTTAGTAGTTGTAATCCATTATGAGACTATATCAATGTGTTATCTTGGCACAATCTAGTTTTACCATGTGAGATCCATTATTGGTGTTGTTCGGTAATGGTGTCACGATTAATGACTTATGGTGCCGCAGCGAAACTGAGAGCCTCCTGTGAATGCGCACACAGGACTGTGCTACTCGTCGGATGCTGGTATCAGGGTCTCTGGTCATGATCCATTGTGGAACTACACTAATATGTTATCTTCCATGGACGTTCCCTTGAAACAATTTCTATGTTGTTTGTGAAGTGATCAAGCAACATCTATCATTTCTGTTGGATAAAAAGGGGCATACCACTTTCATGTGTGGTCTCTTTTCTTTTGATCTTGGTAGCGACTACCCATACAAGTTCCCTTTACATCCTTTGTGTAAAGGTGAAGCCTTGGAGCTTTTTAGTGTTGAGCGACAACTGATTAGCTCTCAAAAGGGAGATCTGTTTCCCCTTCTGCTGAAATGCAGGAGTTTGTTTATTCACTCTCTTATTTAATCCATGTATTCCCTAACCAAGTTGGTTCATCTGGCATGAAGGAACGGATGAACCACATGACCAAATGGATTTCTACCCAAATGCATGACCTTTTGATAGCAAAAGTGAACTCTCATCCCTTGGCTTACCGATGGTACTGAGAGGACATGCCCAATGTCAAAAGTAGTTCAACAAGTTGGTTTTGACTAACTTGTAACTGCCCAATGAACGAAGGTTGAGTTTAGAGATCGTTTTATCGAGTTGTCTAAACTCACTTTGGTTCAACCCATCCTAAGGAAGTACTTACAAGAATCAAGATTAAGTCGGCCAATAACCACCTAATTATCGCTCTAGTCACGCCTCGATCGCCTCACGTGTGCTTTTCCAGCCTGTGTGATCAAGTCGAGCCGTGCTAAGTATTTGATGAAATGGGTTGGTCGCAAAGTCAACATCAACGAATCTCTTCATTGATATTTTCTCGAGTCTCTCTCTCATTTTTCTTGAACATGGATTTTCTGGCTAGCCACGGGTCGACTGTGATGTTGTTCGACATTCACACCTGTCTCGTGTGCTATAAACTTATTGTAACCACTTGTTGGTAAACCTCTTTCTATATGTTTTACCCAAGAGGTTGCATCTGGTTCTGTTTGAGTAAAGTAGTATATCTACCGCTCGCTCAATAGACTCAGATAGTACACTGTCATCAGAAAAAAGCAAACTGCACACATGGAACCTTATGTGTTCTTCTGGCAGATATCGTCTCTATTGTTGGACATCTCTAAATCAGCTTAAGGCGATACACGATATGTCCACTAGCGGAACGACATTCCGAGACACTTGCCTTTGCTTGGAACTGCCTTAATTACCGCTGATATGGACACGGGTTACATGCTTCTCTACTCTTAAAAGTCTTTCGCTCCGAATCTCGGGACGAGATTCTTTTAAGGGGGGAGGGTTGTAACACCCCAGGTGTTTATATTCCGCACGACAACGAGTATGGATTTAAGCACGTAATATCAGTGGATAAAACAGATGCTAAATTTTAATCATCTTCGCCTATCGCGATTTTAATATCGCATCTGTTTCGGCTGTCGCGAGTTCGACATTGTCTTTATTTATCTGGGCTCTTCCTATTTTTCATGATGTTCGGAACATAGTTGTTCAGAAAATCGGTGCGTCCGGTGATTATTTAAAACTCATCGCTCGCGCGAATACGAAATCGGAAGCTCGATCCATTCGGATGATTTTATCCCGAACAAATTAAATAGCACTCGGCGACTAAAGTTTTTAGGTGAAAAATAATTTAGTCCCCTCTCGTCAACCAAGAACTCGCGTCCGAGGATTTATAATTGAGCTTCGATTCTCTGGTAAATGATTTGGTTCGCTAAATTCGGACTGACGTGTGTTGGATTTAAAATCCGAGAGTAAACCTAAGTCAAGCACGAATTGTTCAAAAGATTGCAGTATAAATTCCAATCAAGACAAATCATAGCCATGAGATTCAAACTTGGAATAATTCTTGTGCTAAAAATACATCGGAGGGAAGATAATATATATTAAAAAAAGGGAAAAATCTTCTCCATAGCTGTCGTTTCCCCTTTCTTATCTCACCGTTCCCTCCCTGATATTTTCTTTGGCCTTATCTGCCGCCGCCCATAGGTCCTTGATTTTCTCCTGCGCGGTGCATCCTGTACACGCCAAGCCTCTAAAAGAAAATATCTCTGGCATCAGTATCCTCTCCTGGCGTTATCTGGTTTGCGCAGATGTTTTTTCCCCGCCGCTCTTCTCCCCTTCAGATTTTTCAGCCGCATGACTTATCTTCTCCGTGCAGTTTCCCTGCTTCCCATTCGTCAGCGTTCCTCTCCCCTATCTTCTTCCTGGCCGCGTCCTCTGCTCCGTTGTCCCCAGCACTGGCCGAGTCCCTCCATTGCGGCGCCCCTCTCCATGGTCGAGCTCCTCTCCCTCCCTCGTCTTCCTACGCATGACTAGAGCTCCACGCTTGCCCTCTCTAGTTCTCGAGCTCGCTGGCGCTCCTCCCCGGATTCTCCTCTGTGCGCCTCCTCCTCGACTGTGGTGCGCCCTGGAATGTGCTCTCCCCCTCGAGCCTATTGGTAGGGGACATAGCCTCTGACCCCGACACTTACGACCTCCTCCTCGACCACGCCATCCGCTCCGTGCTCGTCCTGGGCGCCGTCGCGTAGCGACAAGCAGCCCCCGCAAATGGTCCCCCGGCCGAGAGCTACCTCGAATCCAGGGTCTCGTTAAACAAGGAGAGGGTGATGGACGCGGAGAGCAAGGCGGTGATGATGGCGTGGGAGCGGCCACTGATGGAGGCACACGCGTGGGCGGTGTGCCAAGGCTGCGGCAAGGTGCTCAATGTGGGGTTCAACATGGGGCTTGTGGACGAAGCGATACAGAAGTACGGGCCCGAGGAGCACACCATTGTCGAGGCCCACCTGGAGGTGTACAAGCGGATGCTCAAGCTCGGATGGGGCGAGAAGAACGTCAGGATCGTGTTCGGGCAATGGCAGGACGTGATGTCGCAGCTCGGATCTTATGACGCTGGCGCTCTTCCTTTGCCGCGTCCTGCTTCCTGTGTGTCGGCCACAGCTCGAAGTCCCTCCCATGGCGAGCTCGCTGGTCCTCACCTCTGGTCCTTGCCTCGGGCGTAGGCTTGGCTGCGCTCGCTCCCTACCTTGGTGCGCGTGCTCACCTTGAAGTCTGATCCCGCCAAGCCGGCACGTCGATGTCGTCGATCATCAACCTCGTGCGCCACCTGCTCGCTAAAATGGGAAGCCAACAGTTTTCTCCCGGCTCCTGTCATTCAACATCAACCTCAGCTTGTCGGTCACGCGCGTCGGGTCTTCAAGCCGGCCATCGACTTCTGCTTTCGCTTCCGTGCCGCAGGCGCTCATCTTTGCTAGCTGGCCATGCATCTCACCCTGTCGTTCCGACTTCGCCTGTCGTTGTTGTTCATCCGCATCGAGACATCGCTTGTTGCAGCTTAGCTCGCCGTTCATCCTGGTTTTGAGCTCGCGTCTTGGACTTAGCCACACGCCACCATGAGTATGCTGTTGTGACCCTCGGACCCACAGCATGCAGCCTCGGCAATGCCATGGTCGTCCTCCCTCATGGTGTTGTTGTTTACCCCGCTATTATAGTCGTGCCTCATGCGCTGCTCGTCTGAAATACCCAAGCCAAGTGAACATCCTGCGCGACTCAAGTTCGGTTCATCCAAATTATTCAGTCGAGGAGAGATTTCAAGAATTGTGGATGAAAGAGAAAGTGAAGCTCCGTTCTATACACGTCAGCTGTTTGATCGAAGACTTCAATCAAAGACTGTCGTCATTCTCGCAAATGTTGAATCGAGTTGATTATGTGAGCCAAAACACTATTTTTACTATTGATTTTATGATTGTAAAATGAGACGCTTAGTTTGCATATGAAGTTTAAGTTAGAAATACCAGTGATGTGAGGTGTGAAATAAAATTAAAATAGTTCTTTGTGAGCGGTGGTAAAATTTATAAAGCGAGGGATAAGTTTAGAATTCAATTAATTCGCTGATGAGTTATGTAGGCTAATTGTATTTAATGTGTATAATTTGTTGTTCGTGATGTTTGCGTTAGGTTCGAGAAGCGTAATTATTGCGCTTAGTCGTACGTCGATAACTAGTGTTTTCGTATGAAATAGTACGACGCTTCATCACTAAGTGCTTAATTCTTGTCGGTGTAGCACTATTTAGATTTGTGCTATTCCTATTTATATGCATTCATGTGCATTATGCAAATCATTTAGGTACGCTTATTAATCACGAGATGTGGAGGACAAGAGTCAAGTCGGCCCCAAGCGCGGGCTACTCCGCATGGTGATGCTGATGGACGAACCTGCCTGATCAAGTGCTAAGACAAGGATGGTCGTCAAGCGGACGTCATCTAACAAAAAGTAACCTAGTGTTACCCAGGCAAGCCCCGGTGCATTTGCTACGTCCTTGATGTTTTAAAATCTTTATCACCATGTTTGATGCATTAGGTAATAGGAGTTGTGTGCTAAACCGGTGATGCATTTCCTTCCTTGGAAAATTGATTACCCTTCCTTGATACCCTTTTTGAAAAGAATTTTATGATGCTTAGCCTTGCTTTAGCAAACAAAAATGTTTTGTTTTAAAACAAAAGTGAAGCTTCAGTGGGTGGGAATGTTTTCGAAAATAAAAACTTGTGATGGTGGATCCATCATGGCCATGATGGGTTCAACATCGGAAAAGATGTACCTCTGCCAGGTACCAAACTTTGGGTTTAAATAATAAAGTTGAGACCGGGCCATGATGTTTTATGAGCAAGGAGATGAATGCAATCATGTTATCCTCACCTGATTCAATATTATGTTATGACATTTCTTGTCCGATTGATATAAATAATATTGTTCGGAATCATGGATTGGGATAACAATGGCAACAATCTCTATTTTCAGATGGCAGCTAGACAGCGTCGCGAGCAGAACGAGCAAGTTCCCCCACCACCTCCTCTAGTTCCCACGGTGCAGGAGCTGATGGCCCAGCAGAATGAGATTATGTGGCAGCTATTGCAGCGCCAGCCCCACATCAGCAGTATGGTGGAGGCCAGCCGCAGCTTCCTCCAGCCGCGGCAACCTATCAAGAGTTCCTGAGCACACAGTAGCCCATGTTCACCAAGGCAGAGGATCCACTAGACGCCGATGTATGGCTATGGGTCGTGGAGTCCAAGTTTCCCCTCCTCACGGGAGCTTGCCTTGATGACACCAAGACTCGCTTCACCGCACATCAGCTTCCCGGACCTGCTCGGACATGGTGGGACCATTTCCGCGCCATGTTACCTGCTGATCATGAAGTGACATGGGAGGAGTTCAAGACTGCTTTCAGGGGACACTACATTCCAGCAGGGATTCTGGATCGTAAGCTGAATGAGTTTCTGGCATTAACTCAGGGAACCCGCACTGTGTTACAGTATGCCCAGGCCTTCAAAGACCTATGCAAGTATGTGGGCTATCACGCAGATTCTGATGAGAAGAAGAGAGAACGCTTCCGCAGAGGTCTCAAGGACATGTGGAGGAGTGCGGACACTGGACGAAATTCTTGACTTCCAGTGTCCGTACCACAAGGACATGTGCCACACCATGTGGAACTGCAGGGACTTCAATCATTCCATCGGGCATGGCCGACGGTTCCGGCCACTACCACCTCCCCCGCTGCGAGGAGAGCCTGGTGAGCCCTGGCAGCCTCAACATCAGGAAGAGGGGAAAGGAGGACCTTTCCCGCATGTTGACAGGGAGGTCAATGTTATCTTTGGAGGTCATGGGGCACAAGAAAATAGGAGGCAACAAAAGTTCAACAATCGGCAGGTCCTGGTGGCCATAACCAGTGCCTCAGCCCCTTACCGATGGTCGGAACATGCGATAATCTTCAGCCGAGCTAATCAATGGCTTAACTTTAATCACCCCAGCAAGCATACGCTACTCGTTGATCCAGTGATCTGATATAGCTGGGTAAAGAAAGTATTGGTGGATGGGGGAAGCAACATCAACGTCACCTTCCCCTGGACGCTCCAGGCCCTGGGGATCGCCATCAAAGACCTCACTGAGTCAGATACACACTTCTTCGGCATCATACCGACCGAAGGAGAATACCCACTCGGACACATCTACCTGTCTGTCACCTTTGGAACCCCAGAGTACTACATAACCGAGTGCTTGATGTTCGAGGGGCACGCTTCGACTATGGGTACAACGCCATCATTGGAAGACCAGGACTGGCAAAATTCATGGCTATTCCGCACTACCCGTACATGATACTCAAGATGCCAGGACCTCAGGGGATTATCACTATGCGCACCGACTTCCAAGGTGTCGTAGAATTCTTTCGGGGCATCATTCAAACGGCTCTCACTGCCGGGCCCCCGGTAGCCCTTCCCACACAAGCAAGTGGCAGACTGGAGGATGAAAATCTTACGATCCCCTCGAACGAAGCTCAGGCTATGGCCTCAATGTGTCTGACTGAAGAAACTAAAAGGGTTAATCTGGGATTCTCTGATGAACGCAAGACTGCAATCATCAGTTCCAGCCTCGACGACAAATAGGAAATCGCGCTCGTCCAGTTCCTGCAAGACAATCGGGATGTATTCGCATTGCAACCTGCGGACATGCCAGGAGTCCCGAGAGAACCGACCGAGCACAAACTTAAAGTATATCCTCAGGCGAGACCGATCCGATAGCAGCTGCGTCGTTTTAAGCCCAATAAGAGAGAAGCCATTCGTGTAGAATTAGCTCGCCTAGTGTCGGCAGGATTCATTAAAGAAGTACTGCACCGGGAATGGCTAGCAAACCCCGTTCTTGTACTAAAAAAGAATAAAGTTGATTGGCGCATGTGTGTCGACTATACCGATCTCAATAAGCACTGCCCGAAGGATCCCTTCTGACTCCCTAGGATAGATCAGGTACTTGATTCGACCGCCGGCTGCTCTATGCTCTCCTTCCTAGACTACTAATTCGAGTATCATCAGATCAGTCTGGCAAAGGAGGACGAGGAGAAGACTGCATTCATCACACCATTTGGAACCTTTTGTTATACCTCCATGTCGTTCGGCCTCAAGAACACTGGAGCGACTTACCAAAGGGCTATCTAAACATGCTTAGCCGAACACTGGGGCAAGCAAGTGGAGGCTTATGTTGACGATGTGGTTATCGAGACTGTAAACTCAGAAAACTTCATCGAAGATCTGCAACAAGTTTTCAACAGCTTGAGACGCTACCGATGGAAGCTAAACCCAGGAAAATGTGTATTCGGAGTACCAGCCGGAAAGCTACTTCGGTTTATCGTCAGTCATCGGGGAATAGAAGCAAATCCAGAAAAGATTGAGACCATTATGGGGATGGAACCACCACGGTCACAGAAGAAGGTACAAAGACTAACTGGATGCATGGTAGCACTAAGTAGATTCATATCAAGGCTAGGCGAGAAAGGGATGCCATTCTATATATTGCTCAAGAAGGTGGACAAATTTCAGTGGACCACAGAAGCACAGGAGGCTCTGGATGCACTGAAGAAGTTATTGACCACTCCTCCAGTACTCAAGCCACCACGCCGAGCTACGCCCGGTCAGCCAGTAGAAGATTTACTGCTATATATTTCCTGCACGACTCACATGGTAAGCACCGCGTTAGTAGTCGATCGGGCAGAGGAAGGGCACGTATACCCAGTGCATCATTCGGTTTACTTTATCAGCAAAGTCCTCGGACCCTCAAAGATAAGGTACCCTCAAGTTCAGAAGCTATTATATGCGGTACTTCTAACCGCTCGCAAGCTCCGGCACTACTTTGATGACCACAAAGTCATAGTAGTCACAGGATTTCCAATAGGCAATATCCTTCACAACAAGGAAGCTGTTGGGAGAACGACCAAGTGGGCGTGCGAGCTCGGAGCTCATGATATAGAGTTCTGACCCCACACGGCGATAAAAACTCAGGCACTGGTCGACTTCATATCAGAGTGGACTGAGCACCAGGTCCTGGAAAGCCTAGAAGTCACTGAAATATGGAGGATGTACTTCGATGGCTCCCTGAGACTGCAAGGAGCAGGGGCAGGGATTCTCTTTATCGCTCCTAGGGGGACCAACTCAAGTATGCACTACAACTCTTGTTTCCAGCATCCAATAACGCCACAGAGTACGAGGCACTGGTCCACAGACTAAGCATCGCTATTTCACTCAGCATCAAGAGGTTAATGGTGTATGGCGACTCACTGGTGGTCTTAAGTCAAGTAAACAAAGACTGGGATTGCTCGACCAGATCAATGAGCAAATATTGTGCAGCTATGCGGAAACTGGAAGACAAGTTCGAAGGATTAGAATTCCACCATGTGTAAAGGGATCGCAATGCAGCAGCTGACGCACTATCAAAGCTGGGGTCCAGTCGGGCTCAAGTTCCACCTAGGGTTTTCATCCAATAGATACAACAACCGAGTGTCGCCACAGATTAGATGGAGGAATGCCATGTTCTGAGTCAGGCAGAGGCAAATCCCAATGACTGGAGAGAGCCAACCGTCAGATACATAAGAAATGAGGAAGAACCAGATAACAAGGCTGTGATAGAGCGCATCGCAACATAGTCGTCCCACTATACCATTATAGGGGGCCTGCTGTATAGAAGAGGTGCAGAAGGAGTCCTCATGAAGTGCATTCACTCAGCTACTAGGAAGCAGTTGTTAGATGAGATTCATGCCGGGCAATGCAGCGTACATGCAGCGTCACAGACTCTGGTGGGAAAAGCTTTCAGGTCTAGGTTTTACTGGCCGTCAGTGAAGAATGATGCGGCTGAGTTAGTCCAGAAGTGCGAGGCGTGCCAATTCTTATCAAAGTAGAGGCATCTACCCGCGCAACAGTTGCAGACTATTCCTGTGACCTGGCCGTTTGCATGCTGGGGGCTGGACATGATTGGGCGCTTCAAGAAAGCCCAAGGGGGGTATACCCACATACTAGTTGCCATTGACAAATTTACATAGTGGATAGAATACAAGCCCATCGTCTCTTTGACCTCAGCAAAGGCAGTGGAGTTCATTCAGGAAATAATGTTCAGTTTTGGAATACCTAACAACATCATTATAAACCTGGGATCTAATTTCACCAGCTCATAGTTCTTTGACTTCTACAAGCAGAGGAGCATCCAGATCAAGTATGCATCAGTGGCACACCCAAGAGCTAATCGGCAGGTGGAAAGAGCCAATGGGATGATACTCGATGCACTCAGAAAAAAGGTGTTTGACAAGAGCGAGAAGCTCACAGGAAAATGGATCAGGGAACTACCTTATGTAGTATGGAGCCTGCGAACCCAGCCAAGCCGAGCTTTACACGGAAACACCCCATTCTTCATGGTGTACGGATCGAAGGCAGTGTTACTAGCAGATCTAATCTTTGGAGCACCCAGATTAACATTCGAAAGCATAGCCAAAGCAGAAGCAACTAGGCTGGAGGACATTGATGTACTAGAGGAAGAACGGCTAAATGTGGTCATTCAGTCGACCAAATACCAGCAGACCCTGACGCACTATCACGACAAAGTGGTACGACATCGATCCTTCACAGTGGGAGACTTGGTTCTCCGCCGAGTGCTGACGGGAAAGGGACGACATAAATTGTCACCACCATGGGAAGGACCATTCATTGTCGCGGAGATTATGTGACCGGGATCCTATCGGCTCACTCAAATGGATGGCACCGAAGTGTGGAATTCATGGAATATTGAGCACCTCATGAAATTCTACCCATAATAATACCTCAAAACTCTTGAGGGCAAGTTGTACTTTGTAAGCAGAAGGTTTCATTATCAATAAAGCTTCCATGTTCCAAGACATACAAGTTATTCACCAACAACTGACCAAGGTCGTGCCCAACTTGAAATCAGCATGGCAATCGTACAGTACTCAGGGTGATCACTATACCCTACTAATGGAGCAATCAGCTTAAGTCGGAAATGCCTTAAGTCGGTGCGACATGCTCACGCTTACAAGAACTCAGGGTGATCACTATACCCTACTAACAGAGCAAACAACTTAAGTCGGAAACGCCTTAAGTCGGTGTGACATGCTCACACTTACATGACTAAGGGTGATCACTATACCCTACTAACAGAGCAATCAACTTAAGTCGGAAATGCCTTAAGTCGGTGCGACATGCTCACGCTTACATGACTCAGGGTGATCACTATACCCTACTAATGGAGCAATCGGCTTAAGTAGGAAACGCCTTAAGTCAGTGCCACATGCTCACGCTTACACGACTTAGGGTGATCACTATACCCTACTAACGGAGCAATCGACTTAAGTCAGAAACGCCTTAAGTCGGTGCGACATTCTCACGCTTACACGACTCAGGGTGATCACTATACCCTACTAACATAGCAATCGCCTTAAGTCGGAAATGCCTTAAGACGGTGTGACATGCTCACGCTTACACGACTCGGGGTGATTGCCATACCCCACTAGCAAAATAATCAACTCAAATTAGGAGCACATCAAAGAAAAGCAACTCGTTCACATACCCGAGGGTGGTTTCAGCGCCCTGCTAACAAAACAATCAGTTCAAGTGTAGAACAATTACATGCACATGAAATCCATGATACACTGTCTCGCTACAAAATAGTAATTCAATGAAAAGTTTTTTTTTCATCCGAACAAATCATTGTGCGTGAGCATTTTTGTAGGAAGCCTCAGTTGCAGGAGTAGCAGAAGAAGAAGGTCGGCTCACGACCGCAGGTGTAGCAAGAACATCAGCAACAATATCTTCAGGCACCACAACACCAGGCCTCCTCATTAGGATTCGCTCGGCGCGAACAGCCTTGTCCATGGCTTTGTCGCACATCGCTCTCATAACAACACGGTCATCCTCTAAGGCCTTGATGTTGAGGCGAGCGGCCTCCAGCTCTTGCATGACAAGTTTCTTTGAGGCGCGCAACTCCTTGATGATGGAATCCTTCGAAGACAGCAGCTTACCAAGTCGAGACACTTCAGTCTGGGACACCCTTAGTTCATCCCGATGATGGTCCAGGTCTAACATAGTGAAGCGATGACTCCTCTCCAGGATAGTTAAGGAATTGTTGGCATCACGATATAATATGTCCAGATTGTCACGAGAACCAAGAAGCGTCTGCCTCTCCTCCTACAAACAAGAAAAGCACTGAGCATCAAAGCAAAGAAAGCAAAGCAGAAGCAGTCAGGAAAATTTACCTCATGAGCCATCTTCTCTGAATCAAGATGGGCAGTCAAGGAAGAGTTCAAGGTCCAAGCGCTGTCCAAGAAGGCAGAGACCTAGTTTAGATCAGCTTGGCTCTGGGTATACCTCTCCTCAGCATCGGAGCACCGCTAAGTCAGAACTGGTGAAGCGGCAGGAAAAGAACACAAGAGGTGAGACAAGAAAAGCAATAAACAGCAAAAAAAGGAACTGCAGACTCACAAACCGAGGTTTGAGGCCTTCAGATCATCTATATGCCTCTGGAGTAGTAGAGGGTTCCACTGCATCAAAGACGAAACTTGGTCAAGGACAGGGGCGCCACAAGATTTCAGCTGGGTAGATACAGAGTCGAAGACATTCTGCAATTTAAAAAAATAGCAATAGAACCCATTTGCTAACATGAATAATAAGAAGCAAAGGTCGGCTCACCTGGAGATTGGAGAGAAATAAAGGAAGTCCTAGAGCTGGAAGCATTGATGCACTACCTATTGATGGGGAATCAACAGGGACAATGTTGAAAGCATCACTCGGGGAGACCTCAGCTCCATCAGCAGGCGGCAGATTCCTAGCATCTGGGTCAATGGCCTCTAAGGTGACCGGACCGACGAGAGCAGCAGATAAATTTGTCATCACAGGTTCCTCAGATTGAACCAGTGGTGATCCAACGTCAACGTCCATAGAAGCAGCCGAAGAGGAGCTTGGCCCGACATCATTGGGGGCTAGGCCTTCTTCAGCACCACCCTCAGGGGCTAGGTCGCCCTCAGCACCCTCATAAGCTAAAGCACCCTTGGTCGTACCCAAAGGAGCTGGGTGACTCTGTCCAGTATTGTCAAGGGCTAGCATGTTATCGTGAGCTAGACCGCCTTCCAAGGTCGACAAAGCGTGAGAAACTGTCTGGGTTACCTCTTGCCTGACAGGATCACCTAACAAAGGGACATCATCCGGGACCTCTAAAAGGACGATAGAACTTTCAACCTCAGGAGGCTCTGATAAAAGGTTTTCAGGGATAATTTCTTCTAATGCATGGTTAATGGCAGACATTGCAACCCCTGGAGGCTAACAAGTCTTGATAAAGCCTGCATCAGGATATCACTGCTCCTGCTGCTGCGGCTGTTCTTGCGAATCAAGGGAATTTCTTCTTCTTCCTCCTCTTCATCCTCATCAAGAACATGACCGCCAACTCTGGCATCATCACAACCTCCAATATCATCCTCGAGGGTGGTGCTCGTGGGCCACCGCCGAGGAGTGATGTCGAGGGATCAAAATCTTGTTCCAAGCATGATAACCACCGAAGTATTTTCTTTCTCTTCTTCCCCTCGGCAGGGGCGGCTAGATAGCTCGTTCGACGCGATCGCTTCCGATGAACACTTTTAGGACTCTGAACTCCTTCGTCCTCACCAAGGACCTACCCAATCGCAACAGCCATTGGCTCAGTACGGGCAGAGTCAGACGACTCTCCAGTCAGCATACTGAGAATAGCGTTCACCTCAGCCTCATCAGTGCTAGTCGGCATTTGGAAATGGGTTTGTCTCTCTGCTTCAGGAAGATTCTGAAATGGAGCAATGAAAGCCTTGATGTCCTCTAAGGAGGGTCATACTCTATGACCCAAACTGCCATCTTGAATAGGAGGGTTGGAAATGAATTCAGAAAAGGGACTCGGTGGAGGTAGACTCAACTAGCTCTGAATATGTGGGGGACTCTGTCCAGCTAGGCATTCGGATGTCAGGCTGCCTCCCCGATCGAGGAGGGAGGGACTTGTTGTGGTTCTCCATGGTAAACCACTCAAGGTGCCATCCCTTAATATTGTCCTTTAGAGGGATATCAAGATATTCGACTTTCCTGCCCCGACGAAGTTCGAAGCTAGCACCACCAACAAGTTGATGATGTCCTCCAGCCATCCCGGGCCGATAGTGGTAGAGGTATTTCCAAAGCCCGAAATGAGGAAGAATTCTAAGGAAAGCTTCGCAGAGGTGAACAAACACGACAAATTTGAAGAATAGAATTGGGGTTTAAGTGTGTAAGATTCAGAGCATAAAAACCGAGAAGACCACGAAAAAAGGGAGAAGCTGGCAGGGCCAGTCCTCAGATGAGAAAGTTCACGAAGATGATAGCTTCGTGGGTGTCCTCTGTCAGAACGGTAACCCCATGCTAGATTCGCCAGGAACACAACTCTTTTGGCGGAAAACACCAGTTTCGACATCCTTGGAGACCGCAGACATGTGGTTGCCGGCAAATGGAAGTTGGTTGTTAGGATCGATTGGCGGGATGATTGGAACATCAACACTCTATCTCTTCCTCTTGGGAGACATCGTGATCTCTCAAGCAAAGCGGGCAGACTCAAGAGCTTAGGAAACAGAGAAGCGGCGGAGGAAAAAGCTAGAACTAGGGTTCGGAATTCAAGGGGATACGTCAGCAGAAGTATGGGTTGGCTCGATAAGTCTGGCGCAATGTGCCAGATCGTAACTCAGAAAAGTGGATATCGCAAGCATCACTCTAGCATTATCTCTAAAATGCCAGCGAGCCACCAAATGCGCGAACAAAAACGTGTAATAGGGGACCAGCAAAGAACTGCATTTTCATTCGTAGGGGGAGATCGTTACAAACTTGAGACCGACTCATCCTGAGTCAGCCTCCTCACCCCTTGGTCATTACATTACATTACACTACACTACTACTTACACTACGCTATACTACTACCTAATACTACCTTAATCTACTACTACATACTACTACTACTACTGCTATCTATACTAATATTTAAACCAGCAGCATTATGTCGCTAGCCTTGTCGTCGCCACTGTCACCCTTGCCGTCACCGCTGTCACCCTTGCTGCCGTCGCCCTTGCCGTCGGTGTCGCCGTTGTCGTCGCCCTTGCTATCACCACCGTCGCCCTTGCTGTCGCCTTTGCCGCCGTCGCCCTTGCTGTTGCCATTGCTGTCGCCCTTCCCGTCGCCGTCGCCATCGCCTTTGCCATCTTCGCCATCATCGTCGCCACCGCCTTTGCCGTTCTCATCGCCGCTGCTGCCATTGTCCTCGCCTCCATCACCATCGCCACCACTCCACTCCTCGAAGTTGGAGGAGTCCTCCACCTCCTCCAAGGAGGCCTCCTCCGAGTTATCCGACCCGCCAAGTCCAGCGCGCTCGATGGAGCGCCAGTAAGCTCAAGCCACGGTGGACAGTCCCATGGAGTCGTCCAAGTCCCTAGTCGACGCCACGGGGGATGCGGGAGTAGGCGACCGATCATACTCGGAGGAAGCTTCCTCTGAGTACTCCGAGTCACCAAAGTCCTCCGAGGGCGGACTTGGAGGACGCTTGCGCTTGCCGTCGGCGCGGCGAGGTCATTCCTTACCCCTCTTGCCCCTGCCCATGGTCGTGCAGAAAGTGGAGAAGTGATGAAGAAGAAGAGAGCAAATGATCAAGGATGAGTGAAGAAAATAGCCAGGGCAAGCGGGCTATTTAAAGAGGTCGAGGGGTGACCGTCCACTTCCTACCCCGCTCGCCGAACAGTCGCAAGAATTCCATAAGCAATTCAAGCCGCCTGAAAATGAGTCAGGCAACTGGCGCCATTTCGCGTAACACGGCACCAGTTGGACCCAAGTCAACTACTCAGGCAAATGATTACACCTCTCCGTCACATCAAGTTGCTACTTCTGGAAAACACGATAAACCCTCTACGCAGGACAGACACCCCTTGGACACATCCATTGGGTGTATCACCCAGAATTTTCAAGATTTTATGAAGAAGTGATATCCACAAAATATACGCAATGAATGTATCGCGACAAAAGGAGGAGATTGGCTGAAACAGGAGGAAGCCCAATTGTGGTTACTGAAGCGCATGTCCAATCAACATAAGCATTAAAGTACAGAGCAGGGTGGTGCCCAGCCGAAGGCCATCTGTCTCAATCAGCCAGATGTCCAACTTGTCACCGATCAAATTGATTCCAGACCTAACAAGGCATGGACAGATGGCATTGCCTGGTTATTCTAAAAATGGTTTCAAAAGCATAAATATGAAGGACCTTTGAATGGATTACTTCTAAAATCCACTCAAAGCTCGGGGGCAACACCCAACAGATTCACAATACCTTGAGGTCAAAATGCTGGTTTCAAAAGCATAGAGATGAAGACTTTTGAATGGATTACTTCTAAAATCCACTCAAAGCTCGGGGGCTACACCCATTGGGTGCACCTTTGGCACACCCAATAGATTCATAATACCTTGTGGCTAAAATGCTAATTTCAAAAGCATAAAGATGAAGACCTTTGAATGGATTACTTCTAAAATCCACTCAAAGCTCGGGGGCTAAACCCAATGGGTGCACCTTCGGTGCACCCAACGGCAATACAAAAAACAGGCCATGCAACGAACCCACAAACAGGACCAGGAACCTTTGAGTCTATTATTTCAAAATCAACTCAAAGATTGGGGGCTTGTGGAGGACGGATATCCCCTGGGTCCACTAGAAGGTAAAAATCCTTGCATGGGGCCACAAAACAGTCGCCCCACAAGGTCGTCTCGTCATGGGCCGGGCAAAGACTACAATTGAAATGGGCTCGTGCCTGGATCGTCCGTGGATTATGCCTAATCTTAAGAGAACCGTTCATTTTTCCCGCGCCCGGTGCTCTCGAAGGCTGGAGATAGGTCGGGATGAAGTGGTTGAGTTTTTCCTTAAGATAAGCTAAGTTAGTTCGCTATTAATTAGGAGATATGCTTGAAGAATGTGATCATCGTGTGCGTAGGGAGAGTCCCGCGGTCGTGTATATAAGGGCCAAGGGGAACCCCATCATTTTCGTCTCATCAGCACCTCTCCATTCAGGAGACGCCACTTGTAACACACCACACATACAGAGCCACCCCAGGAAGTAGGGTATTACGCCTTTCAAAGCGACCCGAACCTGCAGAAAATCGCCTGTCTCTCTCTCTCTCTTACTCTCTCTCTCTCGTGCTCCTAGCTCGAACCATCGAGCTACGATCAGCAACATCGTCCTACCCAAAAGCACCACGAGGGTATCCCCGGGTGTGCGGTCGGACACTAGACACCGACAGTGTGTGTATGGGAAGCCCTAGGCTTTCAAATGGTAGAGAAAGCCCTAGCCAACCACCCCTACGACTTGGTTGGACCGCACCGACGCACCCACCCATATCCCACGTTTGTGTGCACTAGGTCAAACCTCTCCCCGCGCGTTAGTCAAACCCCTGGTCTAACGTCCCAACCCCCACGGGGTTCGCACACCATAAATTGTGATTCTGTGTTTTTTGCGCAAATTGCATAAATATAAATAGTTCATAGAGATAGCATAAAACCTCTGCCAGCCACCGAACCACGTGCACGTGCAGGCGCATGCATGCAGATCCTATTTTTATGGTAGATCCGATAATTATGACAGATTATGGGAGTTTCCATTGCATGTGCGGAAATTTTGGAACATATTTTCGTTTCCACTGCATGCGCACAAAAATTGGATGATTCCATAAATATAACATTGCTCCAACAATCATGCAACTAGAATTGTTATAACTAATTTATGATATATATACTGATACTAATTATGCTACACGATGTAGGTATTTATGCAACTTGGTATACTGAGTAAAAAACTAGCATGTGGTTCACTGGTGAATGCATCTACATGTTTGAACGTAAGAACCTTCTATTTTGAGCGTAAAAACCTTCAGTTATAATCATAAATACCGATCCAAAGTGAGAGGCGTTGGTAACTCTGATTCCTTGTATTACCGATCATAAAAATCCTCAAGTTGGAGCATAGATAGTGATAGATAACAACATAAATGTTGATTCACTCTCAACCAACAACTCCCACATCCATGAGACCACCATAAATCAAGGGATTTGATTATGGGGTTTTACCTATAGGCCTGGTAATAAACATATAACCAAACCTAAATTTTACAGGCAGTAATACCAACCTACCACTAAATTCATTATAACAATTTCTCAACTTGATTCACTGGATTTGTCCGATTGGTAAAAATTCGGGGACCGAAATCCTTCGCTATTTTGAGAGGAATAGATATGCAAGTGGAGAGGAATACAACAACTCCAAAGACAAGTGGGGCAGTTGCAGATCCGAAGATGGGTGGGGGAATAAGGGGCATCGCCGGACTGATTTGAGCTGCCATCGCCGCTGCTAGCCGAAGTGGAGCACTTCTGCCCCAGGAGCTCGTCGAGGTTCATCTGCTGCTGCCTACAGTCTAGGCTACAAAAGGCCACCTCACCCATGTAGATGGTGTCACGACCGGGGCTAAGGCAGCGCTTGCAGAGCCCGCAGGCCTTGAGCAAGGTTGTCGTCTCCATGGTGGTGATGAACATCTCGGCACCCCACACGGTCCCTACCTGAGAGATCTGGCGGCGGCATGAGGTCCGATAGGCTTGTCGTTTGACGCATCGAGGACGATGACTTTTCCTAGGACGCTTCCTCGTAGGCGTAGACATGGTCCACTCATACCAGTTGCTGGGCATGTCGGAGCGGGGCATGTTGTCTGTCTTCTTTGTGCGGCATGATAGCTAGATATTACTAACTTGTCACCAAAAGTATGGTGATAAGAAACTTAGTATTAATTTTGGTTTTCAATTCTTTAAATGTCTCTGCAAAATCATAATCAACTGTGTATGTACGGTGAATGATAGCATTTATATATGTTCAAATACATATTTATGGTACATCACATAAAGGAATATGCTAGTGAGTATTGGTATCTAGGACCCACTTTCAAGAATCAAATGCACCAACTCTGTAGCAGTTTAGCTGAATCTACTCAGAAGCTTTAATGTCCTCTACTGATTCAAAGAAACTGAAATGGAGTAAAAAGTTTCAAGGACACATAAAGTACAATTGTTAGATTATATTCCCAAGTGCAGAATTAGTAAAGGTTAGTTTGTGGTTAATGTCACTACTTTTCCTTTGCAACTATTGCTGAGAAACTGTTTTCAAACTCTTATTTAAAAATTAGACACAGTTTAGACAAAAATCTGCTATGAAACCATTGTTCTTTTCTGGCAACGAATTGAAGCAGTGTTCTTTGAGCCGGCTGGTCGTATATTGACATTAATCTTTCCCTGAAACCTTGAGCACTTTTCACAACCAAAGGGCAGATCAGGACATCATTATCAAGAAAAGGACAATTTTCGTGCTAAGTTACAAATCATCAACTCAAAAGCCCATTTCAGATACTATACTTGGAATGTTCTATCAATTCAGAATGGTACCAAAGAGTTTTAGCAAAACCATCATAATCCCTGATCTAATTTAGATGAAATAACATGGCAAAAATGCATACCTGAATGGTTGCCCAAATGATAGCAGTAAGGGAACCCAGTTCGAGAATGGCACAACCCACCGTTGAATGAACCACACAAAGAGGCCAAGCTAGACTAAAAAGGGCAGCATGGGTTGCTCCACCATGGCCTGGTTAAAGAACACCCGAGCATCCCTGACTCTTGTCATACAGTTTCTGCGATCGGTCCATGAGGACGACAATCTCCTCCATGGCCACAGACCTCAGCAGCACCATGAACCCAAATACATGGAAGAGCAGGAGAGAACATCTCACCGCTATTATAAAAGCATCGCAAAATATAATATTTCTGAAAACATTAATACATTTTAAAAATAAAGTACAATATAAACATCTCAAACGCACCAAAAACAAGATAATGAATCGCCTCTTATTTAATAAAGATAATATGTAACATCAGTATGGAATATTATTGAGCACTAAATAAATTAGAAAAGTTTCAATCGATGAATCGAATCTAATTTTCTTGTCACTTTCACAAGTCCAAGTCCTACGACAATCTAAAAATAGTTTGCTATCTAAAAACACCCGATGCGGGTACCTAGACCACCAATAGTAGTGGGGAATGGACCAGGAATTGGAGCTCTCACCGGATTGGAGACTAACGAGTAGCCGGAGGCGATGCTCTTAAGTCGTTCCATCCATATGCATCCTCCTCCCTAAGAGGGTGCCGACCGATGCAGCCCAACAACGATTCTTCACCTCGCCTTCGTCTGACCTCGTCGCCTAGCTCCTCCACCGCCCTCGCGATGCAGCCTCATCGCTGCTGGAGGTGGCTTTGCCCTGCCTTCGTCTAACCACGTCACCCAACTCCTCCACCGCCCTCACAATGTAGCCTCAGCCTCCATGACTACCACATCATTCCCGTCAAGAAGGGCCTTGCCGCCGGATGGTATGCCTTGTAGTAGGGTGGGAAGAAGCAACAATGACTACACATAATCATCACCGTGGTTCCAATCGCTCGGTCTGGCAGCATCGTGGAGTACGTGCGGCACGGAGCAGGAGAGCGCGTGCAATCTAGTGAGGAGGAAGACGGACTCGGGCGAGAGGTGGATAGGCCTCAGCTCTTGCAGAGCATTGGAAGAAAGGGTGGAGATTGGAGCTCCCTCCGAATTTAGCGTGGAGATTGGAGGCGGCTGGGGGCGGAGACGCGATGCAGAGTGTGCTCACGATGGGGAGGGCCGGAGGGGAGGGTGGCGAAGATGGCAGGCGTCAGGCGCACGCTCGGAGGAGAGGGGGGATGGCGGGGTGTGTGGGTGGGCATGGGTCCGACGCCTACATGCGGGAGTGGCGGCGCGGGAGATGGGATGTGTGGGGCGCGGATGTCGCAGAGTGGGTGGGGGTGGAGGCGGGGACAAACAGGGGTGTGGACGCCCACACTGTTGTCTTATACATAATTAGTATAGTATTAGTATTAGTATTAGGAAAGTCTTTTGAGTCTCTTCACCTTCTATTTCGGTGGCATTTAAGCTCTGCATCCCCTTAGGAACAACTTTTGAGCTTCTTCACCTTCTATTTCGATTGTATTTAAGCTCTGCATTCCCTTAGGAATGATTTTTGAGCTTCTTCACCTTCTATTTTGGTGGCATATTGGCTTTGCATTCCCTTAGGAATGACTTTTGAGCTTCGGAACTTACTCTGCGCTCCCTTAGGAACGACTTTGTAGCTTCGGAAGCATTGTTGAGGGGTTGCATTCTACACCAGATGGTGTGGCCACAATATTATTACATCAAATTGGAGGTTAAACCTTCGTGGACTATTTTTCATGCAAGAAAATAAAATGACAGAAAAAACGAAGATACATCAGGTTAGGATATTCTTTAGTAAATGTGCTTCGACTCGGGCACAGTGCTGTTGACTGTGCGAGCTTCGGACTCCTCCCGAAAATCGCTTTGTTGCTGAGCATGGTGATGCCCTTCTGGCTGCTGACTGCGAACTAGAGTAGGTGCTAGCGATGGTGGTGGTGGCAACTGGGCCTAAGAAGCTTGAGAATGGCTTACCGAAGCGACAGAGGCCGTAGGCTATTGATTTCCTACATACTATGGGACATAGGGAGAGTAGAATGAAACGCTATGCAGAACCTGCTTCGGCTGATTTTGCCGTTCTTCAGCTTCGGCGATCTCTTTCTGCTTTTGAATCATAACCTGGCACGTTCTTGTGGTATGCCCTTTGTCTTTGCCGTAGAACAAGCAAAACAGTTTCCTGGGCTAATCTCCATATCTTCCTCTGAAGCTTCTGCCCCCTCTGCCTCTTTGAGCTGGTGGCCTGAAGGAACTTTGTTGTGCCCCTGATGATTGGGAGCTGTGCTGCTGCCTCTGGGTTTGGTTTCCCCTGTCATCACTTGAGGTGGCATTATGGATTGACCTGACATGCCTAGGGTGGAATCTCCCTCCGAAGCCCCTGACCATTTTAGAGTATCTGTAGGCTTCTTCCCTTCTTTGCCAAAAATTATTGTTGGCTCGGATGTACTCATCCATTTTCTGGAGAAGCTTCTCCAAAGATTGCGGTGGCTTCCTTGCAAAGTATTGCGCCATAGGTCCTGGCCGGAGCCCCTTGATCATGGCCTCAATGACGATCTCATTGGGTACTGTATGTGCTTGAGCTCTCGACCGAAAGAACCTTCGGACATACGCCTGCAAATATTCCTCCTGGTCCTGCGTACACTGAAAAAGAGCCTGGGCAGTGATCGGCTTTGTTTGAAATCCCTTAAAGCTGGTCACTAACATATCCTTTAGCTTCTGCCATGACGTGATTGTCCCTGGCCGAAGAGAGGAGTACCAAGTTTGAGCTACGATTTTGACTGCCATGACGAAGGACTTTGCCATGACTGCAATGTCTCCCCCATATGAGGATATGGTTGCTTCGTAGCTCATCAGGAATTGCTTCGGGTCTGAGTGTCCATCATACATGGGGAGCTGAGGTGGCTTGTATGACGGTGGCCACAGGATAGCCTGCAATTCTACTGCCAAGGGAGAAGCATAGTCAAAAGCAAAATTTCCCTAATGAAAATCATCGTACCATTCATCATCATTGAATGGACTTTCTTGGCGAAGCTCCCTATGTTGGGGCCTTCGCTCTTGGTCATCTTGAGTGAGGTGACGCATTTCTTCAGCGGCTTCATCGATCTTCTTCTGAAGGTCGGTGAGCCAAAGCATCTTTTCCCTCTTCCTTTGCACCGGTTGGTGGATAGCCTCCAGATACCTGATCTCTTGATCCAGTTCCTCCTCCTGAGGTGTTGGGCTAGTAGCCTTCCTCTTCTAGCTCCTAGCTTCTCGCAGCATCTCCTAATTAGTGTTCAGTGGCTGCAGGGCAGCCCCTGGCACCGTTGTCTTCTTCAGCGGCATTGCGAAAATCGATGCTTGACGAAGGTGGTTGAATCAGTTCACCGGAGGTGGGCGCCAATGTTGGTTACTTGTTCTCAAATGCTACAAATCAAGAACAAGGCAACACAACCGTTAATGATTAAAGACCTTTGTCCTTCGAAGTATTACCTCCCTTTGGGATATAATGATCTTCGAACGAAGGTCACGAAGGGCGTAACTTCATCATCTCAATGAAGAAATATAAATAAATATACACGAAACGCAAAAGAATACAAATAATCACTATGAATTATTAGATTATTTGTATTCTCATTTTATAAGTATGAATAAATACCAACAACATAAACATTACATTAATACCTTCGGCTTGGCAGAAGGTGAAATGCAAGAGTGATGCAAGAGTGATTACAATTCAGCGTGAACAGTATGGTGTTATAGGCACGGGACGCAGCCTGGACAAAATTACATTCATGTCCTTGACATTTACTGCTAATCATAAGGTGAGCTATCAAGGACTAAGTTGTCTTTTCTCCTTTAGGTCGGTTCCATCTTCCACCTTCGTCATTATACTAAGTCGAAGCTCTTTCAGCTACAGCTTCGGCGTCCGTTCATCCTGCCTTCAGTTCATATCTCCATATCACGCATACCTTCATCTCAAATCCAAGCCTCTTGTAGCAGTCTATGTTACACTGAAAAACATATTAGTCACATTTTTTAGGACCTTCGGAAGAGGAAGGCCCCCAACAGTTCCTTCTATGACCGTAGTTAGCTACTTAGTTGTATTAACTTTAAGTTCGTGTACATAGCCTATGTAACAAAGGTGATATGGTAAACGACCAACTCAAAGATAATCTGTATACCTAATGTATATCATGATCATCACAATATTGTAGACATCATTCGCTTGCATAGGCCATAACTAAAATGTTGCAATGCTAGCCTTGAAATGTCATATTGAAATTAAATAATAGGTGTGGTTGTGAAATTGAGGCACCTAACACAAAGGAAAAATAAGCTTGAGACTAGACCTGTGTCACCTAGGTTAAGTGCTAAAACATGATTTCACAAGCTAACTAGCATAATGGACATGTTGTCCTTCTCCATCGTATATTGAGGAGCTTTGGGCCCAGTAGAAATCATGTATATTAAAGCTACCGATATTTCACAAGGCAGAAAGTATAGCCTAGGCATGTCAACTTCTAAATTTCAGGAAGAACCATCTAAGGAAACCCATGTGATCTTCTAACACTCAGTTCAAAGGATCTTTTTCTCCCTTCGATGCAAAAGTCATTTTGAAAGTCACATGCATAGGGGAAACATCGTTTCTTTCACCTAGCTGTAGGTAGGGCTGGACAAAATACTCGTGACTCGATAACTCGCTCGACTCGGCTCGTTAGTAGCTCGGCTCGACTCAGCTCGTTTTAATTTTGTAGTGAGCCAAGCTAGCATGCTAGCTTGGTTCTCTAATGAGCCAGCTCGGGTTATCTCATGAGCTAGCACTCGAGCCAAATAAGCCAAGCCACAACACAAGCTTGTCTAGTCATTGGTGTCGTCTCATCTCTCATAGTTTAGTCTTCTCGTAGTTATGATCTGTAATATGGACATGTGTGGATGTGCCATGTGCTTAAATTTTTGTATTATTGAATGGCTTACATAACTACATTGCATATTTAATATTTGATTATTGGTTATGGTTTTGTGAACTTTATTTTGTAGTAGCATATGATGTTAGTTTTGTGCAATGAAATGTTACATATTTGTGGAATGGGTGATGTTGGGGGCCTTCCTTTTCCGAAGGTCCTCAAAAACATGACTAACCATTTATTTTAGCATGATATGGATTATTACAGCGAGCTTCGGCTTCAGTATGGAGGTTTTCCTCCACGACAAATGAATACGAGGTGAAGATATAATCCGAAGGTGATAAGAATAAACGCCAAAGCTATAGCCAAAGAGTAATAACTTCGGCTTATAATGGTGATGAAGACTAAACATGATGCTGGCCGGAAGGAAAAAAGACTAGCTAGTCCTTAATGATTTATGTTATGGTCATAAGTAAATGTCATGGACATAAATGTACTTTTACCCGAGCTGCATCCCGTGCCTATAAATAGATGAACAGTAGCACCTTACTGTTCACGCTGAATTGTAATCATCCCCGCATCAGCACCTTCGAGCAAGCCAAAGGTATCAATGTAATACATATTTTGTTAATACTCCTGCATACTTTATGGATTGTAAATATGAATGAATCAATGAGTTATATTCATTGTATTTATCCTTATGTGTTCCTATTCATCTATGATATGATGAAGGCATGTCCTTCGTAACCTTCGTCTGATGAACATTATATCCGCGAGGAGGTAATGCTTCGGAAGACGAAGGTCCTTAATACTTAACAATTGTGTTGCCTTGTTCTTGATTTACAACATTTGAGAACAAGTGACCAACATTGGCGCCCACCTCCGGTGAACTCACTTCCACGACCTTCGGCAAGCATTCACCTTCGTCATGCCTCCGAAGAAGGCAACAGTGCCAGGGGCTGCCCTGCAGCCACTGGACACCAACCAAGAGACACTCTCGCTGAGAGAAGCTCGGAGCCAGAAAAGAAAGGCTACCAGTCCAACACTACAGGAAGAGGAGTTGGACCTAGAAATCAGAGACCTGGAAACTATACAACAACAAGTACAAAGGAAGAGAGAGAAGATGTTTCGGCTAGCCGAACTCCAAAGGAAGATCGACGAAGCTGCTGAAGAAATGTGCCACATCACCCAAGATGACCATGGACGAAGGCCGCAACAGAGAGAACTTCGTTAAGAAAGTTCAACCATCGATGATGGATGGTATGATGACTTTTTTCATGGTAACTTTGCTTTTGATGATGCTTCTCCTCTAGCAGCAGAGTTGCAGGCTACACCATGGCCACCATCTTACAAGCCACCGTAGATTTCCATGTACGATGGGCACTCGGATTCGAAGCAGTTTCTCATGAGCTACGAAGCAACCATATCCTCATATGGGGGCAACACGACTGTCGTGGCGAAATCCTTCATCATGGTAGTCAGGAGTGTAGCTCAGACATGGTATTCTTCCTTTCGCCCGGGAACGATCACATCATGGCAAATGTTGAAGGACATGCTAGTAACTAGCTTCCAGGGTTTCCAGACGAAGGCAGTCACTGCCCAAGCATTGTTCCAGTGTACGCAAGACCATGAAGAGTATTGCAGGCATATGTCTGAAGTTTCCTGTGACTCAGAGCTTAGGGCCAACGGTGCCTAATGAAATTGTCATCGAAGCTGTGATCAAGGGGCTCCGGCCAGGACCGACAGCGCAATATTTTGCTAGGAAGCCACCATGAACCCTAGAGAAGCTCCTCTAGAATATGGATGAATATATCCGGGCTGACAATGATTTGCGCCAGAGAAGGGAGGAGGCTTACAGATATTCTGAGATGACTAGGGGCTTCAAAGGAAGATTCCACTCCAGGCATGTCAGAACAATCCACAATCCCAACACAAATGATGACAGGGCAAATCACACCCAGGGCAGCCAACAAAACTCACAATCTTTAGGGATGCAGCAAACCTCTTACATGCCACCAGCTCCAAGAGGCAGAGGGGGAAGAAGCTTCAGAGGAAGGTTCAACACTCAACCCAGGAGATTGTTCTACTTATTCTATGGGGAGGATAAGGGACACACAACAAGGACGTCCTAAGTCACGATCCAAAAGCAGAAGGAGATCGCTGAAGCCGAAGCACGGTAGAATCAGCCGAAGCAGATCTTGCATACTGCCTCATGCTATTCGCCATATATCCCTGAATATGTGGGCAACCAGCAACCCACGACATCAGTTGCTTCGGAAAGTCATTCTCAAGCTACATGGGATCAGTTACCACCACCACCATTGGCACCTACCTTGGCTCATAACCAGCAGCCAGAAGGGCATCACCAAATGCAACAACAGCGTGACACTCGAGAGGAGTCCGAAGCTCGCACTGTCGACAGCACTATGCCTGAATCGAGACACATTTACTAAAGCAACACAGGGGCTTGATCAGAAAGTTTTCTAGTTCAATGTATTTTTACTTTTCTGCCTTTATATTTCCCTTCCAAAAGACAATATAAGGAGGTTTAACCTTCGTCCTGTTGTAATAAATCTGTGGTTACACCATTGAGTGTAACAAGGGTGAAGAAGCTCCAAAGTCGTTCCTAAGGGGATGCAGAGCTAAAATACCACCTAAGTAAAAGGTGAAGAATCTCTAAAGTCATTCCTAAGGGGATGCAGAGCTAAAATACCACCTAAGTAAAAGGTTAAGAAGCTCCAAAGTCGTTCCTAAGTGGATGCAGAGCTTAGCTCCAAAGTCGTTCCTAAGGGAATGCAGAGCTGAAATACCACCTAAGTAAAAGGTGAAGGGACTCCAAAGTCGTTCCTATGGGGATACAGAGTATTATTTTGTATATTTAGTGCATCAACATCATTTGCATCATAACGTCACATCATATTGCATGACATCGCATCATGCATCACTTTGCACTGATACATACAATGGAAAAACAAGGAAAATTGCCCCTTCAGGTTTGGCAAAGACTCATGAGAGAGCGTATTACTAAGGCATGATCCATGCTTGTGACAGAGGTACTGTCATACGGAGTTTATGCCTTCGATAATGGTATTCTTATGCAATGTCTACGACAAGAACTACACAGTCACTTCAGCATAGAAGGGGGATTTCTTTCTGAAGCATGAAAAGAAGGGAAGGTGTTTTTTGCCGCCGGCACAAAAAGGGTATGTAAAAAGGTTCCACGCAAAACAAAGAAATAAATTACATCAAGAACCATGCAAATAGTTGATAATTGTATTTTACAAAAACAAAAACTGTGTATAAGGACACTAAACTATCAAATATACACAACTTCATTCTTCTTTTAGGACTTTGTCGGTAGCTTTGTTCAGCAGCTTACCGACAACTTCGTCAATAGCCTCATTAGCAATATTAATCATACCGAGCGCCTCCTTCACAGATGGATCAGTTTCAGAATCATATGGCTCTGGAGGAAGAGAAAGCTCAGCTGCGTTAAAACACAAATATGTGTTAGTACCGAAGCTATAAAAATTTACGAAGCTAAGCTATAAAGGATATACCTATAATTTTGGCTTGTTCAACAGCTTCTTCAACTCGTTTAGCCTCTTCTAAGGTGTCATGAGATTCTTTCTCATTTTTTCTAATGGCTTCATCAGCTATTTATCGGCCACCCTTCAGCCACACTTCAGAATAAAATTTCGCACCCAGTGTAGTAGCTTCAGCCGAAGGGTTTCTAACATCGTTGGCTGAGAAGACAAAATCTAGCGGAACCACAGCCATGGCATGATCACAGCCAACCTTCTCCAAAATAGACATGGCCCTGCGGGCACCAACAAAAGCACAAAAATCCCTCGCCATTAATCCATTGGATAACTCTATCGGGGTCTCCACAGATGAATTTTTGCTCTGAAGAAAATGCACGAACTTTGGAAAAGTTGTTCTTCAGATTCTTAGCATATTCCATAGCCATATCGTAGCATTTTTCTTTAGTTGCATGAAGCTCGTCAACATTTCTCTGTGCCCTTGATCATTCGATTTCACATATTCATGTTTCGTCAGTTCCACATTAAAAATTTTAGTTGCTTCGGCAACTTTTTTTCTAGCTCTTGCACTTCGGCTTTGTGGGCTTCCGCTTGAGCAGATAGCTTAGCTTCGTTGGATTTCAGTTTCTCGACCAAACATAGCAAAATCTTGTCTTTTGCGAGAGCTTTGTTTCTCAAGGTTATAACCTCCGATCGAAGGTTTCCAAGTGCTATCTGACAGCTCTCGTCTTCTGCATCCTTTTGAGCCTTTAGAGCTTTACTGAGGATTAGACCCTATCAAACAAAAGAGTGAACAAACAATAAAAGTAAGAATTACCGAAAAATAGCTCGAAAGGTACTAAATACGAAGCTAAAATGTGCAAACCTTTAAACTATTGCACGCGAGGCTGTCCTCAAGCTGGTCCTTTGACATGGCGGACAAACCAAGCTCGAGCTCTGAAAATCCCATGTTGCTCATCATCTCGCGGCAAACATTAACTTCCTTACTGTCGAGCAGACAGTAGAGAAAGTCGTCTTCATCATCCCCTCCGTATACCAAGGACCCTCGGGGGTATTTCAAGTCCTTGGCATAGTGTTCTACTTCGACAATTTGTTCTAATGATAGATGCTTTCCTGAAGCGTGTCGAACAATATATTCCAAGTCACCATGAGGAGGTGCTTCGGGAGCAGGAGATTTAGATTTTTTAGGAACATTTTCTTCCACCAACCCTATTGGAGCAGCTTTCGACGTTTGGCTTCGCTAATATCAGCATCCGGGCCTACAGTAATCTTTTCTCTTGCATCTTCATATTTCTCACCAGATGCTTCGGCAGAAGCAGAAACTAGCGCTTTCACGGAATCCAATACAACATCTTAAATGCTATGCATTCTTCTTTTTCTTGGAGTCACTGTTGTAGTGCTCGATGGCTTAGGCAGTCCTGTTACAGCTGGTGGGCTCAGCACCTTGGGTTGTTCTACTGCATTTCCTGATTCCGACTCTTTAACCGGGCCTATACTAGCTTCAATCGGCATCGCATGTGCTGTTTCTGTGGGTAAGGGGGCAGATTCTGCACTTTCAATAAGCTTCGGCACATCGGCCGTCCCAATAGGCTTCGGCCTACGTGTCAAGACCTTGACTCTCTTTGTCTTCGGTGCACTAGAAAAGGTTGAAGCAGCAATTTTCCTTTCCCCCTTGCCTTCGGACGGGAAAACAGTAATCTGGGTAAACAAACCCAATAACATCGAAGACCTTGTTCAGCCTCTTTTTTCCACGAGCGCCGAAGGCAACCGTCATGGCTTCGTCTTCCATCTTAGAGTAGGCTCCAAGTAGCTCATCACTCGTTGCCTCTATAGCATCTAGCCAGTCATCATTTGGCTCATCAAATTAGCTTCTGTGTCAGAAGGTGTACTTAAGATAAACCAAGCCACCTTGGCTGGAGCCAGCGGCAGCTTGCTTCGGCATTTTCCATTCATTTGCAAGAGGTCATATTTTGAAAGTGATGTGCTCTTGAACTAAATCTCTGGTACCAATGTAGGTACATATGGTGTTGAAAGCCATTAGGCATGCTTGCACTTCATTCCCAATTGTGATTGATGGCCTCCTAATGCTAAAACGTGACCATATGGGACGTTTAATGATGCCCCTCACATCCTCCCTCTGATTCAGATCATTTTTCACATAAAACCATTGCTTCATCCAGGAGCCCGGCCACTTCTTTCGAAATGTAGCCACAGGGTAATTTGCCTTAGAGCGGGGCACGAAGCTAGAACAGCCGAAGTTGTTATGATATTGCTCTTTCCCGATTTCCTTCGTATGGTAAGATAGCTCGTGAATCTTGTAGAAGCACCTAGCATCCGGCTCTAGTCTCTAACTCCTCATGGCCCATATAAAAACCCCCACTTTGATAAGAGCTTCAGGGGTAAGTTGATGAAGGTATATCTCGAATGTCTTCAGAACCTCAACCAACATCTTGTGGAGCGGAAAGCGAAGCCCAGCTTTCATGAAGCTCTTGAAGACTACCACCTCATCACCTTCAGGGAGGGGAATGGTGCTTTCTCCCCTAGCCCTCACTATGGAAACATCATGAAAATATTTGCCTTGCATCGCTTCAATTTGCCCTTATTTGACAGTTGACTTCCCAAAAACAACATGGCTTGGCCTCCACGACCAATCTTTGACATCTTCATTCCCACTCTCCACGTCAAAACTGTCGCTAATGGTAGAATCCTCAAACAATCCAGCCAGCATCTCATTGGTGATCTTTTCTATGTTGGTCTTCTCCATAGCTTCATAAAACCCAGACAATGCGGGGTCAGTGATCTTCTTCTCCTCAGCCATTCGGGTGATGGTTGTGATAGATGTCGAAGCTCAAAAGTTAATCGAGCTCGCAAAAGAGAAGAAGGCTAGAATGGCAAACATAGTGCAAAAAGCTAGATAGCACGAAAATATTTGTGACACAGCCTTCTATATATATACAGAGCCCCACAGCTCGGTGGGCCCCACAGCTCGGTGGGCCCCACGGTTCAGAATGATTTGCTATTCTAGCAAAGGGACGGTGTTTTTTCGGTCCTTCGGCTAAAGGCCTTCGTTCACATCACAGTCTGAATTTGTTACAAAGAAACAAATTAATACTGCGAGGGGCTACTTTTGCGGGCCTTCCTTTTCCGAAGGTCCTCAAAAACATGACTAACCATTTATTTTTAGCATGATATGGATTATTACAGGGAGCTTCGGCTTCAGGATGGAGGTTTTCCTCTACGACAAAGGAATACGAGGTGAAGATATAATCCGAAGGTGATAAGAATAAACGCCAAAGCTATAGCCGAAGAGTAATAGCGTTGGCTTATAATGGTGATGAAGACTGAACATGATGCTGGCCGGAAGGAAAAAAGACTAGCTAGTCCTCAATGATTTATGTTATGGTCATAAGTAAATGTCAGTGACATAAATGTACTTTTACCCGGGCTGCGTCTCATGCCTATAAATAGATGAACAGTAGCACCGTACTATTCACGCTGAATTGTAATCACCCCCGCATCAGCACCTTCGAGCAAGCTGAAGGTATCAATGTAATACCGATTCTGTTAATACTCATGCATACTTTATGGAATGTAAATATGAATAAATCAATGAGTTATATTCATTGTATTTGTCCTTATGTGTTCCTATTCATCTATGATATGATGAAGGCATGTCCTTCGTAACATTCGTCAGATGAACATTATATCCGTGTGGAGGTAATGCTTTGGAACACGAAGGTCCTTAATACTTAACAATTGTGTTGCCTTGTTCTTGATTTACAACATTTGAGATAAGTGAGCAACAGGTGATGAATTGCTTTATAATGATGCTTGTTGCTATCTTATTATAATAAGGGTTTGTAAATCTGTAAGTTAATACATATTTGGTTATTCAATTTAATATTGAAAGTTAGAAGCTAGGACGATAATATGATAATAATATTATAAAGGTTTTGGGTTTGTAGTGTAAAACACTTGAAATATGATACTTTTGTCGGTTATATATATATATATATATATATATATATATATATATATATATATATATATATATATATATATATATATATATATATATATATATATATATATATATATATAGGGACGAGGTAATGGAAGCCCAGGGCTTCCATTAGTGCCAGGAAGCCCCAGCCTGGTATAGCCACGTCTCGTACCAGCGTGCGTCCCATCGGACACGGGTTCTTACTCGGACAGATTTTAGCGTAAAACATGAACCAAAACAGTGTAAATGATTACAAATTTTAGCGTAAATCGTAGAACTGTTTCGAAACGGTGAATGCGGCCCGAAAATTACTGCGTAAAAATCTCGTGCATCCCATATTGATCGGGTTCTGACTCGGACAGATTTTAGCATAAAACATGAACCAAAACAGCGTAAATGATTACGAATTTTAGCGTAAATCGTAGATCTGTTTCGAAATGGCGAATGCGGCCCGAAAATTACGGCGTAAAAATCTCGCACATCCCATCGTGATTAGGTTCTGACTGGGACAGATTTTAGCGTAAAACATGAACCAAAACAGCGTAAATGATTACAAAATTTAACGTAAATCATATATCTATTTCGTAACGGCGAATGGGGCCTGAAAATTACGGCGTGAAAATCTCGCACGACGTACACGAGTTCTGACTCGGGTAGATTTCAGCGTAAAACGTGAACCAAAATGTGACGGAACCTCCCAAGTCATTAGGCCCACCTACAGTTGTCCTTGTCCAACAGACATCAGACAACCCTGTAGATGTTCCTGAATCACTTGACAAGTTCGGTATCTTTTCTCTTACCTTTCCAGGAACATTTCACCCGTCTGATAGACAATATGTTCATCGGAGGTGCGGAAATGCGGAAGGGATTACATAAACTTACATTTATTTAAAAAGTAAGAGTAAGTCATTTATTACAGACCAGAGTGTAAAGCGAGTGCTGAAAAGTATTATTACAATACCTGGGAGGCAAAAACTCCTCCCATTAAGTTCTTTACATAAAAGTTTTTAAGGAGGACTCGGAACTCCAGCAGCTTCATTCTTGATTGTCTTCATTTATCACCACCTTGGTACAAAAACAACAAAAGTTTGTTGTCTCCTCACCTAAAAACAATGGGGGAATAAACCCTGAGTATGGAATTACTCAGCAAGTCTTACCCGACTAAAGAAAAGACTCTCAAGGGTATGCTGGTTATATGGGAGTCAAGGTAAGGTCTTTCAATAATCAAAGACTTTGTTTGCAGAATAGCTTACTAAAGTGGATCCTTAAAATCCAGTTTTATTGTCAAGTTAGGTAAACTTACCTACATCTAGAGTTCTTTCTATCCTAGTTCAAACACTCATCCTGAACTAGCCAAGTTTTTAATTCTTCCTTCATCTTCACTGGATTGCTACATGTAAGTTAGTGACCAAGTCTTCATAACCGCGAAGGTTCGGCGATCCGAATCGATTATACTCAGCTGAGGATCTCCAATCACACGACATATGTAGCACTTAACCCTTGCATATGTCAACCCGCCACCAGGTTTCTTAAGACCAGATTAGGTTCACGCAAACCGAGAGCATAGATACACCACCGTCCAGCCTCTTGCCACGGAGGGTACACGCTACTCTCGCCACCGCTCCACGCCCATTATGTGTTATCTTATTCTGGCCTTAGTCTGCCCGAGGCAAAGCTTACCCATGACGAGGCATGTGACCAGTTAAAGGGTCCTCGGTCAGCAGGCCTACATCGACCAGGTCCTTAATCGACTCAGACGGAGACACTACACCGAGACTCTCTATCTCGTGCAAGTCACCCGCCCGGTCTCAGCTTAATCATTTAACCCCAAAGGTTGGTACCTGGAAGAGGTACATCTTTTCCGATGTTGGACCCATCATGGCCATGATGGATCCACCATCAAGTTTTATTTTCAAAAACATCCCACCCACTTTTGCCACATCATCTTTTGTAAAAACAAAACATTTGTTTTTCTAAAGCAAGGCTAAGCATTAAAAATCCTTTGTAAAACGGGTGATCAAGGAAGGTAATCAAATTCAAGGAAAGTAATGCAGGAATTGTTTTAGCAATCAACTCCTATCACCTAATGCATCAAGCAAGTGAAAAAGGTTTTTAAAACACAAGGAGGGGTGGCAAATGCACCGGGGCTTGCCTTCGTTAGTAGGTGAGTCTGACTCAGGCCCGCAGATGTCAAAATAAAAGCAAGATCCTGCCTGAGAGTCTGAAGGTGGTGGTACTTGCTCTTCAGTGGCTTCCACTTCTTCCTCGTGTTCTAATCATGACCATACATATGTATATAAGAATGAATGCCATGTAATGCTCATGAAAGTGCAAAGATAATACAAATTTATTATCTAAGTCTTAAATACAACTTTCCTTCACGGAACTCCGAGAACTTAGGGTTTCCGGAGTTAGTAAAGGAGTTCACAGGGCAGGGGGGTTTTGGGGTTTAGGTGTCAAACAAAGTCCAAATCAAGCCAAACTCTACCCAAGGTTTCTAAATAATATAAGGAACTCATATAAAAAGTTTGAGCATTTTTGGGATTACCATTTATCTTTTAAAAATCCAGAACCACTACCTTAAATTATTTTAAATACCTTAAAATTCCTAATTTAACCTAAAAATCATGAAACTATTTTTATTAAATTCTAGGGAAAATAAGAAGCCTAGGAAAATTGGTTTCACAATTTTAGGATTTTTCTACATTTTTTCCATGGATTTCTAGAGTTATTCTGAAAAAGAAAAGGAGAAAGAGTGAATAGTATTAGGCTGATTTCAGCCCAGGCGGCCCAACAATGGACAGAAGCGCGCCCACGCCCGCGCGCGCTGGTGACTTTGCAGAAAGAGCCCTGAGCAAACGAATAACTCGAAGCGGGGTCATTTACTATTGCACAGAGTCACTGACAGATTGCAGATAGGTCCTCGGTCTTCTATTTCTTTACATCCCGCGGTCCACGACGACGGTGAACGCAGCCGCGCTCCGGTGAGCCACTGTACCGGCCGATTGGGGCAAGTACTGGCGTCCCCAAGCAACAATCACCAAATTGGACCCATCCTAAGTCTTTCCCCTAACTTAATTGTGCAAATGGTGATCTACTCTCGCCTGTCCACGAGAACCGCGGAGACTACGGACACTTGATCGTGTTCCCGACGATTGGTGGATCCCAGTGCGAATTGGTGACATGGTAAGCATCCCAGAGCGACAAGAGTGCTCGAACGAAGGAGAGTGAGGGATGAACTGACCTGGAAAGGGCTGGTCGCGGTGATGTGTGGTTCACGGCGGCGGAGAGTCGATTTGGGGGAAAACCCGAATTGCGGGGCTACAGTGAATGAGTGGAGATGAGAGTGGGTGCTATCGCTTGACGATTACATGGCGCAACCGACCTGGCCCTCAATTTATAGAAGGGTAAAGCGGTGGCCAGTGAATTTGGGGAGGACGCGCGGCGGCCGAAAATGAAGAAGAAGGCACTGGCCGCGTGAGTGCGTGTCCACAGTCGTGGCGAGCTCACCGGCGACGATGGGACTGCTATAAGGAGTCACGGCGACGCGGTGGAAAGACTCGGACACGCAGCGGACACGGAGATGGCACAACGGCGGCGAGCAGCTTTATCTACGGCGGTGAGCAAGGGGGAATGAATTGCGGCTAGCCGGAGTGGCTTCCAAGTCACCGACGGCGAAGATATTTTGACCACGCGACGCTATCGACTTACCCCGAGCGTGAATCATGACGCCGGCGACGCGAATCACGGTGGGGAGGTCACCGGCGGTGGGATTCTTTTGCTGTGTCCGATCTGATCCGTTGAGGACACTGTACCATCGTGAGCTCTCATCAGAGCACCTGACAGCCAATCTTTGTTCTGATTTTTCTCTCAAATCTTCATGGCAACTCTTACCAAGTTCTGCAGCAAAGTTGTTCCTGTATAGTAGCTCTACAACTTTGTTATAGCAATCCTAGGTAGATTCCCACTGGATCTTAGTCTAAATGGCTCTCAATCTTGGATCAAAGTCACTGTCCATCTGAAGTTCAGTCTGTATCAGCCTGACAGTCCAACTTTGGGCTTCAATATCTCCTAAATCTTCTTAACAACTGAGCTCACATTCTTAAACAAAGTTGTCCACCTATGTTAGGCCTATAACTTTGATGTGGTGCCCTAGGGCAAAAACTCCATAATTTGAAAGATACAAGGCTCCAAAGTTGAGCAAACTACACTGAAATCCAGACTTGGGCTGAATTCACAACTAGGGACCTTTTTGCAAATGAGCCCAATTCTTAGGGTTTGGTTTCCAAAATCACACCTTAGTGAACCAAGTGACTTAAGATACTTATTTAACTTAATTTTTGCACTTAAGTCCAAATGTGCACCCATTTTGCACATAAGCCCCTAGGTTTTAGTTTTAGGGTTTTCCAGGGTTCAAATGGGGATTTTTGGTATCCCAGGGGTACAAAAGTGATTCAAGTTCATTTTTGGGAACATTTTGTGACCATTCCCCTAAAGCTTTTAGGTTTTTATTAATATGCGTTATGTCTTACCCCTTTAATTCCTATTTAGGGTTGAATTTCCTATTCTAGGGTTCTATTTGCAAAATACCAAAACAATACAACTTGTTTGAAATCTTTGCCTAGTGAATGCACTCTAGGTGTGTCAAACATATGCAATGCCAATGCTTATGATTCCATGCTCAAGTTTTAGTTACAGTAACACCAGAGGTGTTACATCCTTCCCCCCATAAAAGAATCTCGTCCCGAGATTAAAGGTCCTAGGGTGAGTAATGGAAAAGGAAATGTGTCACATCTTTATTCCCTTATTTCTGGTACAAGGCAGGGGTGGTATGGGGGTCACTTCTTTATTACAACACTAAATATACTTTACAAATTACATGAGGCTAAAAAGCCTGGGAAATTCTTATCTAAAAAGTCTTGAGTTTCCCATGTAGCCTCTTCTTCAGAATGTTGGTTCCACTGTATCTTATAGAATTTGAGAGTTTTTCTGCGGGTAACCCTGTCCTTTTGATCCAAGACTCGAATAGGGTGCTCAGAGTATGTCAAGTCCGGTTCAAGGACAACATCTGTTACTTCAATGGTTCGATCGGGGACCCGAAGACACTTCTTCAATTGCGACACATGGAACACATTATGTATAGCAGACAGAATTTCGGGGAGCTGCAGTCGATACGCCACTGGTCCACATTGCTCAAGTACCGGGAATGGACCAATGTACCTGGGTGCAAGCTTCCCTTTAACCCCGAAACGCGATATTCCCTTCATTGGTGAAACTTTCAGGTAGACATAGTCCCCTTCATGAAAATACAAGGGCATTCGCCGTTTGTCTGCATAACCCTTCTGACGAGCTTGTGCTTTCTTCATATTATGAATAATTTTCTGAACCTTTTCCTCGGCCTCCTTCACTATATCAGGCCTAAAGAAGTGCCTTTCTCCAGGTTCAGACCAATTTAGCGGAGTTCGACATCGTCGCCCATATAAAGCTTCAAAAGGTGCCATCTTGATACTTTCTTGATAGCTATTATTATATGAAAACTCCGCCAAAGGCAAACATTCAGCCCATTTCGGTGAGAAGTCCAGAACACATGCTCGCAACATATCTTCGAGTACTTGATTAATCCTCTCAGTCTGTCCACTGGTTTGTGGATGATATGCCGAACTATGGAGCAACTTAGTACCCAAGGATTTGTGAAGTGCTTCCCAAAACTTGGCTACAAATTGAGGTCCACGATTCGACACTATGGTCTTTGGAACACCATGTAGACTAAGAGTACGAGCAATGTACAATTGGGCATAGACAGTAACCGGGTGATCTGTCTTGACCGGCAGAAAGTGAGCAATCTTCGTAAGCCGATCAATTATAACCCAGATAGAATCATACCCTTTTGCAGTCCTGGGCAATCCCACGATAAAGTCCATACTTATGTCTTCCCATTTCCATGTTGGGATCGACAAAGATTGTAATGGACCAACAGTTTTCATGTGTATGGCCTTGACACGTCTGCAAGTGTCACACTTAGCCACATAGCGTGCAATTTCAATTTTCATTTTCGTCCACCAGTAATGCTGCTTTAGATCATGATACATCTTAGTGCTTCCCAGATGAATAGAATAGCGACTAAGATGCGCTTCATCTAAGATTTGCTGGCGGAGTTCTTCATTCTTCGGCACCACTATGCGGTTATTGAACCATATCACACCTTGATCGTCTTCTTTGAAACATTTGGCTGTTCCAGCCCTTATCTTCTCCCGTATGTGCTTCATACCCGCATTATCCCTTTGAGCATCAATTATCCCTTGCAAGATGATTGACTCAAGCTTTAGCTGATTCAGGGTTCCTTGTTGGACCATCCCCAGGTTTAGCTTTTCTATCTCTTGACATAGGGTATTGTCAGAGGTCTTCACCATAAGACAGTGGCAGGAAACCTTACGGCTCAGTGCATCTGCCACAACATTGGCTTTGCCTGGGTGATAATGAATTTCTAGTTCATAGTCCTTAATAAGCTCAAGCCACCGCCTTTGTCTCATATTCAATTCTGACTGGGTGAAGATATACTTCAAGCTTTTATGATCTGTATAAATGTGACAGATATTTCCCAGCAGATAATGACGCCAAATTTTCAGGGCATGAACCACAGCAGCTAGCTCCAGATCATGAGTTGGGTAATGCTCCTCATGTCGGCGCAACTGCCTTGAAGCATATGCAATTACTCGGCCTTCTTGCATTAATACACAGCCGAGTCCACTGCCTGATGCATCACAATATACATCAAAAGGTTTGGTGATGTCCGGTTGAGCCAATACCGGAGCAGTGGTTAATAATGTCTTCAATTGTTCAAAAGCTTCATTACACTTAGAAGACCAATTGAATTTAATATCATTCTTCAATAAACTTGTGATTGGCTTCACAAGCTTAGAAAAATCTGGTATAAATCTGCGATAATATCCAGCTAGTCCAAGAAAACTCCGGACTTGGTGAACAGTGGTTGGGGGTTTCTACTCCAGAATATCCTTGACTTTGCTAGGATCTATCGCAATTCCCTTGACCGATAACACATGTCCCAAAAATTGAATTTCCTCCAGCCAGAACGCGCACTTGCTGAACTTGGCATACAACTGATGTTCCCTCAAGCGCGTCAATACAATCCGCAAATGTTGAGCATGCTCCTCTTCATTTTTGGAATATATCAAGATATCGTCGATGAAGACCACCACGAACTTGTCCAACTCGGGCATGAACACCGAGTTCATCAAATAAGTGAAATGGGCAGGAGCATTTGTTAGTCCGAAGGACATTACCAAATATTCAAATAAACCATACCGCGTAGTAAACGTGGTCTTCGGTATATCCTCGGGCCGAATACGGATTTGGTGATAGCCCGACCTGAGATCGATCTTAGAGAATACCCTGGCCCAGTTAGTTGATCAAATAAGATGTCGATCCTCGGAAGAGGGTACTTGTTCTTGATGGTGACCTCATTCAGGGGTCGATAATCCACGCACATTCGTAAGGTTTGATCCTTCTTCTTAACAAAAATGGCGGGGCAACCCCATGGAGACGAGCTTGGCTGGATGAATCCTTTACTCAGTAGATCTTGTAATTGAATCTTCAATTCCGCCAACTCATTAGGAGGCATACGGTATGATCTTCGGGAAATGGGAGCCGTACCGGGCTTTAACTCAATTACAAATTCTACATCTCTCTCAGGTGGCAGTCCAGGCAAATCTTCTAGAAATACGTCTGGAAACTCACATACTACCGGAATATCCTTGATCTCCGGTACAATGGCTTCATATATTCTACCGGAAGCTTTGGCTGGATTGGTTACGGGGATGGACAAAAGAATCTCTTCTTGATTATAGCTCAACCTGACGGTTCTCAGCTCAGTATTGAGAATTGCCTTATGTTGAGTTAACCAATTCATACCCAAAATTACATCTATATCCTGGCCTTTCAGAACAATCATGTTAGCAGGAAAGTTTCGTCCGGCCATTGTTACTAGCACTTGATAGGCCACTTCTCTAGTAAAAATTTGTCCCCCAGGTGAATGAATTTTAAACCCTTCTTTTGATTCATGGCATGAAATGTGATGTTGCTCCACAAATTTCTTGCTAATAAATGTATGCGAAGCACCAGAATCAAAAAGAATAATTGCAGGGTGACTGGCCACGAGAAACGTACCCATCATCACCGGTTCACCTTCCGGTGTAGTGGCCACTTGAGTATAGTATATCCGCCTCGTCTTCTTTGTGTTCTTCCCCACATTGTTTCCCTTGGGCTGAGCTGATTTCCCAGATCCTTGCTGATTGATTGACTGATTCTGCTTGGGATATGGGCAATCCTTGATGAAATGCCCAGACTTAACACAATTGAAACACCCGGTTGAAGAGCTGGGCAAAGCAGGGAATCGAGTGCCCGGGGCACCCCGCTGACTTGGGGTAGTGGGGGCATTATTGGGACGAATAATGATTGGCTGCTTGAAAGGGAATGGGGGTGGACGAGAAAAAGAGCGATTTTGGCTAGAAGGCCGGATCACAAACCGTTGCCTTTTTGCCTGGCCTTGATTAGACTTCTCACCTCCAAATCCCTTGTTTTTCCCAGAACCTGCATATTTCGCTTCAACAGATAGGGCTATGCTGACAGCCTTTCCGTACGTGAGATCTATGCAGGTTGCCATTTTTCTCTGCAATCGATCATTTAGACCTCTCATAAAGCAATTCTTCTTTTTTAAATCAGTGTTCACCTGATCGATTGCATATTGCGATAGGTGATTGAACTTATTGAGATACTGATTGACAGTATCTCCTCCTTGGTTTAGCTTCATGAACTCTTCTTGCTTCATATGTAGAACACCTTCAGGTATATAGTGCTCGCGGAAGGCCACTTTAAATTCTTCCCATGTTACTTGATGATTAGCAGGTTGAATAGCCACGAAATTTCCCCACCAGGTGCTGGCAGGGCCGCACAGTTGTTGCGCTACGAATAAAGGCTTCTGTGTCTCTGAACAACGCAGAAGACCAAATTTTTGCTCAATAACCCGTATCCATTCATCTGCTTCCAACGGGTCCTCAGCCTTGACAAATAGTGGTGGACGGGTTTCAGAGAAATCCAAATATGTGGTTTCACGGGGGCCCTGTTGATAACCCCTTCCACCCTACTGCTGGAATTGTTGGCCCGCCATTTCTCTCAGAAAGCGGGTATTGTCTGCAGTTGCGTTCACCAAGGCGGCAATCGCCTCGGCCAATGTGGGAGGAACCGGAGGTGGATTTGGGGTAACCTCCCTCCCCCAGAAGTTCCTGCTGCATCCTGTCCTCGAGTCCTGGTAGGCATCTGAGGCAAAGAACATTTGAAATAAATATAATATGCCAGAGAAACCTTCCATTTTACATTACCATCAAGAGTAATGATACAGACTCGATGTTATACAACAGATACATTACCCATTATACAATAGTTCAACCTATTATACATCATACTACTTCTATTTCTACAACTACACTACTACTCCTGCTTCTGGTTGCTCTTGGCAGCTTCGTCGTCAGGTGTGGGAGACCATTCATCGACCAGCCTCATAGAAGGAGGGGGCCTAAAAAGGTCTAACTCACCACCAAGCGCTTCTCCCGCAACATGCGAGGGTCCGGCTTCCGACCTGACAGGATCCGCAGGGGCATTTGGGTGTAATTGCGAATACAGTACATGAACTTCCTCATGTAAAGTATTGCAATACGCCTGCAAGTTGTCAATAGCAGTGCTAAGTTCTTCGACTCTGGCTCGAGCCTTCGCTTCCTTAGCCCAGGCTACTGAACGAGACTGTACCGCCCAATCAAGCACCAAATCCCAATCAGCAAGTTGATCTTGCAGGCGGCGGATGTAACTTCTTAATTCATTTATTCGGTCGCCATCCACGACCCATAAATTGGTCCTGCGTTGCAATTCCGTTTGGAGCTGATTTACTCGAGCTTCAAGGTCTCCAATCGGATCGTTGCTTCCGCTACTGTTGTCTTCCTCCCGTGGGGCAAGTTGGTGTCGAGGTACACCGATAGGCCCAGTATGCTTTCGCGCAGTTTTTCTTGTACGTGGCGGCATTTTCTAAGGGGGAAAAATTTATTAGTACAATTCTTAGCATGATGCATGAATAATTACAGAATCAACCATAGTTGATTCAACCTTCTATACATTGCACTCTTCCTATCTGGTCTTTGAAATAAACTCTTCAGAGATGCTTAGGTAAGAAGAGAAGAAATTTTCTAGATAGGTCTAAGAAAATCTTTTTGAAGATGCTACATAATATCTGTCAAGAAGGGTTACGCTCCGATACCAGCTGTGACGGAACCTCCCAAGTCATTAGGCCCACCTACAGTTGTCCTTGTCCAACAGACATCAGACAACCATGTAGATGTTCCTGAATCACTTGACAAGTTCGGTATCTTTTCTCTTACCTTTCCAGGAACGTTTCACCCGTCTGACAGACAATATGTTCATCGGAGGTGCGGAAATGCGGAAGGGATTACATAAACTTACATTTATTTAAAAAGTAAGAGTAAGTCATTTATTACAGACCAGAGTGTAAAGCGAGTGCTGAAAAGTATTATTACAATACCTGGGAGGCAAAAAATCCTCCCATTAAGTTCTTTACATAAAAGTTTTTAAGGAGGACTCGGTCCTCCAGCAGCTTCATTCTTGATTGTCTTCATTTTTCACCACCTTGGTATAAAAACAACAAAAGTTTGTTGTCTCCTCACCTAAAAACAATGAGGGAATAAACCCTGAGTATGGAATTACTCAGCAAGTCTTACCCGACTAAAGAAAAGACTCTCAAGGGTATGCTGGTTATATGGGAGTGAAGGTAAGGTCTTTCAATAATCAAAGACTCTGTTTGCAGAATAGCTTACTAAAGTGGATCCTTAAAATCCAGTTTTATTGTCAAGTTAGGTAAACTTACCTACATCTAGAGTTCTTTCTATCCTAGTTCAAACACTCATCCTGAACTAGCCAAGTTTTTAATTCTTCCTTCACCTTCACTGGATTGCTACGTGTAAGTCAGTGACCAAGTCTTCATAACCGCAAAGGTACGGCAATCCGAATCGATTATACTCAGCTGAGGATCTCCGATCACACGACATATGTAGCACTTAACCCTTGCTTATGTCAACCCGCCACCGGGTTTCTTAAGACCAGATCAGGTTCACGCAAACCGAGAGCACAGATACACCACCGTCTAGCCTCTTGCCACGGAGGGTACACGCTACTCTCGGCACCGCTCCACGCCCATTTCGTGTTATCTTATTCTGGCCTTAGTCTGCCCGAGGCAAAGCTTACCCCATGACGAGGTATGTCACCAGTTAAAGGGTCCTCGGTCAGCAGGCCTACATCGACCAGGTCCTTAATCACTCAGACGGAGACACTACACCGAGACTCTCTATCTCGTGCAAGTCACCCGCCCGGTCTCAGCTTAATCATTTAACCCCAAAGGTTGGTACCTGGCAGAGGTACATCTTTTCCGATGTTGGACCCATCATGGCCATGATGGATCCACCATCAAGTTTTATTTTCAAAAACATCCCACCCACTTTTGCCACATCATCTTTTGTAAAAACAAAACATTTGTTTTTCTAAAGCAAGGCTAAGCATTAAAAATCCTTTGTAAAACGGGTGATCAAGGAAGGTAATCAAATTCAAGGAAAGTAATGCAGGAATTGTTTTAGCAATCAACTCCTATCACCTAATGCATCAAGCAAGTGAAAAAGGTTTTTAAAACACAAGGAGGGGTGGCAAATGCACCGGGGCTTGCCTTCGTTAGTAGGTGAGTCTGACTCAGGCCCGCAGATGTCAAAATAAAAGCAAGATCCTGCCTGAGAGTCCGAAGGTGGTGGTACTTGCTCTTCAGTGGCTTCCACTTCTTCCTCGTGTTCTAATCATGACCATACATATGTATATAAGAATGAATGCCATGTAATGCTCATGAAAGTGCGAATATAATACAAATTTTTTATCTAAGTCTTAAATACAACTTTCCTTCACGGAACTCCGAGAACTTAGGGTTTCCGGAGTCAGTAAAGGAGTTCACAGGGCAGGGAGGGTTGGGGTTTAGGTGTCAAACAAAGTCCAAATCAAGCCAAACTCTACCCAAGGTTTCTAAATAATATAAGGAACTCATATAAAAAGTTTGAGCATTTTTGGGATTACCATTTATCTTTTAAAAATCCAGAACCACTACCTTAAATTATTTTAAATACCTTAAAATTCCTAATTTAACCTAAAAATCATGAAACTATTTTTATTAAATTCTTGGGAAAATAAGAAGTCTAGGAAAATTGGTTTCACAATTTTAGGATTTTTCTACATTTTTTCCATGGATTTCTAGAGTTATTCTGAAAAAGAAAAGGAGAAAGAGTGAATAGTATTGGGCTGATTTCAGCCCAGGCGGCCCAACAATGGACAGAAGCGCGCCCGCACCCGCGTGCGCTGGTGACTTTGCAGAAAGAGCCCTGAGCAAACGAATAACTGGAAGCGGGGTCATTTACTATTGCACAGAGTCACTGATAGATTGCAGATAGGTCCTCGGTCTTCTATTTCTTTACATCCCGCGGTCCACGACGACGGTTAATGCAGCCGCGCTCCGGTGAGCCACAGTACCAGCCGATTGGGGCAAGTACTGGCGTCCTCGAGCAACAATCACCAAATTGGACCCATCCTAAGTCTTTCCCCTAACTTAATTGTGCAAATGGTGATCTACTCTCGCCTGTCCACGAGAACCGCGGAGACTACGGACACTTGATCGTGTTCCCGACGATTGGTGGACTCCCAGTGCGAATTGGTGACATGGTAAGCATCCCAGAGCGACAAGAGTGCTCGAACGAAGGAGAGTGAGGGATGAACTGACCTGGAAAGGGCTGGTCGTGGTGATGTGTGGTTCACGGCGGCGGAGAGTCGATTTGGGGGAAAACCCAAATTGCGGGGCTACGGTGAACGAGTGGAGATGAGAGTGGGTGCTATCGCTTGACAATTACATGGCGCAACCGACCTGGCCCTCAATTTATAGAAGGGTAAAGCGATGGCCAGTGAATTTGGGGAGGACGCGCGGCGGCCGGAAATGAAGAAGAAGGCATTGGCCGCGTGAGTGCGTGTCCACAGTCGTGGCGAGCTCACCGGTGACGATGGGACTGCTATAAGGAGTCACGGCGACGCGGTGGAAAGACTCGGACACGCGGCGGACACAGAGATGGCACAACGGTGGCGAGCAGCTTTATCTACGGCGGTGAGCAAGGGGGAATGAATTGCGGCTAGCCGGAGTGGCTTCCAAGTCACCGGCGGCGAAGATATTTTGACCCCGCGACGTTATCGACTTACCCCGAGCGTGAATCATGACGCCGGCGACGAGAATCACGGCAGAGAGGTCACCGGCGGTGGGATTCTTTTGCTGCGTCCGATCTGATCCGTTGAGGACACTGTACCATCGTGAGATCCCATCAGAGCAGATGACAGCCAATCTTTGGTCTGATTTTTCTCTCAAATCTTCATGGCAACTCTTACCAAGTTCTGCAGCAAAGTTGTTCCTGTATAGTAGCTCTACAACTTTGTTATAGCAATCCTAGGTAGATTCCCACTGGATCTTAGTCTAAATGGCTCTCAATCTTGGATCAAAGTCACTGTCCATCTGAAGTTCAGTCTGTATCAGCCTGATAGTCCAACTTTGGGCTTCAATATCTCCTAAATCTTCTTGACAACTGAGCTCACATTCTTAAACAAAGTTGTCCACCTATGTTAGGCCTATAACTTTGATGTGGTGCCCTAGGGCAAAAACTCCATAATTTGAAAGATACAAGGCTCCAAAGTTGAGCAAACTACACTAAAATCCAGACTTAGGCTGAATTCACAACTAGGGACCTTTTTGCAAATGAGCCCAATTCTTAGGGTTTGGTTTCCAAAATCACACCTTAGTGAACCAAGTGACTTAAGATACTTATTTAACTTAATTTTTGCACTTAAGTCCAAATGTGCACCCATTTTGCACATAAGCCCCTAGGTTTTAGTTTTAGGGTTTTCCAGGGTTCAAATGGGGATTTTTGGTATCCCAGGGGTACAAAAGTGATTCAAGTTCATTTTTGGGAACATTTTGTGACCATTCCCCTAAAGCTTTTAGGTTTTTCTTAATTTGGGTTATGTCTTACCCCTTTAATTCCTATTTAGGGTTGAATTTCCTATTCCAGGGTTCTATTTGCAAAATACCAAAACAATACAACTTGTTTGAAATCTTAGCCTAGTGAATGCACTCTAGGTGTGTCAAACATATGCAATGCCAATGCTTATGATGCCATGCTCAAGTTTTAGTTACAGTAACACCAGAGGTGTTACACAAAATAGCATAAATCATCGATCCGTTTCATAACGATGAAATGGGGCCTAAATTACTACGTGAAAATCGCACGCGTACGATCATGCGCAAGTTCTGGCTCGGGCAGATTTAAACGTAAAACATGAACCAAAACAGCACAACGTAAATGGGTATGAATTTTAGCGTAAATGCTCGATCTATTTCATAATGGCAAATGCCACGCATGAGGTTGTCGCAAAACACATCAATAAATGTCGTAAATTAGCGTAAAACATATCAATTGATGTCATAAATTGGTGAAAAAGGCAACAAGTGATTTGAGGTAATTATAGCATAAAATGCAAGCTAACCATCTACAGAACAAATGTTTTAGATTTTACAATAAGATACAAGAGATAATTATTCTTGTACTCAACAATGAGAAGGGCATCTTTTGGTAAGTCTTTCATAAAAGAGTACGTAGTCATCATGAGTGTTACCACTGAACTTCTACGGTGAACTCCTATGTTCAGTGCTCCGAATTAATGCAAGAAAAAACATAATTAATAAGGCATCTTTGAGGTGGTATATGTATGAGTACATGATGAACTGCACAGTCCAAATACTCAGCTGACTTCAAGAAGAGATCGATAGTGGCTTCCCTACTCCCTGCATGCAACCACAGGTTTTATGTTGTCATCAGTCGTCACAGTGCGCCAGCTGTAAAATATTTAGATCCAAGCCACTACTGCTAATGAATGCATATGACAATCTAGAGTCGGTATTTTATACCTCACTTATTAGCTCTACACTTGTACAACAAGCTTATCCATCTAAATGCTAGAGTCTATGACCACTTATTACTGCAAACTTACGTGAAGTGTGGCCACTAGGAAAGCTCTTGCGCCCGTCTTGTAAGAAGTTTTTCTCACCATGGCAAATCACATCACCAATCACTTGATTGTATAATTGCACCTAATATATCATAGAGGCACTATGTTAATTTAAGGATGAAAATCATCTCTAGGAAAGAACTATCTACACGCAAATGAATACAAGTATACCTGCTTTCCATCAGGAAAGCATCGCCAGAAGTCTGGCCTTGGTCTCCCTACTGTAGTCTTTATTAAATCAGTAAAGACCATAGTTATCAACACAACAAAAAGAACACCTGGAGGATTTATATGAATTATTTAGCGACATGTGAATCAGCAACTTAGCACAATGAAGAAGTAAACTAACAGAAGATAGCAGGGACATTTAAAAAAACCTAGTGCTGCCTGATGCAAATCATAAATGGCTCTCGTGGCAACATATATGGATATGAAGATGAGCAGGGACAGAGTATAGAGACCATCTAGCAAAAGGTTGAACACCCCACATCAGCGCTGAATAGAGTGAGTTCGAGCTTGCATCGGACAACAGAATTGGAAGGTAGTGTCATAAACATACAGAGGAGCCCAAAAACTTCACTGCATGTATCACACAGTAATATTACTTACTTGTCGAGGGAATTGTGGACATATAGTGCACACAAATGTCAACATGACAATAGCAGATCAATGAAACATCATAAATTATTTATGACAATATAAAATAATCCCTATTTAACAGTAAAAGTATGTGGATGTTAACTTTAGAGAATTGATTAAATAAGAACAAAAAAAGTAAACTAGGTTAGGTGATATTTTTGTTTTTCTTGTCACATACTTAACCAGATGAATAAAAATATTAGTTGCAACAGACCTCATCAACCAAATAATAAAATTAATATCTGCATTATTTTAGGTAGAACCTATATTGTGAACATTTGTAGTTTTTTTAGTAGAGGAAATGACAGCTAACAATTCACTACGGAACCTATATGTTGAGAGTAGGATCTCCAACAAACTCGTTGGATACAAAATCACATGACATTAACGATCCTATGCAATACTAATAAAAACAAATCTAGAATAGTCAACCCTAGGCCTATGTTTTGATGGATGATGCCACATATGGGGACCAGATAGGAAGACAACATAGATCAACCACTCTGAACAATAGATCGAATCACTAGAGTCATGGATCTATACCTCCAGGTGACATACGAAGCAGTTGGAGCTGAAACAGCGACCGATTTGCTCTATTCACCATCAGAGGGTCGTAGGCTCATTAGGTGCCCACGTCTTCGTCGTCCCATCGCTGGCGACGAGGTACCTACAAGGACTAGGATCAAATGCAAAACAGCAAAAAACCATTGCTCAAAATCATGATGCCGCCAACCAGGGAGACCCCAGTGAGCCAGCTCTAACCTCCACGACTTCTCAGGCTTGGCCTTTCCTCGCTCCTCTACACCTACTTGCAGATATCGTTGTTGACCTGCTCCTGGACCGTGGTTGTCGCCCTCCTCCTCCACCACCGCCAAACCGTTGTCGTACCCCTAGATCCAGCGGTTCATGGGGCAGGTGAGGCCTGTAGCGCTTCTCGAGGTGTGGGAGGGGAAGAATGGCGAGGTGCAGGAGGCGAGGTGTAGGAGGGAAGAACGGGCAGGTTCCTGGGGCAGGAGGACGGTAGTGGCGAGCGTCGTGGGAGGAGGGAGGGGAGGGAGGAGACGTCAGGATGCACGAAAGCAAACGAACCAGATCCAGATCTCCTCTTGCGCATAGACGACGAGATGAAGAACATTTCAGCCACCGGGAGATGTGTGCCATCGACTTTTGCCTCGCCTTCAGGAGCCTATTCTAGAAAGAGCCAGGAATGGGAGGCGAGCGGACGTGTATAGCGTCCCCTTCATCAAGGGGAGAGAGACGACGCCGGGCGGACGGAGGGCGAGGCCACGAAGGAGATGGAACCGTTGAGTCGGCGAAGAAATTGGCACTGTAGCAGCTATAGTCGGGGAGGGGGAGTCATAGGGTTAACCCTTGGTTATAGTAGGTGTGGGCCCCACGGATATGCTACCTGGTTGGGACAGAAAGCGGACCGAACCAAACCTTTGGACTAGGGCTTCTGTTACTTATTGAAAGCCTAGGGCTTCTAATACATAAACTATATATATACCTTTGTATGTAGTTGTGTGCCTCGTGAGCCTAAGGAGATGTTTAACTCGCTTGTATAACGAGCCGAGCCGAGCTGACTCATTACAGTAACATGCTGAGCTGGCTCGATATCCCACCCCTAGTTGTAGGTCGAGTTCCAGTCCAAGATTCTAACTACGGATAGGTTGACAGCAAGAAATTGGCCTTGCAAACCTTTGCGCAATAGGCGAGGCTTGGCTACATGTTCAGAATGGGGCTGGGGAATTTTCGCCATGAAAAAAAAACCAATATGACACCGTTGTAATGTGATAAGCAAAATATTTACTTTGCTGATAAAACATTAGGAATGATATCGGAGAAGTTTTTTTCGCAATCGGGCATACCTTAAAAGGCATATTACTAAAGTATTTCTATAGATCGTTGTTGCTAAAGCAGAAAAACACGTAGACAAAAATGAAGTACAATAAGCACATGTCAGGATTTAGGGATAGAAATGGGCCGACCGAGACCTGATATTGGACCTAGCCTCGTGGCCAATTTTAGGAGTCATGTGTCACCATTTCAACTAACTACTATGGACCCCTTGACTCTATGGGCACCTTGGGCTAGCCCAAAAAAAATTCTATTATCATAGTTGTTTTTTCCGAACACAAGGTTGACTTGTCCCTTGAGGTTCAGGTTGATGATGAGTGATTGTCAAAGGGTAGCACTCTAGGGTAGTCAGTGGACTGACCAGAGTGTGAGATTATGCTTGTGCAACCATGTTGGTCGACTTGTGGTGTGCAGGTGTGGAGCACAGGAATGGTGGTCGACGGCTGAGGTGAAGGTCATGCGGACTCATGCTGATGGACCGGGAGCGGTGAAGGGCGAGTGCTGGATCTTGACTAACGAATCAAAGCAGCCAGGTGACCAACCGTGGTGGGTGACACCTGGGTCACGCACTTGTGCGAGGACGTGGTGGAGTGGACCGTGTTGCCGACATGGTCGAGGACTAGCAGGACACGCGTCTGATCGTGGAGGACGTGCACGAGGTGCGGTGCTCACGGCAGGTTTGGTGGTTTGGGCCTCAAAACCACTCAGCGCTACGGATGCCTGGTTTTGTTGAGTTTGAGGCCTCAAAACTCGGTGCTGGTGGTTCTGGAGGGAACTAGTAGCGGCACGCGACGTGATCGCGGAGGGTGTGTCAAGGCGAAGCAACTCTGTGTGAACGACGTGGCCGTCGGATCAAAAACCTAGGAGTTGGTCCATTTTGCCCCTAGTGGAGTGGATAGGCTCTATGTAAATAGGGGTACTTTAGAAAGTGAGAATAACCCTTAATAAATAGAGAGGAGGGCTGGTTGGTTCAGCATCTCTTGGCTGCCATTTGTTTTGAAAATTCATTCTAGAGCTCCTAGTTTTCTCTCTAGGTAGACACCAGTTGAGCCGAGGGTTTCGCAGTGATTTCGTACTTCGATTGTGTTCTTGTTTTTCAAGTTTAATCAGAGGAAGGTCCGCCGGTCCGGCCCACAGGGTTCTTTAGCTTCAAATCTCAGTTTGTACCCTTGCTGAAATTCCTGAAGTTTTATAGTTTTGGTTTCTCCTTTTCCCCATTCTTGTGTTGTTGGTGAAAACCCTTTGATTTCTTTGAGACGATTTGGTTTGGGGATTTATTGGTGGTGAGTTGCACTCTTCGGACCACTGCATACACCTAATTGTTGCAGATTTTGGTCGCGATTTGAGAAAAACTCAGTTTGAACTCGTTGTAGAAAACCCCAACAAAACCCAATTTCTGCTGTATTTTTAAATCTGCGGGTGAGTCACAAGTTGGATTGAGCTCAAAATTTGGGGAGATCTTGGAAACGTATTTGCTCAGGTGTGTGTAAAATTTCGTATCAATCGGAGTTCGTTTAGTTCAGTTTTGAAATCAAGAACAGAATTTCGTACTGCTGAAAACAACACTTGTTGACGATATTGTATTGGACCATTTTGGACTTTTTGGTGTCCGATTTGCAATCCGTTTGTTTTACTGGTCTCATGTGAGTATTAGAAACGTTTTGTAATCATGAGATCACTCATTCGCTGATGTGTTTATGGTTTGAGCACTTGCTTCATCTCAATTGAAGCAAAGTGTTAATTTTCAGTGTTTGGAGACAAAAATCCGATTGGCTCCCATTCACCACCCTCTGGTCGCCTTACCGGTCCTACAATTGGTATCGGAGCCAGTTAAGGATTTCCTTTCCCTAATCGGTTCGAAATCCACGTAGGCGATATGGAACGAGGTGTTGGCAAACCTCTGTTCTTCGATGGGACCAATTACCCGTACTGGAAGATTCGCATGGCTACGTATCTTTAGAGCATCAGTTACCGGGTTTGGGAAATTTGCCTCGATGCGATTTTCGATGCTACAAGTGACCGAATCACTCCAATTCAAATGGAGTTCCATGATTCGAACAACAAAGCTTGAAACGCTTTGTTCTCGTGTCTCTCGCTTGGTGAGTTTGAGCGAGTTGGACATTTGACTACGGCTCATCAGATCTAGTCTACCCTCGAGAGATTCTATGAGGGCAATGATCATGTGAAGATTGGATTGTTTGAGATGTATAGGCGAGAGTACGAGAACTTCACACAGTTGGCTGGAGAGACCATTGATTCCATGTTCTCCAGGTTCCAGTCAATTGTGAACAAGATGCATGCCAACAACGCAGAGCTACCCTATAGTGATCATGAGAGAGCATTGAAATTACTACATGCTCTAGATCGAAGGGTTTGGGAGGTGAAGGTCTCGACGATCATCGAGTCACCCAACTACGAGACTTCACCATGGACGAGGTCTTCAGCAAGCTCAAGTCCACAGAGATTGACCACCAGACTCGGGCCAAGATTGAGAACCCTAGTGCACCAACCATGACCTTGGTCTCTAGAGGTGGTTCTGCTTCTAAATCTTCACCTGCTATGTTTGCTCTGTCTATTACAGAGGAGCAGGTGGAGAGCCTTGGGGATGAGGAGCTGGCACTTGTGGCCAGCCGGTTCACGAGCCAGCGGCATGGCGAGTCCAAGGACGAATGCTACAACTGTGGCGATCCCGACCATTTCGTTGCCAGCTGCCCCAAGAAGGGCAAATCAGAGTCTGGCCCGCACAACCATCACTCTGGTCGACGCAGGGCAAGTACTCCTCCGGCAAGTACAAGTCCAAGGGAGGATTCAACAAGGAGGCGCTTAAGAAGAAGTATCTTTAGAAGGCAAAGATCAAGGAGCGTGCCTTCCTCGCCTCCCTCAGCGACCTCGACCACGACTCCGATGATGTTGTATCTTCCTTGAGCGATGAGGAGACTGAGAGGCGGGTCGAGGACAAGCTGAATGGGCTGTGCTTCATCGCTGACACCGCAGGAGGCTTCTGCACCATGGCACTTGGTGAGGACTCGGTCAGCACCAGCAACGACAAAGACATCGGCGACGACACTACTTCTAAGGTACTACCTTCCGCCGATGATCTCGTAGCTGAGATAGAAGAGCTAAACACTGCTTTGGCTAGTCAGGATAAGTTGCTTAGGCAGGCTGCTCGTGAGAGGAGAGAGTTTAGATCCAAGTACGAGATCAAGCTTAGGGAACTTGAGTCTGCTAGAGCATCAGTTGAGGTGTCCAGCGAGACTGAATGTGATGAGTGTGCTCTACACATGTCGAACATCACCACTTTGCAGACCAAGTACTCCACCTTGCTAGATGAGCACGATGAGTTGAGATCTAGGTCTATCCTATTGGGTGCGTGTACCGTTTGTCCTGGCTTGTAGTCTAAACTAGTAGAGAGAGACGCCAGGATAGCTTTGCTTGAGAAGGCTAGCTCAGTGAGTGCCCCTGCACCTGCGCAGTGTGCTCTTTTGAGGGTTTGCAATCTACCCTTGAGTCCTGCAGACACGACAAGACAAGAATCAAGGAAGAAAACACATACCTTCGGTCTATCTTGAGTTGGGTGTCATGCAGTGAGCCCCAGTTGGGCATGATGGTCAGTCAGTTCAAGAGGGGAATTGGCGGACCGAGGTTAGGCTTTGCTACCAAGGATGGGAGTGTCGCTCGCTTTGGGAAGGTTGGTGAGTGCAGTGGTTTGACACCTTCAGAGAAACCTTCATCCACTCCCAAGCTTATCAAAACCACCTCTGCTAAGCCTGTCACACCTGTGAGAGATGGTGTATTTGATGAACCTATGAGAGATCCTCCTCAGAAACAAGTGTGTCTTCAAAAACCTAACCATCTTAGGAACACACTTGACACCTTTCCCGACATCTCTGGCGATCCCCTTCCTAGAGCCCCTCAGCCATCCGAAAAGAAGCCCCCCTCCACAAACAAAATCCACCCAATAAAGAGGTGAGGTACCATTGTGAATATGGTGAGAGGTATGGGCATCAAGCTTCTTTTTGCTTTAGGAGGAAGAGAGATGAGCGGCGGGTTTCTAAGTCGAGCAGGAAGGACATGAACCACCCCTCTCATGGTGCTCATGCTCAACCTGTTCAGAGACGTCCTGGGAGGCCTAGAGGTGTTTTGCCTCTTTCCACTAGGACTCAGGCAGTGAGACCACATGGTGGTCGTGCCCGACGAGATGCTGGTCGTGTATCATATGGCCAAGGACCATGTGACAGAGGTTTTGGTTCATACTTCCCCAGCGAACCACAATTTCCTTCTTGTGGTGATCGCTTCCCTTTGGGACAGGGGATGTTTGGTGTTTTCCATAACACTTTTTAGGGGCAAATGCCGCAGCACTGGTATTCTTCACAGTTTACTTACCCCTAGGGATGAAAACGGTCGGAAACAGTATTTATTCGGTAATTAGTTTTTTAGTCGTTTTTCTTTGATTGCGAATAAATAGGATATAAAATCTATAATACAAATTTGTATTCTTGTTTTTAACATTCAGCTTCTAAAGATTCATAAAAGGTAAACCTCAAATTCATAATATATTTTTTTAAATAATAGATATAAACTTCGGTATGGATTCGGAAATAAATTCGGTAATTTTTTCAATTTTTTGTGTTGTAGGGAGCAAATAATACATAAAACAATTTATGTAATATTTTATTAGTATTTGTACTAATGTGCTTGATAACATAAAAAAGATCAATATCAAATTTTATACATATCTATTTTAAAATATTAATGTTGTCCTAATAGTTTGAATTACCACTTTCATCCCTACTTACCCCAGTCTTGTGCCATTTGCTCACCCCGTGTCTTACTATTGATGCAGGATGGAGGCTTGGAGAACACGTGGCTCATGGATTCCGGTTGTTCGCACCACATGATTGGAAGCTCAAAATGGTTCTCCAGCCTCGACCCCGTGATTGGTAAGGAATACATCACATTCGGGGATAAGTCAAGAGGTAAGGTTGTTTCTCATGGCACCATTCGGGTGAACGAGAGCTTTATTCTCAAGGATGTTGCTTTGGTCTCAAATCTGCATTTCAATCTGCTTTCAGTTTCGCAACTCCTTGAGGATGACTATGAAGTGCGTTTTAAAAAGGGCTTGTCTCGAGTTTTGGATGCCCGTGGGGATCTTATTTGCCAGATTTCCCCTTTTGGTTGAGTTTTTAGTGCTGATTTTTCACATTCTTCTGGCCATTCTCGATGTTTGTTGGCAGGATCTTCCTCTTCTCTTTGGAAGTGGCATAGGAGGCTAGGTCACTTGAGCTTTGATCTTTTGTGTCATTTGAGCTCACTTGACCTCATCCAAGGATTGCCTAAATTAAAATTTGAGAAAGATCTTGTCTGTCACCCTTCTCATCATGGCAAAATGATTGTCGCTTCCCATTCCCCGGTCACCAAGGTGATGACCTCGCATCCTGGCGAATTGCTTCATATGGTCACTGTTGGTCTAGCTAGGGTTTGCTCTTTTGGAGGGAAGTGGTATGTGCTTGTGGTTGTCGACGATTTCTCTCGCTACTCTTGGGTGTTCTTTATGACGATGAAGGATGAGGCTTTTACTCATGCTCGTGATTTGATTCTTCCGTTGCAAAATGAGTTTCCTAAAAATGCCATGAGAGCTATACGTAATGACAATGGCACAGAATTCAAAAATACTCAATTTGCAACCTTTTGTGCTTCTTTGGGACTCGAGCATCAGTTTTCCTCTCCGTATGTGCCCTAGCAGAATGGTATTGTTGAACGCAAAAATCGGACCCTTGTTGAGATGGATAGGACAATGCTTGATGAGCATAGGACTCCTAGGCGTTTTTGGGCCAAAGCGATCAACACTGCTTGCCATGTGTCCAATCGCATCTTTCTTCGGGCTTTTCTGAACAATACTTCTTATGAGCTGCGATTTGGACGACCACCCAAGGTCAGTCATTTCAAGGTATTTGGCTGCAAATGCTTTGTGCTAAAACAAGGTAATCTGGACAAGTTTGAGTCCCGGTCTTCTGATGGAGTTTTTCTGGGTTATGCATTACATTCTCATGCTTATCGTGTTCTTAACCTAGAGACTAACCGCATTATGGAGACTTGTGAGGTTACATTCGATGAGACTGCACCTTGTCCATCCCCTGTCTTTGAGCCTGTAGGTCCAGATCAGATGGGACAGACCATCTTTATGGAGGAGGAGCACGACGACGCCGATTGTGTTGCTCTCAAGCCAACTCCACCAGCCGCCCCAGTCGAGCCTGCTTCCACTACTACGGCTGACGGACCCGACCCCACTCCTTCCACCACTTGGGGTCCGCTCGAGCCAGCTCCTGCTAAGACAGGAGGTGTTGAAGCTGCTGTTGAGGGGGAGGCCACTTCCTCAATGGAGGCTCCACAGCATATTCAGCGGCGTCACCCACCTCAGCAGATGATCGGGGAGCATCATGAGCGAGTCACTCACTCTAGGTCACATAACATTTCTCAGTTTTCTCACTCAGCTTTTGTTGCTACTTTTGAGCCCGAGATGTTGGACATGCTTTATCTGATCCTAACTAGGTTAATGCTATGCATGAGGAGCTTGAAAATTTTGAAAGAAATCAGGTTTGGGTTTTGGTGCCACCTCCTTCTAATTGCCATCCTATTGGTACAAAATGGGTTATCAAAAACAAACAAAGTGAGGATGGTTTGGTAGTGAGAAACAAGGCAAGGTTGGTTGCCCAAGGGTATTGCTAAAAAGAGGGAATTGATTATGAGGATACCTTTGCCCCTGTTGCCCGTTTAGAGGCCATTAGGATCCTTTTAGCCTTTGCTGCTTCAAAGGGTTTTAAGCTTTTTCAAATGCATGTCAAAAGTGCCTTTTTAAATGGGTATATAGAGGAAGAGGTATATGTTAGGCAGCCCATGGTTTTGAGAGTTCCAAGTTTCCAAACCACGTTTTTAAACTCCAAAAAGCTTTGTATGGTTTGAAACAAGCCCCTAGAGCCTGGTATGAGCGTTTGAAATCTTTTCTACTTTCTAAGGGTTTTAAAATGGGCTATGTGGACAAAACTCTTTTTCTCCTCAAGCATAATAATGACACCCTTTTAGTCCAGATTTACGTGGATGATATCATCTTTGGTGGTTCTTCTAATGCTCTTGTGTCTAGATTTTCAGATCTTATGAGCAGGGAATTTGAGATGAGCATGATGGGCAAGCTGAATTTCTTTCTTGGGTTGCAAATCAAGCAGACTCAAGACGGGACCTTTGTACATCAAGGCAAGTATACAAAGGATGTTCTGAAGAAGTTCGACATGGGCGAGGGCAAGCCTCTTTCGACGCCCATGTCCACCTCGACCACACTTGACACTGATGAGGATGGTGAACCCGTGGACCAGAAGGAGTACAGGAGCATGATTGGCTCTCTCCTGTACTTGACTGCGACAAGGCCGGACATACACTTCGCAGTATGTTTGTGCGCTCGTTTCTAGACTTCCCCACGCACATCTAACAGAACGACTGTGAAACGGATTATGAGGTACCTACATTTCACTCCCGATTTTGGTTTGCGGTACTCCTCATCGTTCGCTCTGTCCTTGTGCGGTTATTCTGATGCTGATTTTGCGGGTTGCTTTTTGGAGCGCAAGTCTACTTCTGGGACTTGTCAGTTTTTGGGTACTTCGTTGGTTTCATGGTCTTCTCGAAAACTGTCTAGTGTTGCCCTGTCTACCACAGAGGCCGAGTATATTGCTGTCGCTAGCTATTGTTCACAGTTACTTTGGATGATGGCTACCTTACGGGACTTTGACTTGGTTTTTCATCATGTGCCTCTGCTTTGTGATAGCACGAGTGCCATAAGTGTTGCCAAGAATCCTGCGCTATATTCGAGGACCAAGCACATTGATGTTCGCTTTCACTTTCTTCATGATCATTATGAGAAAGGCGACATCGAATTGTGCTATATTGATACCACTCGCCAGCTTGCAGACATTTTGACCAAACCCCTTGATCAAAAAACTTTTGTTCATTTGCGAGGGGAATTGGGTGTTTGTTTCCCTTTTTTGATTAGAGGGCTCCCTTTTGGTCTTCTCTTCTTATTTTCTGCTTTCACTTTCTTTTGTATTATATCTGCATGTCATATTGAGCTTCACTTGTATAACTGCTAAAATGTGATTCTGCTCCTAGTAGTATGTTCTTTGTGTACATGATAATGCTATGGCATGCTTAGGCTCTTTTTGCTCATATTGAAACAATATTGTTGAGCTAAGTTGTTTTCATAATTGTGAACTTGACTATTACTTGCTCAAGCTAAAATTGTTCACCATTAAGATTGGCACCTAGCATGTGTAGGATGTGCTGAAATTAGTTTTGCTATTACTAGTATGCTAGGTGGCTATGTATCATGCCTTGAGTCATATCACGCTAAATATTCAAAATCAAGATAAGTGATAATCAGAAAGATCGAGATGGGTTTGTATTTGTCAGCACATCACTGTATCAAGACAGCTTCCATTTGCACTTTTGGATGAACTTGAGCAGTGTAGTGGACGATCGAAACCAATGTTTTTTAGCTTCTGATTGCTTGTCTGCATAGGCTACACCCGGTTGAAAAGTCAGACAAAGACAATGCTTACAACCTCTCGCACTCACATGCTTTTCAATGAAATTTGGAATCCGCTTCAAAATCCGATAAATCTTGAAAATTTCAAATGGTATCTATTTCAGATATGTTTCTAGCATGATGAGTGATCACTGTTTGGGGTAGTCCACTTTGTTCACTTGTGACTGGCACTTTGTTGATTTCCTGCTTACTATATGCTTAGTGTTGTCTTTGTGGTGAACATCTCTTTGAAATGCTTAAAACTGAATCAAAATACTTACACTTCACATATCTTGTGCATATGCCCAGTTTGAGCATCTTCTAGCACGTGCATTTATTGCTGCACACTTAGCACAACACCACTTAGAGCATTTTTTACACTCTAGCTGGTATACTCCTCAAGCTCATGCATTTTCTCTATTTCATACTCTTTGTTGCATTTCTGTTTTTTTTCTCAGGGGAGGTTCTCTTGTCAAGGGTGAGTTTTTCTTTCTACCCTATCTGTGCTTGATGAGTTCACTTGTCAACAAGGGGGAGAGATTTTGAGATTTCCCGTTTTCTCTATCTAGGGGGAGAATTTTGTCTTTTGGGCTTTCTCTCATTCAAGTGGGCGAGATATGTTATTTGGAGCTATTGCTAGTTGTGTTGAGCCGTTTGCCTCCTTCTGGAGGAACTAGCTTTGATTTTAGCTTTTGTGCTGATCTTATGCTCTGAATTGGTTTTTTTATGCTCTGATAAAGCCTTTTGTGCTCCGATGAGATTTTGGCTTCTGGCTAGTGGTGTTGAACCCTGCTTTTGCCTCTTATTGAGGGCTAGCCTTTTCTTGCTTAGTCGTGTTGAGCCGCTGCCCATTTCTTTGGGGACCAAGTTTTGCTTACTCTAAATGACTTGTCTGGCTTTTATCTGGCTTATGATCATTTGAGTGAGTTTCTCTTTTACTTCCTCTTTCTATTTACATATGCTCAAATGGTGGTGTTGACAATGCACTCATCAAGGGGGAGATTGCGAACACAAGGTTGACTTGTCCCTTGAGGTTCGGGTTGATGATGAGTGATTGTTAACGGGTAGCACTCTGGGGTAGTCAGTGGACTGACCAGAGTGTGAGATTATGCTTGTGCAACCATGTTGGTCGACTTGTGGTGTGCAGGTGTGGAGCACAGGAACGATGGTCGATGGCTGAGGTGAAGGTCATGCGAGCTCGTGCTAATGGACCGGGAGCGGTGAAGGGCGAGTGCTGGATCTTGACTGACGAATCAAAGTAGCCAGGTGACCAACCATGGTGGCTGACACCTGGGTCACGCACTTGTGCGAGGATGTGGTGGAGTGGACCGTGTTGCCGGCGTTGTCGAGGACTAGCGGGACACGCGTCTGATCGTGGAGGACGTGCACGAGGTGCGGTGCTCATGGCAGGTTTGGTGGTTTGTGTAACGCCCCGAATTTTGCAGTTGAATTTTTTCTTTTCTTTACTCGCCAAAATTCGGGCGTTACCTTTTCTTTTTCTTTTTCCCCTCGCTAAACCTTGACCTTTTCCAAAGTTTTAGCGGGATTTGGTTTGGAATTCCGGTATGTAGAAAAACTCTAAAAATACTTTATGTTGTTTGATGCACCATGCCGAACCTTGCATTTTTGATTGCTTTGAAAGTGCAAATGCATTCATGTAGAAAGATCGGATTTCGAAGATTAGGAGAAAATCTTTTCTTTCTTTTTTTTCTCTCTTTCTCTCTCCTCTTTTTCTCTCTCTCCCGCGCCGTGGGCCGACCCCGGCCGGCCCAAGCCGCCCCTGGCGCCCCCTCTTGGGCCCAAAGAGGCCCAACCGCCCCCCCCCACCCCCTCTTTTTTTCCCAAAACCCCCTCTCCCTCTCCCTCATTCTCTCCCTCTCTCTCCCCACCGCCGCCCTACCCCTGCCCTAGGCCGCCGCGCCGCCCCCTGCCGCCGGCAGCCCCTCGCCGTCGATCCCCGACGCCGGTGAGCCACCCCCCCTCTCTCCCTCCTCCCTCTCTCCCTCTCCCCTCCCCCTCCTCTCCCCCTCCCTGCCCGGCCATGGCCCGGCCGCCCCTGGCCGCGCCGGCCGCCCCCAGCCCCGCCCGGCCGGCCGCTGCCGCGCCGCACTGGCCCCAGCCGGCCACGGCCGCCCCTGGCCGCGCGCCCCAGCCCCGCCCAGCCGCCCCTGGCCGGCCTCGGCCGCCCCCCCAGCCCGCGCGCCTGGCCCCGGCCGCCCAGCCGCGCCTGGCCGCGTGCCCGCCCGGCCGCTGGCCTGGCCGCTGGCCGCGCCCAGCCCGACCCCCCCCCCGCGCGCCCAGCCCAGGGCCGGTTCAACCGCCCCTAGGGCCGGTTCAACCGCCCCCCCCTCTGTTTTTTTATTTTTTTTTATTTTATTTTATTTACTTTCTGTGATCATAATTACTTTATTTTAGGTAGGCTGATCATTGTTCATGCTATTGAAATAGGAAGTTTAATTTAGAATTTCGTTGCGCTAGTTGATTCATTTAGTTAATTGTTTATCTCGTTCAATGTTGATCAACCTAAAATGATTAGGTTTCCATTAGTGTATATAATAGAATTCTTTTGTTAAGAACCAATTGTAACTAAACATTAGTGCATAAGATTTAACCCCCTGCGAGACCCTTTCCTGTTTCTTTCTAACCATAACAAATGCGATGTCGAATGTCATACTTGATGCATACTCACTTTATTTGTTCCCTTGTATGGTGTACTGTTCTTTTGTATTAAATATGTGGATGGATGTATGTATGTTTGCAATCGCATAGAGAACGATCCGGTCGGAGAGCCCGAGGAATTCGCAGGAGAAGCCCCTGAGCAGCAGTCGGTTGGTGGAGGCAAGTGTCCTTTGACCTATCTCTGTCCTATTCATTCTTTAATTCACCTCCCGCATTACACAGTTATACCTAAGGATTGACTAGCTTTTGTTATCCATGTCCTTGTTTACCTATTTGGGTCGGATTATTACTGCTTAGTTTGATGCTATTGCTCAACTCTAATCAATGAACATGATGTGATTATCTATGATACGCTGTTTTCCCTCCTTATTTATGATCATATTTGTGACCTTCAAGGGGACTCGAGCGGTTTCTCGAGTGCCTCTCCGTAAGGACCTGTTCAATGGATGACTGCCCGGGAAAACAGTGCAACCATGAGGGTGGAATGGGACGCCCTTAGCTGAATAATTGGAGGAACCGGGGTGTAGTCCGCTTAGCCGTTGTGCCGTCAATGGGGCTCGGTGTATGCGGCTCGCTCTGCCAAGGTTGATTTGTCCCTTGGGGAGGAGTGCGGTACATTTAGGAAACCTAACGGGCGGCTACAGTCTCGGGGAATCTTTGTAAAGGCTACGTAGTGATGCCCTGCTGGACCACCTAGGTAGTGGTCAATGGGGAGTCGCTCTCTCCGGGCAGAATGGGAATCACGGCTTGTGGGTAAAGTGCACAACCTCTGTAGAGTGTTATGAAACTGATATATCAGCCGTGCTCGCGGTTATGAGCGGCCAAGGGAGCTCCAGAGATTAGTGATACTTGATCAGAGATACTTTGGTACAGGTGGCAATGAGATTGATGGTTCTGATTGTGATTATGGTATTGGTAAGTGGTATTCTTTCCGTTTGGAAAGGATACATTGGGCTAATAACTTGGGTTGATATTAAAACCTGGCTTTCTACTAGTAAGTAATAACCTGACCAACTAAAAGCAACTGCTTGACTTATCCCCACATAAAGCTAGTCCACTACAGCCAAACAGGATACTTGCTGAGTATGTTGATGTGTACTCACCCTTGCTCTACACACCAAACCCCCCCCCCCAGGTTGTCAGCATTGCAACCACTGCTCAGGAGAAGATGAAGCTGTGGAAGGAGACTTCCAGGAGTTCCAAGACTACGACGAGTTCTAGGTGTGGGTTAGCGGCAACCCCCAGTCGGCTGCCTGTGAAGGCCGCGTTATCTACGTTTCTTTTCCGCACTTTGATTTATTGTAAGAACTATATGGACGTCTCAGACGTATGATGTAATCGACTATTATTTCCCCTTTTAATACTATTTGAGCACTGTGTGATGATGTCCATGTTATGTAACTGCTGTGTACGTGAATAACTGATCCTGGCACGTACATGGTTCGCATTCGGTTTGCCTTCTAAAACCGGGTGTGACATAAGTGGTATCAAAGCCGTGCTGACTGTAGGACCGCTAACCTAGAGTAGAATGGTCGTTCTAAGGACTATAGACCTCTGTCCCTGCCTTGACTTTGGTATCCCTTCAAAAGTTGGTCCTACTGACCAAATCTATGTTCTACTATATATTATACCTTGCTGAAAATTATGTTTTATTCTGATCCTTCATTTATTTATGATTCATTATTATTCTGATCCTTCATTTATTTATGGTTCATTACTTGCTGGTCATATTAATTCTGTTCTCACCCTTTTGCTTGCGATGTCTTTTGTAGATGGCTCGACTTAGACACACTGCACGAAAGTCCGTCATCCCCTTCTTACCCTCCCGCCTTGCTGAGCGTCCGCTTCGCCGTCCCGTGGCCGGGTAGTCCAGCCACTTGGAGAGACTGCACCACCGCCTGCATGAGGAGCAGGAACGTCGACGACAGGAGCAGCAGGGCTCTTCCTTCTCGCTCCAGCAGGAGATAGAGTCTGTGAGGAGCTGCTCTCCTGTGCTTCCCCTGGAGGCGCCCCCTGCACCACCACTGGGCGTCCCAGCTTCTGGAGTAGCTGTTGGAGGAGATCCAGACAACGGAGGTGGCGACGACAGCTCGAGCCACGACCTCGACCTCTCTAACCATGAGCCGGAAGGATGGGTTGCTCGACCCATCACTCGCGACGCTGCTCGCGGGTGTCACTTCCACGACGCGCTCGACACCCTGCTACGTCGGGCACTTGACCGGCGTACTTGGTCCATCGAGTATCGCTGTGTGGTCTACCAGCATAGTCGCGGGGTCTACCCGGACCGCTGGGAGGCGACCTGTTTGGTGCGCCGTCCGGAGAACAGTCTCCAGGGCGCGGAGGCTTGCTCAGAGCACTATTCTATCTCTGAGCGGGACTCAGCTGAGGCAGCCATGTAGGATGCTGCACGGCGTGCGCTTTCGCACTACTGCTCGGTTCTCGGTGGGGTAGCTGACGGTCTCGACCTGAAGTATTACCCCCGCCGTCCATCTGGCAGCACAGGAGGCGTGATTGTTTCACCTGCTGGTGAGGACAATCCTAGGTTGAGCAGCACAGTCAACCTAGCCGCCGTGCTAAACACGGAGCTGGACCATGCATTAGACGAGCTGAGTAGGGCTCGTGCTGAGATCGCCCTGCTGCGGGCTGAGCGCGCGGAGCGTCGTCACTTGGATGATGGTTCCCCCGCTCCCGTTGGGACTCAGCACCCGTACCGCTCACCTCGGCGTGGACTCCAGTCTTATGGCAATCCCGACTGCAAGACCAAGATAAATCTAGAACCATAGATCGTTAGAGTTGGATCTTGTAATTAATACGAAATATATATACATAGAAGCTTCAGTCTTAGCGTTAGTCTCGGTCTTAGTTAGTCTTAGTTAGACAGGGTAGTTTGCTATATCCTGTGCATTTATGTTTGTCATGATGAACTATATTTGGTTTGGATCTTTGTAATGACTGTCACCAGAGTGTGGGTATCCCCTGCATTTTGGTTTACCTATTATGTTAATGGAGTTAGTTATATAATTGGGAAACCTTTATTCTACTTTCCTCTTTATCTGAGAAGCTGTGTGGTCTGTGTTGGAGATCAGTGAAGATGCTCATCTGTTCAGTGCTGTTGGAGAATTCTATACTCTTTTCTTATGCTGCAAGATTTGCCAGATCAGTTCTGATGTGTGGTTGCGTTCTGCAGATGTCAGAGAACAGGCGCAGAGGAGGAAGGCGTGCTCAGCAGGAGCAAGCCGGTCAGCAAGATGAGGCGCCCCAGCAGCAGCAGCTGCCGCCCCCGCCCCCGATGTCGATCGAGCAGATGTTTCTGATGCAGACTCAGGCAGTTCAGGCCATCGGTCAGACTCTGGCCGCCATTCAGCAGCAGCAGCAGCAGCAGCAAGCACCACCCCAGCCTCAGATACCTCAGATGCCCAGAGACAAGCGTGCTGAATTCATGAGAGGCCATCCCCCAACGTTCGCTCACTCTTCTGACCCCATGGATGCTGAAGATTGGCTGCGCACTGTGGAGCGGGAGTTGCATACCGCTCAGTGTGATGACAGGGAGAAAGTCTTGTATGGTCCCCGTCTGTTGAGAGGAGCAGCCCAATCATGGTGGGAGTCTTATCTCGCCACCCATGCCGACCCCGACACCATCACCTGGGAAGAGTTCAGAGGTAGCTTTCGTCAGTACCATTTGCCTGCAGGTCTGATGACAGTGAAGAAGGAGGAGTTCCTGGCCCTTAAGCAAGGGTCATCGTCTGTCAGTGAGTATCGAGACAGGTTTCTGCAGTTGTCCCGCTATGCTCCCGAAGATGTCAACACTGACGCCAAGCGACAGTACCGTTTTCTGAGAGGCTTGGTTGACCCTCTGCAGTATCAGCTGATGAATCACACCTTCCCGACATTCCAGCACCTGATTGACAGAGCAATCATGACAGAAAGGAAGCGTAAGGAGATGGAGGATCGTAAGCGCAAGATCAGTGGACCCCAGCCTGGAAGCAGCAGCCGCCCTCGTTTTTCAGGCAATCAACCTCAGCAGTTCAGGCAGAACCAGCGTCCACCTCAGCAGCATCAGCAGCGTCAGCAGTATCAGCAGTTCCAGAGGCAGTATCCTCAGCATCAGTATCAGAACCGTCAGAGCAATCAGTCAGGAGGTCAGTTTTAGAGGCAGAATCAGCAGACGCCTCGTCTTCCTGCCCCCGCAACTGAGCAGAGCAATCAGGCAGCACCAGCTCAGGTTGGAAACAGAGCATGTTTCCACTGTGGAGAGCAAGGCCACTAGGTGATGCAATGTCCGAAGAAGGCAGCCCAGCAGCAGTCAGGCCCCAATGCCCCAACAAAGCAGAATGTGTCCCAGCCTGGAGCAGGCAACCGCCCTCAGCAGCGCTATAATCATGGGAGACTGAATCACTTGGAGGCTGAAGCAGTTCAGGAGACCCCCGACATGATAGTAGGTATGTTCCCAGTCGATTCCCATATTGCAGAAGTGTTATTTGATACTGGAGCAACACATTCTTTTATTACTGCATCATGGGTAGAAGCACATAATCTTCCAATTACTACCATGTCAACCCCTATTCAAATTGACTCAGCTGGTGGTAGAATTCGAGCCGATAGCATATGTTTGAATGTAAGTGTGGAAATAAGGGGGATAGCGTTTCCCGCTAACCTTATAGTAATGGGTACTCAGGGAATAGATGTCATCCTAGGGATGAATTGGCTAGATAAGTATCAGGCAGTTATCAGTTGTGATAAGAGGGCAATCAAGTTGGTGTCCCCACTAGGAGGAGAAGTGGTGACCGAGTTAGTCCCGCCTGAGCCGAAGAAAGGAAGTTGTTATCAGATGGTTGTCGATAGCAGTGAAGCAGACCCAATTGAGAGTATCAAGGTTGTGTCTGAATTCCCAGATGTGTTTCCAAAGGATTTACCGGGTATGCCACCAGAGCGGAAAGTTGAATTCGCTATAGAGCTTCTTCCTGGAACCGCCCCCATCTTTAAGAGAGCTTACAGAATATCTGGACCAGAGTTGGTTGAGCTTAAGAAGCAGATTGATGAGCTGTCAGAGAAAGGTTACATCCGGCCAAGCACCTCGCCTTGGGCCGCCCCTGTCTTGTTTGTGGAAAAGAAAGATGGCACCAAGAGGATGTGTATCGATTATCGAGGTTTGAATGAAGTCACGATCAAGAACAAGTATCCCTTGCCCAGAATAGAAGACCTGTTCGACCAGTTGAGAGGAGCCAGTGTGTTCTCCAAGATAGATCTGAGGTCAGGTTATCATCAGCTCAGGATCCGACCTTCGGACATTCCGAAGACGGCATTCATTACCAAGTATGGTTTGTATGAGTTCACAGTGATGTCTTTTGGTTTGACCAATGCACCAGCCTTCTTTATGAATCTGATGAACAGTGTATTCATGGATTATCTCGATAAGTTTGTGGTGGTATTCATTGATGACATTCTGGTTTATTCTCAAAGTGAAGAAGAGCATGCAGATCATTTGAGGATGGTATTGCAGAGATTGCGAGAGCACCAGTTGTATGCAAAGTTGAGCAAGTGTGAGTTCTGGATCAGTGAGGTCCTGTTCTTGGGTCACATAATCAACAAGGAAGGATTGGCTGTGGATCCGAAGAAAGTGGCAGACATTCTGAACTGGAAAGCGCCAACAGATGCTCGAGGAATTAAGAGTTTCATTGGAATGGCCGGATATTATCGGCGATTCATTGAAGGGTTTTCGAAGATTGCGAAACCTATGACAGCGTTGCTAGGCAACAAGGTTGAGTTCAAGTGGACCCAGAAATGCCAAGAAGCCTTTGAAGCGCTGAAAGAGAAGTTGACAACAGCGCCTGTCCTAGTCTTGCCTGATGTGCATAAGCCCTTCTCTGTGTATTGTGATGCTTGTTACACAGGTTTGGGATGCGTGTTGATGCAAGAGGGAAGAGTTGTGGCTTACTCGTCCCGACAGTTAAAGGTTCATGAGAAGAACAACCCAATCCATGATCTAGAGTTGGCAGCAGTAGTTCACGCACTGAAGACATGGAGGCACTATCTGTATGGACAGAAATGCGATGTTTACACAGATCACAAGAGTCTGAAGTACATATTCACTCAGTCGGAATTGAATATGAGGCAGCGAAGATGGTTAGAGTTGATCAAAGACTATGAGTTGGAGATTCATTACCATCCAGGCAAAGCAAACGTAGTGGCAGATGCTTTGAGCAGAAAGAGTCAAGTCAATCTGATGGTCGCTCGTCCGATGTCTTATGAGTTGGCCAAAGAGTTCGACAGGTTGAGTCTCGGATTTCTGAACAATTCGCGAGGAGTCACAGTTGAATTGGAACCTACCTTGGAGCGAGAAATCAAAGAAGCGCAGAAGAATGATGAGAAGATCAGTGAGATTCGGCGACTGATTTCGGAAGGCAAAGGCAAAGATTTTCGAGAAGATGCAGAAGGCGTGGTATGGTTCAAAGACCGCTTGTGTGTTCCCAATGTCCAGTCTATTCGGGAGTTGATTCTCAAGGAAGCTCATGAGACAGCTTATTCGACTCACCCTGGCAGTGAGAAAATGTATCAGGATCTGAAGAAGAAATTCTGGTGGTACGGAATGAAGAGGGAAATCGCAGAGCATGTGGCTATGTGCGATAGTTGTCGAAGAATTAAGGCAGAGCACCAGAGACCAGCTGGATTGTTGCAACCGTTGCAGATCCCTCAGTGGAAATGGGATGAGATCGGCATGGATTTCATAGTCGGATTGCCTCGCACTCGAGCCGGCTACGATTCTATTTGGGTAGTAGTGGACCGTTTGACCAAGTCAGCCCACTTCATACCTGTCAAGACCAGCTACAACAGTGCAGTATTGGCAGAGTTGTACATGTCTCGGATCGTTTGTCTTCATGGTGTGCCAAAGAAGATAGTGTCAGACAGAGGAACGCAGTTCACCTCTCATTTCTGGCAGCAGTTGCATGAAGCCTTGGGCACACATCTGAATTTCAGTTCAGCATATCATCCGCAGACAGATGGCCAGACTGAAAGGACCAATCAAATTCTTGAAGACATGTTGAGAGCCTGTGCGTTGCAAGATCAGTCCGGATGGGACAAGCGATTGCCTTATGCAGAGTTTTCCTATAACAACAGTTACCAGGCCAGTTTGAAGATGTCACCGTTTCAAGCGCTTTATGGAAGGAGTTGTAGAACTCCGTTGCAATGGGATCAGCCTGGAGAGAAGCAAGTGTTTGGGCCAGACATTTTGCTTGAAGCCGAAGAGAACATCAAGATGGTCCGAGAGAATCTGAAGATAGCGCAATCAAGGCAGCGAAGCTATGCAGACACAAGAAGAAGAGAGCTGAGTTTTGAAGTCGGAGACTTTGTCTATCTGAAAGTGTCACCGATCAGAGGAGTCAGAAGGTTCGGAGTGAAGGGCAAGTTAGCACCCCGCTACATTGGTCCGCATCGAATTCTCTCCAAGCGTGGAGAAGTGGCTTATCAACTCAATTTGCCAGAGAATTTGTCTGCTGTGCATGATGTCTTTCATGTGTCTCAGTTGAAGAAGTGCTTGCGTGTGCCAGAAGAGCAGTTGCCAGTGGAAGGTCTGGAAGTCCAGGAGGACTTGACCTATATTGAGAAGCCAGCTCAGATTCTTGAGATTGCAGATAGAGTCACCCGGAGGAAGACCATCAGAATGTGCAAAGTCAGATGGAGTCACCACTCTGAGGAAGAAGCAACCTGGGAGCGTGAAGATGATTTGATGGCCAAGTACCCAGAGCTCTTTGCTAGCCAGCCCTGAATCTCGAGGGCGAGATTCTTTTAAGGGGGATAGGTTTGTAACGCCCCGAATTTTGCAGTTGAATTTTTTCTTTTCTTTACTCGCCAAAATTCGGGCGTTACCTTTTCTTTTTCTTTTTCCCCTCGCTAAACCTTGACCTTTTCCAAAGTTTTAGCGGGATTCGGTTTGGAATTCCCGTATGTAGAAAAACTCTAAAAATACTTTATGTTGTTTGATGCACCATGCCGAACCTTGCATTTTTGATTGCTTTGAAAGTGCAAATGCATTCATGTAGAAAGATCGGATTTCGAAGATTAGGAGAAAATCTTTTCTTTCTTTTTTTTCTCTCTTTCTCTCTCCTCTTTTTCTCTCTCTCCCGCGCCGTGGGCCGACCCCGGCCGGCCCAAGCCGCCCCTGGCGCCCCCTCTTGGGCCCAAAGAGGCCCAACCGCCCCCCACCCCCTCTTTTTTTCCCAAAACCCCCTCTCCCTCTCCCTCATTCTCTCCCTCTCTCTCCCCACCGCCGCCCTACCCCTGCCCTAGGCCGCCGCGCCGCCCCCTGCCGCCGGCAGCCCCTCGCCGTCGATCCCCGACGCCGGTGAGCCACCCCCCCCCCCTCTCTCCCTCCTCCCTCTCTCCCTCTCCCCTCCCCCTCCTCTCCCCCTCCCTGCCCGGCCATGGCCCGGCCGCCCCTGGCCGCGCCGGCCGCCCCCAGCCCCGCCCGGCCGGCCGCTGCCGCGCCGCCCTGGCCCCAGCCGGCCACGGCCGCCCCTGGCCGCGCGCCCCAGCCCCGCCCAGCCGCCCCTGGCCGGCCTCGGCCGCCCCCCCAGCCCGCGCGCCTGGCCCCGGCCGCCCAGCCGCGCCTGGCCGCGTGCCCGCCCGGCCGCTGGCCTGGCCGCTGGCCGCGCCCAGCCGGCCGCCGGCCGCCCCCAGCCCGACCCCCCCCCGCGCGCCCAGCCCAGGGCCGGTTCAACCGCCCCTAGGGCCGGTTCAACCGCCCCCCCCCCCCTCTGTTTTTTTATTTTTTTTATTTTATTTTATTTACTTTCTGTGATCATAATTACTTTATTTTAGGTAGGCTGATCATTGTTCATGCTATTGAAATAGGAAGTTTAATTTAGAATTTCGTTGCGCTAGTTGATTCATTTAGTTAATTGTTTATCTCGTTCAATGTTGATCAACCTAAAATGATTAGGTTTCCATTAGTGTATATAATAGAATTCTTTTGTTAAGAACCAATTGTAACTAAACATTAGTGCATAAGATTTAACCCCCTGCGAGACCCTTTCCTGTTTCTTTCTAACCATAACAAATGCGATGTCGAATGTCATACTTGATGCATACTCACTTTATTTGTTCCCTTGTATGGTGTACTGTTCTTTTGTATTAAATATGTGGATGGATGTATGTATGTTTGCAATCGCATAGAGAACGATCCGGTCGGAGAGCCCGAGGAATTCGCAGGAGAAGCCCCTGAGCAGCAGTCGGTTGGTGGAGGCAAGTGTCCTTTGACCTATCTCTGTCCTATTCATTCTTTAATTCACCTCCCGCATTACACAGTTATACCTAAGGATTGACTAGCTTTTGTTATCCATGTCCTTGTTTACCTATTTGGGTCGGATTATTACTGCTTAGTTTGATGCTATTGCTCAACTCTAATCAATGAACATGATGTGATTATCTATGATACGCTGTTTTCCCTCCTTATTTATGATCATATTTGTGACCTTCAAGGGGACTCGAGCGGTTTCTCGAGTGCCTCTCCGTAAGGACCTGTTCAATGGATGACCGCCCGGGAAAACAGTGCAACCATGAGGGTGGAATGGGACGCCCTTAGCTGAATAATTGGAGGAACCGGGGTGTAGTCCGCTTAGCCGTTGTGCCGTCAATGGGGCTCGGTGTATGCGGCTCGCTCTGCCAAGGTTGATTTGTCCATTGGGGAGGAGTGCGGTACATTTAGGAAACCTAACGGGCGGCTACAGTCTCGGGGAATCTTTGTAAAGGCTACGTAGTGATGCCCTGCTGGACCACCTAGGTAGTGGTCAATGGGGAGTCGCTCTCTCCGGGCAGAATGGGAATCACGGCTTGTGGGTAAAGTGCACAACCTCTGCAGAGTGTTATGAAACTGATATATCAGCCGTGCTCGCGGTTATGAGCGGCCAAGGGAGCTCCAGAGATTAGTGATACTTGATCAGAGATACTTTGGTACAGGTGGCAATGAGATTGATGGTTCTGATTGTGATTATGGTATTGGTAAGTGGTATTCTTTCCGTTTGGAAAGGATACATTGGGCTAATAACTTGGGTTGATATTAAAACCTGGCTTTCTACTAGTAAGTAATAACCTGACCAACTAAAAGCAACTGCTTGACTTATCCCCACATAAAGCTAGTCCACTACAGCCAAACAGGATACTTGCTGAGTATGTTGATGTGTACTCACCCTTGCTCTACACACCAAACCCCCCCCAGGTTGTCAGCATTGCAACCACTGCTCAGGAGAAGATGAAGCTGTGGAAGGAGACTTCCAGGAGTTCCAAGACTACGACGAGTTCTAGGTGTGGGTTAGCGGCAACCCCCAGTCGGCTGCCTGTGAAGGCCGCGTTATCTACGTTTCTTTTCCGCACTTTGATTTATTGTAAGAACTATATGGACGTCTCAGACGTATGATGTAATCGACTATTATTTCCCCTTTTAATACTATTTGAGCACTGTGTGATGATGTCCATGTTATGTAACTGCTGTGTACGTGAATAACTGATCCTGGCACGTACATGGTTCGCATTCGGTTTGCCTTCTAAAACCGGGTGTGACAGTTTGGGCCTCAAACCCACTCAGCGCTACGTATGCCTGGTTTTGCTGAGTTTGGGGCCTCAAAACTCGGCGGTGGCGGTTCCGGAGAGAAACGGTGGCGGCACGCGGCGTGATCGCGGAGGGTGCGTTAAGGCGAAACAACTTTGTGTGAAGGACGTGGCCGTCGAATAAAAAACCTAGGAGTTGGTCCATTTCGCCCCCGGTGGAGTGGATAGGCTCTATGTAAATAGGGGTACTTTAGGAAGTGAGAATAACCCTCTATAAATAGAGGGGAGGGCTAGTTGGTTCAGCATCCCTTGGCTGCCATTTGTTTTGAGAATTAATTCTAGGGCTCCTTGTTTTCTCTCTAGGTAGACACCAGTTGAGCCGAGGGTTCCGCAGTGATTTTGTACTTCGTCTGTGTTCTTGTTTTTCAAGTTTAATCAGAGGAAGGGTCGCCGGTCCGGCCAACAGGGTTCTTTGGCTTCAAATCTCAGTTTGTACACTTGCTGAAATTTCTGAAGTTTTATAGTTTTGATTTCTCCTTTTCCTCGTTCTTGTGTTGTTAGTGAAAACCCTTTGATTCCTTTGATAGGATTTGGTTTGGGGATTGATTGGTGGTGAGTTGCACTCTTCGAACCACTGCATACACCTAGTTGTTGCAGATTTTGGTCACGATTTGAGAAAAACTCAGTTTAAACTCGTTCTAGAAAACCTCAACAAAACCCCAATTTCTGCTGTATTTTTAAATCTGCGGGTGAGTCACAGGTCAGATTTAGCTCAAAATTTGGGGAGATCTTGGAAACGTATTTACTCAGGTATGTGTAAAATTTCATATCAATCGGAGTTCGTTAGTTCAGTTTTGAACTCAAGAACAGAATTTAATAAGAATGATATTACCTATTTTCACTTTCAAAAATAATATTATTCGATCTACTTTCAAGCATAAACATGCTTACAAATTATAACCAACTGTGCTTATTTGATTTAAAAAACTAACAAATTTAAAATGAAGCAGGTTTGCAAGTCAGGCCTTTTGTTTTTGTTACAAACCATATAGTAGTGTGTATCTGAGAGAGACGATAATAAAATGAACTGATGTCGATGGCGTTCTCGATAGGGTCAACAAACCGTTGGAACATATATGGAGCGTCAGCCCAGACGGCGAGACAGAAAACAAAAAATGCAATGTGTTGTGCTTCCATCCGTGGTCCGCCTCCGCGTTATGTTCAGTTACTTGGTCAGCGAGTTCTTTTTAAATTACAGCTCTCCTAACTGTTGCCGTGTACGAATATACATGTACTTGCAGCGGAGTTTTTGAATAGTAAACACGCTGAACGGCTGAATGCTTTGTGTTTTCAAAACAGAGTCGAAAGCTTGATGATTTGCCTTATTCCTAATTGAGCCTTCACTCTTGTCGAATTGGGTCAAACTATCGACCCATTTTAGACTTTTGAAACTGATCCCCCATTACAGTAAAACATAGAAACTCCGACGGCTCTCTTATGTCCGACGGTCCTAGGCAGCCGTCGAACCTAATGTAATACGTCCGACGGCGTCGGACATAACGTTATGTCTGACGGCTGTCAGATAAACCGTCGGACATAACCTTATGTCCGACGGTCTCCTAGGTGGCCGTCGGACATAAAAAATTTTAACCGCCAGCCCGCCCACACCATTTCATTCTATCTTCAATCCCACAACTGTCCAAAGCCGCCGCCGCCCAAGAGCCGCCAATGCCGCCGCCGCCGCCAGGTGCCTCCCGCGCCGCCCAAGCCGCTGCCGACGACCTCCCGCCCAGTCGTCCGAGCACGAGCCCGTGGCCGCCTCCATGACCATCCCGACGCCATCGGAGCCGTCCCGATGTAGCCCACGCCCGCCCCAGCCTCTGCCCCCGTCCCCGACGCCACCGGCGCCCACCCCGACCCCGCCGGCGCTCGCTTCACCGGCTCAACGTCCGGCTAAGTGAGTAATTTTGTGATTTTTAGTATAATTTTGTATATGCATATAGATTGTTTGCTAGTAGTTATGTTTGGTTTGTTATGTCCGAAGGCTTGAGTTAATTATGTAATTAAATTAGCTTGTTTTAGTTTATTTATTGGTGCCTATATAATTTAAACTTTTAATTTTCGAGGGTAATTATTAAGCCCTCGGAAATAAGGTTATTTTATATGATTTAGGGTCCCGTGAAATGATTTTTCTGTAGTGATATTGTATTAGTGTGGTTCATTAGTAATCATAACTAATTAAGTTAACGTCTCGTATCTAGTATGGAGGAGGATCGTCGATGGATGTATGAAGGTTGGAAGAAAAGAGGTGAAAGTCGCCTAGAGGGGGTGAATAGGCGTAATCTGAAATTTACAAACTTAAGCACACACTACAAGCCGGAGATAGCGTTAGAATTAAATTCGAGTCCGAAAGAGATGGGAAAAATAAATCAACCAAGAAATAAAGCGGATGAACATGGTAATTTGTTTTACCGAGGTTCGGTTCTAAAGAACCTAGTCCCCGTTGAGGTGGTCACAAAGATCGGGTCTCTTTCAACCCTTTCCCTCTCTCAAACGGTCACTTAGACCGAGTGAGGCTTCTTCTTTAATCTCATGGGTCACTTAGACCCCACAAGGACCACCACAAAATTGGTGTCTCTTGCCTCGCTTACAAAGCTTGAGAGTAAGAAGTGAGAAAGAAAAGAAAGCTAAGCCAAGCAAACAAGAGCAACAAAGAACACAAGGAATCATCTCACAATTCCTAATCCGCTAGAGTTGAATTTGGGACTTTGAGCGGATCGATCACTTGAATTGTGTCTTTGGAGTGAAGTGCATTGCTCTTGTATTGAATGCGCTATTGTGAATGCTTGGATGGTTGGAGTGGTGGTGGTTGGGGGTATTTATAGCCCTCAACCACCAAAACAACCATTGAGGCAGGCTGCTGTCGATGGGCGCACCGGACAGTCCGGTGCGCCACCGGACACTGTCCGGTGCGCCAGCCACATCACCCAACCGTTAGGGTTCTGGCGCGGATGACCGTTGGAGCCTTTGTCTTCTAGTGGCACTGGACAGTCCGGTGCCGCACCGGACAGGTACTGTTCACTGTCCGGTGCTCCTCTGATGGGCGGCTCTGCTATGCCGCGCACTGTTGCGCACTGGTCATCTAAAACTTCAGCTTTTGCAGTCGACCGTTGCGCGAAGGAACCGTTGCTTCACTAGTGCACCGGACAGTCCGGTGAATTATAGCGGAGCGACGCCAGAAGAAACCCGAGACTTGTGAGTTCGGCCGTGTACGGTCCTGGTGCACTGGACACTGTCCGGTGGCACACTGGACAGTCCGGTGCGCCAGACCAGGGCACACTTAGGTTTCTTGCTCCTTTTGACTTGAACCCTTTTTCAATCTTTAACTTTTATGCACCTGTAGAATATACAATCTAGAGCAAACTATTTAGTCTAATATTTGTGTTGGGCATTCAACCACCAAAATTATTTATAGGAAAAGGTTAAACCCTATTTCCCTTTCAATATCCTCCTTTTTGGTGATTGATGCCAACACAAACCAAAGCAAATATATAAGTGCAGAATTGAACTAGTTTGCATAATGTAAGTGCATAGGTTCCTTAGAATTAAAGCAATTTATAATTTTACTAAATATGCATGGTTGCTTTCTTTTATTTGACATTTTGGACCACGCTTGCACCATTGTTTTGTTTTTGCAAATTCTTTGGAAAAGTCTTTTCAAAATCTTTTTGCAAATAGTCAAAGGTATATAAATGAGATTGCAAGAAGCATTTTTGAGATTTGAAATTTCTCTCCCTGTTTCAAATGCTCTTCCTTTGACTTTAACAAAACTCCCCCTGAATGAAATTCTCCTCTTAGTGTTCAAGAGGGTTTTACCAATTTTTGCAAATACCAATTGAAAAAAGATCAAACACATTTAGATACCAATTTCAAAATTCTTGAAAGTTTTGAAATTTGGTGGTGGTGCGGTCCTTTTGCTTTGGGCTTAATACTTTCTCCCGCTTTGGCATTAATTGCCAAAAAAGGAGACTTTTGAGAGCCGTGATTAACTTTCTCCCCCATTGGTACAAGTAAATATGAGTGAAAAGATTATACCAATGTGAAGTGTTGTGGAGTAATGACGAAGGGTAAATGATACCGATAGACTGGAGTGGAAGCCTTGTCTTCGTCGAAATCTCCATTTCCCTTTCAATCTATGACTAAGTTTAGAAATTCACTTGAAAACACATTAGTCGTTGTCATGAAAGAGATGTGATCAAAGGTATATAAATGAGCTATGTGTGCAATGTTTCAATCAAAATTTCGAGAATCAAGAATATTTAGTTCATTTCTATGTTTGCTAAAGGTTTTCTCATCTAAAGGCTTGGTAAAGATATCGGCTAATTGTTCTTTGGTGCTAACATAAGCTATTTCGATATCCCCCCTTTGTTGGTGATCCCTCAAAAAGTGATACCGAATGTCTATGTGCTTAGTGCGGCTGTGTTCAACGGGATTATCCGTCATACGGATTGCACTCTCATTGTCACATAGGAGAGGGACTTTGCTCAATTTGTAGCCATAGTCCCTGAGGGTTTGCCTCATCCAAAGTAATTGCGCACAGCAATGACCTGCGGCAATATACTCGGCTTCGACGGTAGAAAGAGCTACTGAGTTTTGTTTCTTTGAAGCCCAAGACACCAGGGATCTCCCCAGAAACTGACAAGTCCCTGATGTGCTCTTCCTATCAATCTTACACCCTGCCCAATCGGTGTCGGAATATCCTATTAAATCAAAGGTGGATCCCTTGGGGTACCAAAGCCCAAACTTAGGAGTGTAAACTAAATATCTCATGATTCTTTTCACGGCCCTAAGATGAACTTCCTTAGGATCGGCTTGGAACCTTGCACACATGCATACAGAAAGCATAATGTCCGGTCGAGATGCACATAAATAGAGTAAAGATCCTATCATCGACCGGTATACCTTTTGATCTATGGACTTATGTGGCAGAACCTCCAAGTTATTGGGCCCACATGCACCTGTCCTTGTCTCAAAGACCTCAGACGGCCATGCATGTGCACCAGATAACTTAACAGGATCCGTCCGATTGCCCCAAGGACATCGGATAAACCACTTACAACCAAGATTGCGATTAAGTAACACAAATCACACACACCAATATTTTTGCAGCGGAAATCTTATTACCAAATTTTTACAAGTTATAAAAATTTTACAATATTTTATCGGAGTGATTACAAAAGTATAAGTTTGAAATATATGCTAGCTCTAGTGACCATCCTCAATAAGAAGTATAAGGGAGTTACTTAGACTTATAAGAAGGCCGAGCCCACCGGCACTTAACACCATCATCAGCAGCACAAAACTATGACCTGAAAAACAACAGGGAATAAAACCCTGAGTACGGAATTACTCAGCAAGACTTACCCGACTAAAGAAAAGACTCTCAAGGGTACGCTGGCTAGAGGGATTCAAGGTATGGCTTATCAAGAATCAAAGACTCTGTTTTGCAGAAAAGCTTACTATGAGTGGATCCTTAAAAATCCAGTTTTATTATCAGGTTAAGTAGAGTTACTTGCATCTAGAGTTCTTTCTACCCTAGTTCAATCACTTGACCTGCACTAGCCAATTTCTTAACAACCCTTCATCTTTACTGGATTTCTACGTATAGGTCAGTGACCAAGTCTTCATAACCGCGAAGGTACGGCGATCCGAATCTATTATACTCAGCTGAGAATCTCTGATCACACGACATATGTAGCACTCAACCCTTGCATATGTCAACCCGCCACCGGGGTTCTTAAGACCAGATCAGGTTCACGCCAACCAAGAGCACAGATACACCACTGTCCGGCCTCTTACTACGGAAGGTACACGCTACTCTCGCCATCTCTCAACTCCCATTGCATGGTATCTTATTCTGGTATTAGTCTGCCCGAGGCAAAGCTTACCCATGACGAGGCATGTGACCAGTTAAAGGGTCCTCAGTCATCAAGCCTACATCGGCACGATCCTTAATCGACTCAGACGGAGACACTACACCGAGACTCCTTTCTCGTGCAAGTCAACCGCCCGGTCTCAGCTTATTAGTTTCAACCCAAAGTTTGGTACCTGGCAGAGGTACATCTTTTACAGATGTTGAATCCATCAAGGCCCTGATGGATTCACCATCACAAGTTTTGTTTTTGAAAACATTCCCACCCACTGAAGCAACACTTTTGTTTTAAAACAAAACATTTTTGTTTACTAAGGCAAGGCTAAGCATCAAAAATCATTTTCAAAAAGGGTGTCAAGGAAGTGTAATCAATTTTCCAAGGAAGGAAATGCATCGACGGTTTAGCACACAACTCCTATCACCTAATGCATCAAACAAGGTGATAAAGATTTTAAAATATCAAGGAGGTGGCGAATGCACCGGGGCTTGCCTAAATAACACTAGGTTAGTGTTTGTTAAACGATGCCCTCTTGACGAGTATCCCTTGACCGAGCACTTGATCAGGCAGGTTCATCCATCAGCATTATCCTGCGGATTAGCCCGCGCTTGGGTTCGACCTGGCTCATCTTCCGCATCACGCGATTATTTATCATACCTCATAAGATGCATGATGCACATGTATGAGCACAAGTAATACGGGTATAATATAAATAATCTACACTAAAAAGGATGAAACACTTTAAAATCAAGCATTAAGCATCATGGATATCACAGCAGGGCATCGACTACAGCCATTAACCAAATTGACATATTACACTAGAAAATCCATTTTTATTCCTAGCTTTTTATTAACTCTTTAAACTATGTATCTTAATTACTTAATTTACCGATTAACCTGGGTATCATATATATATTAATATAATTTCCCATTTTTAACACCTATAATCCCGCAAACACTAAGACCTATTGAGATCTTTTTCATCCTACGACATCGACCAAATTACTAAAATGACTCAGGCAATCAATAAATATTAAACCTTGTCAAACCCTCCACCAATCCACTAACACGAGTAACAATTTACTTACCCTGACTAATTCGACGCGATAGTCGCAGGCACGACGACGGTTTCCGGTTGACGTCATCCAGGGGCTTCCTTTTCTTCGGTAATCACTGGCTGAAGATCTTCTCCTCGACTAAATAATTTTGACGAATTGAACTTGAGCTGCGCAGGATGTCCGAGCTTTTTGTCGCGCACTTGGTGAATATTACTCGGCTAGCTTCGTCTTCACCCGATTCTTGGGGTTTCTTGACGATGCACGGAAAGACGACAGGATTATGTCAGGAGCGAGCTGGCGAGGTGGGGTTGAGCAGGGGATAACGGGTTCGATGACTCGACTGTGAACGACGCAACGATGAGGACTTAGGATGTGCGACACACGACACGGCGTAGGGAAAATTCGACCGGCTGGGAGAGGGAGTTTCGGCTACCATGGGAGACGAGCAGACTGGGCGATTGGGCGCGGTGCAGGGAGCCCGGCGCCGAGCGCCATGGGCGAAAGCCCCGCGGAACACGCGCCATCGAGCCTGAGCTAGGCGGCCGGGCAGAAATGGAGCGGCTGGGAGCAGGCCGACAGAGGCCGAGTAGAGGGAAACTCCGACCAAGGGCGCTTAGCCGACGAGGGAGAAGCAGGGGCTGCGCTGGCTTAGGGAAGAGACCTGGGCGTCCATGGAGAGGAGCACCGGCAGGACACCACACAGGGAGGGAGGGAGATAGAGGAGAGGCAGCCATGGGAGGGAGCGTCGCGAACTCGCGAGGAGAGCAAGGAGACGCGGCGCAGGTGCAGGGATCTGGCGACAGAAAAACAGGATAGGGGCGCGGCTGGAGCAGAGCTGGGAGAGCCGCTCGGCTGGGGGAGCAAGGGAGGGCACGAAGAGGAAGCTGGGAGACGCAGAGCTCACGCGCAGGAAAAAAAATGGAGCGCCATGGCACCACTCGGCTGAAAGCAGACCAGAGAGAGAAAAAGGAGTGGCTGCGCGCTAGAGGAGAGATCGAGCGACCGGGCGACGAGGAACAGGGATGTCGTGGCCAGGAAAAGCAGGGGGCAGAGCGAGCTCGCGGCCATGGCTGGGGCTCGTTGCTGGAGGAGGGAGCTCGGCTGGGACTGGTCAGAGGGTCGCGGCTCACGCAAGGAGCAAGGAGGAAGACGCCTGGAATCCGAGCAAGGGCTTGGCCGGGACGCGTCAACTGGAGCTTCAGGGCGTGCGGCCACGGAGAAGCGCGCCGGGGAGCAGTAGGAGCGGTCGAGCGCAGATGAGGGAGACAACAACCGGACGCCATGGCTGGGCACAGGAAGCTTGGCCGGCTGGTATAAATACCAGAGAAGAGCGGCGGAGAGATAATCACCAGAGATCGCGTGCGTGAAGAGGATAGGAACGGCGTGCGTTGTAGGAACAATCAGGATGGCGCGATTTTTCCTTGCGTACGGTGAGAAAAATCAGAGGCGCGGCGGAGAGGATAGAGGCGCTGGATGGCTGACGCGGTAGAAGAAAAATCAAGATGGATATTTCCTCAGTTTTCTGTTTATAAATTTACAGATATTTTGATCACGATTTCTAGCGTTAACAAAAAAAAGTCGACAGTGTTTGCGACACAGTTTGATTTGATTCGAAGTTTGATAAATTTACCTGCGGTCTGAACATTTGGTTCCACAGCCACGGATAATTTACTAGTGAATCGAGGCTCAATTATAGATTCTCGTACGCGATTTCACGGTGGACGATTAGGAACCGAATTATTTAGTACTTGTTTTTATCCGAAGATTTGGATTCGGACGAGAACAACAGACCGAAATAAACTGATTTCGGATTGATAATTTGTTCTGCGTGATTCGACCGAAATTGGCTGAAACCCGATTCTCAATGTATACGCGATTTCGTCGTCAAAACAGCGTGCGGACGGATAAATTGAATCATATTCGCGCGCACGTTTTCACTCAGACGACGCGCGATCCTAATTATTTCGCCCCGAATATTTTAGTCGTCGAGTTCAAGCTAATTTGCTCGGGATAAAAATCATCCGGGTGAGTCGGGCTTCCGAATTCGTATTCGCGCGAGCGATGAATTTTAAATATTCACCGGACGCACCGATTCTCGGAACAGCTATGTTCCGAATATCACGAAAATTTAGGAAGAGTCCGGATTAATAAAAATAAAAACAATGTCACACTCGCAACAAACGGAACAGATGCGATATTAAAATCGCGATAAGCGAAGATGATTAAAATTTAAAATCCGTTTTATCCACTGATATCACGTGCTTAAATCCATACTCGTTGTCGAGCGGAATATAAACACCTGGGGTGTTGCAACTTACCTCCCATGTCGAGGTCGAGATGCCCATTGGTTCCCATGGGAGTCTTGATGGGTTTGGCATCCTTCATTCCAAACTTCTTAAGAATGTCTTGAATGTATTTTGTTTGGCTGATGAAGGTGCCCTCTTGGAGTTGCTAGATTTGAAATCCTAAGAAGTACTTCAACTCCCCCATCATCGACATCTCGAATTTCTGAATCATGATCCTACTAAACTCTTGACATGTAGATTTGTTAGTAGACCCAAATATGATATCATCAACATAAATTTGGCATACAAACAAATCTTTTGCAACAGTTTTAGTGAAAAGTGTAGGATCGACTTTGCCAACTTTGAAGCCATTAGTGATAAGAAAATATCGCAGGCATTCATACCATGCTCTTGGGGCTTGTTTGAGCCCATAAAGCGCCTTGGAGAGTTTATAGACAAGGTTAGGGTACTCACTATCTTCAAAGCTAGGAGGTTGCTCAACATAGACCTCTTCCTTGATTGGTCCATTGAGGAAGGCACTCTTCACGTCCATTTGATAGAGCTTGAAGCCATGGTAAGTAGCATAGGCAAGTAATATGCGAATTGATTCAAGCCTAGCTACGGGTGCATAGGTTTCACCGAAATCCAAACCTTCGACTTGTGAATATCCCTTGGCCACAAGTCGGGCTTTGTTCCTTGTCACCACACCATGCTCGTCTTGTTTGTTGTGGAATACCCATTTGGTACCTACAACATTTTGATTAGGACGTGGAACTAAATGCCATACCTCATTCCTCGTGAAGTTGTTGAGCTCCTCTTGCATTGCCAACACCCAATCTGAATCTCTTAGTGCATCCTCCACCCTGTATGGCACAATAGAGGACACAAACGAGTAATGCTCACAAAAATGTGCGACTCGAGATCGAGTAGTTACCCCCTTATGAATATCGCCAAGGATGGAGTTCATGGGGTGGTCTCTTTGAATCGCTTGTTGGACTCTTGGGTGTGGCGGTCTTTGACCCTGTATCTGTTGATCATCTTCCTTATCTTGATCATCTTCATCTCCCCCTTGATCATTGTCCTCCTCTTGAGGTGGCTCATCTTTTTGATCTTCATCTTCATTGTCTTGAGTCTGATCCTCATCTTGAGTTGGTGGAGATGCTTGATTTGAAGATGACGGTTGATCTTGTGCTTGTGTAGGCTCTTCGGATTCCTTAGAACACACATCCCCAATGGACATGTTCCTTAGCACAACGCATGGAGCCTCTTCATCATCTAGCTCATCAAGATCAACTTGCTCCACTTGGGAGCCATTAGTCTCATCAAACACAATGTCACAAGAAACCTCAACTAATCCAGTGGATTTGTTGAAGATTCTATATGCCCTTGTGTTTGAGTCATATCCTAGTAAAAAGCCTTCTACAACCTTGGGAGCAAATTTAGATTTTCTACCTCTTTTAACAAGAATAAAACATTTGCTACCAAAGACTCTAAAATATGAAACATTTGGCTTTTTACCGGTGAGGAGTTCATACGATGTCTTCTTGAGGATTTGGTGAAGGTAAAGCCGGTTGATGGAGTAGTAGGCGGTGTTAATCGCCTCAGCCCAAAACCGGTCCGGAGTCTTGTACTCATCAAGCATGGTCCTCGCCATATCTAGTAGAGATCTATTCTTCCTCTCCACTACACCATTTTGTTGTGGTGTGTAGGGAGAAGAGAACTCATGCTTGATGCCCTCCTCCTCAAGGAAGCCTTCAATTTGAGAGTTCTTGAACTCCATCCCATTATCGCTTCTTATCTTTTTGATTCTCAATCTGAACTCATTTTGAGCCCGTCTTAAGAATCCCTTTAAGGTCTCTTGGGTCTGAGATTTTTCCTGCAAAAAGAACACCCAAGTGAAGCGAGAATAATCATCCACAATTACTAGACAGTACTTACTCCCGCCGATGCTTATGTAAGCTATCGGGCCGAATAGATCCATGTGGAGCAGTTCCAGTGGCCTGTCCGTTGTCATGATGTTTTTATGTGGATGATGGACACCAACTTGCTTTCCTGCTTGGCATGCACTACAAACCCTGTCTTTCTCAAAATGAACATTTGTTAGTCCTAAAATCTGCTCTCCCTTTAGAAGTTTGTGGAGATTCTTCATTCCAAAATGGGCTAGTCGACGATGCCAGAGCTAACCCATATTAGTCTTTGCAATTAAGCAAGTGTTGAGTTCAGCTGTGTTTTCATTAAAATCAACTAAATATAGCTGACCCTCTAACACTCCATTAAAAGCTACTGAATCATCACTTCTTCTAAAGACAGTAACACCTACATCTATAAATAGACAGTTGTAGCCCATTTTACATAATTGAGAAACTGAAAGCAAATTGTAGTCTAAAGAATCTACAAGAAAAACATTGGAAATGGAATGGTCAGGTGATATATCAATTTTACCAAGTCCTTTGACCAAACCTTGATTTCCATCCCCGAATGTAATAGCTCTTTGGGGATCTTCGTTTTTCTCATAGGAGGAGAACATCCTTTTCTCCCCTGTCATATGGTTTGTGCACCCGCTATCAATTATCTAGCTTGAGCCCCCAGATACATAAACCTGCAAAACAGTTTTAGGTCTTGTTCTTAGGTACCCAAACAGTCTTGGGTCCTTTCACGTTAGAAACAAGAACCTTGGGTACCCAAACACAAGTCTTGGAGCCCTTGTGTTTGCCCGCAACATATTTGGCAACTATTTTGCCTGATTTGTTAGTAAGCACATAAGATGCATCAAAAGTTTTAAATGAAATATTAGGTTCATTTGATGCAGTGGGAGTTTTCTTTTTGGGCAATTTAACATGGGTAGAATGCCTAGAACTAGATGCCTCATTCTTATATATAAAAGCATGGTGAGAAATAGAATGAGACTTCCTAGCCTGAGTTCTCCTAATTTTGTGTTCGAGATAATTCTCAGGATATAAAATATATCCCTCATTATCATGAACCAAGGGAGCCTTACCCTTAACAAAATTAGATAATCTTTTAGGGGCATTAAGTTTGACATTGCTTCCCTTTTGTTGCATGTTAAGGTTGGCAAAAAGGATAAGCAAATCATCCTCATCTTCACTAGAGCTACCCACATCACTAGATGTTGTATACTTGGTGGAGGCTCTAGATTTTACCTTCTTCTTTTTGCCGTCCTTTGCCATGAGGCACTTGTGGCCGACATTGGGGAAGTGGAGGCCCTTGTTGATGGCGATGTTGGCGGCATCCTCGTCGGAGGAGGAGTCGGTGGAGCTCTCATCGGAGTCCCATTCCCGACATATGTGGGCATCGCCGCCTTTCTTCTTGTAGTACTTCTTCTTCTCCTTCCTCTTTCCCTTCTTGTCGTCGCCCCTCTCACTATCACTAGACATAGGACATTTAGTGATACAATGATCGGGCTTACCACATTTGTAGCACACCCTTTTGGAACGGGGCTTGTAGTCTTTCCCCTTCCTTTGCTTGAGGATTTGGTGAAAGCTCTTGATGATGAGCGCCATCTCCTCATTGTCGAGCTTGGAGGCGTCGATGGGGAGCCTACTTGATGTAGACTCTTCTTTCTTCTCCTCCGTCGCTTTGAATGCGACGGGTTGCACCTCGGGTGTGGAGGTGGCGCCTTGCTCCAAGTTCATAATGTGTTTGGAGCCTTTTACCATTAGTTCAAAGCTCACAAACTTTCCTATCACTTCCTCGGGAGACATTAGCTTATATCTGGAATCACCACATATTAATTGAACTTGAGTAGGATTACGAAAAACAAGTGATCTAAGAATAACCTTGACCATTTCATGGTCATCCCACTTGGTGCTCCCGAGGTTGCGCACTTGATTCACCAAGGTCTTGAGCCGATTGTACATTGCTTGTGGCTCCTCCCCTTGGTTGAGGACGAATCGATCGAGCTCCCCCTCGATCGATTCCCGCTTGGTGATCTTTGTCACCTCATCTCCTTTGTGCACGGTCTTGAGTACATCCCAAATCTCTTTGGCACTCTTTAACCCTTGCACCTTATTATACTCCTCTCGACATAGAGAGGCGAGGAGTATAGTAGTTGCTTGGGAGTTGAAGTGCCGGATTTGGGCGACCTCGTCCGAGTCGTAGCCCTCATCCCCTACCGATGATACCTACGCTCTAAACTCAACAATATCCCATATACTTGCGTGGAGTGAGGTTAGGTGATGCCTCATTTTGTCACTCCACATACAATAGTCATCACCATAAAAAACTGGTGGTTTGCCTAATGGGACAGAAAGTAAAAGAGCGCGCTTAGAAATATGGGGATAACGAAGTGGCATCTTACTATACTTCTTGCGCTCATGGCGCTTAGAAGTGACGGACGCGGCGTCAGAGCCGGATGTGGAGGGCGACGATGAGTTGGTCTCATAGTAGACCACTTTCTTCATCTTTTTCTTCTTGCCGCCACTCCGATGCGACTTGATGCGAGGAGGGGATCCCTCCTTGCCTTTGGTGCCGGACTCCCTTGATGGAGCCTTCCCGTGGCGTGTGGCTTTCTCGTCGGTTTCCATCTGCCTCTTGGCGGATCCTCCCGACATCACTTCGAGTTGTTAAACTCAAATGAAGCATTGGGCTCTAATACCAATTGAAAGTCGCCTAGAGGGGGGATGAATAGGCGTAATCTGAAATTTACAAACTTAAGCACACACTACAAGCTGGAGATAGCGTTAGAATTAAATTTGAGTCCGAAAGAGAGGGGAAAAACAAATCAACCAAGAAATAAAGCGGATGAACACGGTGATTTGTTTTACCGAGGTTCGGTTCTAAAGAACCTAGTCCCCGTTGAGGTGGTCACAAAGATCGGGTCTCTTTCAACCCTTTCCCTCTCTCAAACGGTCACTTAGACCGAGTGAGGCTTCTTCCTTAATCTCACGGGTCACTTAGACCCCGCAAGGACCACAACACAATTGGTGTCTCTTGCCTCACTTACAAAGCTTGAGAGTAAGAAGTGAGAAAGAAAAGAAAGCCAAGCCAAGCAAACAAGAGCAACAAGGAACACAAAGAATCCTCTCACAAGTCCTAATGCGCTAGAGTTGAATTTGGGACTTTGAGCGGATCAATCACTTGAATTGTGTCTTTGGAGTGAAGTGTATTGCTCTTGTATTGAATGCACTGTTGTGAATGCTTGGATGGTTGGAGTGGTGGTGGTTGGGGGTATTTATAGCCCTCAACCACCAAAACAACCGTTGGGGCAGGCTGTTGTCGATGGGCGCACCGGATAGTCCAGTGTGCCACCGGACACTGTCCAGTGTGCCAGCCACGTTACCCAACTGTTAGGGTTCTGGCGTGGATGACCGTTGGAGCCTTTGTCTTCTAGTGGCACCGGACAGTCTGGTGCCGCACCGGATAGGTACTGTTCACTGTCTGGTGCGCCTCTAACGGGCGGCTCTGCTCTGCCGCGCATTGTTGCGCATTGTTCATCTGAAACTTCAGCTTTTGCAGTCGACCGTTGCGCGAAGGAGCCGTTGCTCCACTGGTGCACTGGACAGTCCGGTGAATTATAGCGGAGCGACGCCAGAAGAAACCCAAGACTTGCGAGTTCGGCCGTGTCGGTTCTGGTGCACCGGACACTGTACAGTGGCAAACCTGATAGTCCGGTGCGCCAGACCAGGGCACACTTAGGTTTCTTGCTCCTTTTGACTTGAACCCTTTTTCAATGTTTTATTGGTTTGTGTTGACCTTTTATGCACCTGTAGAATATACAATCTAGAGCAAACTAGTTAGTCCAATATTTGTGTTGGGCATTCAACCACCAAAATTATTTATAGGAAAAGGTTAAACTATATTTCCCTTTCAAGAGGTGCTCTATCAAGTGAGTGGGTTGCCAAGGCTGACACGTTTCTCGACCGTGCTTTTGCTCTGTCAGAGACTGGAACTGATGTTAGGTGCCCTTGTAGCAAGTGTTGGAACATTTATTTCCTTGACAGGAGGACTATGTCGATAGGTCTTTTTAAGAACGGTTATATGTCAGGCTATGAGGTGTGGGTGCACCATGGTGAGGACCCACCTCCTCGTATTGTATCGCAAGTTCTGTCACATGAAGAGGGGGATATGATAGGATGGAAGAGATGCTTGACGATGTACGCCATGAGCTTCTAACCGTCGATTTGGAGAACCCCGCTCAACCAACCGATTATGAGGATCCAGCTACACCTGAGGTTCAGAAGTTCTTAGAGCTCCTTAAAGCTATCGAAGAGCCGTTGCATGAGCACACGAAAGTGACTGTCCTTGTATTTGTGACTCGACTTATGGCTATTAAGTCTAAGTTTGCATTCTCAAACAACTGTAACACCTCTGGTGTTACTGTCACTAAAACTTGAGCATAACATCATGAGCATTAGCATATCATGTGTTTGTTAAACTTAGAGTGCATTCACTAGGAAAAAGTCTCAAACAAGTTGTATTGGTGTGACTTGATATGTGTGAAACCCTAGGGTAGGGTACTTAACCCTAAACCAGGCTCAGGAGTGACAATAAAGCCCAAGCATGAGAAAACTTCAAAACTCATGAGAAATAATCATAAGATATCACATTTAATGGACTTCAGTGGCATCCAAACCCTAAAAGTGATAAAAACCCTGAAAAGACCCCTAGAAAACCCCAAATTAAAACCCTAGGGGGCTAAGTGTAAAATTTGTGCCCTTTTGGACTCAAGTGCAAAAACCATTGTATTAGGGCACCTCAAATCAGATGGTTCACACCTTTGTGGATTTGGAAAGCAAATCATGGAAATTGGACCTATTTGCAAAAAGGTACCCTAGGAATCATGTGTGGCTAAGTCTGAAAACCAGTGCATAGAACCAACTTTGGGATCCTGTACCTTTCAGTTCATGAGGAATTTGCCTAGGGTCAACACATCAAACTTGTGGCAGAACCACCCGAATTATTCCAGCTTAAGTGCCTAAGTCACGCCTCAAGGGCTGTGACACACTTAAATCGGAATAACCCGTCAGTCCTTCAGATCTAGTCTGATAGAGCCACTTAACCAGGATCAAATTCCACAATCTCACTCGAAGGTGAGTCACAGAAGAAATACAATAAAACAGGAAACCTCAAATTAAGTACTGAATTATTACATAAATCGGAGTTCTTGAGTAGCAAATAAAGTTCATAAAGTAAAGTGCAGCGGATAATCGATGTCGTAGGTAATGAGGAGATGGGCAAGGCCTAGCCCACTACTCCTCATGCTCCTCTCCTGCCGGAGCAACATCCCACTCGACCGTCCAACCCGGTGGCAGGGTGGTAGGCCAAGTCACACCATCCACCAAATCCTGCATGGTACCTGCAAAAATGGTGCCACAAGCAAGGCTGAGTATACTAATACTCAGCTAGACTTACCCGGTGTGAGGAGTCTACTCCTCTACCTCTAGACTATGCAGCTGTTTGGCTGAGGGGTTTGGTTTGCCAAAAGCACTAGCTGTTACTAAAATCAATTTTTAGCTTTTCCAAATTTTACCATCATTAACTTAGCTAGATTTGCTCCTTCTAAGCATACATGGTAACAATCAATTAGTTCAATCAACAAGTTATCTCATGTAACCATATTTCACTTCTTACTCGATGCAGTACAAGGAATCAAGCAGTCTCATTAGCTGCGAGAAGCAGACGATTCGAATCGAGTTTTAACCTTGCAAGGTAAACCTAAACACACGGCATGTCAGGGTACTCCGACCCTGCACATGACAACCGTCCCCATCGATTCCCCGTTCACGTCCAGGCCTCACCGCCTTGGCATACAATGCTCCACTGACCCCGGCTGCCGCCGTGCAGTGACCGCACTCGTACCCACCATAGCTAGCATGGGAGACCCAGTCTCAGGTCGCATGAGGGATAAAGTCCGCGCCCGGCTTCAATCAGGTACTAGGTTTACCGGTCACCATATTTCCTGGCATGTGCTTAGTACGTTCAAAAGCTTGACTCAGGTATCCACACATTAATCCTTAATTCATTTTCCCGTCTCATGGACAAGGCATCCTCCCTGGATCCAAGTCCATAGACCAACATATATCCCATTGTCAAGATGAATACAATCAATTCCTGACCTCGCGCGAGTGCTAGAAAAATCACTCGACTTCTACCGAGATCCTGATTAGCAAGCAGCTACTCGACCTAGCATACTAGTATTCATCTCAAAAAGGAATCCTAAGTTCATGCAACTAGGGTTTCAGGCAACTCCTACACTTAAGTGCACAATACAAACCTACAAGCATTAAGTGTAGTAAAATAACATATATAAACGGTTATGCATAAAACCGGGGCTTGCCTTCAATTGCTGGGGCTGCGGGGAGATCCTCAATAGCAGCCTCTGAAGCCTGCTCCTGGTCCTCCTCTTGGACAGGTCCTTGCTCGGGGATGAGCACGTACTCTCCGTCGGCAATATTACAATCTAATGAATGCAACGCGTAAGATATATGCATGATATGATATGTGCTTCTAGAAATTACAACTTTAAAGGTGTATGATCTTTCTTGAGTTAACAAAGTTAACTTTACTTATGCAAGACCCTTGGGTGGTTATACTTGGTAAACTGGTTCAAATTTAGCTAAGGTAAAAGGTAGGTTAAATTTTGGGGTTCCTCTGAATTCTTTTTAAGTCTTAGGGATAAATGATAAGTACTTAAGTTAGACTTATTGAGGTGGGGTTTATTTCTTCTTTCCTTTTCCTTTATTCTCTTTAATGTTTTGGAGTAAGTTTGAATTACATGTTGCTTTTATAAAATTCTAAAAATTCTGTAAAAATTACAGTGGCTTGCTACTGGTGTGTGTTTCTCTTTCTTAAAATTTGGGGATCAGAAAGTGAATAGTTTCCTCTGCACAAAATTATTAAACTCTAGGGTAGAAGGGGTGCTTTGAACTACAACTACTTTTTAACAGTGGGTAATTCTTCAGAACTTATTTTTGCTGGCTTTTCGGTGTTATAACATGACTTGATACAAATTTCTAGTCATTAATACCTTTTAATTATTTTTCTATGGTTTTCTCAAGTTTCTAACCAAATGGGTGCTTTCTACTACCACTACACTTGAAAAATATCAAACAACAGAGTTCTTATTTTTCCTGGTTATTATTTTGTGCAAGAGCAATCATTCTGAAGTTTGGCATCTTTTTGCTTAAGGGAAGGGGTGGTATGCATTATTTGAATTAAATGACTTTTCTCTTAAATCATTAGCAATTGGTAAGAGTTTTGCTTCTTTTTCATGGGTTTGCATTTTTTTCTGGTAGTTTATCTCATCATAGACTTAGTTAATTTTTGGTTGCCCAATATCACATTATTTGAGGTTGTTCATGATTTAGTTGGAAAATGCCTTATTATCACCTTGTATTTATTTCCCTTACTTAAAAAGTTGGACTGAGGTGCTCTGTATTTTTGTAGTGGGGCTCTGGTGGTTATAAGTTCACTGGATTTTTGTTAAGCATTTTGGATATGGTTTTGCCTCTTTAATAATTGATTTTTAGTCTTATTTAGGCTAAACAATTCATTTTAATTTAAAACTGATCCAAATTAATGGTCTCTGTATTTTTCCTAAGTCCTCTGTTACATAAGTAAACTAGGAAAAATAATATTACTCACTGTTCATTAATTTCTAATATCTTTCCGATTTTCTCTAAGTTTTGGACAAAACATCTTTAAATGAGAAACTACATCATAATTTCTAATGCTGGGGTTCCTACTATTTTTAAACAGTGTCTAAAAGAGGTTTGAATACCCACAAATTTTCTTAAGTCTAGCACAGAAGAAAAACTAATTTTCCTTGATTAAATAAGGTTTAGTGGGATTCTGTTTTTAATTTTAAACTCTAAAATTTTGAACAGAAAGCATAGGGTCTACTATTTTTAAATGATAGATTATAATATATAGAGGCTAGCAAAATTGGTTTAACAATTTTTGATTAAGAATTCTTCAAGTTATGAATTTTACAAGTTCTCTGGTTATTTAAAAAGAATAACAGAATCGATTTAAATGAAAATCTACTTTGCACTGGGGTCCCTGGCGGTTTTCTAAGTTTTCTTCGCGAATCAGTCCTCAGGCTACTATTCACCTGAGTCTCTGACATTACAGAAAACCCCTCGGGTTCTACAAAAACCTAACCCGAGGTCCTTCTTCTACCTTAAACAGTAGCCGCGGCGGGGAAAAGGGCGGAGGGGCTTACCGGCGGCGAGACTGTTCCGGTGAAGAGGTCGAGGATGAAGGGGAGGTCTCGGGGATCACAACGGTGTGTGGAACGCCGTCAGAGATGGCCGGAGTCGGTTGGTCCACGCGCGCAGGCGGGGATGCTCGTCGGCGGCGAGGAGACCGGCCTGGTCACGGCGAGATAGTTCAATCAAATGGGTCAGGGAGGTCCACGAGATGCCAGAGAAGTCATGAGCGAGAGGAATTGGGCGGAGACTCACTGGATAGCTCGGTCCACGCGCGACGGCGGAAGACCGAAGTCCGGTGAAGTCAATCTCGGGCCTCCGGTGAAGTCCGGCCGGGTCCGAGGGCTTGGCAAGCTTCACGGGCTACTAGCGGAGCTAGCCGAAGCGCTGGCTTGCCCGGAGGATGGCTAGGGTGGGCTGGCCACGATGGCCGAATCTCTGGCGGCAATGGCGGGCGGAATTGAGCTCGCCGGAGCTAAGGAAAAGTGGCTGGCCGGAGAGGGTGAGTGCGGGGCGAAGTGAGGCGCGCCTGGGGAGGCTTTATAGGCGCGGGCGGGCATGGCCGAGGGCGTGAGCGCGCGGCGGACTTGACTGGACGCCGGGGAGCGCGCGCGCGCGGGTTGGGCGAGTTCTGGCGTGCCGACCAGGGTCGAACACGTGTGCCCGTGCGTTCTGCCCAAGTTCTGGCGCGTGTAGTCGCTCATCCGAGCCTGCTCTCGCCTTGGTCAATGCACAAAACCTCTTCTCCTCCCTACAAGCTACCATTCTTGTGTGGGGGTCATAAGATTTTGCCTACTGGTCGCAGAGATATGGAGCCAGGAAATCTGGTCTGTCTCCCTCCGCAAATCCGAGGCAAATCCAAGGTTTAGTCGTGTCTAGGGCTCGCGTCCCAATGCCATCTTCTGGCACACGACAGAGGGGTTAGTTAGACACATTTTTGTCAATGGGGCCATTAGGATTCGAGTTAGGGATCAAGGTGAACATCCCTGATCTTCGGCTCAAGGTCTGAATTTCAGAAATCTGAAATTCAGAATTCTCATTAAGTCCACACATGGAAAGCTTGATTTGGGGTTTTATTTGAGCTATTTTGGCTAAGCTTTCTTAACCTTTCTTGTTGCCCATTAAATATACTTCAATTTTTATAATTGGCTCAACTCAAAATTTTAAACTTTTCACTCCCTTTTCCTTACTTTTTGAACTTTGCTCATGGGGCTCATTTAGGGTTTTTAAACTAGGGTTGCATAATCTTATCTTTTAAAGGACTCAATTGCTTTGATCATGACACTTTTAAGTATATACTTGGTGACTTCATTATTACTTAGGTTATCTTGATGCTCATGCTTACTTTGGTTCACAGAAAATGTTGGCTCTTGGTTTGGCTTTTTTTGAGAAAAACCCTGAGTGACACTGGGGTGTCACAGCCTTCCCCCCTTAAAGGAATCTCGTCCCGAGATTCGGGCCAGAGTCCTCCCGGGGTAAAGCGAAGGGTGAGACTGATAGGAAAAAGGGTGATGATTGCCATTATTAGGATAAACTGCTCTTCGAATGTCATTCTCTTTGCAACTTCAGAAGGAAGTCCTTTTAAGTTTTACTTTATAGTTACTTTATTCTTAATTAAGATCATATTTTTGGAAATTAGATTCGAAAGGCAGGAGGAGGGGTTTGGGGGTGATTACGCACCAGCTTCCTTAGGTAGGCATTCAGGAAAGTTGGATCTCAGGAATTCCTCGGTTTCCCGAGTAGCTTCCTCCTCTGAGTGGTTACTCCACTGGACCTTGAACATCTTGATCGACTTAGCCCGAGTTGATCTTTCCTTGCAATCCAGAATCTTGGAGGGGTACTCTTGGTACGATAGATCTGGCTCTATCTCCAATTCTGGCTCTGCTATGATCTCCATCGGCAATCGAACACACTTCTTCAGCTGAGATACATGGAAAACATTGTGAATGGCAGACATCTTTGAAGGTAACTTCAACCTGTATGCCACGGGTCCACATGCTTCTATGATCTCATAAGGTCCAATGTAACGAGGAGCTAGTTTGCCTTTGATCCCAAACCTCTGCATTCCCTTGGTGGGTGATACCTTGAGGTATACAAAACTTCCCACCTCGAACTGGAGAGGTTTCCTTCTTCTATCATGATAACTCTTCTGTCTGGCCTGAGCAGCTTCTAGATTCTTCCTGATTAGCTTGACCTTCCTTTCGGCTTCAGTCACTAAATCAGGTCCAAAAACTTCCCTTTCACCAGGCTGAGACCAATTGAGTGGTGTCCTGCACCTTCTTCCATAGAGAGCTTCAAAAGGTGCCATCTTTAGGCTGGATTGATAACTATTGTTATAAGCAAACTCTGCCAAGGAGAGGTGCTTATCCCAGTTCTTGCCACAATCGATCGCACAAGCTCTCAGCATATCTTCCAGGATTTGGTTTACCCTTTCCGTCTGACCATCAGTCTGTGGGTGGTAAGCTGAACTCCTGATTAGCTTGGTTCCCAAAGACTTTTGCAATTGTTCCCAAAATCTGGCAACAAATTGGGCTCCTCGGTCAGAAACAATGGTCCGAGGTAATCCGTGCAAACACACGATCCGGTCAATATACAATTCTGCATATCTCTGAGCCTTATCAGTGGTGTGCACAGGAAGAAAATGTGCCACTTTCGTCAATCGGTCCACAATAACCCAAATTGAATCATGATGACGAGGGGTGTTGGGCAGACCCACAATGAAATCCATGCTGATGTCGTCCCACTTCCACGAAGGTACGGATAGTGGTTGCAAAGCTCCAGCTGACTTCAAGTGGCTTGCCTTTACCCTCTGACAGGTGTCACATTCTGATACATACTGGGCTATCTCCCTCTTCATTCTGGTCCACCAGTACAAAGGCTTCAAATCATGGTACATCTTGGTGCTTCCCGGATGCATAGAGAATTTGGAGAGATGAGCTTCATCCAAAATTTTCCTCTTGAGATCCTGGTCTTTAGGAATTACCAATCTGCTTTTGAACCATAACACACCCTTCTCATCCTGGCGGAAACAATTATACTTCTCAACCTTCTGAGGGAGATTCTTCTTGATAATCTGCACTCCCTTGTCACTGAGCTGGGCCATGATGATCTGGTCTTGCAAAGCTGGCTCAACAGAAACGTGAGACAAAGAACCAGAAGGAATTACTTCAATTTGCATCTTGCTCAACTCATCACACAAGGTGTTAATGCGAGAATCCATCAGAACACAGTTGCACTGCAACTTCCGACTCAAGGCACCAGCTACCACATTAGCCTTCCCTGGGTGATAATGTACCTCCAGGTCATAATCCTTGATCAGCTCTAGCCATCTTCTCTGCCTCATGTTAAGATCAGCCTGAGTAAAAATGTACTTAAGGCTCTTATGATCAGTGAAGATGTTGCAGTGGGTTCCCATTAGGTAGTGCCTCCACATCTTCAATGCATGAACCACTGCTGCTAACTCAAGGTCATGAGTGGGATAATTTTGCTCATGAGGCCTGAGTGCTCTTGAAGCATAAGCAATGACTCGGTTGTCTTGCATCAAGACACAACCTAGCCCGGTGCCCGAGGCATCACAATATACATCAAAAGGTTTGCTGCTGTCGGGTTGCGCCAATACTGGTGCTGTGGTTAGATGCTGCCTTAATGCATGGAAGGCATCTTCGCACTTCTGACTCCACACAAATTTGACTTCTTTCTTCAACAACTCAGTAATAGGCTTCGCAATTCGAGAGAAGTCCGGAATAAATCTTCGGTAATAACCAGCTAATCCCAGAAAACTCTGAATCTGGCGAACAGTCGTTGGTGGCTTCCAGTTCATCACCTCTTGCACTTTATCAGGATCAACAGCTATTCCAGCCTGAGAGATAGTGTGACCCAAGAATTTGATTTCCTTTAGCCAAAAATCACACTTGGATAACTTGGCATAAAGGTGGTGCTCTCGTAGACGTTGAAGTACTACATGCAAATGCCCGGCATGTTCTTCTTCGTTCTTTGAGTACACCAGAATATCATCGATGAAAACCACCACGAACTTGTCCAATTCCGGCATAAAAACAGAATTCATCAGATACATGAAATATGCTGGTGCATTCGTCAGCCCAAATGACATCACCAAGAATTCATATAGCCCATATCTGGTTGAGAATGCCGTCTTCGGAATATCACTTGCTCGTATTTTGATCTGATGGTAGCCAGAGCGAAGGTCTATCTTGGAAAACACCTTGGCTCCGACCAACTGGTCAAAGAGAACATCAATACGAGGCAAAGGATACTTGTTCTTGATAGTTACCGCATTAAGAGGGCGGTAATCTATACACAGCCTCAAGCTTTCATCCTTCTTCTTCACAAACAGTGCTGGACATCCCCAAGGCGAAGTGCTTGGGCGAATGAAACCCTTATCCAGCAACTCTTGCAATTGCTTCTTCAACTCTGCCAACTCAGCGGGTGGCATTCGGTAGGGCCTCTTGGAAATTTGGGTCGTTCCCGGTTGCAACTCGATGGCGAATTCAATATCCCGATCCGGTGGCATTCCTGGCAATTCATCAGGAAAGACATCTGCATACTCACAGACCACTGGGATCTTCTTCAGGGGTATCTCCGTCATAGAGAAAGCACATGACTGAGAAGAACCCTGACTAGGCAAAATCAAAGTGAAATTCCCGCAGAAAGGAGAATTAACTTCCACGGTACGGTTGGCTACATCAAGCACAACTTGGTGCAAGGTCATCCAATTTGCCCCTAGAATAATGTCCACATTCTCTAATCCCAACACAAGAAGAGTGGTTTTGATAATGTGGCTTCCCAGTTGAATAGGCACACTTTGGTTTAATTGATTAGTTGCAATTTTACCCCTAGGTGTGACTATCATGAATGGCCCTTTTGAGTGAGAGAATGGCAGTTTGCAATTAGCACTGAACCTTTGGCTAATGAAACTATGGGATGCACCAGAATCAAATAGAATTAAAGCAGGTTGATTATAAACTGAAAAGATACCAGTCATGATAGGAGCTCCTTCTGGCACTTCCTCTAGAGCAGTGAAGTTGAGCTTCCCTTGCCTGACTTGCACCTTCTGCTTTCTTCCCTTGTCTTGATTTGGTGCTGGCATCTGCCTCTGCTGGTTCCTGGGACAATTCTTGGCATAGTGGCCCACATTGCCACAAGTGAAACACTTGTTCCCATTGCCCTGGCGGAACTGCTGCTGCTGCAGAGGCTGATTGTTCCTTGGGGCAGGAGCTGGGTAGCGGTTGGGTGCCGGCTGCTGCTGCTGCTGAGGTGGCCTGATCACCCATCTGCCTGCCTGCTGCTGAAAACCCCTGCTCTGATTGTGAGAAACAATCCGGAACCTCTGAGCCTGAGCGGATGGTGCTGCCATTGGTGCCTTTCTCTTCTTCTCTGCCCGGTGAGCAACAATGCAATCCTCCTGGGAGATGGCCATATTGACCAACTCATTGAAGCTATCAGCCCGGACAGTGTTGAGTCGTTCCCGCAGCTTGGTATTGAGACCCCTGCGGAAGCGATCCCTCTTCTTCTCATCAGAATCAGCATGGTACCCTGCATACTGGCATAAGTCGTTGAAGGCTTGCGCATACTGCAGTACCGTGCGGGTTCCTTGATTGAGGGCCAGAAATTCATTCAACTTCCGATCAAGAATGCCAGCTGGAATGTGGTGTCCTCTGAAGGCAGTCTTGAATTCTTCCCAAGATACCTCACGATCATCAGGGAGCATAGCACGGAAGTGATCCCACCAAGTCCGAGCAGATCCGCGAAGCTGCTGCGCGGTGAAGCGGGTCTTGGTAGCATCAGGGCAGTCTCCAGTGAGGAGGGGAAACTTGGACTCGACGACGCGAAGCCATACGTCGGCGTCCAACGGATCCTCTGCCTTGGCGAACAAGGACGGCTGCGTGCTCAGAAACTCCTGGTATGTTGCCATAGCCGGAGGTCGCTGAGGCTGGCCTCCACCATGCTGCTGGGGGTGGGGCTGGCGCTGCAAGAGCTGTCGCAGAATCTCATTCTGCTGGGCCATCAGCTCCTGCACTGTGGGAGCTGGAGGAGGTGGCGGGGGAACTTGCTCGTTCTGCCCGCGACGCTGCCTAGCTGCCATCTGAAAACAGAGATTGTCGCCATTGTTATCCCAACTCACAATTTCGAACGGCAAGATATCATTTCATATGGAAAAAAAATTGCCATAGTTATAATATTAGGTTCGAAATGAAGATAACATGGTGACAAGGATCCCACAGATTCCAAAAGTTTACAGGGTTACATCAATCAGGAGGAAAGTACCCATAAGCCTAGTCCAAAATCTGGCATCAACTAAGCTCGCATAGGTTTCTATCCGCCTAAAGGTGTCGAAGCGACTACTTAACCCTGAGCGGTGGAAGCGACACTGGATACGGGTGAAGGAGGCATCGCAGAGGTAGTCCCATTGGCACCAGGGGCTGGTCCTAACTCCTCGGGAGCCTCTTCTCCCTCGCTTCCTACTTCATTGGCCTCCATCTCCAGGTGGTGCATGTCCAAGTGGTCATTTGCTTCCTCGAGTTCCCTCTGCACATCGTGAAGCTGGTTCTCCAAGACATCAATAGTGTTGTCTCGGATCTCCACTTGCTGCTCCAAGGTAGCGATACGCTGGCTCAGCCTCTCCACCTGCAGATCCTTTTCCACCAACTCTGTGGATAGGTCGACCACAAAGTCTTCCCGACTGTCGACAGTGAGCTTGGCAGTCCGAGCGGTGTTAGCAAGAAGTGTCATAGCATCGCTCTGAAGGGCCTGAAGGCGGTACATCGCACTCATGCACTGAACAGTGACCCTCCCAACCAAGTCAGGATACATTGCCCACACATCCTTCACATGGCTCACGCGGTTACACCACATGGGATCATCCTTCTTCTCAGCAGGGAAGAGTCCCAAGGGGTGCATCACCATCTCCAGGGGATGGTAGCCACAGAAAGTCGTCAGAGCCTTCATGGCTGCTGCCTCAACGGTGTCGTCCGTCCTGAGTCCAATCGTCTCAGAGTCAAGAGAACGCCAACCCGGCTGAAGGGGATGAGCCTCCAAAGTCAGCCAGACCCGACAACGAGGTACCCGATGCTCCTCATACAACTGCACCGTGTACAAAGGGGGCGTAGGGTAACCGGCGGAGTTAAGCACCTCCCACAAGATGGAGGGAAAGCCATCGCGAGAAAGGAAGTCAGAACTGAAACGAGAGTCTCCTCCACTGGCGGGGGTGGGTGAATTCATCTGCGGAAGGGAATCAAAGATAAAGATTATGGTGGAAGGAAAAAGAAAAAGAGAGCCCAGATGGTTTTAAAGAAAAAGGGGTTAGCTCAAATTTTAATTCCTCTTTATGTTTTATAATGCATGCATGCTGGAAGAAACGTTACCTCTCAAAAAGAAAATAGGGTGCCTTTTTAGGGCATCCTAAAATATAAGTATTGGCCCACGGGGCCTTATTAATTAGCCACCTATTTCCCTCTATGCCTAAGGCCTTTCGTTCTAGGTCTAGCGGTCTAGTCCTGACGATCCTTAGTAGTTTCTAAGCAAGTTTTAGGTTTTGAAAATTGGTATTCATGGTTTATTGTCCTTCTCTGTGGTGGAATTTGCTTCGATACCAGCTGTGGCAGAACCACCCGAATTATTCCAGCTTAAGTGCCTAAGTCACGCCTCAAGGGCTGTGACACACTTAAATCGGAATAACCCGTCAGTCCTTCAGATCTAGTCTGATAGAGCCACTTAACCAGGATCAAATTCCACAATCTCACTCGAAGGTGAGTCACAGAAGAAATACAATAAAACAGGAAACCTCAAATTAAGTACTGAATTATTACATAAATCGGAGTTCTTGAGTAGCAAATAAAGTTCATAAAGTAAAGTGCAGCGGATAATCGATGTCGTAGGTAATGAGGAGATGGGCAAGGCCTAGCCCACTACTCCTCATGCTCCTCTCCTGCCGGAGCAACATCCCACTCGACCGTCCAACCCGGTGGCAGGGTGGTAGGCCAAGTCACACCATCAACCAAATCCTGCATGGTACCTGCAAAAATGGTGCCACAAGCAAGGCTGAGTATACTAATACTCAGCTAGACTTACCCGGTGTGAGGAGTCTACTCCTCTACCTCTAGACTATGCAGCTGTTTGGCTGAGGGGTTTGGTTTGCCAAAAGCACTAGCTGTTACTAAAATCAATTTTTAGCTTTTCCAAATTTTACCATCATTAACTTAGCTAGATTTGCTCCTTCTAAGCATACATGGTAACAATCAATTAGTTCAATCAACAAGTTATCTCATGTAACCATATTTCACTTCTTACTCGATGCAGTACAAGGAATCAAGCAGTCTCATTAGCTGCGAGAAGCAGACGATTCGAATCGAGTTTTAACCTTGCAAGGTAAACCTAAACACACGGCATGTCAGGGTACTCCGACCCTGCACATGACAACCGTCCCCATCGATTCCCCGTTCACGTCCAGGCCTCACCGCCTTGGCATACAATGCTCCACTGACCCCGGCTGCCGCCGTGCAGTGACCGCACTCGTACCCACCATAGCTAGCATGGGAGACCCAGTCTCAGGTCGCATGAGGGATAAAGTCCGCGCCCGGCTTCAATCAGGTACTAGGTTTACCGGTCACCATATTTCCTGGCATGTGCTTAGTACGTTCAAAAGCTTGACTCAGGTATCCACACATTAATCCTTAATTCATTTTCCCGTCTCATGGACAAGGCATCCTCCCTGGATCCAAGTCCATAGACCAACATATATCCCATTGTCAAGATGAATACAATCAATTCCTGACCTCGCGCGAGTGCTAGAAAAATCACTCGACTTCTACCGAGATCCTGATTAGCAAGCAGCTACTCGACCTAGCATACTAGTATTCATCTCAAAAAGGAATCCTAAGTTCATGCAACTAGGGTTTCAGGCAACTCCTACACTTAAGTGCACAATACAAACCTACAAGCATTAAGTGTAGTAAAATAACATATATAAACGGTTATGCATAAAACCGGGGCTTGCCTTCAATTGCTGGGGCTGCGGGGAGATCCTCAATAGCAGCCTCTGAAGCCTGCTCCTGGTCCTCCTCTTGGACAGGTCCTTGCTCGGGGATGAGCACGTACTCTCCGTCGGCAATATTACAATCTAATGAATGCAACGCGTAAGATATATGCATGATATGATATGTGCTTCTAGAAATTACAACTTTAAAGGTGTATGATCTTTCTTGAGTTAACAAAGTTAACTTTACTTATGCAAGACCCTTGGGTGGTTATACTTGGTAAACTGGTTCAAATTTAGCTAAGGTAAAAGGTAGGTTAAATTTTGGGGTTCCTCTGAATTCTTTTTAAGTCTTAGGGATAAATGATAAGTACTTAAGTTAGACTTATTGAGGTGGGGTTTATTTCTTCTTTCCTTTTCCTTTATTCTCTTTAATGTTTTGGAGTAGGTTTGAATTACATGTTGCTTTTATAAAATTCTAAAAATTCTGTAAAAATTACAGTGGCTTGCTACTGGTGTGTGTTTCTCTTTCTTAAAATTTGGGGATCAGAAAGTGAATAGTTTCCTCTGCACAAAATTATTAAACTCTAGGGTAGAAGGGGTGCTTTGAACTACAACTACTTTTTAACAGTGGGTAATTCTTCAGAACTTATTTTTGCTGGCTTTTAGGTGTTATAACATGACTTGATACAAATTTCTAGTCATTAATACCTTTTAATTATTTTTCTATGGTTTTCTCAAGTTTCTAACCAAATGGGTGCTTTCTACTACCACTACACTTGAAAAATATCAAACAACAGAGTTCTTATTTTTCCTGGTTATTATTTTGTGCAAGAGCAATCATTCTGAAGTTTGGCATCTTTTTGCTTAAGGGAAGGGGTGGTATGCATTATTTGAATTAAATGGCTTTTCTCTTAAATCATTAGCAATTGGTAAGAGTTTTGCTTCTTTTTCATGGGTTTGCATTTTTTTCTGGTAGTTTATCTCATCATAGACTTAGTTAATTTTTGGTTGCCCAATATCACATTATTTGAGGTTGTTCATGATTTAGTTGGAAAATGCCTTATTATCACCTTGTATTTATTTCCCTTACTTAAAAAGTTGGACTGAGGTGCTCTGTATTTTTGTAGTGGGGCTCTGGTGGTTATAAGTTCACTGGATTTTTGTTAAGCATTTTGGTTATGGTTTTGCCTCTTTAATAATTGATTTTTAGTCTTATTTAGGCTAAACAATTCATTTTAATTTAAAACTGATCCAAATTAATGGTCTCTGTATTTTTCCTAAGTCCTCTGTTACATAAGTAAACTAGGAAAAATAATATTACTCACTGTTCATTAATTTCTAATATCTTTCTGATTTTCTCTAAGTTTTGGACAAAACATCTTTAAATGAGAAACTACATCATAATTTCTAATGCTAGGGTTCCTACTATTTTTAAACAGTGTCTAAAAGAGGTTTGAATACCCACAAATTTTCTTAAGTCTAGCACAGAAGAAAAACTAATTTTCCTTGATTAAATAAGGTTTAGTGGGTTTCTGTTTTTAATTTTAAACTCTAAAATTTTGAACAGAAAGCATAGGGTCTACTATTTTTAAATGATAGATTATAATATACAGAGGCTAGCAAAATTGGTTTGACAATTTTTGATTAAGAATTCATCAAGTTGTGAATTTTACAAGTTCTCTGGTTATTTAAAAAGAATAACAGAATCGATTTAAATGAAAATCTACTTTGCACTGGGGTCCCTGGCGGTTTTCTAAGTTTTCTTCGCGAATCAGTCCTCAGGCTACTATTCACCTGAGTCTCTGACATTACAGAAAACCCCTCGGGTTCTACAAAAACCTAACCCGAGGTCCTTCTTCTACCTTAAACAGTAGCCGCGGCGGGGAAAAGGGCGGAGGGGCTTACAGGCGGCGAGACTGTTCCGGTGAAGAGGTCGAGGATGAAGGGGAGGTCTCGGGGATCACAACGGTGTGCGGAACGCCGTCGGAGATGGCCGGAGTCGGTCGGTCCACGCGCGCAGGCGGGGATGCTCGTCGGCGGCGAGGAGACCGGCCTGGTCACGGCGAGATAGTTCAATCAAATGGGCCAGGGAGGTCCACGGGATGCCAGAGAAGTCATGAGCGAGAGGAATTGGGCGGAGATTCACTGGATAGCTCGGTCCACGCGCGACGGCGGAAGACCGAAGTCCGGTGAAGTCAATCTCGGGCCTCCGGTGAAGTCCGGCCGGGTCCGAGGGCTTGGCAAGCTTCACGGGCTACTGGCGGAGCTAGCCGAAGCGTTGGCTTGCCCGGAGGATGGCTGGGGTGGGCTGGCCACGATGGCCGAAGCTCTGGCGGCAATGGCGGGCGGAATTGAGCTTGCCGGAGCTAAGGAAAAGTGGCTGGCCGGAGAGGGTGAGTGCGGGGCGAAGTGAGGCGCGCCTGGGGAGGCTTTATAGGCGCGGGCGGGCACGACCGAGGGCGTGAGCGCACGGCGGACTTGACTGGACACCAGGGAGCGCGCGCGCGCGGGTTGGGCGAGCTCTGGCGTGCCGACCAGGGTCGAACACGTGTGTCCGTGCGTTCTGCCCAAGTTCTGGCGCGTGTAGTCGCTCATCCGAGCCTGCTCTCGCCTTGGTCAGTGCACAAAACCTCTTCTCCTCCCTACAAGCTACCATTCTTGTGTGGGGGTCATAGGATTTTGCCTACTGGTCGCAGAGATATGGAGCCAGGAAATCTGGTCTGTCTCCCTGCGCAAATCCGAGGCAAATCCAAGGTTTAGTCGTCTCTAGGGCTCGCGTCCCAATGCCATCTTCTGGCACACGACAGAGGGGTTAGTTAGACACATTTTTGTCAATGGGGCCATTAGGATTCGAGTTAGGGATCAAGGTGAACATCCCTGATCTTCGGCTCAAGGTCTGAATTTCAGAAATCTGAAATTCAGAATTCTCATTAAGTCCACACATGGAAAGCTTGATTTGGGGTTTTATTTGAGCTATTTTAGCTAAGCTTTCTTAACCTTTCTTGTTGCCCATTAAATATACTTCAATTTTTATAATTGGCTCAACTCGAAATTTTAAACTTTTCACTCCATTTTCCTTACCTTTTGAACTTTGCTCATGGGGCTCATTTAGGGTTTTTAAACTAGGGTTGCATAATCTTATCTTTTAAAGGACTCAATTGCTTTGATCATGACACTTTTAAGCATATACTTGGTGACTTCATTATTACTTAGGTTATCTTGATGCTCATGCTTACTTTGGTTCACAGAAAATGTTGGCTCTTGGTTTGGCTTTTTTTGAGAAAAACCCTGAGTGACACTGGGGTGTCACAAAACTTGTAGATCTACTGTAGGAGTACAAATTTGATTAATTGACTAAGCACTAGTGCTGTACAAAAACTAGAGTTAAAAGGATCAAAAGTCTGGCTGTCAGTCGAGTCTGAAGACTGAAACATAGCTGACAGTGAATTCTAAAGAGTTTTAAGGCCGATTTGTGTTTGATCGAGTGGGGGAATGACCAAAGTCCCTATGATTGAATTAAAGCCCGTATATAGGAAAACAACTTTATTACAAAAGGCTTATCAAGTTGTCACGCAAAAACTGGAGAACCAAAGCCTTTAATCTCCTCTGTCAGGCGCTCTGATGAACGGTTCCAATGGTACAGTGAATGGATAGGATCAGGTTCAGAGAACCTCGCCGCCGGTGAGCCGTGTGCCTGGATTCACGCCAGTCGCGGTGATTCGTGCCCATCGCAAGTGGATAACGGAGAGGAGTAAAAATCTGGCGCTTGGGATGAGCTTGAGGTACTGTTACGCTCGACCACTCATCCACCGCACCGGCGACGTGGCCAACCGGCCGTCGTCGAGGTAAACGTCGTCGTCGTGATCATGCCATGACCATGACTCTTTAACCACGTCGCTACTAGCTGCAACAGCTCGCCAATGACCACCGTACCCCTCAGCCAGTGAGTGCCACGGTAAAACCACGCCGGTGACTCATCCCTTCTTCCCGGCCGCCAGCGCAATCCCTTCGAATTGGACACCACCGCTCATGGACTCTATAAATTGAGCCTACCATGAGCTCCGTAGGGTAATTATCGATCAAAAGCACCAGCTCTTGCCTTCAATTGTTCACCAGAGCCCCCGAATTGCTCACTTCCCCCAAATCGGTTTTCCACCGCCGAAAGAAGGGTCTCACCGTGGCCAGTGCACTTCAGGTCCATTCATGTGCTCTACCCTCTTGTTTCAGTACCCTTATGTGCCCTTGATGCTTCTCGACCTGACCGATTAAGCTAGAACCCATTGAATCGCTGGGAACACTTCATGTTATCCATTGATCGTGTGGCAGCTGTGAGCAGAGAGGTTGGGAGCTCGAACCGTGCAATTGATCGAGGGGAAACGTTTGTTAGATGTTGAATTAGGTATCAGCCAAGTTAGAGCACCGGCCATTGCGTGTCATGGTCGGTACAGGTTCACCGAGGCTCGGTTTTCCGTCGTGCTGCGTCGTGGACCTGACGCTATGAAGAAATAGAAATCTAGGGGGATTTTTGTAAGCTGTCAGTGAAACGCAGGAATAGTGCCGTGACCCCTTTTCAAGTTATTCAAATCGCCAAGGTCTTCTGCGCAAAATTGACAACGCGGGCGCAGGCGCGCACGTGTTCTCCCTTCTGCAGGCCGACTTGGGCTGAAATGAGCCCAATACTGTTGACCCTTTCTCTTTTTCTTTTTCTGCTAGGATTAGAGAATTTCTAGAAAATGGTAGGAAAATTCTAAAAATACAAGACCAATTTTGTTAGGCTCCTAAATTTCTATAGTAATTAATAAAAATAGTTTTAAGATTTTTAGTCCAAACCAGGAATTATGAGGTATTTAAAATAGCCAAAACCTATACTCCTGGAATTTTAGAAATTGATTAATAACTCCAAAAATCACTAAACTTTTTGTATAAGCTTAAAATGATATTTAGAAGCCTTGGGTAAAGTTTGGCATGGTTTGGACAATGTTTGGTACCTAAACCCCAAAACCCTAAACTTCTAAGTAGTGCCTGCCCTATGAACTACAATACTGACTTTAAAAACCCTAGTTTTCTAAAGAACCGTGAAGGAAAATTGTATTCAAGACCTAAGATGATGTACCTTTATTATCTTTGCATCTTCATAAGCATTACATGAGCATTCATGATTATATATGGTTCTATATAGAAAACGAAGAAGAAGTAGAGGTTGAAGAAGGAAGAGCTACACCACAATCTGAAGACCCACCTGCCGGGAACTGCTTTTATTTTGATATTTATGGAGCAGAGCCCGACTCTCCTATAACACAAGGCAAGCCCCGGTGCATTTGCTGTGACGGAACCTCCCAAGTCATTAGGCCTACCTACAGTTGTCCTTGTCCAACGGACCTCAGACAACCCTGTAGGTGCCCCTGAATCACTTGACAAGTTCGGTATCTGCTTTTCTCACCTTTCCCAAGAGCGTTTCACCCGTCACGCAGAAATTACAGAACATCGGAGATACAGAAATGCGGAAGCGATTACATAAACTTACCTTTATTTTAAAAGTAGGATCAGGTTATATATTACAGAACAGGGCAATTAAATGAGTGCTGAGTAGTATTATTACATAACCAAGGGAGGCAAAAACTCCTCCCGATAAGTATCAAACAAAAGTTCTTATGGAGGATCCTTTCCTCCCGCAGCTTTACTCCTGGGGTTCTTCTTTTGTGACCACCTTGGAACAGAAACAACAAAAGTTCGTGGCTTCCTCACCTAAAAACAACGGGGAATAAAACCCTGAGTATGGAATTACTCAGCAAGTCTTACCCGACTAAAGAAAAGACTCTCAAGGGTATGCTGGTTATAAGGGAGTCAAGGTAAGGTTTCCCAATGATCAAAGACTCTGTATTGCAGAAATGCTTACTAAAAGTGGATCCTTAAAAATCTAGTTTTATTGTCAAGTTAGGTAAAATTACCTGCATCTATAGTTCTTTCTACCCTAGTTCAAACACTTGACCTGCACTAGCCAATTTCTCATCAATCCCTTCATCTTTACTGGAGTTCTACGTATAGGGCAGTGACCAAGTCTTCATAACCGTGAAGGTACGGCGATCCGAATCGATTATACTCAGCTGAGGATCTCCAATCACACGACATATGTAGCACTTAACCCTTGCATATGTCAACCCGCCACCGGGGTTCTTAAGACCAGATCAGGTTCACGCCAACCGAGAGCACAGATACACCACCGTCCAGCCTCTTGCCACGGAGGGTACACGCTACTCTCGCCACCGCTCCACGCCCATTCCGTGTTATCTTATTCTGGCCTTAGTCTGCCCGAGGCAAGGCTTACCCATGACGAGGCATGTGACCAGTTAAAGGGTCCTCGGTCATCAAGCCTACATCGACATGGTCCTTAATCGACTCAGACGGAGACACTACACCGAGACTCTCTTCTCGTTCAAGTCACCCACCCGGTCTTAGCTTAATCATTTCAACCCAAAGTTTAGTACCTGGCAGAGGTACATCTTTTCCGATGTTGAACCCATCATGGCCATGATGGATCCACCATCAAGTTCTATTTTCAAAAACATCCCACCCACTTTTGCCAAATCATCTTTTGTAAAAACAAAACATTTTGTTTTTCTAAAGCAATGCTAAGCATCAAAAATCTTTTGTAAAACGGGTGATCAAGGAAGGTAATTGAATTCAAGGAAGGTAATGCAGGAATTGTTTTAGCAATCAACTCCTACCACTTAATGCATCAAGCAAGTGAAAAAGCTTTTTAAAACACAAGGAGGTGGCAAATGCACCAGGGCTTGCCTTCGTTTATAGGTGAGTCAGGCTCGGATCCGCAGATGTCAAAGTAGAAACAATTTCCTGCCTGATGTTCCGAAGGTGGTCATGATGAAGTCTTCTCTTCTTCTATCTCAACTTCTTCTTCGTTTTCTAAATGTAACCATATATATATATAAGAATGAATGCCATGTAATGCTCATGAGAGTGCAAGGACGACAAGAGTTTATTATCTAAAATCTTGAATACAACTTTCCTTCACAGAACTCCGAGAACTTAGGGTTTCCAGAGTCAGTAAAGGAATTCAAAGGGCAGGGTAGGGTTTTTGGGTTCTAAGTATCAAACAAGGTCCAAATCATACCAAACTCTACCCAAGGCTTCTAAATAATGTTTTGAGTTCATATAAAAAGTTTGGGCATTTTTGGAATTATTATCTATTCTCTAAAAATCCAGAACCAATGTTTTAAGCTATTTTAAATGACCCAAAATTCCCTATTTGTCCTAAAAATCATAAAACTATTTTTATTAAATACTATGGAAAATAAGGAATCTAGGAAAATTGGTTTGACATTTTTAGGATTTTTCTACGTTTTTCTAGAATTTATTTGGCTCTAGAAGAAAAAAGAAAAGGAAAATCTGTGAATAGTACTAGGCCTGATTCAGTCCAGGACGGCCCAACCACAGCAGAAGTGCGCTCGCGCGCGCGCCCGGGTGGCAATCTTGCAGAAGTGCCCTTGGCTTAATGAATAATCGGAAGCGGGACCGAAGCACTATTTAGCACGTCACTGACAACTGCAGAAAGGACCCTAAGTTTCTATTTCTTTACACTGCTTGATCCACGACGGTGAACCACGCGGGAGCCGTGCTCCGACGAGCTAGACTGGGCGGAGCACGCAAAGATTGGTACTCTCCGATGACTGGCTCCTAATTCAGACCTAAACCGAGGTTTTCTCCAACCTAATTTCATCAACGGCCACATGATTTGCTCTGGCCACGGTGACCGCGGACATGGCGGACAGATGAACGCGTTCCCGATGTTTAACGAGGTTCTAGCCTAATTGGACGGGTCAACGATCACCAGAGCAAGTAAGAATGCCGAAACAAGATGGCGAGAAGGGACCTGATTTGGGCTGGCCACAACGAGCTTGATTTTGCGACGTTCTTCAACCGATTTGGGGAAATCCCAAATTGGGGAGTTGTGGGGAACGATCGGGGCTACGAGTTGGTTTACTGGACACACAATTACCTAGCGGAACATGCTGAGGCTTCAATTTATAGGGTACTTAAGCGGTGGTGATCAATTCGATCGAGCAGCGCTGGCGGCCGGAGGAGAAAAAGAGCTTGGTGTGTGGAACAGGTGGCTTTCACCGTGGCAGTCACTCTGATGATCGCCGGATATGCTTAACGCGACCTACTACGACATGGTAAGACGCCCAGGTATGTGGCAATCGACCGGCAGTCAACCAACACCGACGATCTTATCTATACAGGCCACAATTCATGGGGGTACGACGGCTGGCCACCGGAGTTATCCCAAGGTGAAGATCTTTTGCCTTGGGGTATTATCCGGTTATTGGGGAGCGCGAATCATAACGGTGACAAGGATTCACGATGAGGATTCACCGGCGGTGAGGTTCACTGAACCTGACCCGACCAGGGCACTGTACCATGGCGATGATCTTCAGTTGCCTGAACCGACCATCCTCTCCCTTCTTGATCTCCAAATTCTTGTTAGGAACAAAGCAATCTCCCTTACTAAGATTTGTTCACCATGTATCAGTCTACAAACTAACTATAGGATTCTTGGACTAAAACCGAGTGGATTCAAAGATATGGCGCATCAAACTTGGCCTTATCTCACTGGGGCCATTTCTGACCTAGGGTTTAATTTCAGTTATCTAATCCCGTTCTGCCCAAGCAACTTTGAGTTGGCTTTTCTCCAACTTTTGCATAACAACAAAAGGAGATATCTGCATCAAAGTTGCTCTCCTACAACAGGTCTACAAAATCTATGTGGTGACCTAGGGCAAATTATCACTAATTTGAAAGTTATAAAGCTCCAAAGTTGAGCTTATAACACTGATTTCAGACTTAGCCTAAAACTCAAATGAGGTCAATTTTGCTAATAAGTCCAAAATCCAAGATTTAGCTTACAAATCCACACATTTGTGAACCAAATGACTTAGGATACACATTTATCATGGTTTTTGCACTTTAGTCCAAAAGTGGACTAATTTTGCACTTAACCCCCTAGGGTTTGGATTTAGGGTTTTCTAGGGTTTCAATTAGGGTTTCTGGTCTTTCAAGGGTGTGAATGTAATGTAGGTCCATCCTTAATAACTTTTTATGACTATTTCACTTAGTATTTGGGGTTTTCTCTATTTGGCTCTTGTTTTACCCTTCAGGATCCCCTTTAGGGTTAAGTATCCTATACTAGGGTCTTAATTGCAAAATGCCATCACAATACGACTTGTTTGAATTTTTGCCTAGTGAATGCATTCTAGGTGTATCAAACATATGCAATGCCAATGCTTATGATGTTATTCTCAAGTTTTAGTTACAGTAACACCAGGGGTGTTACATCCTTCCCCCATAAAAGAATCTCGTCCCGAGATTAAAAGTCCTAGGGTAAGTAGTGGAAAAGGAAATGCTTCACATTTTTATTTCCTAAGTTTTGGTATAAGGCAGGGGTGGTTTGGGGCTCACTCCTTTATTACAACAATGTTGTACACTTTACAAATTACAAGAGGCTAAAAAGCCTGGGAAGTTCTTATCTAAAAAGTCTTGAGTTTCCCATGTAGCCTCATCTTCAGAATGTTGGTTCCACTGTATCTTGTAAAACTTGAGAGTTTTTCTCTGGGTAATCCTATCCTTTTGATCCAAGACTCGAATGGGATGTTCAGAATATGTCAAGTCTGGTTCAAGGACAACATCTGTCACTTCAATGGTTTGATTTGGAACCCGAAGACACTTCTTTAGTTGAGACACATGGAACACATTATGTACAGCGGACAAGGTTTCGGGTAGTTGGAGTCGGTATGCCACTGGTCCACATTGCTCAAGTATAGGGAAAGGACCAATGTACCGGGGTGCAAGCTTCCCTTTAACCCCGAAACGCGATACGTCGTTCATTGGTGAAACTTTCAGGTAGACATAATCTCCCACCGGAAAATATAAGGGCATTCGCCATTTGTCTGCATAACTCTTCTGACGAGCTTGAGCTTTCTTCAAATTATGAGTTATTTTCTGAACCTTTTCTTCGGTCTCGTTCACCATATCAGGCCTGAAGAGGTACCTTTCACCAGGTTCAGACCAATTTAGCGGAGTACGACATCGTCGTCCATATAAAGCTTCGAAGGGTGCCATCTTGATACTTTCTTGATAGCTATTATTATATGAGAACTCTGCTAATGGTAAACATTCATCCCATTTCTGTGGTAATTCCAGCACGCATGCCCGCAGCATATCTTCAAGTATTTGATTGACCCTCTCAGTCTGCCCACTTGTTTGAGGATGATAGGCCGAACTGTGGAGCAATTTGGTACCCAGGGATTTATGAAGTTCTTCCCAGAATTTGGATACGAATTGAGGTCCACGATCCGACACTATAGTCTTCGAAACACCGTGCAAACTAAGAATGCGAGCAATGTACAGCTCCGCATAGGTGATGACGGGATATTTTACTTTGACTGGAAGGAAGTGGGCGATCTTTGTAAGTCGATCAATGATAACCCAAATGGAGTCAAAGCCTTTTGCTGTTCTAGGTAATCCCACAATAAAATCCATACTAATGTCTTCCCATTTCCATGTTGGTATTGGTAGAGACTGCAATGGACCGGCATCTTTCAAGTGTATGGCCTTGACACGTTTACAAGTGTCACATCTAGTCACATAGCGTGCAATTTCAATTTCCATCTTTGTCCACCAATAATGCTGTTTCAGATCTTGATACATCTTAGTGCTTTCAGGATGAATAGAATAGCGACTAAGATGTGCTTCATCCAGAATTTGCTGGCGGAGCTCTTCATTCTTTGGCACAACTATGCGGTTGTTGAACCATACAACACATTGATCGTTTTCTTTGAAACATTTGGCTTTTCCAGCCCTTATCTTCTCACGGATGTGTTTCATACCCTCATTATCCCTTTGAGCATCCATTATCCTTTGTAAGAGGACTGACTCAAGCTTTAGTTGACTTAAGGCTCCATGTTGGATCATTCCCAGGTTTAGCTTCTCCATCTCCTGGCATAGTGTATTGTCAGAGGTCTTCACCATAAGATAGTGACAAGAAACCTTACGGCAAAGTGCATCTGCCACTACATTGGCCTTGCCTGGGTGATAATGAATTTCTAGTTCATAATCCTTAATAAGCTCAAGCCATCGCCTTTGTCTCATGTTCAACTCTGACTGGGGGAAGATATACTTCAAGCTTTTATGATCTGTATAAATGTGACAGATATTACCCAACAGATAATGATGCCAAATCTTCAGGGCATGAACCACTGCAGCTAGCTCCAGATCATGAGTGGGATAATGCTCCTCATGCCGGCGCAACTGCCTTGAAGCATACGCAATTACTCGGCCTTCTTGCATTAACACACAGCCGAGACCACTGCCTGATGCGTCACAATACACATCAAAAGGCTTATTAATATCCGGTTGAGCCAATACTGGAGCAGTAGTTAATAATATCTTCAATTTCTCAAAGGCTTCATTACATTTTGAAGACCAATTGAATTTTGTATCATTCTTCAATAGACTTGTGATTGGCTTCACAAGCTTGGAAAAATCTGGTATAAATCGGCGGTAATAGCCAGCTAGTCCAAGGAAGCTTCGGACTTGATGAACAGTGGTTGGGGGTTTCCACTCCAAAATGTCCTTGACTTTGCTGGGATCCACCGCAATCCCCTTGGCAGATAACACATGTCCCAGAAATTGAATTTCTTCCAGCCAAAACGCGCACTTACTGAATTTGGCATATAATTGATGTTCTCTTAAGCGCGTTAACACAATCCGTAAGTGTTGAGCATGCTCCTCTTCATTCTTGGAATATATTAAGATATCATCTATGAAGACCACCACAAATTTGTCCAACTCGGGCATAAATACCGAGTTCATCAGATAAGTGAAGTGGGCAGGAGCATTTGTTAGTCCGAAAGACATTACTAGGTATTCAAATAATCCATACCGCGTAGTGAATGTGGTCTTTGGTATATCCTCGGGCCGAATACTGATCTGATGATAGCCCGATCTGAGATCAATCTTGGAGAATACCCTCACTCCGGTCAGTTGATCAAATAAAATGTCAATCCGTGGAAGAGGGTACTTATTCTTGATAGTGACCTCATTCAGGGGTCAATAATCTACGCACATCCGTAATGTTTGATCCTTCTTCTTAACGAATATGGCTGGACAACCCCATGGTGACGAGCTTGGCCAGATGAATCCTTTCTGTTGGTACTTGCTCTCCTGGGCAAGATGATCCAACGGGGGAGCGAAAGCAGTGTAGACAAGGATCCAATTCGAGATAGCAATAGCTCTGTTAATCTAGCCTCTCACGGGCACTATTTGGGGGTATTTATAGGTGCCTGAGTGCCCAGCATCTTGAGTTAAGGACGCATGTGCCCTCAGGCGCCTAGGTTATCCCCGGAATATTCCCATAAAGCGGGGTTACAGACTGTAATTACAGGGAGACCTTTACAAATTAGGCTCGTAATGCGCAGCGGCCACACAGGGCCTGTTACAATGGGCCGGATCGCAAGTGGGCCTCCGCGTTGGACGAGGCCACGAGATGGGACGCCCTCGTCGTAGGCCTTCATGCTGAGCCGCGTGGGAAGAAGGGTAGGGTCTGCCAGTCGTCTTGTCTCCGTTGGTGCAGCGAGGCTGGCGAAGGCTTCGAGCGAAAGGTGGCGTCTTCGCCTTCGCCCCAACATTTGCCCTCCGAGGGACCAGTTCGACTAAGTCATCTAGTGTTGAAGACGTCGCTAGATGGTGGAGACGCTACCCTCGCTCGAAGTGGTTCCGCGGGGGTTTTTGACATGACCGTTGATTGACGCCGCACAGTTAGATTGCGGGCTTCCCGAAGCGTCGCGCCCTGTGTATATAAAGGGGGCGGGGGCGGCGTGGATTGAAATTTACCTTTCTACGCGCCGCGAAAACCCTAACCTCACTTTTTCAAACTGCTCGTTTGCTCGACTGCCCTCCTTGCTCCTGTTCGTCGGAGAACTGGCCCGCGTGAAGTAGACCGCGCGCCGCCGTCGACGGTACGTAGCCATGCCGTCTTCCTCCTCGTCTGCTATGACCATGCTGACGGTCGAGGCGTCTTCCGAAGATCTCTCGGGCACTATGGCGGCGACAAAGTTACAACCGGGCCATACAGTGGAATTCGGCATTTCGCGGATGCCGTTGGTCCGCGTGCAAGATATGCAACGGTTGGGGTATTTTGGAGGCGGGGTTGGGCGTGTGCCAGGGGCAGAGGAGGTTCCCGAGCCCGAGGGTGAATTGGTTGTTTTTGAGGCATTTTTCGTCGCCAGGTTTCGCCTGCCTGCGCATCGTTTTGTGTCAGAGGTTCTGCAGAAGTTCGGAGTCCAGGTTCATCAGCTGACACCGAACGCCGTGGTGGCATTGGCGAAGTATGTCTGGGCAACGACGTCGTATGGCGGTCAGCCTTCGGTGGAGGTCTTTGCCAAGCAATACTATCTGCACTAGCAGAATAGGGTAATTGGGGGTGAAATTGCACAATTTGGGTCGTGTACTTTCACGCCGAAGTCCGGGAAGACTTCGATGGAAGTTGTGGAGCTGGTCCCCTGTGCACGAAATAAGTGGGGCAATTGGTGGGACTACTGGTTTTATGTTTCAGAGGCTGAGGTCGAAGACCATCCAGGGCTCCTTGCTGCTATTATGTGCTCTCATTATTATGTGGCGTACCTGCCATTTGAAGTGGCAGATGATGATGAGAATGAGAGGGCCCTTTGGATCGCTACCCGTATGAGTAGCGGGCGTGATCAAGTTGAGGAATTCATGAGGTATGGGGTGTGGCCGTTGTCGCATGGATGGGCATTGGGCGAAGTATGCCCTCGCGAGATGCCTTCCCTGGGTGGGCGGAAAGTGTGAAGTCCGCTTTTTGCTTTGGACGTCCGAGGGCGAGATCCTGCCGCGGTCGTGCGTGAGGCGGAGGATGGGGCGGTGCGAATTGTTGGTCGCTATGTGCCGAAGACGGAGGCCTAGCGGAGTTGGGATATACGTGGATCCAACGACCGCCTGAATAGGGTCTTCGAGATGAATTGCTTGCCGTATGGCGGTTATCCCAGGCAAGACGTTGAGGACCGCCGCGGGAAAAAAACGGCGGCCGTGACTGAAGACGACCCTGCGCCGGAGGCCGCCCCATCCACTAAGAAGAGGAAGCTAGGTACTGCGGTGGGAGAACTGGGGGTCTCCAATAGTTTTGCTATGGAGTTGATGGGGACATGCGCGACCCCCGGGGGAAGGATGTCTTCGCCCGAGCTCCGGGAGTCTTCGGCGCGGATGCTGGAGGTTACCGGGGGTCGATGGCCCAAGAATGTTCCTATCCCCCGCGCGGCTGGCGAAGACTTCTTTATGTCTCGCATGGCTCGTGACTTGAGAGTGTTTCCTTACGGATGGAATATTGCTGCTGTTGTGTTGGCAGTGATGAACATGGACCACCAGGATGCTGCGAAGAAGCGCCAAGTGGTCATCAGGCTCCTCGAGACTAGGCCGAAGAGAACGCGGGGGAGTGCGAAGGCTGTCGTCCCCGGCGGTGGCCAGCCGACGCTGGCTGCGAAACCGGCCGCGCCTGGATCCAGTAAGGTGCCGGAGAGCGCGAAGGCGGTCGGCGCTGGCGGGACCAAGTCTGCCCCGGACGAAGCTGCGAAGGTCCGGGAGCTGCCTTCACCGAGTAAACGTGTTGCCGACTTCGGCACGAATATTAGCGTGGACGACTATCTCGTTGGTAAGTTTTTTTTTCTTGACCGGTGATACGTTGCAGGGTCGGGCGAGGGGCAACTGGATGTTGTCCCGCCTGCGGTGGTAGCCACAGCGTCAACCGCTGTGCAAGGGGTGAAGGGTGGCGCTTTCAGCGCTGGCGGCGAGATTTCGGTGGCCACTGCCGTCAAGGACGAACCGGGCACCATGTCTCGCCGGCTGAGGGAGGCGTCGCAGCAACTGTCGCAGCAGCTAAGTCAAGTAAGTTGAGCTGGACTTCGGTGTTTGTCGCTGTCATGGGGATTGTGGTCTTATGTGTGTCTGTTAGGTGGCCGACTTCGCCGACCGTGTGGCGTCGGGTGCCCTGACTGTAGATGTGTCTGTCGAAGTCGAGAGACTTCGGGCGCAGCACGCGGACGCCGCCCGGGAGAAATCGGCCGCGGAGAGCAAGAGCCGCAGGCTGGTGGCGCAGGTGGCCGCCCTGGAGGGCGAGAAGACGGACCTCCGGCGCCAGTTGGTGGAGGAAAGGAGGGGGGCCAACCAGGCCATTGCTGAGGCGCAGGCTGCGCAGGTGCAGGCCAAATTGGCGCGGGCGAAGGGGAATCTCGCCAGTCAACATGCCGAGGAGTGGGAGGCGCGGTTCAACGCCCTACATAGCCGCATGGAGAAGGCCGAGGCCTCTACGTGCTCGGAAGTTGAGCGGACGCGCACGCAGCTTATGGACTCATACCGCGAGCTGGGTGCGCGGGCTGCTGACTTCGAGGTGCCCGACCGAGAGGCGGGCCTTCGCTTCCTCGAGTGGCTGCAGGAGGAATTGCTGGCACTCCCGACCATCGTGGAGGGCTTCATGTCCTATGCCTCCCTCGTCACCTGTGAGGGGGCCATGAATGCGCTGTCCCGCGAGGGGTGCCAGCACTATGAGGCCTTCGACCGGTCTGATGAAGACTTTGGGAGCGAAATTTTTAAGGTCGAAGACCCTATGGTGAAGGATTCCGCTGGGGCCCTCTTCGATCGGATGTGGGGTGCTCATGGCCGAGAGGCAGTTAGGGAGCGGTCTGATCAGGCGAGAGAGCAGGTAAGTCTTGTTTGTTGTTTCGTGTAATTGAATGTGGGTACTTGTGGGTTTGCTGAATGAGTGTGTTGTTGCTGTAGATGGCGCGTGCCGAAGTTGTCGAAGACCTTGGGCATCTGAACGGCGCGCGGCTCGTGGCTGAGGTGGACCCGGTGCTGCCCGAGGCTGAAGTCAATCAGGAAGCTGCGGAGGCCCCCTCCGCCGGGCCTGTGCCCACTGTGGTTGGTGAAGGCTCCTTGCCAGCCCCTGCGCCGACGGCGGAGGGCCCCCCGAAGGCGGTGGCAGAGCTGGCAGCGGAGGATCCGACGGCGGCGGCAGGGCCTTCGCAGGTGGCTTAGTTGGTGTGGGAGAGTTAGTGAATTTTGTATGTGTTACTGAACCTTGGTTGCTGCGCAGGTTCAAGATTTTGGGCCTGCGCACGCAACCGCTACTGATACTACTAATTTTGCGGTGGCTTCGACCGTGGTTGTGGAGAATGATTCGGGTGATTCTGTTTCTAAGTTTTTTGAGTCTGATGATTCTGGTAGTTCGGTTGTGTGGACGGAAGAGTCTTCGGATGAGGACTTGGATTACTTTGCGGCCTTGGATGTGGCTGCGGCGGAGGCTTCTCCGCGTGTTACGGATGCTGAAATTTTGCCTGGTCCGAGCGCTGGGCGTAGGCGGCGAAGGGCAGTAGCGAAGCGTAGAGTGAGTGAGGTGGATGGTGGTCGGCTTCGTGTGGGCAAGGCTGATAAGCGGGAATTGTTGTCCTCGCTGGTTGGGGCGAGTATAGGTGAGGGGGAGTTGCGAAGTCTTTTTGAGGGTGAGGAGCTGAGGATAATGCTATTTAACTATAGGGAGATGGCTATCATTCCGAAGGTTGAACCAATGTAAGGTGTGATGCCCTCGCTGTAACTATAGTTTGTATGGTGTGGCTGTGTGTTCTCGCGCATCCGGCTATGTCAGTCCGGCTGCACCTATAGTCGGTCTTTGCGCGGACAGTTTCTTGATGGGGACTTCTGCACGGATGTAATGTGCCTTTGATTTTGCGCATTTGTTACAGCAGTCCGGCTGCACCCTTAGGCGACTTTTGCGCGGATAGTCTTTTGGAGAAGACTTCGGTTATTCGCACTTGTTGTGCTAGTCCGGCTGCACCCTTAGGCGACTTTTGCGCGGATAGTCTTTTGGAGAAGACTTCGGTTTTTCGCACTTGTTGTGCTAGTCCGGCTGCACCCTTAGGCAACTTTTGCGTGGATAGTCTTTTGGAGAAGACTTCGATTGTGCGCACTTGTTGTGCTAGTCCGGCTGCACCCTTAGGTGACTTTTGCACGGACTGTCGCACGCGAGGGTAGCCAGCGCTTGCCCCTCGCGGTGACTTCATGTTTGTCGAATGCCGAAGACCGTCGACGCGGTCTTTTTTCGACGTTGTAATAATTTTTTTTGCGGGGGATTTTTTGCGTGTATATTACATGGCTCCGCCTCATTAAAAACCTCACCCTCCGGGAGGAAAAGAGTGCGGGCTGGAATGAAGATTGTCTTGTGAATTACAAGGGCGAGCGGTCCCTGAGGAGTCAGACAAAAAACTTGCGAAGGTTGTCAATGTTCCAAGAATGTTCAAGATCTTCGCCTGATGGTGTTGTGAGCCGGTACGAGCTGGGGGACGCCTTTGTCTTTACGATGAAAGGGCCCTCCCATTTTGGCTCTAGCTTGCCCCGGGACTCTGTCCGAGCTGTCCGGATGAGTACGAGGTCTCCTTCGCTGAATTCCCTCGGGATGACTGTGTAGTCACGCCATGCTTTTGTTTGAGCTTGGTATTTGTTTAGAGCTTGTAGTGCGAAGACGCGGTCTCCGTCGATGAGGTCCTTCGAAGTAGGCTCGTCTACGTCGGGGACGACTGACGTGACTGTCCGTGGTGACCCGTGTTTTATTTCTTGCAGAGTCATGGCCTCCGACCCATATAGAAGGCGAAAAAGGGTGAATCCAGTTGCCCTGCACTCAGTTGTGTTCAGCACCCAGACCGCTTCAGGTAACAGGTCTGCCCACTTGCCTTTTTTGTCGTCGAGGAGCATTTTCTTGACAGCTGTGAAAATTTTACCGTTGGCGCGTTCCACAACTCCGTTGGATTGCGGATGGTACACTGAGGCGAAGGCAAGCTTGGTGCCGATGGAGAAGCAGAAATCCTTGAAGTCTTGGCTGTCGAATTGCTTGCCATTGTCAACTGTGAGTTCGGACGGGACTCCAAAGCGGCAAACAATGTTTTGCCAGAAGAATTTCTGGGCAGTCTTCGATGTTATAGTGGATACAGCCCTCGCCTCGATCCATTTGGTAAAGTACTCGACGGCGACGAAGGTGAACTTGATGTTCCCCTGGGCCGTGGGCAGGGGCCCGACAATGTCCAGGCCCCAGCTCTGAAGAGGCCACGTGTGGGCGATTAGCTTCATGAATTGCGAAGGGCTTCCCGATCGTGGAGAAAATTTCTGGCAGGCTTCGCAGGACCTTGTGACCCGATTTGCGGTGCAAATCATGGCGGGCCAGTAGAAACCTTGACGGATCACCTTTGCGGCTAGGGCCCTAGGCCCGGCGTGAGAGCCGCAAGTCCCGTTGTGGACTTCGCGCAAAATTTGAACGCCTTCGGTCTCGGTCACACATTTGAGCATGGGTTGACTGACCCCCTTCTTGTAAAGTTGGCCCTCGATCAGTGCGAAGTCCCGGCTTCGATTTTTGAGGCGCTTGGCCTCATTGATGTCGGTTGGATGATAGTACCCCTGCAGGAATAGGGTTATTGGAGCCCGCCAGTCTTCGGTCATGATGAGGTTGACTATGCGGTGGCCCTCGCTGTCATTGGTTATTTGTAGCCCCTCTGGGCTGCGTACGGCTGGCGTGCCGATGACATGGTAGAATACTTCGGAGGGCAGGGCCTCACCCCTGGAGGCTGCCTTGGCCAATGCATCGGCCTCCTCATTCTTGGCTCGGTCCACATGCTGCAATGTAAAACCTTTGAATTGTCTTTCGAGACTGCGGATGGCCGCGAGGTACTGCATATGTGCGGGGTCCTTCGCTGTGTAGTCTTTCTCGACTTGGCCGGTGACTACCTTGGAATCTGTTCTAATGATGCAGGTGGTGACACCGAGTGCCCTTAGCTTGCGAAGGCCGAGGATGACAGCCTTGTATTCTGCTATATTGTTGGTGCATCTATCTGACTCCAAAGCAAAGCTGAGGCGTGCTGCGTATCTGTGCTTGACCCCGGTGGGTGAAGTAATGACCGCAGCGGCGCCTGCGCCCGCATGGCACCATGCGTCGTCGCAATGGATTGTCCATACTTTCTCTGTGGACGGGTCGTGCTGTGTTATCGGCCCAGTCCAGTCGATGATGAAGTCTGCCAGGACTTGTGATTTGATGGCTGTCCTGGGTTCAAATGTGATGTGGTAGCCGAAGAGTTCAGCTACCCATTTGGTGATCCGGACTGATGCCTTCGGGTTTCTAAACAATTCGCCGAGTCCCCTATCTGATGTGACCCGGACCTTGAATGCCTCGAAATAGTGGCACGATTTGCGCGAGGCCATAACAACTACATAGGTGATCTTTTCCAGTTCTGTCATATTACATTTTGATGTTGTGAGCACTTTGGAGACGTAATAAACTGGACATTGCTTGATCGTGCCCTCTCTAGTCTGCTCTTGAACCAGTGCTGCGCTGACCGCATGTGGCGAGGCCGCGACGTAGAGCAACAGGGGTAGTGAGGGGTCGGGGCTTGTAAGAATCGCCAATTCCGACAGGTATTGTTTCAATGAAGCGAAGGCCGCCACCTGCTCTGGTCCCCATGCGAAGTCTTTTGCGCCGCGGAGAGTTTTGAGGAAAGGGAGACTTCATTCTGCGATTTGGAGATGAATCTGTTGAGGGCGGCCAATCTGCCAGTTAGGTGTTGGAAGACTCTGGCTGACTGCGGGGGCGTCATGTTGATGATGGCCTGAATTTTGGTTGGATTGGCCTCGATCCCGCGGTGCGACACCAGGTAGCCCAATATTTTCCCCTGGCGAACGCCGAAGACGCACTTTTCGGGGTTTAGTCGAAGTCGTGCGTCCCGCATGTTCGCAAATGTTTCGGCGAGGTCAGCCAGATGGTCCTCCTTGCTTCTTCTGGCGACGACGATGTCGTCCACATACGTAAATATATTTCTGCCGACTTGTCCCTCGAGCACCGTTTTGGTGAGCCGAGATAAAGTGGACCCAGCGTTCTTAAGTCCCTCCGGCATTCTGATGAAGCAATACGTGCCGAAGGGTGTTATGATGCTGGTGCTTGCCTTGTCCTCCTCCTTCATATATATTTGATGGTAGCCGGAGAGGCAATCGAGGAGTGACATGACCTCGCACCCGGCCGCACTATCGACGATTTTGTCGATCCGAGGCAACAGGAAGTTGTCCTTGGGGCAGGCCTTGTTAAGACTGGTGAAATCGATGCACATGTGCCATTTGCCGCTTTTCTTCTGCAGCATTACTACGTTGGCAATCCAAGTAGGGTATGCTATTGGCTCGATAAATTTGGCCTCAAGCAGGCGATGTACCTCGGCCTTGGCGGCTTCTGTCTTCTCGTCAGACATCTTACGCAGCCGCTGCTTCTTCGGCCTCACTGAAGGGTCGATTCCTAAGGTGTGCTCGATGATGGAGCGGCTGACTCCGACTAGGTCGAGGGCGGACCAGGCGAAGACGTCTTTATTCTTAGACAGACAGCAGAGGAGTCTCTCCTCGTCATGCGAAGTGAGGTCTTCGCTGATGGTAACCATCTGCTTGGGCATGGCCTGGTCGAGGGGAACAGTCTTGGTCCCGTCGTTGCTCTGCAGCTGTGCTTTGTCATGTTCTTTGGCGGTTGGGCTGGCAGACTCGGGGACCTCGCTCTGGGCCGTGAGGCAGTGTACGTTTCTTTGTCCAGGGAGGAAGTCTCTTTCTATGTTACACGCAGCCTGCTGGTTGTCGTAGACTGTGATGGCGCCTTGCGGACCTAGGTTCTTCATGCACAGGTAAAGTCCGTGAATGGCTGCCTCAAACTTGTTGATGGAGCCCCGACCCATTATGGCGTTGTACGGGTACACCATGTCGACAATGTCGAATGTGACTTGCTCACTTCGAGCATTGGGTGCTACACCGATGGAGAGAGGTAACTCTATTGTGCCGACAGGAAAGGTGCCCTTGCCGCCGAAGCCGTACAGCGGGTTGTCCGAAGGCTTGAGCAGGCTGTGGCTTATGCCCATGCGATCGAAGGCATGGAGGAAAATAATATTCGCCTGGCTGCCATTGTCGACTAGGACTTTGTGCAGGTCCCAGCCTGCCACGCTGCAGTTGATAACCATGGCGTCGATGTGGGGTGCGCTGCGCAGATCGACGTCTCGAGCGTCGAAGGTTAGTGGTACATGGGACCACTTTGTTTGCATGACTGGACCTGTGACGGCGACGTGGTTGATGCTGCGGTAATGGTCCCTCTTCTGCCGCTTTGTGTCGAAGTCGGCGCTGGACCCCCTAGTGATCATATGAATGACTCCGCGATATGGCTGATCGGCGAAGTCCTCTTGCTTTGGGGCTTGGGGGTGGTGGATGTTTCGCTGTTGCTGGTGTGGAGGTGGGGGTGGGGGAGGTACGATTTGTACCTCCTGGTGGTGTTGGTATGCGTGGTGCAGTGGATGCGGAGCGGGGCCGTGGTTGTATGGCGGAGGGGGTTGCTGATATGTGTGCGCGACAACTCTAGGGTTGTCGGCTGGTTGCGCTCGTGCCATCCTGTCTCTGGTGGCCTTTGTCTCTAGGCAGTCTCTGGTAGGGTGGGCGCAGTCCTCACAGTAAAATCTATGCGGCTGCTGCGCACGTCCCCAGCCCCGACCACGAGTTCCGTTTTCGCGGCCCTGGGGGGATACTCCTGGCGACGAGGGGCCTCGCCAGCGGGTTGCTGGTTGGCGATGTTGTGCACCTGATGCTGATTGCGGCCGTCCCGACCGGAGTCTATCTGCGAGGGCCTCGTCCACGTGCGGCTAGACTGTGGAGTGTCTTTGGGTTTCCTCTGAGACTCGACTTTGCGCTGGTGGAGCTCTTCGGATCTGGCATATTTTTCAAAGAGCTGATACAGCTCCTGGAGGTTCTTGGGCGGATCCCTGATGCAGTGGCTGTAAAGGACGCCGACCCGAAGGCCACTGATGGCGTAGTGGATGGCGATTTGGTCATCGACCGAAGGCAGATGTGACTTGAGGGTTAGAAACTTGTGGTAGTACTCCCGCAGAGTCTCTCTTTCTAGCTGCTTGCAGAGTGAAAGTTCAGCCAAGGCGTCGGTGTCTGGGCGGTACCCTTGGAAGTTGAGCAAGAATTTGTCCCGGAGACTTCTCCAGGAGTCGATGGACAATAGGGGCAACCTGGTCTACCAGGTGAGGGCTGGGCCTTCGAGGGCAATGATGAATGACTTGGCCATTGTGGCATCGTCCCCTCTGGATGATGCAACGGCGACCTGGTAGCTCATGATGTACTGTGCTGGGTCAGTGCTGCCGTTGTACTTTGGATAAGTTCCTGCCTTGAAGTTGGCGGGCCATGGTGACACTTGTAGGTGAGGCGCCAGGGGACTTCGCTCGTCAAGGTAGTTGACGCCTTGGAATGCCGCGGCGTGCGGGATGGCATGTCCGCGCTAAGGGATGAATAGGTCTTCGATTTGTGCGCGCTGTTGGAGGGGTGGGCCGCGTTGCAGACCGAGTTGGCCTTCGCTCTGCATGAGGGCGATTTCTTGTTCAAACTCCTGAGCCTTCTGCTCTTCATCGCGTATCATCTGTCGCACCTTGGCTTGTGCAGACACACGTTGGCGCTTGGCCTCGAGGATCTCTTTTTGCTTCTGGAGATTGCGGTTCTTGATGCGCAAGGCGCGCAGTTGTAGCTGCTCTTCTGCCGAAACGCCGATGACTTCGCCGTCCTCGGTGGCGTCCGCGCCCTCTGGTGGAGCGAAGCCTGGGGGATGTTGTGGTTGTCCTCCAGAGCTGCAGGTGCGGAGGCTGCCTTCAGGAGTGGGTTGTTCGTTGCGCTGCCTCTTGCTGGCTGCGTCGTCTTCGCAGGCTTCTTGGTGAGTGGTGTCGACGAGGGCCTTGCCCTTCTTCTCAGCCAGCAGTGCTGCCTTCGCAGCCTCGTCAGCCTTCGAGTTAGCTCTCTTGGGTGCCATCGCGGGTGGCTTTTCCGTAGCACGAACGGTGGGCGCCAAATGTTGGTACTTGCTCTCCTGGGTAAGATGATTCAACGGGGGAGCGAAAGCAGTGTAGACAAGGTTCCAATTCGAGATAGCAATAGCTCTGTTAATCTAGCCTCTCACGGGCACTGTTTGGGGGTATTTATAGGTGCCTGAGTGCCCAGCATCTTGAGTTAAGGACGCATGTGCCCTCAGGCGCCTAGGTTATCCCCGGAATATTCCCATAAAGCGGGGTTACAAACTGTAATTATAGGGAGACCTTTACAAATTAGGCCCGTAATGCGCAGCGGCCACGCAGGGCCTATTACAATGGGCCGGATCGCAAGTGGGCCTCCGCGTTGGACGAGGCCACGAGATGGGACGCCCTCGTCGTAGGCCTTCGTGCTGAGCCGCGCGGGAAGAAGGGTAGGGTCTGCCAGTCGTCTTGCCTCCGTTGGTGCAGCGAGGCTGGCGAAGGCTTCGAGCGAAAGGTGGCGTCTTCGCCTTCGCCCCAACACTTTCTTTAGTAGATCTTGTAATTGAATCTTCAGTTCTGCCAGCTCATTTGGAGGCATTCGGTACCATCTTCTAGAAATGGGAGTCGTACCGGGCTTTAACTCAATTACAAACTCTACATCTCTCTCTAGCGGCAATCCAGGCAAATCCTCTGGAAAGACATCTGGGAACTCACATACTACCGAAATATCCTTGACCTCTGGTATGATGGCTTCATAAATTCTACAAGTGGTTTTGGTTGGAATGGGGATAGACAAAAGAATTTCCTCTTGATTATGACTCAACCTGATGGTTCTCTGATCAGTATTGAGGGTTGCTTTATGTTTGGCCAACCAATTCATGCCCAAAATCACATCTAGGTCATGGCCTTTCAGAACAATCATGTTAGTAGGAAAGTCCCGTCCGGCCAATGTTACGGGCACTTGGAAAGCCACTTCCCTGGTAAAAAGTTGTCCCCTAGGCGATTGTATTTTAAACCCTTCCCTTGATTCATGGTATGGAATGCAGTGTTGCTCCACAAATTTCTTGCTGATGAATGTATGCGAAGCACCAGAATCAAAGAGAATAATTGCAGGATGATTGGCCACAAGGAACGTACCCATCATTACCGGTTCACCGTCCGGTGTGGTGGCCCACTTGGGTGTAATAAATTCATCCCGTCTTCTTTATGTTTTTGCCTGAAGTATTGTTGCCAGCATTTCCCTTAGCTTGAGAAGAATTCCCAGTACCTTGTTGATTGTTTGAACGATTTTGCTTCGGGTAGGGGCAATCCTTAGTAAAATGCCCAGATTTTCCACAATTGAAGCATCCTGTTGACGAACTGGGAAGGGCAGGGAATCGAGTGCCAGGGGCACCCGGCTGACTTGTTGCAGTGGGGGTAGCATTAGGACGGATAAACACTGGCTGTTTGAATGGGAAGGAGGGTGGACGTGATGAAGAACGACCCTGATTAAAAGGTCGGATAACTAACCGTTGCCTTTTCTCGGGGCCCTGATTAGGCCTGTTTCCTCCATTCCCCTTGGTTTTTCCAGAACTTGTATATTTAGATTCGACTGCCAGCGCTGTGCTGACAGCCCTTCCATATGTGAGGTCGATGCAAGTAGCCATTTTCCTTTGCATCCTATCATTCAGTCCTCGCATGAAATAATTCTTCTTCTTCAAATCGGTGTTAACTTGGTCGATTGCATACTGAGACAAGTGATTAAATTTATTGAGATACTGATTAACAGTATCCCCTCCTTGCTTCAGCTTCATGAATTCCTCTTGTTTCATGTGAAGTACCCCTTCAGCTAGTTCGATGATGGTGTCATGATTAATGACTTATGGTGCCGCAGCGAAACTGAGAGCCCCTTGTGAATGTACACGCAAGGTTATGCTGCTTGGCGCATGCTGGTATCGAGGTCTCTAGTCATGATCCATTGTGGAACTACACTAATATATTATCTTCCGTAGCAAAACTAGATATTGTGCCAAGATAACACATTGATATAGTCTCATAATGGATTACAACTACTAACCATGATACCAGTGTGCGCCAAGCAGCATAACCATGTGTATGCATCCACAGGAGGCCCTCGATTTTGTCGTGGCACCATCAGTTTTAGTCACAACACCATTATTAGACATAACCAATAAGAAATCTCACGCGACACAAATGAATTGGGCAAGGGTGACAATATACAAGGAGATACTCTACCTGTAAGAATGGTTACAAGTAGAGAGCCAAATAGATTATGGCCTAAGGAAATGAACAAGACATGGCCATAACCTAAACTTGATAAAAGGAGTATGATGGGAGACTTTTACTTCAGCCCCAAGCATATTTCTATGCCCATCATAGAGATCACAAGGTCAAGGATCAACATCTGATTAGATACGGAGGGAAAACAATCATAAGATTAAGTTGGTAGGCCTTCAATAGAGATGGGGAATCCAAAGGCATCAAACTTTAAGAAAATGGTCGGACAAGCTTTTCCTAGGTTAGGTTAATAAGGCGACAAGATGATCCACAAGGAGAGGCCGAATACAATAGGGACCTCAACCTGCATCAACTGAACAAGGGAATGGTTCTAAAAGGAGACATGACTTGAGATCCTTGTTTTAAGCTTAGGTACATTTTATGTCCAATAAGGAAATTGTCTACGCATTTATTTGTATGGGCTTTGTCATGGAGTAATAATGGACAATTCAAATTTGGGCATGGTTCACTAAATAAGAATATGGTCTAGCATTGGGTTTAGGCAGTCAAACTACTAACCTCCTATCGACACATTAAACACAAGAGCACACATATAGCATCTAAACATAATACCTAAGGAATGGAGGACAGCTATTTTATCGAAGTTCATAACTCAAATTACACTAGATTATCTACAATCAATAGTTACTGGAATAAGGATGAGAGAAGCATTTTGGGTGTATAGGTGACAAACATGATGCAACAATTAGGATGCATGCTCGTCTTATTCGTCCTCACTGTTTTTGCCAACATAATGTGGCAGTAACGTTCTATATCGGTGGCATACATACGACTCTCACGGTATTTTGCTAGTCGTCAACTACATATACGTTTTCGAGGTTAGTGTACCTGCAGAAAAATCCATCACAGCCCAATTCCCAATGATGCAAGATCCACACATGACAGTTTATCACAGTTTATACTCCATATATTTTTATATGGAGGCCAGCTCTTCATTAAGCGCCGTTGCCACACTTTAACCATAGGGCAAATCATTATGGTAACTCACCTTCTTACCTAAGCGTAGGTGCGTCGTTTACAAGTACATTACATTTCTCAGTATTCCCATGTCTGTATACCCATACACACACATGGGGTACTGAAACCCGAAAAAGTAAATACTCCACATCGCAGCCTTCATATATACATATGTGGAACATGTATATAATCAAGCGCCACAATTAAGCACTTCCCTAGACCGACAGTTGTTCGGTCATGCTCTCACATCTCACCTTACCTGAGCGTCGATCCATTTAGAACTGAATGGCCTAAAAAATAACAATACACATGTATGCAATACCCCCGGTTATGGTTTTCAACTAAGCCACTTGATAGTCCTTAGTTTAGGGCTTAACAGAGGATGTCGCTAGCATTATAGTTTTTCAAAACTGTTTTTCAAAGCCAAACAATGTGTTTAGTTGAAAATAGGTTTTTCAAAACCAAAACTTTTGTTTTGAAAATACGTATGTGACCGTATAGACTTAATCCTGCTCCGATACCAGCTGTGGCAGAACCTCCCAAGTTATTGGGCCCACATGCACCTATCCTTGTCTCAAGGACCTCAGACTGCTATGCATGTGCACCAGATAACTTAACAGGATCCGTCCGATTGCCCCATGGACACCGGATAAACCACTTACAACCAGAACCGTGGGATTAAGTAACACAAATCACACACACCAATATTTTTGCAGCGGAAATCTTATTACCAAATTTTACAAGTTACCAAAAATTTTATATTATTTTATCGGAGTGATTACAAAAGTATAAGTTTGAAATATATGCTAGCTCAAATGACCATCCCCAGTAAGAAGATAAAGACGAGGTATACTTATATAAGAAGGCCGAGCCCACCGGCACTTAACACCATCGTCCGCAGCACAAAACTATAACCTGAAAAACAATAGGGAATAAAACCCTGAGTATGGAATTACTCAGCAAGACTTACCCGACTAAAGAAAAGACTCTCAAGGATATGCTGGATTTGGGAATCAAGGAGAGGCTTTAGCAAGAATCAAGTTAGATACTTTTGCAGAAATAGCTTACTAAAGTGAGTCCTTACATTCAATATTTTAACGCCAGATTAAGTACTAATAGACTATGTTTGCATCTGGTTTAATTTCACCATCTCATCAATACAACATCATTTTTATTCATGAGGTTCACATCCTGACTTAGGTTGGAGGGCAGTGACCAAGTCTTCATGTCCGCGAAGTTACGGCGATCCGAATCGATTATACTCAGCTGAGGATCTCCGATCACACGACATATGTAGCACTTAACCCTTGCATATGTCAACCCGCCACCGGGGTTCTTAAGACCAGATCAGGTTCACGCCAACCGAGAGCACAGATACACCACCGTCTAGCCTCTTGCCACGGAGGGCACACACTACTCTCGCCACTGCTCCACTCCCATTGCGTGTTATCTTATTCTAACCTTAGTTTGCCCGAGGCAAAGCTTGCCCATGACGAGGCATGTGACCAGTTAAAGGGTCCTCGATCATCAAGCCTACATACGCATCCAATCCTTAATCAACCTGGGTAGAACATCACCTGTTCCTAGCCCAAGTCCTGATTTAAGTACTTCCACCCTTAGGATTGTTTGTATTCCTTAGGATGAAAAGAGCATCGAAGGGAACTTTGCAGTAAGATCCCACCACGCTCTCAATGAAAATATTCTTGCATGTAGAAGCCATCTTTCCTCAGAATAACCCCTGAGCTAGGCATTATTGCGAAAGACAACTTCTACCCACAAGATCTAAGCAGAGCTAAGCATTTTTGTAAATCATATTTTGATACTTCACCAGAGGTATCTATAAAGGTATGGATATCAAGGAAGGCAATGCATCAAAGGGTTTCCAAGCAACTCCTATAAACCTAATGCACATTTCGCTAAACTTAAAGTGTGCAAAAATTATTTAAAAACACAAGAAAGGGGTTGCATGCACCGGGGCTGTGACGGAACCTCCCAAGTCATTAGGCCCACCTACAGTTGTCCTTGTCCAACGGACCTCAGACAACCCTGTAGGTGCCCCTCTGAATCACTTGACAAGTTCGGTATCTGCTTTGATGAACAACGGGGGGTGCGTCTCGGAGAAGTCCAAATAAGATGTCTCACGGGGACCTTGCAGATAGCCCCGCCCGCCTTGTTGTTGGAGTTGCTGACCCGCCATCTCCCGTAGGAAGCGGGTATTATCTGCGGTAGCATTCACCAAGGCGACGATAGCCTCGGCAAGCGTGGGAGGGACTGGAGGTGGGTTTGGTGTTGCCTCCCTCCCACGGGAGGTGCTAGCCCCATCCTGAGCACGAGTCCGGGAAGGCATCTGTGGCAACAAACATTTGAAAACAATATAATATGCCAAAGAAAACCATCCATTTTACATTACTAAAAAGAGTAATGTTACAGACTCGAATTTTACAACGGGATTACAATACCTATTATACAATATCACTACAATAACACTACTTCTGTACTATTCTACTCCTGCTTCCCGTTGCTCCTGGTAGCCTCGCTGTCGGGTGTAGGAGACCATTCGTCGACCAACTTCATAGAGGGAGGGGGCCTAAAAAGGTCCAATTCGCCACCAAAAGCTTCTCCTGCTACATGAGAAGGTCCAGCTTCTGTCCCGACAGGATTCGCAGGTACACTGGGGTGCAATTGCGAATACAGTACATGAACTACTTCATGTAGGGTATTGGAATAAGCCTGCAAGTTATCAATAGCTGAGATAAGTTCTTTGACTCGGGCTCGAGCTTTTGCCTCCTTAGCCCAAGCAAGCGAACGAGACTGAACCACCCAATCGAGCGCTAAATCTCGATCTGCGAGCTGATCTTGCAGGCGGCGGATGTGGCTTCTCAATTCATTGATTCTGTCGCCATCCACGACCCATATATTAGTCCTGCGTTGGAGTTCCGTTTGAAGCTAATTCACTTGCGCTTCAAGATCCCCGATCGGATCATTACTTCCACTACTGCTATTCTCGTGTCGGGGAGTGAGCTGATGACGTGGCACACCAATTGGGCCAGTTGACTTGCGCGCAGTTTTCCTTGTGCGCGGCGGCATTTTTCTAAGGGGGAAAATTTTATTAACATAGTTCTTAGTATGATGTATGTGTAATTACAGAATCAACCTTAGTTGATTCACACCTTCTATACATTGCACTCTTCCTATCTGGTCTTTAAAATAAACTCTTCAGAAATACTTAGGTAAGAAGGGAAAAGATTTTCTAGATAAGTCTTTAGAAAATTCCTTTGAAGATGCCTCATAATATCTGCAGAGAAGGGCTTCGCTCCGATACCATCTGTGACAGAACCTCCCAAGTCATTAGGCCCACCTACAGTTGTCCTTGTCCAACGGACCTCAGACAACCCTGTAGGTGCCCCTGAATCACTTGACAAGTTCGGTATATGCTTTTCTCACCTTTCCCAAGAGCGTTTCACCCGTCACGCAGACATTACAGAACATCAAAGATACAGAAATGCGGAAGCGATTACATAAACTTACCTTTATTTTAAAAGTAGGATCAGGTTATATGTTACAGACCAGGGCAATTAAACGAGTGCTGAGTAGTATTATTACAAAACCAAGGGAGGCAAAAACTCCTCCCGATAAGTATCAAACAAAAGTTCTTATGGAGGATCCTTTCCTCCCACGGCTTTACTCCTGGGGTTCTTCTTTTGTGACCACCTTGGAATAGAAACAACAAAAGTTCATGGCTTCCTCACCTAAAAACAACGGGGAATAAAACCCTAAGTATGGAATTACTCAGCAAGTCTTACCCGACTAAAGAAAAGACTCTCAAGGGTATGCTGGTTATTAGGGAGTCAAGGTAAGGTTTCTCAATGATCAAAGACTCTGTTTTGCAGAAATGCTTACTAAAAGTGGATCCTTAAAAATCCAGTTTTATTGTCAAGTTAGGTAAAATTATCTGCATCTAGAGTTCTTTCTACCCTAGTTCAAACACTTGACCTGCACTAGCCAATTTCTCATCAATCCCTTCATCTTTACTGGAGTTCTATGTATAGGGCAGTGACCAAGTCTTCATAACCGCGAAGGTACGGCGATCCGAATCGATTATACTCAGCTGAGGATCTCTAATCACACGACATATGTAGCACTTAACCCTTCCATATGTCAACCCGCCACCGGGGTTCTTAAGACCAGATCAGGTTCACGCCAACCGAGAGCACAGATACACCACCGTCCAGCCTCTTGCCATGGAGGGTACACGCTACTCTCGCCACCGCTCCACGCCCATTCCATGTTATCTTATTCTGGCCTTAGTCTACCCGAGGCAAGTCTTACCCATGACGAGGCATGTGACCAGTTAAAGGGTCCTCGGTCATCAAGCCTACATCGACACGGTCCTTAATAGACTCAGACGGAGACACTACACCGAGACTCTCTTCTCGTGCAAGTCACCCGCCCGGTCTCAGCTTAATCATTTCAACCCAAAGTTTGGTACCTGGCAGAGGTACATCTTTTCCGATGTTGAACCCATCATGGCCATGATGGATCCACCATCAAGTTTTATTTTCAAAAACATCCCACCCACTTTTGCTAAATCATCTTTTGTAAAAACAAAACAATTTGTTTTTCTAAAGCAATGCTAAGCATAAAAAATCTTTTGTAAAACGGGTGATCAAGGAAGGTAATTGAATTCAAGGAAGGTAATGCAGGAATTGTTTTAGCAATCAACTCCTACCACTTAATGCATCAAGCAAGTGAAAAAGGTTTTTAAAACACAAGGAGGTGGCAAATGCACCGGGGCTTGCCTTCGTTTACAGGTGAATCAGGCTCGGATCCGCAGATATCAAAGTAGAAACAATTTCCTACCTGATGTTTCGAAGGTGGTGGTGATGAAGTCTTCTCTTCTTCTATCTCAACTTCTTCTTCGTTTTCTAAATGCAACCATATATATATATAAGAATGAATGCCATGTAATGCTCATGAGAGTGCAAAGATGACAAGAGTTTATTATCTAAAATCTTGAATACAACTTTCCTTCACGGAACTCCGAGAACTTAGGGTTTCCGAAGTCAGTAAAGGAATTCAAAGGGCAGGGTAGGGTTTTTGGGTTCTAAGTATCAAACAAGGTCCAAATCATACCAAACTCTACCCAAGGCTTCTAAATAATGTTTTGAGTTCATATAAAAAGTTTGGGCATTTTTGGAATTATTATCTATTCTCTAAAAATCCAGAACCAATGTTTTAAGCTATTTTAAATGACCCAAAATTCCCTATTTGTCCTAAAAATCATAAAACTATTTTTATTAAATACTATGGAAAATAAGGAATCTAGGAAAATTGGTTTGACATTTTTAGGATTTTTCTACCATTTTCTAGAATTTATTTGGCTCTGGAAGAAAAAAGAAAAGGGAAATCTGTGAATAGTACTGGGCCTGATTCAGTCCAGGACGGCCCAACCACAGCAGAAGTGCGCTCGCACACGCGCCCGCGTGGCAATCTTGCAGAAGGGCCCTTGGCTTAATGAATAATTGGAAGCGGGACCGAAGCACTATTTAGCACGTCACTGACAACTGCAGAAAGGACCCTAAGTTTCTATTTCTTTACACTGCTTGATCCACGACGGTGAACCACGCGGGAGCCGTGCTCCAACGAGCTGGAATGGGCAGAGCACGCAAGGATTGGTACTCTCCGATGACTCGCTCCTAATTCAGACCTAAACCGAGGTTTTCCCCAACCTAATTTCATCAATGGCCACATGATTTGCTCTAGCCACGGTGATCGTGGACATGGCAGACAGATGAACGCGTTCCCGATGATTAACGAGGTTCTAGCCTAATTGGACGGGTCAGCAATCATCCAGAGCAAGTAAGAATGCCGAAACAAGAACACAGATGGTGAGAAGGGACCTGATTTGGGCTGGCCACGGCGAGTTTCATTTTGCGACGTTCTTCAACCGATTTGGGGAAATCCCAAATTGGGGAGCTGTGGGGAATGATCGAGGCTACGAGTTGGTTTACTGGACACACGATTACCTAGCGGAACATGCTGAGGCTTCAATTTATAGGGTACTTAAGCGGTGGTGATCAATTCGATCGAGCAGCGCTAGCGGCCGGAGGAGAAAAAGAGCTCGGTGTGTGGAACATGTGGCTTTCACCGTGGCAGCCACTCCGGTGATCGCCGGATATGCTTAACGTGACCTACTGCGACGTGGTAAGACGCCCGGGTACGTGGCAATCGACCGACAGTCAGCCAACGCCGGTGATCTTATCTATACAGGCCGCAATTCATGGGGGTACGACGGCTGGCCACCGGAGTTATCCCAAGGTGAAGATCTTTTGCCTTGGGGTATTATCCGGTTACTGGGGAGAGCGAATCATAACGGCGACGAGGATTCTTGGCGAGGATTCACCGGCGGTGAGGTTCACTGAACCTGACCTGACCAGGGCATTGTACCATGCCGATGATCTTCAGTTGCCTGAACCGACCATCCTCTCCCTGCTTGATCTCCGAATTCTTGTTAGGAACAGAGCAATCTCCCTTACTAAGATTTGTTCACCATGTATCAGTCTACAAACTAACTATAGGATTCTTGGACTAAAACCGAGTGGATTCAAAGATATGGCGCATCAAACTTGGCCTTATCTCACTAGGGCCATTTCTGACCTAGGGTTTAATTTCAGTTATCTAATCCCGTTTTGCCCAAGCAACTTTGAGTTGGCTTTTCTCCAACTTTTGCATAACAACAAAAGGAGATATCTGCATCAAAGTTGCCCTCCTACAATAGGTCTACAAAATCTATGTGGTGACCTAGGGCAAATTCTCACTAATTTGAAAGTTATAATGCTCCAAAGTTGAGCTTATAACACTGATTTCAGACTTAGCCTAAAACTCAAATGAGTTCCATTTTGCTAATAAGTCCAAAATCCAAGATTTAGCTTACAAATCCACACATTTGTGAACCAAATGACTTAGGATACTCATTTATCATGGTTTTTGCACTTTAGTCCAAAAGTGGACTAATTTTGCACTTAACCCCCTTGGGTTTGGATTTAGGGTTTTCCAGGGTTTCAATTAGGGTTTTTGGTCTTTCAAGGGTGTAAATGTAATGTAGGTCCATCCTTAATAACTTTTTATGATTATTTCACTTAGTCTTTGGGGTTTTCTCTATTTGGCTCTTGTTTTACCCTTCAGGATCCCCTTTAGGGTTAAGTATCCTATACTAGGGTCTTAATTGCAAAATGCCATAAGAATATAACTTATTTGAAATTTTGCCTAGTGAATGCATTCTAGGTGTATCGAACATATGCAATGCCAATGCTTATGATGTTATGCTCAAGTTTTAGTTACAGTAACACCAGGGGTGTTACATTTGCCACCTCCATGCTATTTTAAAATCTCTCTCACTTGCTTGATGCATTAGGTGATAGGAGTTGTGTGCTAAACAATTGCTGCATTTCCTTCCTTTGAAGATTTACTACCCTTCCTTGATCACCTGTTTATTAAAAGGTTTTTCTGATGCTTAGTCTTACTCTAGAAAAACAAAATGTTTTGTTTACAACAAAAGATGATGCTTCAAGTTGGAAGGGATGATTTTCAAAAATAAAAACTTGATGGTGGATCCGTCATGGCTGTGATGGATTCAACATTCGGAAAAGATGTACCTCTGACAGGTACCAAACTTTGGGTTTGAAATGATAAAGCTGAGACCAGGCGGGTGACTTGCATGAGAAGAGAGTCTCGGTGTAGTGTCTCCGTCTAAGTCGATTAAGGACTGTCTCGATGTAGGCTTGATGATTGAGGACCTTTTAACTGGTCACATGCCTCATCATGGGTAAGCTTTGCCTCGGGCAGACTAATACCAGGATAAGACAACACGCAATGGGATTGGAGAGATGGCGAGAGTAGCGTGTACCCTCTATGGCAAGAGGCTGGACGGTGGTGTATCTGTGCTCTTGGTTGGCGTGAACCTGATCTGGTCTTAAGAACCCCAGTGGCGAGTTGACATATGCAAGGGTTAAGTGCTACATATGTCTGTGATTGGAGATCCCCAGCTAGGTATTAATCGATTCGGATCGCCGTTACTTCTCGAACATGAAGACTTGGTCACTGCCCTACACGTAGCATTCCAGTGAACAAGAAGGGTTGATAACAAGAAGGCTAGTATAGGGCAAGTTCTTGAACTATGGTAGAAAGAACTCTAGATTCAAGTAATGACAACTTGTTAATAAAACTGGATTTTTAAGGATCCACTATTAGTAAGCATTTTTGCAAACAGAGTCTTGATTCTTGATTAAGCCTTACCTTGACTCCCTCAAAGCCATCATATCCTTGAGAGTCTTTTATTTTGACGGATAAGACTTGCGAAAGTACACTTCGTACTCATGGTTTTCGAACCGATGTTGTTGTAGGTAAGGAAGCAGCAAACTTTTGTTGCTTTTGCTCTAAGGTGGTGCCTAAGGAAGAATCTCAGGAGTGAAGCCTCGGGAGGATGTTGTCCTTCTTTTGAAAAACACTTTACTGTTATGCGGGAGGGGTTTTTGCCTCTCGAGTTTGTAATAATAATACTTATGCACTCATATATCGCTGGTCTGTAATAATAACACTCTTTCTATATCTTATGAATGTATATTAAGTTACTGTAACTGCTTCCGCTCATTCGTTCCTCCGATGGGTTGTAATATCTGCGTGACGGGTGAAACACTCTTGGGAAAGGTAAAAAATACAGATACCGAACTTGTCAAGTGATCAGGTGCATCTACGGGGTTGTCCGAGATTCGTTGGACAAGGACAACTTCCGGTGGGCGTAATAACTTGAGAGGTTCTGTCACAACTGGTTTCGGAGCGTAGCCCATCTCTTCAGATATTATGAGACATTTCAAAAAGAATTTTGAAAGACTTATCTAAGAAAATTTCTTTCATTCTTATCTTACTACTTTCTAAAGTACTCATCTTATAAGACCAGGTAATAGAGTGCAATGTATAGAAGGTTGTGAATCTACATAGTTTGTGTGGCAGAACCGCTCGAATTATCCCAGCTTAACTGCCTAAGTCATGCCTCCGGGGTCGTAACACAGTTAAACCGGAATAACCCGTCAGTCCCTCAGATCTAGTCTGATAAAAGCCACTTAACCAGGATCAAATACCACAATCTCACTCGGAGGTGAGTCACAGAAGAAATACAATAAAACAGGAAACCTCAAATTAAAGTACTGGAGTTATTACATGAATCCGAGTTTTTCAAGTAAACTGAAATAGTTCATAAGATAAAATGTAGTGGATAATCGATATCGTCGGTAGCGAGGAAATGGGCAAGGCCTAGCCCACTACTCCTCCTGCTCCTCTCCTGTCAGAGCAACAACCCACTCGACCATCCAACCCGGTGGCAGGGTGGTAGGCCAAGTCACACCATCAACCATATCATGAAGCGTACCTGCAAAAATTATGCCACAAGCAAGGCTGAGTATACTAATACTCAGCTAGACTTACCCGGTGTCAGGAAACTACTCCTCTACCTCTAGACCATGCAGCTATTTGGCTGAGGGGTTTGGTTTGCCAAAAGCACTAGCGGTATCTAAAATCAAATTTTAGCTTTTCCATTTCTAGCATCATTATCTTAACTACGTTTGCTCCTTCTAAGCATACATGGTAGCAAGCATTTAGTACATACAACAAGTTATCTCATGTAAACCTCATTTCACTTCTTACTCAATGTAGTACAAGGGGTCAAGCAGTCTCATTAGCTGCGAGAAGCAGACGATTCGAATCGAGTTTTAACCTTGCAAGGTAAACCTAAACACATGACATGTCAGGGCACTCCGTCCCCACACATGTCAATCGTCCCCATCGATTCCCCATTCGTGTCTAGGCCTCACCGCCTTGGCATACAATGCTCCACTGACCCCGGCTGCCGCCATGCAGTGACCGCACTTGTACCCACCATAGCTAGCATGGGAGACCCAGTCTCAGGTCGCGTGAGGGATAAAGTCCATGCCTGGCTTCACTCAGGTACTAGGTTTACCGGTTACCATATTTCTCGACATGTGCTTAGTACGTTCAAAAGCTTGACTCAGGTATCCACGCATTAATCCTTAATTCCTTTTTCCCGTCTCATGGACAAGGCATCCTCCCTAGATCCAAGTCCATAGACTAACATATATCCCGTTATCAAGATGAATACACTCAATTCCTGACCTCGCGCAAGTGCTAGAAAAATCACTCGATTTCTATCGAGATCCTGTTTAGCAAAGCAACTTCTCGACCTAGCATACTAGTATTCATCTCAAAAAGGAATCCTAATTTCATGCAACTAGAGGTTTCAAGCAACTCCTACACGTAAGTGCACATTGCAATCCTACAAACATTAAGTGTAGTAAAGTAGCATATATAGATACGGTTATGCATAAAACCGGGGCTTGCCTTCAAATGCTGGGGCTGCGGGGAGATCCTCGATGGCAGTCTCGGGAGCTTGCTCCTGGTCTTCCTCGTGGACAGCTCCTTGCTCGGGGATGAGCATGTACTCTCCGTCAGCGAGATTGCAATCTAATGAATGCAATCAGTAAGATATATGCATGGCATGATATGCAATTTAGCAATTAAACTTGGAGGGTGAATGATTACTTTAATAAGGTAGGGCTTAATCTAACTATTGAAGATTCTTGGGGTATACTTAGCAATTTAGGGTCAAGCTTAGTTAAACTAAGTGGTAAGTCTATTTTGGTGTTCTACTGATTTCTCTTTAATGTCTTAGTGAGGGTTTCATTACGGTTTCTAGCTGAATCATTAGAGTGATATTTATTATTCCCCCTTTTTCTCTTCTATTTCCTTTATGCTTTTAAGGTGGGTTTGAACTGCAACACAGCTCAATAAATTTCCAAAAATTCTGCAAACATTACAGTGTCTTATTACTAGTGTATAAGTTTCTGTCTCAAAATTTGGGTCTTAAAAAGTGAGTGGTTCTCTCTGTACAAAATTATCAAATATTAGGGCAGAAGGGGTGTTATGAACTACAACTCCTTTTTAATAGAGAGTGATTTTCTAAGACATATTTTTGCTGGCATCTAGATGTTATAACATGACTTTGTACCAAATTTTAGGCATTAATACTCATTAATTATTTTGCTATGATTTTCCAAACTTTCTAGCAAAAGGGGTGCTTTCTACTACCACTATATTTGAAAAATATCAAACAACAGATTTCTGATTTTTCCTATCTTCTTCTTTGTGCAAGAGCAATCATTTTGAAGTTTGGCAACTTTTGCTTAAGGGAAGAGTGGTAGGAATTATTTGGACTAAATGCCCTTTTTCATGAAGCATTGACAATGGTTATTATTTTGCAGCTTCCAAATGGGTTCTGCATTTTTCTCTGGTGGCCTATTTCATTATTGATCTAGTAAAAATTTACTTGCCCATTATTGCACTCTTTTGGGCTTACTTATGATTTAATTGAAATATGGCTTAATATCAAGTTCTATTTTTTTACCCTACTTAAAATGATGGACTGAGGTGTTTAGCATTTTTGTAGTGGGGTTCTACTGGTTACAAGTCTACTCGATTTTTATTAACACTTTTGAAATTGTTTTCAAAATTCTAATAATTGTTTTTCTAGTTTGGTTAGTGCTTAATAAAACATTTCACTTTGATTCTGTTCTGGACTAAGGGTCCCTTTATTTTTCCTAGGTTCTCTGTTACTAAAGTAGACTAGGAAAAATAATTGCATTGACTGTTCATTATTTTCTAATGCCTTTATGATTTTCTTAATTTTTTGGCAAAAATGGCTTTTAATAGATATCCCTACATAAATCTTCATTACTGGGGTGCTCACTATTTTTAAGCAGTGTCTAAATGGGGTTTGTACATCTACAAATTTTCTTAAGTCCAGCACAGAAACATAACAAATTTTCTCTAATTTAATAAGGTTTGGTAAGTTTCTGTAATCAATTTCAAACTCTAATATTTAAAACAGAAAGCATAGGGTTCAGTATTTTTAGTTGATAGTCCATATTATTTAGAATCAAGCAAAGATGGTTTGGCAAATTTTGGTTAAATATTTCTCAAGTTATGAATTTCCTAAGTTCTCTGTTCATTAAAAGAATAATCAGAAATGGTTAAATGGCAAAAAGACTTTGCATCGGGGTCCCTCGCGTGTGTTTTCTCATTTCCTTACAGACTAGTCCTCGGGTCACTATTCAAACGTGCCACTGACAACTCAGAAAACCCCCTGGGGGTTTACTAAACCTAACCCAAGGTCCTTCCCCTAATTAAACAGTACCCGTGGCGGAGGAAAGGGCGGAGGGGCTTACCTGTGGCGAGACTGCTCCGGTGAGGTGGTCGAAGGTGTAGGGGAGGTCCTGAGGGTCACGGCGATGTGTGGGTCACCGCCAGGGATGGTCGGAGTCGGCCGGTCCATGTGCGCAGGCGGGGGAGCTCGTCGGCGGCGAGGAGTCCAGCCTAACCAGGGCACGATTGGTCAATCAAAAGGGCCAGTGAGCTTCCTAGAGATCAAGGAAGGCGTGCGTGTGAGGAATTGGAGAATGACTCACCGGATTGCTCGGTCTACGCGCGCAGGCGGGCGACCGAAGTCCGGCGAGGACGATCTCGGGTCTCCGGTGAAGTTCTGCCGGGTTCGAGGACTTGGAAAGCTTCACGGGCTAATGGTGAAGCTAACCGAGTGGCTGGCGCGGCTTGGAAGCGACTGGAGGGAGCTGGTCACGGTGGCCGAGGCTCGAGTGGTGATGGCGGGCGGTGGCGCAGCGTGCTCGAGGCGAAGTCCGGCGAACTTGGGCTCGGGCAGGACTTGAGAGCGCGCGTGGAGGTATGGCCGAGGCTCGTGGCTCCTTTATAGGCACGGCGCGGTGCACGGGCGATCGTGGACCGGCGAGCGCGCGCGGGTGCACGAACGGGCGTGAACCGGGTGTGTCAGCCACGGTCGAACATGTGGAACCGTTTCTTCTGCCCGAGTTGTAACACCGATTGGGTGCAAATCTTCGCGAATTTGGGCAAGATCGCTGTGAAGGATTTGTTCCCCTGAATGTGCTTTGTCTTTTGTGTGTGGACGACGTGGGGTTTTAGGCTAGGGACAGAGAGTTGTAGCGTCACCAAGGTGCTAGTGTCAAATAGCCGGGTCCCGAGGTCAAATGGTGCCAAAACCGTGCCAAAAGAATTTGGTTTGAGTTCAAGTTTCTCCAGAGCGTGTTCAAGGAAATTTGGCGCCACTTTGATATTTGGACTTTATGGTTTTGAGTTTTGGAAAACAGGGAACGCATTTGATCTTGAAAAAGGGTTCTAAAATTTAGAATTCTGAATTTTGAATTTCCCCATAGGACCTTGGTTCAAGGGCTGATTTGGGGATTTTGGAAAAACCAATTGGCCAAACTTTCTTACTATGTTTTGTTGGTCATTTAGTGTATTGAAACTTTGTTATTTGGTTCTTGACAAAATCTTGTATTTTTCCCAAGCCTTTTCCCAATTTCTCTTTTATGTGCTTAAAGGTTCACCTTGGGTTAAATAGGGTTTGAGAGTTCTTCTTACCATGAGGTTCATGATATGATTAGGAGATTTTCATAAGATGAAAAAGACTCACTTTGAATCTTGATTATTAGTTTTTGATGTTCATGCCTCTATTTGGTTCACATGTGATAATAGTTCAAGTTAACTTAAGGAAGAAACCCTAGGTGACACTGGGGTGGCATAGTTTGATTCTGTAATTATGCATGCATCATGTTAAAAACTATACTAATAAAGTTTTCCCCCTTATGGAGATATGCCGCTGCGCACAAGGAAATCCGCGAGCAAGTCCACTGGACCGATTGGCGTACCTCGGCATCAGTTAGCCCCAAGGCATGAAGAGAGCAGTATCAGCAGTAACGACCCCATTGGAGACCTAGAAGCCCAAGTGGAGCAGCTTCGGACGGAGCTACGTCACAGAAACAGGGTGTGGGTAGAAGATGGTCAGTGTATAGATGAGTTAAGAGCTGACGTCAGACATTTGCAAGACGAGCTTGCTGAACGGGATTTGGCAATCGATTGGGCTGTCAATTCACATTCAATTGCTTGGGACCGGGAAGCCAAAGCTTGAGCCCGTGTGGATGAGCTCTGCACGGCCCTTGACAGCTTGCAGGTGTATTGCAATACGTTACATGAGGAAGTCCATGTACTGTATTCGCGACTGCACCCGGACGTACCTGCCGACCCTGTTGGAATGGGAGTCGGACCTTCTGGAACAGCAGGTGAAGCACTTGGTGGGGAATTCGACCTTTTCAAGCCCTTTCCTTCTATGAACCTGGCTGATGAACGGTCCCCTACAATAGACAGTGAAGCAACCAAAGACGATAAATACTAGAGTAGTATAGTTTAGATATAATACTAATGTAAAATAGGTAATGAAGCCCTATTGTAAATTCGAGTCTGTATCATTACCTCTTTGTAATGTAAAATGATGGTGTGCTTTGGCATGTTATATTTTCTCCAAATGTTTCTTTGCCTCAGATGCCATCAAGGACTCGTGGATAGGACGGTGCAGGAACCTCCCGTGGTCGGGAGGCTACTCCTAACCTGCCACCAGTACCCCCAATGTTGGCCAAGGCTATCGCTGCCTTGGTCAATGCGACTGCCGATAACACCCGCTTTCTACATGAAATGGCAGGAAATCAATTTCAGTAACAAGGCGGGAGGGCTTATCCACAGGGACCCGTGAGACTTCATACTTGGACTTCTCTGAAACACGTCCTCTGCTCTTCGTCAAGGCCGAAGACCCTCTGGAAGCCGACGAATGGGTACGAGTTATAGAGCAGATGTTTGGACTCATCCGCTGCACTGAAACCCAGAAGCCATTGTTCGTGGCTCATCAGTTAAGAGGCCCTGCTAGTACTTGGTGGGGAAATTATGTGGCCATTCAACCTGCCGGGCATCAGGTCACATGGGACGAATTTAAATTGGCTTTTCGTGAGCACTATATTCTAGAAGGAGTGCTGCACATGAAATAGGAGGAATTCATGCGACTCAAGCAAGGAGGAGATACTGTTATGCAGTATCTCAACAAATTCACTCATTTGTCCCAGTATGCAATTGATCAAGTTAATACTGACCTGAAAAAGAGGAATTGTTTCAAGAGAGGCCTCAATGACCGGCTTCAAAGAAAGATGGCCACCTGCCTTGATCTCTCCTACAGCAGGGCTGTCAGCACAGCGCTGGCAGTTGAAGCTAAGCATGCAGGCCCAGGAAAATCAAAGGGAGTTGGAGGTGACAGGTCCAGTCAGGGCCCTGAAAAGCGAAAAAGGTTGGTAATCTAACCTTTCAATCAAAACCGTTCTTCACTTCGTCCACCCTCTTACCCCTTCAAACAGCCTGTCTTCATTTGCCCTGCCGCTGCCCCCACTCCAACAAATCAGCCGAGTGCCCCTGGTGCTCGTTTCCCCGCCCTCCCTAGTTCCTCAACGGGCTGCTTCAATTGTGGGAAGTCTAGACATTTCATCAAAGACTGTCCATATCCGAGGCAGAACAAATCCAACAATCAGCAGAGCTCAGGGAGCTCAAATCAAGGCAAGGGAAACACGACAAATAATGCAGCGGGCAAGAATATAAAGAAGACTGGGCGAATATACTACACACAAGTGGCCACTACACCGGAGGGAGAGCCAGTTATGATGGGTACGTTTCTTGTGGCCAATCACCCAGCAGTTATTCTCTTTGATTCTGGTTCTTCACATACATTCATAAGCAAGAAGTTTGTGGAGAAATGTTGCATTCCTTGCATTGAATCAAGGGAAGGGTTTATTATTCATTCGCCTGGGGGACAAATATTCACTAAAGAAGTGGCTTTCCATGTGCCCGTAACATTGGCTGAATGGGACTTTCCCACCAATATGATTGTTCTAAAAGGCCAAGATATAGATGTAATTCTAGGCATGAATTGGTTAGCCCAGCACAAAGCTATCCTCAACAATGATCTGAGAACCATCAGGTTGAGCTATGGCCATGAAGAGGTTCTCTTGTCCATCCCTGTAGCTATTCCAGCTAAACCATTTGGCAGAGTCTATGAGGCCATCATACCGGAAATCCAAGATATTCCGGTAGTATGTGAGTTTCTGGACGTCTTTCCTGAAGATCTGCCTGGATTACCTCCCGAAAGAGATGTAGAATTTGTGATTGAACTAAAGCCCGGTACGGCCCCTATTTCCATAAGGTCGTACCGAATGCCTCCAAATGAGTTGGCAGAGCTCAAGACACAATTACAAGATCTACTGGAGAAGGGATTCATCCGGCCCAATTTGTCACCTTGGGGGTGTCCCGCAATCTTTGTCAAGAAGAAGGATCAAACGCTTCGGATGTGCGTGGATTATAGACCCCTTAATGAGGTCACAATCAAGAATAAGTACCCTCTTCCCCGGATTGATATTTTATTCGATCAGCTTACCGGAGCTCTGGTATTCTCAAAAATTGACCTCAGGTCGGGCTATCATCAGATCCGCATCCGACCCGAAGATATACCCAAGACCGCATTTACTATGCGGTATGGATTATTCGAATATCTGGTTATGTCTTTCGGATTAACAAATGCTCCCGCCCACTTCACATACCTGATGAACTCAGTATTCATGCCTGAGTTGGAAAAAATTGTGGTGGTCTTCATTGATGATATCTTGTTTTATTCCAAGAATGAAGATGAGCATGCTCAGCATCTACGGATCGTATTAACACACTTGAGGGAACATCAATTATATGCTAAATTCAGCAAGTGCGTGTTTTAGCTGGAGGAAATCCAATTTCTAGGACATGTACTATCTGCAAATGGGATTGCGGTTGATCCCATCAAAGTTAAGGATATCCTCGAGTGGAAACCTCCAACCACTGTGCATCAGGTTCGAAGTTTCCTTGGACTGGCTGGTTATTAACGCCGATTTATCCTAGATTTCTCTAAACTTGTGAAGCCAATCACAAGTCTATTGAAAAACGATACAAAATTTAACTGGTCCTCAAGGTGCAATGAAGCCTTCAAGCAGCTAAAGGTGTTATTGACCATTGCTCCGGTATTAGCTCAACCGGACATTGAAAAGCCTTTTGATGTGTATTGTGATGCATCAGGCAGTGGTCTAGGCTGTGTTTTAATGCAAGAGGGCCGAGTTATAGCCTATGCTTCAAAATAGTTGCGCCTGCATGAGGAGCATTATCAACTCATGACTTAGAATTAGCTGCCTTGGTTCATGCCCTTAAAATATGGCATCATTATCTACTGGGAAATATCTGCCATATATATACGGATCATAAAAGCTTGAAGTACATATTCACCCAGTCAGAACTAAATATGAGGCAGAGGAGATGGCTTGAGCTAATTAAGGACTATGAATTGGAGATTCATTATCACCCAGGCAAGGCCAACGTGGTGGCAGATGCACTAAGTCACAAGACTTCCTATCATTGTCTTACGATGAAGACTTCTGACATCACATTATGCCAAGAAGTGGAGAAATTAAACCTGGGAATGATTCAGCATGAAACATTAAATGAATTAAAGCTTTAGTCGGTTCTTCTGCAAAGAATAATTGATGCACAAAGAAGTGATAAGGGTATGAAACACATTCATGAGAAAATAAAGGCCGGTAAAGCAAACTGTTTCAGAAAGGATGATCAAGGTATAGTATGGTTTAATAACCGCATAGTTGTGCCCAAGAATGATGAAGTCCGCCAGCAAATTTTAGATGAAGCACATCTTAGTCGCTATTCCATTCATCCCGGAAGCACTAAGATGTATCATGATTTAAAGCAACATTATTGGTGGACAAAAATAAAGATCGAAATTGCACGCTATGTTTCAAGATGCGACACTTGTAGACGTGTCAAAGCCATACACATGAAAACTGCTAGTCCATTGCAATCTTTACCTATCCCGGCCTGGAAATGGGAGGACATCAGCATGTACTTCATTGTGGGATTACCCAGGACAGTAAAAGGGTTTGATTCCATGTGGGTTATCATTGATCGACTTACAAAGATCACCCACTTCCTCCCAGTTAAGGTAAAGTATCCAGTAATCACATATGCGGAACTTTACATTGCTCGTATCCTCAGTCTGCATGGGATTCCAAAAACAATTGTGTCAGACCATGGACCACAATTTGTATCCAAATTCTGGGAAGAACTCAACAAATCTTTGGGTACTAAGTTGCTTCACAGTTTGGCCTATCATCCCCAAACAAGTGGGCAGACTGAGAGAGTGAACCAGATACTTGAAGACATGTTGCGAGCATGTGCTCTAGAATTTCCACAGAAATGGGATGAATGCTTACCATTGGCAGAGTTCTCATATAACAATAGCTATCAAGAAAGTATCAAAATGGCACCCTTTGAAGCTTTATATGGACGATGGTGTCGTACTCCATTGAAATTGTCTGAACCAGAAGAAAGATGGTTTTTCAGGCCTGATATGGTTAAAGAAATGGAAGAAAAAGTTCAACGAATTATACATAATTTGAAAGAAGCCCAAGCTCGACAGAAGAGTTATGCAGACAAACGACGCCAACCATTGTACTTTCAAGTTGAAGATTATGTGTATTTGAAAGTATCACCAATGAAGGGTGTATCTCATTTTGGGGTAAAAGGAAAACTTGCACCCCGGTACATTGGTCCATTTCCTATCCTTGAAAGATGCGGACCAGTGGCGTACCGACTCCAACTACCCGAAACCTTGTCTGCAGTGCACAATGTGTTCCATGTGTCCCAATTGAAGAAGTGTCTTCGGGTTCCAGATAAAACCACTAAAGTGACGGATGTTACTTTGGAACCAGACTTAACATATTCAGAACATCCTATTCGAGTCCTGGATCAAAAGGACAGGGTTACCCGAAGAAGAACTCTCAAATTTTATAAGATACAATGGAACCAACACACAGAAGATGAAGCTACATGGGAAACCCAAGACTTTTTAAAAAGGAATTTCCTAGGCTTTTTAGCTTCATGTAAATTGTGAGATATGTACAATTGTTGTAAAAAAAGGAGTAGACCCCATACCACCCCCAGCCTTGTACAAGAAAGAAGGAAATAAAAATATGCCGCGTTTCCTTTTCCACTACTTGCCCTAGGACTTTTAAATCTCGAGACGAGATTCTTTTATGGGGGAAGGGTGTAACACCTCTAGTGTTACTGTCACTAAAACTTGAGCATAACATCATGAGCATTAGCATATCATGTGTTTATTACACTTAGAGTGCATTCACTAGGCAAAAATCTCAAACAAGTTGTATTGGTGTGACTTGATATGTGTGAAACCCTAGGGTAGGGTACTTAACCCTAAACCAGGCTCAGAAGTGACAATAAAGCCCAAGCATGAGAAAACTTCAAAACTCATGAGAAATAATATATCATAATATATCACATTTAATGGATTTGAGTGGCATCCAAACCCTAAAAGTGACAAAAACCTTGAAAAGACCCATGGAAAACCCCAAATTAAAACCCTAGGGGGCTAAGTGTAAAATTTGTGCCCTTTTGGACTCAAGTGCAAAAACCATGGTATTAGGGCACCTCAAATCATATGGTTCACACCTTTGTGGATTTGGAAAGCAAATCATGGAAATTGGACCTATTTGCAAAAAGGTACCCTAGGAATCATGTGTGGCTAAGTCTGAAAACCAGTGCATAGAACCAACTTTGGGATCCTGTACCTTTCAGTTCATGAGGAATTTGCCTAGGGTCAACACATCAAACTTGTAGATCTACTGTAGGAGTACAAATTTGATTAAGTGACTAAACACTAGTGCTGTAAAAAATTGTAGTTAAAAGGATCAAAAGTCTGGTTGTCAGTCGAGTCTAAAGACTGAAACATGGCTGACAGTGAACTCTAAAGAGTTTTAAGGCCGACTTGTGTTTGATCGAGTGGGGGAATAACCAAAGTCCCTATGATCGAATTAAAGCTTGTATATAGGTTAACAACTTTATTATAGAAGGCTTATCAAGTTGTCACGCAAAAACTGGAGAACCAAAGCCTTTAATCTCCTCTGTCAGGCGCTCTGATGAACGGTTCTATTGGTACAGTGAATGGATAGGATCAGGTTCAGAGAACCTCACCGCCGGTGAGCCGTGCGCCCGGATTCACGCCAGCCACGGTGATTCGTGCCCAGTGCAAGTGGATAACAGAGAGGAGTAAAAATCTAGCGCTTGGGATGAGCTTGAGGTACTATTACGCTCAGCCACTCGTCCACTGCACCAGCGACGTGGCCAACCGACCGTCATCGAGGTAAACGTCGTCGCCGTGATCATGCCACGCCCATGACTCTTTAACCACGTCGCTACTAGCCGCAACAGCAAGAATATGGTATGTTCAAAAAACAGCAAGAATGGCTAAATTGCTAACTAATCTGCTGAACTTAATGTGCTATCATAATTGGATAGGTATGCTGAACTAAAACAACAAGAAATGCTAAAACTGAAAGAAAGGCTAAATTGGTGAGCAGAAGATGTGCCTTATCAAGTGAATGCACCACCTGAATATCAATAGATTTTCCTCTATTAACAAATGGTTTTTCTCTTTATTTGTTACAATTTAGAGATGCAAGTGCACCAGACAGAAAAATTATATAACAGGCATTCACTGAAGAAGACAGACACAAAGCCAGGCTGCCACATACGTGAAAATGGTAGAGTGAGTGAGAGAATAATTTGATAGCGACTTTCTGGTGCGGGCAGTTGAACTTTGCAAGTAAAAACAGTAGGGCAGTATTCATCTGATATACTACCTTGACATGAGAGGGCAAGGAGTCATAATGGTGATGATCGAGGAGGAGGGGCACCCTTTTAGTTTAGAAAATACTATGAGTTGTAGTAGTACCAAATTATACCGATGGCCGGCACAGGCCCTTGTAGATGGTGCTGTTCGGGAACAAGGCCTTGAATCCTATGGTAGCGAAGTCCAGTGGCCACTTTGAACCTGCAGGATGACACCAGATGGGGTGGATTGATCAGGAGTTGGAGGTGATTCATATCCATGGGAAGAGCAGAGTTTACTCACACTTGGGGACGAAGGTGAGGATGACCTTGGAGGGAGCTCGGGGATGGAGGCAAGATGGGAGTCGAATGAAGGGGTAAGAGGAGATGTAACTGCTTGCTCTGTTTTTTCGCTAACTGAACAGCTCGGGCCATTTTGGTGGGAAGCCATTGACTCAGTCAAACTACACCATACGGCCCCCATGATGTAGTCCCATCTAGCCGTCCTGACTCTATCGTGTTGTACCTCCCCAAAGGCAGCTAGGGTTTAGGAGAAGTCCATCCTCAATCCATCTACAGTGTCGTCCTCTCTTTCCCCCTCTCATCTTGTTTCTCTGATTCTCTGGTTACTAATCTTTGCGCTACACAACCTCGTTGATCTCTCCAAAGGAGCTTTTATAGGTATCATTCAGTTTTATTAAGATATATATTTCTGAAGCACACAAATTCTGTTTAACTGCAATTTCAGTTAAGGTGCAGACCCTATCAAAAAGGATACTTGAGCACATCACTGAGTTTTGTTGTATATCATGCATCTTTGAGGGTTATAAAGGAGGAATTTGGGAGCACATTTATTACAAAAGTTGTGGAGAATTGCAAAACCTTTCCGGCCAGTACACATTAGCAATTTTCTGTTGAGTACATTAGGAGATATAGGATTCTGAATTTAGCTGTCTGCTATTCTCTCCTATCAGTTTTGCAACAGAAGGTTTGGGCTGTTTTAGTGGTTTTGTAAACCGATGTAGAGACACTCGTTATAATAAAAGTTTTTGATAATTTCATAACCTTTCCAATGAGTATCTATTTGCAAAATTTCGTTGGCTACAGAGAGAGTTATGGGGTTCTGAATTTATGTGTCACGTTCTGTCAGATTCTAGTCACAGTTGCAATGTGCAGGTTTAGGTGCTGTTTTAAAACTGGTTAGAGGCAGAATCAAGTATGACTTCTATGGAGTGTTTTGTGGTAGGTTAGATGAGCTTTGCTCATATTGTTTATTCACCCAGTTTGGATAAGAGATTAGTGATATATGGATTTATTAAAACAGCATAGTTGCTGCAACTGGCAGATCAAGTTTGTCACTTTATACTGAAGAATAACCTTAGAGGATGATGAAATTTAGACTTAATTTGAATACCAAATTTGTTGCATATTTTTTGTAGATGCTCAAAGTGTATCTATTTGCTACCTTTGCAATTAAGAAACTAAAGATTCCAAAAAAAAGTGTCCATATTGCTGCTTATGTTTGTCACTTTAGTGATATTTGCTATTTACAACCTGAAAATAAGGTTATATCATTGCTGTTTACATGCAGTTTTTATCTATTTCCAATGTTTAGTTTTCCTCCTAGATTTCAGTAAGTCACAATTATTTGAGGCTATTAAATTTCGGAAGCAGAATATAAAGAAAGTTGACCTCTGTTCGTAGTGGATTAATGGACTTAAATGGTATTAAGAAGTTGTTGCTTTCTGAAAGACCAAGTGATGACTACATAGCTGGAGTAAAGGGATTTCTTCAGTTTGCATACATAGGCAAAAATTCTAATGCAAAGATTCGGTGTCCATGTGTCAAGTGTGTCAACAGGATGTTACAAAAGCAATCTATAGTGTATGATCACTTAATATGCAATGGAATGCTACGTGGATACACGATATGGGGTTGCCATGGGGAAACAGCATCATATATATCTGCTAACAAAGATTCACAGTTCCATTGTCCGAGTTTAAACCATAACATGCGTCAGGTAGTTCAAGACGCTTTTGGATATGTTGACAATGGACTTCACACAAATGAATCAGGTGCAGCAGGTTCTTCTAAAGTTGGACCAGATGCAGAAACACAAGAATTCCTTGAATTGCTTAGAGATGCTGATCAACCTTTGTGGGAGGGCTGTGAACTATCAAAACTTTCCTTCCTAGTTCTTTTGTTTAATATAAAGTCCATCAACAAGTGGAGCAACAAATCATTAAATGATTTGCTTGCAATTCTACAACTCGCTCTACCAAATGGTTCCAACATACCAAGAACATTTGTGGAGGCTCGAAAGATCATTGCAAAGCTTGGTCTAAGATATGATAAAATCCATGTATGCCCAAATAATTGTCAGTTGTATCGAAATGATAAAAAAGATCATGACTTCTGTTCAAAATGTGGAGCTTCAAGGTGGAAAGGTAAAGCAGATAACACAATATTGACAAAGAAGGAAAGAAGAAAGGCAGCCCCAAATAAGGTGATGCGCTACTTTCCAATCAAACCTAGGCTCAAAAGGCTTTTTTTGCATAAAGAAACAGCCAGGTTAACTAGATGGCATGATGAGGAGCGTACTAAGGATGGGGCATTGCGCCATCCTGCAGATTCAGAAATTTGGAATGCTATTAATACTCAGCACCCTGACTTTGCATTAGATTCTCGGAATATGAGATTTGGACTAGCAACTGATGGATTCAACCCATATGGGAAGTGTAATTCAACACATAGTTGTTGGCTGTTGTATTGGTACCTTACAACCTTCCTCCATGGTTGTGCATGAAAGCATCTTCTCTTATGCTTACTCTGATAATTACAGGCTACCCGGGAAAGGACTTTCATACATTTATGCAGCCAGTTTATGATGAACTAAATGAATTATTTGACATTGGTATGCCAACATATGATGCATCCCGAGATGAGGTGTTTCAACTCCGCGCTATATTGTTGTATACAGTCAGCGACTACCCTGGGGCTGGGATATTAGCACAGTTCAGCACAAATAGCCAGTTGGGTTGTCTATCTTGTGAAGAAGAAACAAGTTTCATGCGCTTGAAGCATGGCTACAAACAGTGTTACATGGGACATCGACGATTCCTACCAGCTGGACATGAGTTCAGGTATGATGCCAATTCATTTGATGGAACTGAAGATCATCGGTCTAAACCTACACCCTGTTCTGGGGAAGCTATTTTGGAAAAGATAAAATCAATCCGTAATTTTGAAAACTCCAAAACATGGAAGGGAGTTGGTGGCCTATTCTGTTTGTCTTATTGGAAGTATAATTTGCTCCGGCACAATCTTGACTTTATGCATATAGAGAAGAATGTTTGTGAAAATACATTTGGGACACTTCTAGAAATTGAAGGCAAGTCGAAAGATAATCTACAGGCACGGAAAGACTTGCAAGAAATGAACATCCGCCTAGATCTACATCCACAAAAAAGGGCTAATGATAAGTATTACTTGCCTCCTGCTTTGTATAACATGTCTAAAGAGGAGAAGCGCCAGTTTTGTAAGGTCCTTCATGATATAAAAGTTCCAGATGGTTATTCCAGTAACATCTCTAGATGTGTAAATGTTGCTAAAACAAACCTTTCAGGTCTAAAAAGTCATGACTGTCACATACTAATGCAACAACTTTTACCAGTTGCTTTGCGAGGTCTTCTCCCTGATGATGTTACATCTGTCTTATTTGACCTATGTGGATATTTTAGAGAACTAAATGCAAAAGTTCTCTATAGAGATCAACTTGAGAAGTTAGAGGAGAGAATTATAATGACGTTATGTCGGATGGAGATGATATTCCCTCCTAGATTTTTTACTATGATGGTGCATCTTGTTCTTCACTTAGCAACAGAGGCAAAAATAGGTGGACCTGTTTGCTATCGATCAATGTATTTTGTGGAAAGGTATACTTTTCTTTATAGTTTTAGTGTCATCTTTTCCTATTTTATTGCATGATTATTTAATGTTTTTGTTGACATAATGTTGGTGTGTTTAGGTACTTAGGTGAGTTGAAGTCAAATGTGAGGAACAAAGCTCATCCAGAGGGATGCATTGCTGAATCAATTTTGGCAAAAGAGGCCATGTCACTTTGTTCAGGATTCCTTGATGGTTTTCAAGGCTTGGTTAACAAGCTCTTGAGGAATGATGAAACAATGGGATGTTGTACTGAATCAGCATCAACAATTTTCCCTCATGCTGGAATGGCACTTGGAAAGCCACGTAGTTATGTTATAAGAGGTTTGGAAAAATTACAAGCACATAGATATGTGCTATTTAATTGCTCTGATGTCAATCCATACCTTAGGTAATCTCAACCTCATAATTATAATTTCAGCTTTTTCATTTCATAAACTTTATTATATCTTACATTAAATGCAGAGCTCATGCTGAAGAGATCACAACAAACCATAATGGACGTCATTTGAGCCATAGATATGTAGAGAAAATGCAAAATGAGAAGTTCCATCAATGGTTTAGATGTCATGTAAGTGACATATTTGAAGTCCTTTACATATAGCAGTAAAAAAACAAGACTAAATTTGTATAATTGTACAGATTATGCAGATTGAGAGGGAAAATGGCATTCATGGTATTAATGACGCCATTAGATGGTTATCCCGTGGCCCAGTTGAAGCATCAAAAAAATATCGTGCTTTCAATAGTCGAGGTTTTCGGTTTAGGACAAAACAGTTTGATGGGGTGACACAAAATAGTGGAGTAGTGGTGACTGCAAAAACATCCAGTTATGCTAGTGCAAGTGATTCTAGACCAGTTTTAGGTGATGTGACTTACTATGGGAGGATAATTGATATTATTGAGCTCAACTACTCTGGGAATTTTACTGTGGTACTTTTTAAATGTCAATGGGTTGATGTTCTTTCAGGGAGAGGAATAAAAAAGGATAAATATGGCTACACACTTGTAAACTTCTCACACCCGATACATACAGGAGAAAAGGTTGGACATGAACCATTTATTTTTCCTAACCAAGCTGACCAGGTGTTCTACATTGAAGACAAACTAAACCCTGGGTGGTCTGTGGTCATGAAGATGAAACCAAGAGATATATATGATGCCGGTTGTGATGAATGGGAAGATGATATAGAATCTGAGCCATTCCATATCATGCACCTCGGAGAGATGTTTAATAATGCAAAGATAAGACATCAATGGGTTAGAACAGACATTGAAGGAGCAACAGTAGATGGTATCACCAAAGGAACTAATGACCAATCGTAATTAGTTTCTTTAATGGTCCGTGTTTCTATCTTAGTTTCAAATTGCTACAATTCATCTTTTTCCATCACCTAATTTTCTTTATATGTTATATTAGGAGTCACTAATATATATATTAATTATTTCTATTGCAGAGCTAAAAGACCGAGGTGTGGAGCCAGATTTGTATAGTTACATTACCTTGAAAAAAGCATATGGGAAAGCAAGAATGCCTGAAGATGGTGTCAAACTGATGCAAGAGATGAGGATTAAAAGCATCAGTAGATTAAATTTCAGTTTAGTTTGTTTCTGGACAGAATACTTTAGAACTGTATTGTGCTTTATTTTGTAAGTAAGGTTTGTCTTTGACTTTCCATGTGAAGTTATTCTCTTATATGCTTCATACTACAGTACTATTCAGCTTAAAATCAGTGATGGATCGATAGCTTAAGCATTCAACACAAGCCAGATCTCCAAGCAATTTTCTGTTTGAGTGCTGATACTTTTGTCCAGCTGCAGTCATTCTGACGTAACCAGCACTTCCTTGTAAGCTTGCCTCTGAAACTGAAGTGCTCGGTCAGGTTTCTGAAATGCATTGCTTTGTTGTGCTGAAATGTTGTGGTCATGCTGTTTATGCAGAGACTTGTAGCAAACTGTGGACTGTAGAAACTGTGTTGCCGCTGTTTGAACTGTGATGCAGGAATGCTGTTTATGCAGAGATGTCACTGCTCGGTAGTTTCTGAGGTGTGTCACTAGCTGCTTAAATGATGCTTAAATAGTATCTCTTTGTTTCTCAATCAGTAACATTTACGTAGCCTAGTGGTCTGTCGCTGCTAGGTAGTATCTAAGGTGCTGGGTTCAAATCCTTTGCCGTGGCCCTTTTTTGGCATCTTTTTTTTTGGCTGCAAACAAACTAGCCGAAACCATGGTCCTCTTTCCACCTTTTTTTTTGCTTGTATAATCCTCTGATATTTTTATCTCAGGCATCTAGGACCAAATTATGACTCCATACCAAGTTTCACTATTTTTTTGACCACGTTTGATATTTATTAATTTATTTTCGGCCAGAAAAGGCATTTAAACTATAGAAATTAGTAAATGATACAAAAAGGGACATCTTCAGATAGAGTGAGTTTGTAACAGTATGATGATCTAATAGTACACTTTTGAACCAAAAAAACAAGGAAAAGTAAGAAAGATAGCTCAAACACTCATGTTATAGTTGAATGTTAACTTAGTGAGAGATGTGTCCATTTGTGAAGCACCTATATTCACACTTTGGTATAACCTTGTGATCTTTTTATTTCAAGCAACTAGGTCCAAATTATGACTCTATACCAAGTTTCACTATTTTTTGACCACGTTTGGTATTTATTAATTTATTTTTGGCTTGAAAAGGCATTTAAACCATAGAAATTAGTAAATGATACAAAAATGGGACATCTTCAAATGAAGTGAGTTTGTAACAGTATGATGATCTAATGGTACACTTTTGAACCAAAAAACCAAGGAAAAGTAAGAAAGATAGCACAAACACTTATGTTATAGTTGAATGTTACTGGACTTAGTTAGAGATGTGTCCATTTGTGAAGCACCTATATTCACACTTTTGTATAACCTCGTGATCTTTTTATATCAAGCAACTAGGACCAAATTATGACTCCACACCAAGTTTCACTATTTTTTGACCACGTTTGGTATTTATTTATTTATTTATTTTCGGCCTACAAAGGCATTTAAACCATAGAAATCAGTAAAATGATACAAAAAGGGACATCTTCACATGAAGTGAGTTTGTAATAGTATGATGATCTAATGGTACACTTTTGAACAAAAAAAGACAAGGAAAAGTAAGAAAGATAGCTCAAACACTCATGTTATAGTTGAATGTTACGGGACTTAGTGAGAGATGTGTCCATTTGTAAAGCACCTATATTCACACTTTTGTATAACCTCGTGATCTTTTTATCTCAAGAAACTAGGGCCAAATTATTACTCCATACCAAGTTTCACTATTTTTTTATCGCATTTGCTATTTATTTAAATTAACTAAAATTGGCTGCGAAATAACGGATACATGACAAATAGTTGCGCTTCGTTAACTTGTTATTAATCTTCACGTAGTGCAGTGGTGTGTCGTCTCTTTGGGTTGCCTGGTGTGCTGGGTTTGAGTCCTCTCTGTACTCGTTTGTTGCCCTCGTTTTTTTGTTTTTTTCCTTCGGAAGAGTTTCTCTCTGTTGGTTCGAACATTAGATTTTTTTGTTTTTTCCTTCGAAACGCTAGAGTTTCTCTCTGTTGGTTCGAACACTAGAGTTTCAGATTGCTATTTCAAATATATTGACGTCCATTTTCCTTCTTACAGTATATACCTTCAATAAAATGTGTAAAGTATATGTATAGGTTTCTTTGCAACACATTAGTCGTAACACTATTTTATATGTGTTACAAAACACCAATATCTTCGTAACATTTCAGGTGTAACACTAATTTTGTGTTACTGTAATTGTTACCTATAAAAGAGTTTTACTAAACAAATGTTATGTGTTACAGTGTTCTTCAGTAACACATAGTTTTGTGTTCCTATACAACTTCTTGTAACACAATGATATATGTGTTACAAGATAGTGTTACAGTATCTACGCTTTGTAGTAGTGTATCTCCAATTTCTTCTCAACAACTATGCTTACACCCTTAAGCAAAGTTGTTCTCCTTTGATAGGTCTATAATTTTGATGTGGTGACCTAGGGCAAAAACCCTAGAATTTGAAAGTTATAAAGCTCCAAAGTTGAGCTTATAACACTGATTTTCAGACTTAGTTAATATAGAGTTCTCTTGGTACTTTTTGCAAATAAACCCAATACTTAGGGTTTCACTTGCAAATCCCTATATTTGTGAACCATATGACTTGATATGCTTTAACATAGTAGTTTTCACACTTTAGTCCAAATGTGCACTGTTTTTGCACATAGGCCCCTAGGGTTTAGATTTAGGGTTTTCCAGGGTTCCAATGAGGGTTTCTGGTATCTCAGGGGTATGAATGTAATGTAGACCAATCTTTGGTAACATTTTATGATTGTTTTACTTAAATCTTAGGGTTTTCTCAATTTGGGTCATGTTTTACCCTCCTGGTCCCTATTTAGGGTTAAGTCCCCTATTCCAGGGTTCTATTTGCAAAACACCAAAACAATACAACTTGTTTGAAATTTTTACCTAGTGAATGCGCTCTAGGTGTATCAAACATATGAAATTCTCATGCCAATGATGTTATGCTCAAATTTTAGTAGCAGTAACACCAGGGGTGTTACATCCCTTCCCCCATAAAAGAATCTCGTCTCGAGATTAAAAGTCCTAGGATAAGTAACGGAAAAGGAAATGCTTCACAATTTTATTTCCTGAGTTTTGGTATAGGGCAGGGGTGGGTTTGGGGCTCACTCCTTTATTACAACAATGTTGTACACTTTACAGATTTCAAGAGGCTATAAAGCCTGGGAAATTCTTATCTAAAAAGTTTTGAGTTTCCCAAGTAGCCTCATCTTCGGAATGTTGGTTCCACTGTATCTTGTAAAAGTTGAGGGTTTTTCTTTGGTAGTCCTGTCCTTTTGATCCAAGACTCGGATAGGATGTTCAGAATATGTCAAGTCTGGTTCAAGGACAACATCTGTCACTTCAACGGTTCGATCTGGAACCCGAAGACATTTCTTTAGTTGAGACACGTGGAACACATTATATACAGCAGACAAGGCTTCGGGTAGTTGAAGTCGATACGCCACTGGCCCATATCTTTCAAGAATGAGAAAAGGACGAATATATCGTGGTGCAAGTTTTCCTTTAACCCCAAAACACGATACGCCCTTTATTGGCGAGACCTTTAGGTAGACATAGTCTCCCATAAGAAAATATAAGGGCATTCGCCGTTTGTCTGCATAACTCTTTTGGCGTGCTTGAGCTTTCTTCAAATTATGAGTTATTTTCCGAACCTTTTCTTCGGTCTCTTTCACCAAATCAGGCCTGAAGAAGTACCTTTCACCAGGTTCAGACCAATTTAGCGGAGTACAACTTTGTGGATTTGGAAAGCAAATCATGGAAATTGGACCTATTTGCAAAAAGGTACCCTAGGAATCATGTGTGGCTAAGTCTGAAAACCAGTGCATAGAACCAACTTTGGGATCCTGTACCTTTCAGTTCATGAGGAATTTGCCTAGGGTCAACACATCAAACTTGTAGATCTACTGTAGGAGTACAAATTTGATTAAGTGACTAAACACTAGTGCTGTAAAAAATTGTAGTTAAAAGGATCAAAAGTCTGGTTGTCAGTCGAGTCTAAAGACTGAAACATGGCTGATAGTGAACTCTAAAGAGTTTTAAGGCCGACTTGTGTTTGATCGAGTGGGGGAATAACCAAAGTCCCTATGATCGAATTAAAGCTTGTATATAGGTTAACAACTTTATTATAGAAGGCTTATCAAGTTGTCACGCAAAAACTGGAGAACCAAAGCCTTTAATCTCCTCTGTCAGGCGCTCTGATGAACGGTTCTATTGGTACAGTGAATGGATAGGATCAGGTTCAGAGAACCTCACCGCCGGTGAGCCGTGCGCCCGGATTCACGCCAGCCACGGTGATTCGTGCCCAGTGCAAGTGGATAACAGAGAGGAGTAAAAATCTAGCGCTTGGGATGAGCTTGAGGTACTATTACGCTCAGCCACTCGTCCACTGCACCAGCGACGTGGCCAACCGACCGTCATCGAGGTAAACGTCGTTGCCGTGATCATGCCACGCCCATGACTCTTTAACCACGTCGCTACTAGCCGCAACAGCTCGCTAATGACCGAGCCCCTCAGCCAGTGAGTGCCACAGTAAACCGCGCCGGTGATTCATCCCTTCTTCCCGGCCGCCAGCGCAATCCCTTCGAATTGGGCACCACCGCTCACGGACTCTATAAATTGAGCTTGCCATGAGCTCCGTAGGGTAATTACCCATCCAAAGCACCAGCGCTTGCCTTCAATTGTTCACCAGAGCCCCCGAATTGCTCACTTCCCCCAAATCGGTTTTCCGCCGTCGTAAGAAGGGTCTCACCGTGGCTAGTGCACTTAAGGTCCATTCATGTCCTCTGCCCTCTTGTTTCAGTACCCTTATGTGCCCTTGATGCTTCTTGACCCGACCGATTAAGCTAGAACCCATTGAATCGCCGGGAACACTTCGTGTTATCCGTTGATCGTGCGGCCGCCGTGAGCAGAGAGGTTGGGAGCTCGAACTGTGCAATTGATCAAGGGGAAACATTTGTTAGATGTTGAATTAGATATCAGCCAAGTTAGAGCACCGGCCATTGCGTGTCTTGGCTGGTACAGGTTCGCCGGAGCTCGGTTTTCCGCCCTGCTGCGTCGTGGACCTGACGCTGTGAAGAAATAGAAATCCAAGGGGATTTTTGTAAGCTATCAGTGAAATGCAGGAATAGTGCCGCGACCCCTTATCAAGTTATTCAAATTGCCAAGGTCCTCTGCGCAAAATTGACAACGCAGGCGCGGGCGCGCGCGTGTTCTCCCTTCTGCAGGCCGACTTGGGCTGAACTGAGCCCAATACTGTTGACCCTTTCTCTTTTTGTTTTTCTGCCAGGATTAGAGAATTTCTAGAAAATGTTAGGAAAATGCTAAATATACAAGACCAATTTTGTTAGGCTCCAAAATTTCTATAGTAATTAATAAAAATAGTTTTAAGATTTTTAGTCCAAACCAGGAATTATGAGGTATTTAAAATAGTCAAAACCTATACTCTGGAATTTTAGAAATTGATTAATAACTCCAAAAATCACTAAACTTTTTGGATAAGCTTAAAATGATATTTAGAAGCCTTGGGTAAAGTTTGGAATGGCTTTGACAATGTTTGGTACCTAAACCCCAAAACCCTAAACTTCTAAGTAGTGCCTGCCCTATGAACTACAATACTGACTTTAAAAACCCTAGTTTTCTAAAGAACCATGAAGGAAAATTGTATTCAAGACCTAAGATGATGTACCTTTATTATCTTTGCATCCTCATAAGCATTACATGAGCATTCATGATTATATATGGTTCTATATAGAAAACGAAGAAGTAGAGGTTGAAGAAGGAAGAGCTACACCACCACCTGAAGACCCACCGGCCGGGAACTGCTTTTATTTCGATATTTGTGGAGCAGAGCCCGACTCTCCTATAACACAAGGCAAGCCCCGGTGTATTTGCCACCTCCTTGCTATTTTAAAATCTCTCTCGCTTGATGCATTAGGTGATAGGAGTTGTGTGCTAAACACTTGCTGCATTTCCTTCCTTGGAAGATTTACTACCCTTCCTTGATCACCTGTTTATTAAAAGGTTTTTTTGATGCTTAGTCTTGCTCTAGAAAAACAAAATTTTTTGTTTACAACAAAAGATGATGCTTCAAGTGGGAAGGGATGATTTTCAAAAATAAAAACTTGATGGTGGATCCATCATGGCCATGATGGATTCAACTTTCGGAAAAGATGTACCTCTGACAGGTACCAAACCTTGGGTTTGAAATGATAAAGCTGAGACCGGGTGGGTGACTTGCACGAGAAGAGTCTCGGTGTAGTGTCTCCATCTGAGTTGATTAAGGACCGTCTCGATGTAGGCTTGATGATGGAGGACCTTTTAACTAGTCACATGCCTCATCTTGGGTAAGCTTTGCCTCGGGCAGACTAATACCAGAATAAGACAACACGCAATGGGAGTGGAGAGATGGCGAGAGTAGCGTGTACTCTCCGTGGCAAGAGGCTGGACGGTGGTGTATCTATGCTCTCAGTTGGCGTGAACCTGATCTGGTCTTAAGAACCCCGGTGGCAAGTTGACATATGCAAGGGTTAAGTGCTACATATGTCGTGTGATTGGAGATCCCCAGCTGGGTATTAATCGATTCAGATCGCCGTTACTTATCGGACATGAAGACTTGGTCACTGCCCTACACATAGCATTCCAGTGAACAAAAGGGTTGATAACAAGATGGCTAGTATAGGCCAAGTTCTTGAACTATAGTAGAAAGAACTCTAGATTCAGGTAATTACTTAACTTGTTAATAAAACTGGATTTTTAAGGATCCACTATTAGTAAGCATTTTTGCAAACAGAGTCTTGATTCTTGATTAAGCCTTACCTTGACTCCCTCAAAGCCAGCATATCTTTGAGAGTCTTTTATTTTGACGGGTAAGACTTGCGAAAGTACACTTCATACTCAGGGTTTTTGAACCCATGTTGTTGTAGGTGAGGAAGCAGCAAACTTTTATTGCTTTTGCTCTAAGGTGGTACCTAAGGAAGAATCTCAGGAGTGAAGCCTCGGGAGGATGTTGTCCTCCTTTTGAAAAACACTTTACTGTTATGTGGGAGGGGTTTTTGCCCCCGAGTTTGTAATAATAATACTTATGCACTCATATATCGCTAGTCTGTAATAATAACACTCTTTCTATATCTTATGAATGTATATTAAGTTACTTTAACTGCTTCTGCTCATTTGTTCCTCCGATGTGTTGTAATATCTGCGTGATGGGTGAAACGCTCTTGGGAAAGGTAAAGAATACAGATACCAAACTTATCAAGTGATCAGGTGCATCTACGGGGTTGTCCGAGGTCCGTTGGGCAAGGACAACTGTAGGTGGGCCTAATAACATGGGAGGTTCTATCACAACAACTGCTACAAGGAGCTTTTGAACTTGATTAGTGATGTACTTCCGGAGAATCACAAGATGCCAAAGGACATGTATCAGTCCAAAAAGTTGCTCTCTAGTCTCGGTATGGACTATGAAAAATCGATGTCTGTGACAATAACTGTATGCTTTTCTGGAAGGAGACCGCGAGTGAGAAGAAGTGTACTGTATGTGGTGAGCGTAGATTCGTAGAGGTTGAGAACGACGATGGTTTGATCATGACGATGAGGATTGCATGTAAGCAGCTTCGTTACATGCCTCTTATACCTCGGTTAAAACGTTTGTTCATCTCCAAGAATACAGCCAGACACATGAGGTGGCACAAAGAAGGGGTACATGAGAATCCAAATGTCATGGCGCACCCAGCTGATATAGATGCATGGAAGGCACTAGATACCTTTGATTCCACTTTGCTGATGAAGTGCGGAATGTCCGCTTCGGTTTGGCAACAGATGGTTTCTCTCCTTTCAATCTAACTGCAACGTCCTACTCATGTTGGCTCGTCTTTGCTGTTCCATACAACCTTCCACCAGCTCTTTGCATGAAATATGAATTTATTTTCTTGTGTCTTGTAATACCTGGTCCGGATCATCCTGGAACAAAGATTAATGTGATGATGAGACCCCTGATTGATGAATTGAAAATTTTGTGGGAAGGAGTTGAGGCGTACGATTGTTACAAGAAACAGAAGTTCAACCTGAGAGCTGCGTTTTTTTGTCTATTCACGATTTTATGGCTTATGGTATCTTTGCTGGATGGAGTTGTCATGGGATTTTGACATGTCTGATATGCGTTGAAGACACTTTATGCTTTCGACTAAAGTTTGGTGGAACGATATGTTACTTCGATTGCCATAGATGTTTTTTGCCAGAGGATCACCCGTTCAGGTTCGATAGGAACGCTTTTAAAAAGGACATGATTGTGACAAGGGGACCACCCAAGCGTCTTAGTGGTCCAGAGATTCTCGCGAGACTTAATGATTTGAAACTAAATGAACATGGAAATCGTTTTGAAGGTTATGGAACCGAGCATAATTGGACTCACAAATGTGGTCTATGGGAACTCCCATATATGAAAGCCTTGATTCTAATGCATAACATTGATGTGATGCACCAGGAACGAAATATGGGTGAAAGCATTATCATCACTTGCATGAATATCACTGACAAAACAAAAGACAACCCTAAGGCTAGAAAAGACTTGGCCTTAATCTGTAGAAGACCAACTATGGAGATAGGGGAGAACCAGAAGAAGCCACGTGCTCCTTTCAGTCTTAAACCTAAAAGGAAGAAACAATTGATGAAATGGTTGAAAAACTTAAAGTTCCCAGCTGGTTATGTCGCGGGCTTTAGAAGGTCTGTGAATTTGAAGACGGGCAAGTTTTCCGGGTTGAAGAGTCATGACTACCACATAATAATGGAAAGATTCCTTCCTGTTATGTTTCGTGGTTTTGTAAAAAATGATTTCTGGAAAGCATTAGCGGAGCTAAGCTACTTTTATAGACATCTTTGTGCTAATGAAATTGAAAATTGCCCAGAGGGGGGTGAATAGGTGGAATCTAAAAATTATAAACTTAAGCACACACTACAAGCCAGGGTTAGCGTTAGAATTAAATCCGAGTCCGAAAAAGAGGGGAAAACAAATCAACCAAGAAATAAAGTGAGTGAACACGGTGATTTATTTTATCGAGGTTCGGTTCTAAAGAACCTAGTCCCCGTTGAGGTGGTCACAAAGACCGGGTCTCTTTCAACCCTTTCCCTCTCTCAAACGGTCAATTAGACCGAATGAGCTTTCTCCTTAATCAAATGGGTCACCTAGACCCCACAAGGACCACCACACACTTGTGTCTCTTGCTTTGATTGCAATTCACTTGGGAACAAGAATGAGGAAGGAAGAAAGCGATCCAAGCGACAAGAACTCAAATGAACATGAATATCTCTCTCTCATAAGCCACTAAGTATTTGGAATGGATTTGGGACTTGGAGAGGATATGATCTCTTGTTTTGTGTCTTGGAGTGAAGTCTAGATCTCTTGTATTGAATGCACTATTCAGAAAACTTAGATGCTTGGAGTGGAGGTGGTTGGGGGGTATTTATAGCCCGCAACCACCAAACAACCGTTGGGGTAGGCTGCTGTCAATGGGCGCACCAGACAGTCTAGTGCACCACCGGACACTATCCGGTGTGCCAACCACGTCACCCAACCGTTAGGGTTCGGGAGCAGATGACCGTTGGAGGCTTTGTCTTCTAGTGGCACCGGACAGTCCGGTGCCGCACCGGACACGCACTGTTCAGTGTCCAGTGTGCCTCTGACGGGCGGCTCCGACTCTGCGCGCACTGTTCTTCACTGTTCATCTGACTTCACCGCTTTTGCAGTCGACCGTTGCGCGAAGTAGCCGTTGCTCTGCTGGTGCACCGGACAGTCCGGTGGCACACCGGACAGTCCGGTGAATTATAGCGGAGCACGCGAAGAGAAACCCGAGAGTGGCTGGTTCGAATTGTACGGTCCTGGCACACTGGACACTGTCCGGTGGTGCACCGGACAGTCCGGTGCACCGTTCCTCAGCACACTCAAGTTTCTTTTGCTCCTTTGAATTTGAACCCTAACTTCAATCTTTTATTGGTTTGTGTTGAACCTTTATGCACCTGTGGAACATATATTCTAGAGCAAACTAATTAGTCCATTATTTGTGTTGGGCATTCAACCACCAAAATTAATTGTGGAAAAGGTTTAACCCTATTTCCCTTTCAATCTCCCCCTTTTTGGTGATTGATGCCAACACAAACCAAAGCAAATATTTAAAGTGCAGAAATGAACTAGTTTGCATAAGGTAAGTGCATAGGTTACTTAAAATGAAACCAATTTTATAATTTCATTAGATATGCATGGATTGCTTTCTTTTATTTAATATTTTGGAGCACATTTGCACCACTTGTTTTGTTTTTGCAAATTCTTTTTCGAAAGTCTTTTCAAAATCCTTTTGCAAATAGTCAAAGGTTTATGAATAAGATTGCAAGAAGCATTTTCAAGATTTGAAATTCTCTCCCCCTGTTTCAAATGCTTTTCTTTTGACTAAACAAAACTCCCCCTGAATAAAATTCTCCTCTTAGTGTTCAAGAGGGTTTTACTAATTTTTGAAAATACCAATTGAAAAAGATCAAACACATTTATATATCGATTTGAAATATTCTTGAAATTAGGTGGTGGTGCGGTCCTTTTGCTATCAAACGCATTTAGATACCGATTTGAAAGATTCTTGAAATTAGGTGGTGGTGCGGTCCTTTTACTTTGGGCTTAATACTTTCTCCACCTTTGGCATTAATCGCCAAAAACAAAGACTTTGAGAGCCCTATTACTTTCTCCCTCATTGGTACAAGTAAATATGAGTGGAAGATTATACCAATTGAAAGTGATGTGGTGTAACGACGAAGGGTAAATGATACCGGTAGAGTGGAGTGGAAGCCTTGTCTTCGTCGAGTACTCCATTTCCCTTTCAATCTACGCCTTACCATAGAAATACACTTGAAAAAACATTAGTCGTAGTCATGAAAGAGATATGATCAAAGGTATATAAATGAGCTATGTGTGCAATGTTTCAATCAAAATTCCGAGAATCAAGAATATTTAGCTCATTCCTAAGTTTGCTAAAGGTTTTCTCATCTAAAGGCTTGGTGAAGATATCGGCTAATTGTTCTTTGGTGCTAACATAAGCAATTTAGGTATCCCCCTTTGTTGGTGATCCCTCAGAAAGTGCTACCGAATGTATATGTGCTTAGTGCGGCTGTGTTCAACGGGATTATCCGCGATGCGGATTGCACTCTCATGGTCACATAGGAGAGGGACTTTGCTCAATTTGTAGTCATAGTCCCTAAGGGTTTGCCTCATCCAAAGTAATTGCGCACAGCAGTGGCCTGCGGTAATATACTCGGCTTCGGCGGTAGAAAGAGCTACTGAGTTTTGTTTCTTTGATGCCCAAGACACCAGGGATCTCCCTAGAAACTGACAAGTCCCTAATGTGCTCTTCCTATCAATTTTACACCTTGCCCAATCGGCATCTGAATATCCTATTAAATCAAAAGTTGATCCCTTGGGGTACCAAAGCCCAAACTTAGGAGTGTAAACTAAATATCTCATGATTCTTTTCACGGCCCTAAGGTGAACTTCCTTAGGATCGGCTTGGAACCTTGCACACATGCATACAAAAAGCATAATGTCCGGTCGAGATGCACATAAATAGAGTAAAGATCCTATCATCGACGGGTATACCTTTTGATCTACTGATTTACCTCCCGTGTCGAGGTCGAGATGCCCATTAGTTCCCATGGGTGTCTTGATGGGTTTGGCATCCTTCATTCCAAACTTCTTAAGTATGTCTTGAATGTACTTCGTTTGGCTGATGAAGGTGCCATCTTGGAGTTGCTTGATTTGAAATCCTAGAAAATACTTCAACTCCCCCATCATCGACATCTCAAATTTTTGAATCATGATCCTACTAAACTCTTCACAAGTAGATTTGTTAGTAGACCCAAATATGATATCATCAACATAAATTTGGCATACAAATAAATCTTTTCCAATAACTTTAGTAAAGAAAGTAGGATCGACTTTACTGACTTTGAAGCCATTAGTGATAAGAAAATCTCGTAGGCATTCATACCATGCTCTTGGGGCTTGCTTGAGCCCATAAAGCGCCTTTGAGAGTTTGTAAACGTGATTAGGGTACTCACTATCTTCAAAGCCGGGAGGTTGCTCAACATAGACCTCTTCCTTGATTGGTCCATTTAGGAAGGCACTTTTCACGTTCATTTGGTAAAGCTTAAAGCCATGGTAAGTAGCATAGGCAAGTAATATGCGAATTGACTCAAGCCTAGCTACGGGTGTATAAGTTTCATCAAAATCCAAACCTTCGACTTGTGAATAACCCTTGGCCACAAGTCAGGCTTTGTTTCTTGTCACCACACCATGCTCATCTTTCTTGTTGCGGAATACCCATTTGGTACCTACAACATTTTGATTAGGACGTGGAACTAAATGCCATACCTGATTCCTCGTGAAGTTGTTGAGCTCCTCTTGCATTGCCAACACCCAATCCGAATCTCTTAGTGCATCATCTACCCTGTATGGCTCAATAGAGGAGACAAAAGAGTAATGTTCACAAAAATGTGCGACTCGAGATCGAGTAGTTACCCCCTTATGTATGTCACTGAGGATGGAGTTCACGGGGTGATCTCTTTGAATCGCTTGGTGGACTCTTGGGTGTGGCGATCTTTGACCCTATATTTCTTGCTCATCTTCCTTGTCTTTATCATTATCATCTCCCCCTTGATCATTGTCCTCCTCTTGAGGTGACTCATCCTCTTGATCTTCATCTTCATTGTCTTGAGCCTGACCCTCATCTTGAGTTGGCGGAGATGCTTGATTGGAAGATGATGGTTGATCTTGTACTTGTGGAGGCTCTTCGGATTCCTTAGGACACACATCCCTAATGGACATGTTCCTCAGTGCGACGCATGGAGCCTCTTCATCATCTAATTCATCAAGATCAACTTGCTCCACTTGGGAGCCATTAGTCTCATCAAACACAATGTCACAAGAGACTTCAACTAATCCAGTGGATTTGTTAAAGACTCTATATGCCCTTGTGTTTGAGTCATAACCAAGTAAAAAACCTTCTACAACCTTAGGAGCAAAATTTGATTTTCTACCTCTTTTAAAAAGAATAAAACATTTGCTACCAAAGACTCTAAAATATGAAACACTGGGATTTTTACAGGTGAGGAGTTCATACGATGTCTTCTTGAGGATTCGGTGAAGGTAGAGCCGGTTGATGGAGTAGCAAGCAGTGTTGATTGCTTCCGCCCAAAACCGGTCCGGTGTCTTGTACTTATCAAGCATGGTCCTCGCCATATCCAGTAGAGTTCTATTCTTCCTCTCCACTACACCATTTTGTTGAGGTGTGTAGGGAGAAGAGAACTCATGCTTGATGCCCTCGTCCTCAAGAAAGCCTTCGATTTGTGAGTTCTTGAACTCCGTCCCGTTATCGCTTCTTATCTTTTTTATTCTCAATCCGAACTCATTTTGAGCCCATCTCAAGAATCCCTTTAAAGTCTCTTGGGTTTGTGATTTTTCCTGCAAAAAGATTACCCAAGTGAAGCGAGAGTAATCATCCACAATTACTAGACAGTACTTACTCCCGCTGATGCTTATGTAAGCAATCAGGGCGAATAGATCCATGTGGAGTAACTCCAGTGGCCTGTCCGTTGTCATTATGTTCTTGTGTGGATGATGGGTGCCAACTTGCTTTCCTGCTTGGCATGCGCTACAAACCCTGTCTTTCTCAAAATGAACATTTGTTAGTCCTAAAATGTGCTCTCCCTTTAGAAGCTTGTGAAGATTCTTCATTCCAACATCGGCTAGTCGGTGATGCCAGAGCCAACCCATATTAGTCTTAGCTATTAAGCAAGTGTCGAGTTTAGCTTTGTTAAAATCAACTAAGTATAGCTGACCCTCTAACACTCCCTTAAATGCTATTGAATCATCGCTCCATCTAAAGACAGTAACACCTATATCAGTAAAAAGACAGTTGTAGCCCATTTTGCATAATTGGGATACAAAAAGCAAACTGTAATCTAAAGAATCTACAAGAAAACATTGGAAATAGAATGGTCAGGAGATATAGCAATTTTACCAAGTCCTTTGACCAAACCTTGATTTCCATCCCCAAATGTGATATCTCTTTGGGGATCCTCGTTTTTCTCGTAGGAGAACATTCTTTTCTCCCCTGTCATGTGGTTTGTGCACCCGCTATCAATTATCCAACTTGAGCCCCCAGATGCATAAACCTGCAAAACAATTTAGGCCTTGTTCTTAGGTACCCAAACAGTCTTGGGTCCTTTGATGTTAGAAACAAGCACCTTGGGTACCCAAACACAAGTCTTGGAGCCCTTGTGTTTGCCCCCTACATATTTGGCAACTACTTTGCCTGATTTGTTAGTGAGCACATAAGAAGCATCAAAAGTCTTAAATGAAATATTGGGCTCATTTGATGCAGTAGGAGTTTTCTTTTTAGGCAATTTAACATGTGTTGATTGCCTAGAGCTAGAAGCCTCAACTTTATACATAAATGCATGGTGAGAAACATTATGAGGTTTTCTAGAATGAATTCTCCTAATTTTGTGTTCGAGATAATTTTCAGGATATAAAATGTAGCCCTCATTATCCTGAACCATGGGAGCTTTACCCTTAACAAAATTAGACAATATTTTAGGGGCATTAAGCTTGACATTGCTTCCCTGTTGGAAACCAATGCCATCCTTAATGCCAGGGCGTCTCCCACTATAGAGCATGCTCCTAGCAAATTTAAATTTCTCATTTTCAATTTCATGCTCATTGATTTTAGCAGTTAATTGAGCTATATGATCATTTTGTTGTTTAATTAGAGCAAGGTGATCATGAATAGCATCAACATTAACATATCTACATCTAGTACAAATAGAAACATGTTCAACAGTAGATGTAGAGGGTTTGCAAGTATTTAATTCACCTATCTTAGATTTTAGCATGGCATTTTCATCTAAAATAGGAAATGGAATCATTGCAAACATTTAAATCTTTGACCTTAGAAATTAAGCTGACATTTTTAGTTTTAAGGCTAGAAATTGATTCATTCAATTTATCAATCTTAGCATTTAAACTAGCATTTTCATTTCTAAGATTGGTAATTTTCACATTTTTCACAATTTATCACATGCTAAGCTCCTTAGTTAAATTTTCACATTTTTCAACATCCTGAGCATAAGCATTCTTCAACTTAACATGCTTTTTATTTTACTTAATAAGGAATTCCTCTTAGCTATCCAAAAGTTCATCCTTCTCATGAATAGCTCCTATCAATTCATTTAATTTTTCTTTTTGTTGCATGTTAAGGTTGGCAAAAAGTGTAAGCAAATCATCTTCATCTTCACTAGAACTACCCTCATCACTAGATGTAGTATACTTGGGGTGGTTATAGATTGTACCTTCTTCTTTTTGCCGTCCTTTGCCATGAAGCACTTATGGCCGACATTGGAGAAGAGGAGTCCCTTGTTGACGGCGATGTTGGCGGCATCCTCGTCGGAGGAGGAGTCGGTGGAGCTCTCGTTGGAGTCCCATTCCCGACACATGTGGGCATCGCTACCCTTCCTCTTGTAGTACTTCTTCTTCTCCTTCTTCTTCCCCCTCTTGTCGTCGCCCTTGTCACTATCACTAGACATAGGACATTTAGCGATAAAATGACCGGGCTTACCACATTTGTAGCACACCCTCTTGGAGCGGGGTTTGTAATCCTTCCCCCTCCTTTGCTTGAGGATTTGATGGAAGCTCTTGATGATGAGTGCCATATCCTCATTGTCGAGCTTGGAGGCATCGATGGGAAGCCTACTTGATGTAGACTCTTCTTTCTTCTCTTCTGTCACTTTGAATGCGATGGGTTGCACCTCGAGTGTTGAGGTGGCGCCTTGCTCCAAATTGACAATATGTTTGGAGTCTTTGATCATAAGTTCAAAGCTCACAAACTTGCCAATTACCTCCTCGGGTGACATTAGCTTATATCTAGGATCACCACGTATTAATTGAACTTGAGTAGGATTATGAAATACGAGGGATCTAAGAATAACCTTGACCATTTCATGGTCATCCCATTTTGTGTTCCCGAGGTTGTGCACTTAGTTCACCAAGGTCTTGAGCCGGTTGTACATTGCTTGCAGCTCCTCTCCTTGGTTGAGGACGAATCGACCGAGCTCCCTCTCGATCGTCTCCTGCTTGGTGATCTTGGTCACCTCATCTCCTTCGTGCGTGGTCTTTAGGACGTCCCAAATTTCTTTGGCACTCTTTAATCCTTGCACCTTATTATACTCCTCTCGACACAAGGAGGAGAGGAGTATAGTTGTGGCTTGGGAGTTAAAGTGCCGGATTTGGGCGACCTCGTCCGAGTCGTAGCCCTTGTCCCCCACCGTAGGTACCTGCGCTCCAAACTCAACAATATCCCATATACTTGCGTGGAGTGAGGTTAGGCGATGCCTCATTTTATCACTCCACATACAATAGTCTCTCCATCAAAAAATGGTGGTTTGCCTAATGGGACAGAAGGTAAAGGAGCACGCTTAGAAATATGGGGGATAATGAAGTGGCATCTTACTATACTTCTTGCGCTCATGGCGATTAGAAGTGACGAACGTCGTGTTGGAGGCGGATGTGGATGGCGACGAAGAGTCAGTCTCGTAGTAGAACACTTTCTTCATCTTATTCTTCTTGTCGCCACTCTGATGCGACTTGACGTGGGGAGGGGATCCCTCCTTGGCCTTGGTGCCGGATGGGGCCCTCCCGTGGCTTGTGGCCTTCTTGCCGGTTTCCATCTCCCTCTTGGCGTGATCTCCCGACATCACTTCGAGTTGTTAGACTCTAATGAAGCACCAGGCTCTGATACCAATTGAAAGTTGCCAAGAGGGGGTGAATAGGCGGAATCAAAAAATTATAAACTTAAGCACACACTACAAGTCGGGGTTAGCGTTAGAATTAAATCCGAGTCCGAAAAAGTGGGGAAAACAAATCAACCAAGAAATAAAGCGAGTAAACACGGTGATTTGTTTTACCGAGGTTTGGTTCTAAAGAACCTAGTCCCCGTTGAGGTGGTCACAAAGACCTGGTCTCTTTCAACCCTTTCCTTCTCTCAAACGATCACTTAGACCGAGTGAGCTTTCTCCTTAATAAAACGGGTCACCTAGACCCCACAAGGTCCACCACACACTTGGTGTCTCTTGCTTTGATTACAATTCACTTGGGAACAAGAATGAGGAAGGAAGAAAGCGATCCAAGCGATGAGAACTCAATGAAAACGCACTACAGGAAACTAGTTAAAGAATGTGGGTGAAAAACCGTCAAACTTAATGTAATAGGCCGTCGAACTTACCATAAGAACGTGGGTTTACCGACGAATATAGCCGACGACGATTTTTGGACGAACTTAGAGAAGTATGTTCGATGGCCCCGACGAACTTAACATTAAGAAAGTGGGTATCGTCGAACTTATCATTAAGAACGTGGGTACCGTCGAACTTAACTTTAAGAACGTGGGTTTTTAAGTTCGACGGGGGCAGTCGAATTTTTTCCCACAAGTTCGACGGCACCCACGTTCTTACATTTAAGTTCGACGGGGCCATGTGGCCGTCGAACTTATGGGTCCTGCGTGGGTCGGCGAGGGCTGCCCATTAAGTTCGACGGTACCCACGTTCTTAACAAGCCACTAAGTATTTGGTATGGATTTGGGACTTGGAGAGGATTTGATCTCTTGTTTTGTGTCTTGGAGTGAAGTCTAGAGCTCTTGTATTCAATGCACTATTCAAAAAACTTGGATGCTTGGAGTGGAGGTTGTTGGGGGGTATTTATAGCCCTCAACCACCAAACAACCATTGGGGCAGGCTGCTGTCGATGGGCGCACCGGACAGTCCGGTGCACCACCGAACACTGTCCGGTGTGCCAGCCACGTCACCCAACCGTTAGGGTTCGGGAGCAGATGACCGTTGGAGGCTTTGTCTTCTAGTGGCACCAGATAGTCAGGTGCCGCACCAGACAGGCACTGTTCAGTGTCTGGTGCGCCTCTGACGGGCGGCTCTGACTCTGCGCGCACTGTTCTTCACTGTTCATTTGACTTCACCACTTTTGCAGTCGACCGTTGCGCGAAGTAGCCTTTGCTCCATTGGTGCACCAGACAGTTCTATGAATTATAGCGGAGCGCGCCAGGAGAAACCCGAGAGTGGCTGGTTCGAATTGTACGGTCCTGGCACACCGGACAGTTCGGTGCGCCGTTCCTCATCACACTCAAGTTTCTTTTGCTCCTTTGAATTTGAACCCTAACTTTAATCTTTTATTGGTTTGTGTTGAACCTTTATGCACCTGTGGAACATATATTCTAGAGCAAACTAGTTAGTCCATTATTTGTGTTGGGCATTCAGCCACCAAAATTAATTGTGGAAAAGGTTTAACCCTATTTCCCTTTCAGAAATAAAGAAAGAGATGATGGAGAAGCTTGAGCAACAAATACAGATTTTGGTATGCAAACTTGAAAAAACATTTTCACCATGTTGGAGACTTGTTCTCAAATGCTTCGAGTTAAGAACAAGGCAACATAAAGAATATTAAATGCTAAAGTCCTTCGTCCTTCAGAACATTATTTCCCTTCAGGGAATAATGAGTTCTTGGACGAAGGTCACAAGAGACATACCTTCGTAAACGTAATAAGTAAAGACGAAGGATTTATGTAAAGCATGAAATATGAATTGAACATCATCATAAAATCATTTCTATTAATCATGAAAAGATAGAAATGATTTTAAATTACAAATGTACCTTCGGTCTTGAGAGAAGGTAAAAGTACAAGCGTGACGCAAAAGCAAATGCCAAGTCAGCGTGAACAGTACGGGAGTACTGTTCATCTATTTATAGACGCGGGACGCAGCCCACGTAAAATTACATTCATATCCATTACATTTCTCAATGACTCATGGAAATCTGTTAAGGTTCACGTAGTCTTTTCATCTTTAAGTCGGTTCCCTCCTCTGCTGTCGCGACGAAGCTTCCCTGCGTACAGCTTCGGCTGTGCACCATCCTTCGCAGAGCTTGGTAACCAACTCGTCCTTCGTCAGGTTCAGGCTTCGTCCTGACCGTGCTTCATATTCATGATTTTGAGTTCGAAGGTACCTGTCCACATAATCCACTTGGAAAACATTGTCAAATCATGTTTTTGAGGACCTTCGGAGGACGAAGGCCCCCAACAGTAGCCCCTCGCAATATTAATTTGTTAATGATAAATTTAGATTGCGATATGGACGAAGGCCTTGGGCCGAAGGTCCGAAAAAACACCTTCCCTTTGCTAGAATAGCAACATTCACTGACAAGCGGGGCCTTTCAATTTTCAACGCCCTGGGCGTATAAATAAGATCGCACCGCAAACTCATTTGGTACGCACACTTGCCATCTGCTTCGGCCCACTAAAATTTTTAGCTCTTGTGCACTAAGATTTACTGGTGTTTTTGATTTTGAAGCTTCGGCATCGGGAACAATTTTTTAGCGTTTCCGAAGATGTCTGAAGGCAAGAAGATCCCTGCTGAGACGAAGCTAAGTCTCGAGGAGGAGAAGAATCTGGGGTTCCTGATAGCGATGGCAGAGACCAATACAGAGAAAATCACCAAGGAGATTCTCGAAGGTTTGTCCGAAGATACTGATGACAGCGACAGCTTTGATGTAGAAAGTGGTGGGGAAGAGGCCGAAGATCGACCGTGGCGACCAAGCCACACAGTTTTTGGGAAAACGACCATCAAGCAGAGTCACATTGATAATATGAGGGGGCGATATTTCCGAGACATATCTATTGTGAGAGCTGATGCTGGAGAAAAAACTTCTCCTACCCCCGAAGAAGATGAAGTTGTGATTTTCCGAAGCTTTCTCAAGGCTGGGCTTCGATTCCCCCTGAGCAGCTTTGTTGTTGAGGTACTAAGGACATTTCAAGTCTATCTGCATCAAATCACTCCCGAAGCCATCATAAGAATGGGGGTGTTTGCCTGGGCTGCGAGGAGCCAAGGTTTGGAACCAAACGCTAAAAGCTTCTGTAACATTCATGAGTTATTATACGAGACGAAGCCCTGGGGAAAGGAGCAATACCACAACAACTTTGGGTGTTACAGCTTCGGCGCCCGCTCCGGGTCAAGCTGCCCTGTGCCGACCTTTCGGAAGAGGTGGCCCGGAGCCTGGATGACTGAATGGTTTTATGTGAAGAATGACCTAACAGCTCAAGAGAATGTGAAGAGTATCATTATGCGCCCAATCTGGCAACGCTTCGGTCTTCGAAGGCCGAAGGTCGAAATGGACGAAGCTGCCGAAGAGTGCCAAAGGGCCTTCGGGGTAGTCTGCTCGTTTATTGGGACAAGGGACTTGGTCCAAGAACACATTGCCTTCAGGGTATGGCCACTTGCAGAAAAGTGGGAAATGCCGAAGGAAACCATCAAAGAGTCCGACGAAGGCGGACTAGTCAGATTAAAATACACATTCAGATATGGGGACAAATTTGTTGAACCTGATGACGACTGGTTGAAAAGTATTGAAATATTAAGTGACGAACTTCTCGGAGCGTACTCGAAGGCCGAGAACACTGCACTATCAGCGGCCTTCGGAGGCCGAAAGAAGAAAAGACTCAACCGTGTTTTTGACGCAATCGGGTTTGTTTACCCTGACTATCGTTACCCCATTCGAGGACAGAAAAGAAAAAACACAACCTCTGCACAAGAAGAAGCTGTAACTGCTCCTAACGAGCCAGAACCGAAAAGAAAGAGGATAAAGGTCCTCACACATCGGCCACGCTATATTGAACCAGCTTCGGTACCTAAGTTCACCGGAGAAACTTCTTCGGCTACCGAAGCTGAACAGTCAACCTTGCTGCCAGAAATTGCAGAGATGGCCGAAGCGCCGTCCACAGAAAAAATGGAAGAAGCGAAAAAACCGACTAAGGAAAAAACATCAGAAATTTTGAGTCCTGCAGCAGATGTCGAGACAGCAAAAATCCAAAAGGGTCCAACAGTGACCCCAAAAAGGAAAAGAATGGTAAACGTACTAGACGTCTTGGAGACAATTAAGTCTTCAAGTACAACTCCAAAAAAGAGTGCTGAAGCTGCCGAAGCTTCTACTGAAGCTTCGACGCAACAAGCTGAAGCCGAAGCTGGGTCTTCAGAGCCCTACAAGGGGCAACCTCTGGAAGCCGAGGCAATAAAAATACCAGAACCAGTTTTAATTGAAGAAACTGACACTGCCATCCCCGAAGCGCCTGCCAGCATGTGTGATTACATCATACGACATGCTTCGGGGAAAAAACTATCTGCAGAAGAAACTCATGAAGCCAACCATTACGCGAAGGAGCTAAAATATCCGAAGGGGGCAGTAATATTCAATGGGACGAATGAAGATGACTTCTTATACTGCCTACCTGATAATAAAGAACTTTCTGTCTGCCGAGAAATGACAAGAAGTATAGGCTTCCCGAAGCTCGAAGCTGGATTAAGCGCCATGTCTAAAGAGGATCTCGCAGACAGTCTTGCATACAATAGCCTAAAGGTACGGGAATTAAGCGTTTGAAAAAACTTTTTTATTACGTAATTCATTCGTTTATTCTTATATGGATTCTTTTTCGTATAGGGCTTAATTTTAAGCAACGCATTGAGAGCCCAAAAAAGCGCCGAAGATGAAAGCTATGAGATTGCATTCAACAATTTGCGCTCCGAAGTTATCAATTTGAGAAACGAAGCTCTAGAAAAGGATAAAATTCTGCTTACACTGGTTGATAAAGTGAAGAAGGACGAAGCTGCTTCAAAGGCCCAGGCCGAAGCTCAAAAACGTGAAATTAAAGACCTTCAGAAACAGCTAACTAGAGCCAAAGAGGAACGTGCGCTTGAGGAAACGAAACGAGAACTTAGTGATTTTATGGTCAGCAAATTGGAGTTAAGTGTTAAAAAGCTTCGTGCTTCTCAGAGGGACTGTTATGTTAAATCTGTAGAATGCGTGAATAAAATTAAAACCAGCTTCGCCAGCGTGGGCGCCTTCTCCAGCGAAGAGAATTTCTCTCGAGGGAATCCCGAAGATCCACTGGAATGGATTAGTCACGAAGCAGAAGCCTTCGAGGAGATCCTGAACAGCCGTGGCGACATCTGCGCTTTTTCGGGCGCCAGAGGAATTGCTTCTGTCTTAGAGAAGAAAGGTTGCGAACATGTAAAATTCTTAGCTCAGTCCGAAGCTACCTTATCTTCCGAAGACATCAAGGACCCCTCGGCCGAAGCAAGCGTGGTCGGTGGCAAATTTTTCACTGATATCTGGAACGACGGCGGCCGAGGGATGGCGCAAGAAATCATCCAAAGGAGCGAAAAAGGCATCCATAACGCCAGGAAAGTGGCAGAAGCTGCCGAAAGAAGTACAGAACCCGAAAGGCAATTAGGTACCAATTAGTCGCTCTTATTGTGTTGTAATTTTTATTTCAAACTTTGCTTAAGGTTTGTAAAAGTAATGAAGAAATGTTCACTTCCCTCAGAAACTGCTGGATCAACCGCTGACCCTCATACAAAAGGAGATGAGGAAATTAAGCAAATGGCCGAAGCTATTATGGATAAAGTTGTTGATCAACTTCTAAATGAGGTCGCCGAAGCAGTTTTAAGAGAGGACTAGATGCTATTTAGAAAAAACATGTAATGTGTAATCTATGTAACATTTTGTACATTTGAATGTAATATACAAGTCTCTTTTTATTGTTCAATTCTTTACGATGCATGAAACTCTACATACATACCATTTTTGAGCCTTCGGCGAAAAAACACCTTCCCTTCTTTTCATGCTTCGTGAAGAAGACATTCTTCATTAAAATCATTCTGATGAATCACCTCCATGCTTCGTGAAAACATTCTCCGAAACTATACAATTTTGGTATTGCTCTGATTAAGCTCGTCCATGCTTCGTAAAAATATTCTCCGAAGCTGTATTCCGAAGCTATACAATCTCGATGCCACTTTCTCAAAGCATCCTTTCGAAGGTTGATATTGTTTCCTTCTCTTGCCAAATGCAATATGATGTATGATGCTTATGCTATGCAAAATGATGTGATGATGTTATGTTATGCAAATGACATTTGTTCCGAAGTTATACACAAAATTTATTCGTAAGCTCTGCATTCCCTTAGGAACGTCTTTGGAGCTTCTTCGTCTTTTACTTAGACGGTATAAACTCTGCATTCCCTTGGGAACGTCTTTGGAGTTTCTTCGTCTTTTACTTAGACGGTATCAGCGTTGACTTTTCGCTGTATGCTCTGCATTCCCTTAGGAACGTCTTTGGAGCAAAAACTTACGCTGCGCTCCCTTTGGAACGGCTTTTTGTAACTTCGGCAACTTAATCTGCGTTTCTTAGAACGACTTTTTATTGCTTCGAAAGCTTTTTAATAATCCGAAAGTCCTCGTTGTTACCGCAAATTTTTAAGCTTCAGCCACTTAAACCTGTGGAGAAGATAGGTTTTCCTCATAACCAATCACAAAACTGTTATATGAAAACTGAAATGTTCTTTATTACACAAAAAATAGAACTTGACCGGAAAAAACTGCTATCAAAAAATAGGATATCTGTCAGTAAATGTGCTTCGACTCTGGCACAGTACTGTTGACTGTGCGAGCTTCAGATTGCTCTCTGATATCCCTTTGATGCGGAGCATATTGGCTCCCTTCTGGCTGTTGGCCTTGTTGTAGCGGAGGTGGAGGCGGGAGCTGCTGCCATGAAGCTTGAGGTTGACTTGCCGAAGCTACAGAAACTGCAGGATGGTTGCCCACATACTCCGGGATATAAGGCTGATGGTACGAAGCAGTATGCATGACCTGCTTCGGCTGGCCCTGTTGCGCTGCAGCTTCTGCTAGCTCTTTTTGTTTCTGGATGGTGACATGGCACATCCTGGTGGTGTGACCCTTGTTCTCACCACAGAATAAACAAAATATCCTTCTTGGTTGGTCTCCAAATCTCCCGCCGAAGCCCCTGGCGCCTCTGCCTCTTGGAGCTGGTGGCCGGAAGAAGGTTTGCTGTTGCCCCGAAGCTTGTGAGGAGCACTGCGGCCTGTTCTGTTGACTCCCCTTGTCATCATTTTGAGTGTTGTGGATGGACCTGACATGCCTCGGATAAAATCTTCCTCCGAAGCCCCTGGTCATCTCAGAGAATCTGTGGGCCTCCTCCCTTCTTTGGCGAAAGTCGTTATCAGCACGAATGTACTCGTCCATCTTTTGGAGCAGCTTCTCCAGAGTTTGAGGAGGCTTCCTAGCAAAGTATTGTGCTGCAGGCCCAGGACGGAGCCCCTTGATCATGGCTTCGATAACAATTTCATTGGGCACCGTTGGTGCTTGCGCCCTCAATCGTAAGAACCTTCGGACATACGCCTGAAGGTATTCTTCATGATCCTGAATGCACTGGAACAAGGCTTGAGCTGTGACCGGCTTCGTCTGAAATCCTTGAAAGCTGGTCAGTAACATATCCTTCAGCTTCTGCCATGAAGTGATCGTTCCTGGCCGAAGGGAGGAGTACCAGGTCTGAGCAACATTCCTGACGGCCATGACGAAAGACTTTGCCATGACTGCAGCATTGCCCCCATACGAAGACACTGTTGCTTCGTAGCTCATCAAGAATTGCTTCAGGTCTGAGTGGCCGTCGAAGATGGGAAGCTGGGGTGGCTTATAGGATGGAGGCCAAGGTGTAGCCTGCAGCTCAGCGGACAAAGGAGAAGCATCATCGAAAACAAAATTTCCCTGATGGAAATTGTCATACCAGTCATCTTCGTTGACGAAGCCCTCCTGGTGAAGGTCTTTCTGCTGAGGCCTTCTGTTTTGCTCATCATGTGTAAGATGACGGACTTCCTCAGAGGCTTCGTCTATCTGCCGTTGCAACTCAGCTAGCCGAGCCATCTTCTCCTTCTTCCTTTGCACCTGTTGGTGTAGGATCTCCATATCCCTGATTTCTTGGTCTAGCTCTTCCTCCTGAAGCGTTGGGCTGACGGCCTTTCTCTTCTGGCTTCGGGCCTCCCTAAGAGAGACGGTCTCCTGGTTGTGGTCCAGCGGTTGCAATGCTGCAGCCCCAGCCGCTGAAGCTTTCTTCGGTGCCATGACGAAGATCTACAGCTTCCGAAGATGTTCAAAAAAGCTCGAAGTGGAAGTGAGTTCACCGGAGGTGGGCGCCAATGTTGGAGACTTGTTCTCAAATGCTTCGAGTTAAGAACAAGGCAACATAAAGAATATTAAATGCTAAAGTCCTTCGTCCTTCAGAACATTATTTCCCTTCAGGGAATAATGAGTTCTTGGACGAAGGTCACAAGAGACATACCTTCGTAAACGTAATAAGTAAAGACGAAGGATTTATGTAAAGCATGAAATATGAATTGAACATCATCATAAAATCATTTCTATTAATCATGAAAAGATAGAAATGATTTTAAATTACAAATGTACCTTCGGTCTTGAGAGAAGGTAAAAGTACAAGCGTGACGCAAAAGCAAATGCCAAGTCAGCGTGAACAGTACGGGAGTACTGTTCATCTATTTATAGACGCGGGACGCAGCCCACGTAAAATTACATTCATATCCATTACATTTCTCAATGACTCATGGAAATCTGTTAAGGTTCACGTAGTCTTTTCATCTTTAAGTCGGTTCCCTCCTCTGCTGTCGCGATGAAGCTTCCCTGCGTACAGCTTCGGCTGTGCACCATCCTTCGCAGAGCTTGGTAACCAACTCGTCCTTCGTCAGGTTCAGGCTTCGTCCTGACCGTGCTTCATATTCATGATTTTGAGTTCGAAGGTACCTGTCCACATAATCCACTTGGAAAACATTGTCAAATCATGTTTTTGAGGACCTTCGGAGGACGAAGGCCCCCAACACACCAGGTTTCTTCAATCCGATACAACATCTACTTGTTCACCTACCATACGAAACTAAGGTAGGAGGTCCTGTGTAGAATAGAAGGATGTATCACATCGAAAGGACACTAAAGAAGCTATGTGCAATGGTTGGTAATAAGAGATGAGTTGAACGGTGCATCACTGAAGAATTGAAATACAAAGAGATAGCATCGTTCACGGGCCTGTACTTTGCAGAGGGACATAATGTCAATGCCCCTGCGTTGCGGTATCATGTCGACGAGCCCCCTATCAGTGATCTTGAAATTTTTCAATGGAGGGGCAAAACTGTAGGACCCAGCACAACATACTGTTTCACCAATGACGAATGGAAGACTGCTTTACTCTACATGTATAACAACATGGAAGAGATGAGTGAGTTTCTCCTGTAAGTGTAAACTTAATTTTTAGTCATTGCCGCTACAATTGTTTTTGTTATACTAAAAGGTTTGTTTCCTTGTACTAACAGTGAATTTGATTCTCAAAATTGGATGTCTGGCTGTGAACGTGACCTGACTCATCGAGAGGGAAAAGATGGGGGACCAAATTTCTTGTGTTGGTTTCGAGATTATGTAGATATAAATGACAATATACACCCGGACCTTCGACAATTGTCCCTAGGAGCAGTAACTGCTAGACGTTATGGTCGGTATGAAGTCAGTGGTTTTAGATTCCATTCTACAAGGTTCGAAGATGATCATCCTCTAGCAGCCATGACCAATTCCGGAGTTGTAACTAGAGTTGTCGATGATGAAGGGAAGGTGACGAATTATTATGGAGTCATTAATGATATACTCGAGTACAAGTTTTTTGGAGATGAACAACTCAAAGTGGTGTTCTTCGAATGTGATTGGTTTTCTCCAAATACAACGCGAGAAAACCAATATGGCATGGTGGAAGTCAAACACAACGATCGATTACAAGGCCACGACAGTATAATCCTCACCCACCAATGCGAGCAGGTGTATTATATGACATATCCATCTAAAAAAAAGGGTTTGGTTGATTGGAGGGTAGTGTACAAAGTTAATCCTCGTGAACGACTATATGCTCCTGGTGATGCTGGTTATGTTGAAAGTCAAATCGAGCAGGAAGTGGGGGCTGCTGAGATTTTCCAAGACGACAAACTTACCAACATGTTTAATGTACAAACTGAAATGTTGGAAAAATCTTTATTAGGCGATCAAAATGATGTAGAGGTTCCTCCAAAAAGAAAACGAGTGATGAGAAAGAAGAAAGCTACTTGGCAGAAATATGTGGTTGTATATGAGCTCTGTGTATATGTGTATGCAATCTGTGATTTTCTTTAAATGTCGGAAATTTATAAAAATAGTATTTTTTTTGCAATTGCTGAAACCTATTATGTCCGACGGCCTAGCGTAAGCCATCGGATACAAGCACATCCCTTATGTCCGACGGCCTAGTGTACGTCGTCGGACATAGCAGTGGCTTATATCCGACGGCTTACGCTAGGCCGTCGAACATAAGGGATGTGGGGCCCACAAGTGGCCGTTAAAATGGTTGTCAGGGCTTATGTCCGACAGACTGACGGCGGCCATCGGAAATACTGCTATTTCCGACCTCTTTTATCCGACGGCTAGTTACTGTCGGAGATAAGCGATTGCCGTCGGAAATAGTTTATTTCCGACAGTTTGTGGCTTATGTCCGACGGCTTGATCCGTCGAAAATTCTATGGTTTACCGTAGTGCCCGTGACTCATTAGGTTGCTTCTACGGGTGGTCAACTGCCCAATGGGGTGACCCGGCCCATCGTGTCCATGGAATCTCACAGCTGACACCAATGAATCTTTGGTCACTATCAGACTTGAGAACACATCTAAGGACCTGTTCGTTTCTTGAGGAATAGCTCCGGAATTTTTTCTGTTGATCAAAACTTATATAAATTAAAGAAGTAATCTGGCTCGGAATGGATTCAGGTCACCATTCCTAGACAATAGAACGACTCCTAAGAGAGATATGATTTGCTTCCATCTTCTCTATACATAACTTGACCCCTTGAAACTAACCATGTGTCCATAAGTATCATGATATCTGAAGAGAATCTTCCATCTTGAGATAGCTCCTTAGCTGCTTTATTTACTAGGACTACCGTTTTTAAATGGTTAGTGTGCACCACATCTTTTTGTGGAACGACTTTTAAAAGCTCACATCCTTGCTATAAATTTATTAAATTTAATAGGGAAAAGATATACAAGTCAAAACCTTTCGTCTTCATCTCTTCATAGTAGTTCACTGCATTCTTTTCACACTTGCACAGTCCATTAACCAATGCAGTATATGCTATCTCATTGGGCGAACAACCTTTTCCCCTCATTTTGCACCATAAAAAAGGCTTCATTGGACCTTCCAGCGCATTACAGAGTCCATCTAACAAGCTCGTATATGTAACAATTGTTGGTGGCTTCTCTTCATCAATCACTAACTGTATGCCCGTACGTTGTTACGGCGGCAACATATTATAATAAAATCCATTAATATGCAGAAACATTAATCACCATTTTACATATGTGCTCCCCAATAAACAAACGGATGTCAAGAAATCAAAAAGGATGGGAAACAAAATCATCGACCAGCTAGTTCATACAAGCGAGTAGCGCTTTCCCGGTCAGCATCCCACCTTTTTCTAAGCAATATTCCACCTTGTAAAATTCAATTTGGTTTTACAAAAAAGTATATTCAAGAAACAATTGAGCGGACTCATCATAAGTCGATGAAACACGATTTTTTTGGTGACATATAGTCGAAGTAAAAGCAGAAAAATATAGCACAATCACAAACTTGAAGAAAATATATTTTCAATGCAAAAAACATATGCATAAAGTCTCGTACCCGCACGTTGCGACGGCATACGAATTATTTAATAAAATGTTACTGTATAATAATTTACAGTTACATACTTGAATATATCAACTCACCCTAGGTTCCTTTCAGAAACCCTTTTCAGAATCTGATTATCGTCCCATAATTTTTGGAGCTCTAGCTCCCACTGTACAGAATTCGCTCTCAGCTCAAATGTTGTTTTCGCGAGATCCACAGTGTGCTTGTATTTTCCATCTTCTTGTTTTTCACCTAGCAAGAGCAAACAAGCCAAACTCAATTCTACTACTTTGTTCCTGACAATAAAACCAGGACTGATTGCCAGAGCAGAGATCAAACTATCAAATATCAACAGATTGCTTCACTTTTTTATCTAAAAAAACAAATCAGATCAAAATTACGGGTATAACCAAGCAATGTTCTACCTTATACATGAAACTTCAGATATTCAAATGTTCAGATATTCAGATTCTTTGAAATTGTTCAGACTTTAGACAAAAAGTAACTCTAATATAGCAGCTTCACACACCCATAGGTAGATTGAAGCAGACAAGAAAAACATCAGAAAAAAAATTACTCTTCTTTTATAGTATAAGAACAGTTCCGTGCAACAAAACAAACACCAAAACCAATATGACGTATGATGTTTATTATGACACTCTTATTGCTCAAATGGACAACAATATGAATATGCCGACAATGTACAAATGAACCTTAATTTAGGGGTGGCTACTTTCACAAACGATAGGGCAAGATGTGCACATATACGACGGGTCGGATGTATCCGGAAATAATAGAAGCCGAGCACAGGAGAAAGGTGACCATGTGACTTCTACTGCACAGGGGTGGCTGTCTCAAGCATGGAGAGCTAGCTTTTTCAATATGGAGGCCATGTACTTGCCCTGGTGCTCTGCAAGGGCAAATTCAGTCTCACTGGGTTGTCCGCTGCCATCGCCAGCAAATACCCCCGCGCCATAGGGGCTGCCTCCTCTGATACCATCCATGTCGAACATGCCTGAACCAAAGGTGTAGCCAATTGGGACGAAAAGCATTCCATGGTGAGCTAGCTGGGTGATGGCCGTCCAACTACAATAAATAAAGCATGGTCACTGATCAGGAATAGCTTAGGCATGGTGAAAACAGATACTTCAATTTAGCTACAGAGATTATATCGAGAAAAATTACAAGTTGCAAACAAGTAGGGAGAATAAAACCAAGGCATAAGGATTCCAATGCTTTTAGAATTTAGATTCTTACATGATCACTATTCTCAGCCTTGTACCAGAGAATTATGATTCTATAGGAATTATGTAACAACTTCGTACTAAAAGTAAGTGATGGTTATTATTTATGCTTTAAGATTTGTGCATTTTCTTTGCATAGTTTTTCCTTAAGCAGGCTATAAAAGCAATTAACAAGGTATACTCTAGCTCATTCAAGTGAAGAAACTTAAAAGCATACAAACTAGAACAATGAGCATTTACCTACAAGCAAAAACATCCAAAATCCCTTGAGAGAACAAGGGATAATGTTTTCAGCAAGTAGTAGTTTTAGTTAGGCTTGGTTTGGATGCAAGAATTTAAAAATTGGCAATTTTAATTTCTTACAGGAATTTCTCAACCATGCATCTGTTTTAGTTCATCCTGATCTTAAAGATCTTGAATTTACTGCCCATGCTTAGGACTGTACCACACACTGCAGTTTGATCCTAACGAAAAACTGCATTTGCTTTACACAGCTAAGTGACTCGTTTAATGAAAATAAGTTTCTCACTGGGATTTGACATGAATGATCAATAGAAAGTGCAAAGCTTATGAACACATATATAGATCAATGAAGAAGCAAACCTGAGCAGAATCAGATATTAGTAGCAAAACAGGATCACTGCTTGGTATAGTCTCCCATATATCACCCAAAGTTCAACTCTCTTTGGTGAATCCTGCTGCTTGGGCTTCATCAAAAGATTTAGAACCTTTCCGAAGACCAGTCTGAAATAAAAACAACAGAATCAGAGATGCAAAGGCTGCTTATTGCTTTAGTAACATCGAGTCAACAAGAAATGAAGGAAAATATGATGGCCCTTTGAAGTCATGATTTAGAACCGTCCTCCTGCCTCTAACTCAGACGAACCGTCCTCCTAGCCCAAGTAGAAGGCATCGGTGGCCCCGCCCTGCGGATGACGAACTGTCCTAACAATGGGGTGCTGCTACCGGTGACGCAGTTCTTGTCGCACAGAAACTCCCTGCTCTAGCTCGAACTGGAAAATCATGCAACAACACGTCAGTGGGGCCCTTGGCGGTGGTGGTGCCGGAGCGAGTGAGCACAGCGGTGGTGAAGATGGACGACATTCGGTCGAGCGAGTTGGGGTTCCATCCAGCCCGTACGGCTCGTCGATGAGGACTGGAGGGCGGTGGCCTGCACAGAGGGCATGTGGTGCAAGACACGCGGCGGAGAAGAGGGGGAGAGGTGCACGGACACATAGAGAAACTTGTCAGTTGCGGGCAGGGTGCGTGAGATGGTGTGCATTGGGTAGGGGTTCCTCACCTTATTCATCTTCTCTTCCTCGTTGAGCCTCTGCTCCTCTTCCAGCTTCTTCCTCTTCTCCTCTCACTTCATCACACTTCACGGTGGGGTTTTCGGCAGGTTGCGGCGGTTCGCGGCGTGGTTTGCGGCTAGCGTATCGTGGTGGTCGTGCGGGGTTCGCGACGACGGGTGGGGTTCGCAGCGGATGGCGGGGTTCACGGCGTACGGGTCGGGCGGATAGCGCCGGGCGGGGTTTGCGGCGGCGGCCGGCGTTCGCGTTCGTGGCACGAGTGCGGGCTGGCGCGGTTCGCGGCGGCCGCGCCTTGCGGTTGTTCGCGGGATGGCTAACGGCGTCGCGCCTTGCTGTTGGCGGCGGGATGGCGGGCGGGGTTCGCGGCGTACGAGTTGTGGCTTGCGGTTGGCGACTGTCGGGGTTTGCGCAAATCGCGCGCGGGCATGCGGGCGTTTGCGGCGAAGGTGGATTGGCGGGGGCAGTCTACACTGCCGTCTTAATAGTTAGTACAAATTTTATATACGCAGGTGATTGCTTTGTCAATACTGCCAGATCTGCACCAAATATCAATCATAAGATTGTAGGTAACTTCAGTAGGAAGCAGACCCATACTCAACATTTCTTCCATGATTTCTTGTGCCTCATCGAACTTACCAGCTTTTTGGAATCCATTTATGAAGATATTATGTACCACCTGAGAGCACCTAAAGGGGTGAATAAGTAATCCTGCAAAACTAGCTCTAAACAACAAACTTGATTTATAAAATAGGTTAGTGAGAACTAAAATCAAGTAAAGATGAGAAGAGAGGAGAAAAAAGAACTCTTCACTTGATTGCTCCTTTAGGATAAGTATTAAATTTAGGGGCAATATTACAGGTGAATATGAGAACTTAAGAAGACGGTAACATAAATAAGTAAAATGGACAAGGGACACGATGACTTTTATCGTGGTTCAACCAATGCCTACTCCATGTTGTGGTGACCTCTTTCGATCAAGGGTGCACTCAACCCCTCTCAAGTGATCCAAAGATCAAACTTGAGTACCACAGTTGTCTTCCTTATATCAATATCCAAGTTGTGAGGAATCTCCATAAATTGGAGTTTCTCACGTCTTACACAATTGATCACAATCAAATCTAGAGTAAGGAGGGGAGTATAAACGAATATAAGAGCACAATTGCAGCAACACCTCGCACACAAGCAAAGAAGGGAGCGCACGAATCAAAACAACAGAGTCACAGCTCAAAAACATGCTCAAATCTCTCTCTAACAAATCAAAAGTGTGGTCACAAAGTCTCGTAGTTGTAGTATTCTCTTGTGATGCTTGGGTAATTCTTCATGGCGCCTATGGGGTCCTTTTATAGCCATAAGGGACCTAGGAGTTGTTGGTTCTTCATTTGGCAAGCAATCAGTCTTCCTTGTCTGCGTGTGCACCGTCTGTCCTGTGCACACCAGACACTGAACAGTCAGCGATCTGTTTCCTTTTATGACAGAGTCGACAGTTACATGCCTTCGGTCGCTTGGCACACCAGACTGTCTGGTGGGTCCTGTAGACCTTTGCTGAGCTGATGTGGCGGGCGTCGATTGCGCGACTGACCGTTGACGCATTGAGTAGCCATTGGCGACCTGGCACACTGGGCATTGTCCGGTGCATATCGGACAGTCCGGTGAATTTTAGCTAGAGCACCGCGGTGAATTCCTGAGAGTGGTCTGTTCAGCTGCCGACCAGCATGGGCACCAGACACTATCCGGTGAGGCCTAGACTGGCCCAAGTCTAGCCAAACTTAGCTAAACTTCTTCACTCTTTTTTGGCTTGATTTGAGAAGTTCCCTAGCACTTAGACAAACATGATTAACACCTAAATCAATTGACAAAGTACTAGAGACATACCTTTATCACTTTGATTCATAGAGGTTTACAGTATGCCCATTTTCAAGCCCAAAAGTGTTTTTTATTTTCCTCAATTTGCTTTCTAAACACCTGTGCTCATGCTCATATGAAGGATGTTAGTTCACAGTGATGTGTTGAGCATTTAATCACCAAAACAACTAGAAATGGCCCAAGGGCACTTTTCCCTTTCAATCTCTCACTTTTTGGTGATTTATGCCAACACAACAAACACAACTTAAAATGCACTAACAAAACCAAATATGAGCCAACTTTTGCAAATTGAAGTTAAGTCAACCACCAATAGAATAAGTGTCAGATTTGGCATATTTGGATTATTTTTGCCACTGATTGGTTTATTTTCGCAAAACAAAATCATTTTCTTACTTCGAAGTCAAGTCACTTTATTTCTACAAATGAAACCATTTTAAAGACTAGTTTTGCTCAAAACCAAAAGCTCCCCCTTTTCTCATAAAAAGATTTCTACCCCACAAGAGGGTAGTTTTGCAATCAGAGGGCTCCTCTTGCTATTAAGAGGGTTTTGATCGAAAATACAAGTTCAAAACAGAATAATTTTTAAATTCACAAGGGCGCTTGATCCAGTTGCTTTGGCCTTAATTTCTCTCCCTTTGGCATTAAGCACCAAAAATGAAAAACTAGTGGCCTTAAACCTCATTGCCTCACCAAAAATTGCAAATTAAGGGCAAGAAGGCAATGAACACCAAGGGCAACTTGAACAAGGTACATTGATACCGTCATGATCTTTACATTTAGTACAAATTGAAACATGCTCCAAAGAAGAACTAGAGGCATTCAACTTTTTCTATTTGTAGTATTTAAATCATCATTTGCATTTTTTAGGCTAGAAATAGTAGCATGACATGAAGATAACTCACAAGCAAGCCTTTCATTCTTCTTTATTCCTAAAGCAAAGGACTTTTCAACTTCTACAACTTTATCATGTTCCTCATAGAGCAAATCCACTTGCTTTTCTAGCAATCTATCCTTTTCATTAAGAGCATTAATTGATTCATTAATTTTGTCTACTTTAGATCTATCCAAGTCCTTAAAAAGACCTCTATAATCTATATCATCATTAGATTCCTCATCACTAGGAGTGTACTTACGAGTGTCACGTGTATGTACCTTTTTTTCTTAGCCATGAGGCATGTGTATCGCTCGTTGGGGAAGAGAGAAGACTTGTTGAAGGCAGAGGCGGCAAGTCCTTCATCGTTGGAGTCAGATGAAGAGCAGTCCAAGTCCCATTCCTTGTCGATGTGCGCCTCGCCCTTCTTCTTTCTATAGAACTTATTGTTCTCCTTCTTCCCGTCCTTGTCTTGGTCATGGTCATTTTCTTTATCAGGATATTGAGAAATAAAATGACCGTACTTACCGCACTTGATGTAGAGGAACCGCCCAGATTATTCCAGCTTAAGTGCTCAAGTCTCGCCTTAGAGGCAATGACGCACTTAAATCGGAATAAACTGACAGTTCCTTGGATCTAGTTCGATAAAGCCACTTACCAAGGATCAAATACCACTACCTCACACGAGGTGAGGCATAGAGAAATACAATAAAACATAATACCATAAATTAAGGAAGTATTAGTAGTGATTACATTATTGGAGTTTCAGAAACAGTAATCATAGTTTTTAATGCAGCGGAAATAACAAACGGAGAAAACCGAGTAACATGGCGAAGCCTGGCCATGCTACTCCTCCTAGTCCTCTCCTGCGGAAGCAGCAACCCACTTGACCGTCCATCCCGGTGGCAGAGATGAAGGCCAAGTCCCATCAACCAATCAAGGAGGTACCTGCAAAAATTATGCCACAAGCAAGGCTGAGTATACTAATACTCAACTAGACTTACCCGGTGTGAGGAGTCTACTCCTCTACCTCTAGACCATGAAGTTGTTTGGCTGAGGGGTTTGGTTTGCTAAAAGCACTAGCTGAGTCTAAAATCAAGTTTTAGATTTTTAAAGTTCTAGAATAATAATTTTAGACTAGATGAGCACCTAACTATCCATTCATGGTATCAAACATTATGTCAACCAACATCTTTTGCCAGTAACCTCATTTCCACTTATTACTCAATACAGTACAATGGATCAAGCAGTCTCATTAGCTGCGAGAAGCAGACGATTCGAATCGAGTTTTAACCTTGCAAGATAAACCTAAACGCACGACATGTAGAGGCACTCCGTCCCCACACACGTTAGCCATCCCCATCGATTTCCTAGCAACAGAACAGGGCTCACGACCTTGGCGTACAATGCTCCAATTGTCCCCGGGTGTCGCCGTGCAACGGCTGCACTTGTACCCACCATAATCCGGCATGGGAGACTCCGTCTCAGGTCTAATGAGGAGTAAAGTCTGCGGGCAGGTTCAATCAGGTACTAGGCTTATTGGTTACCATATTTCCTGACATGTGTTTAGTACGTTAAAACGCTTGACACGGGTATCCACACACTAATCCTTATTCCAATTTTGTCTCATAGACAACGCATCCCCATGGATCCGTGTCCACAGACTATCATCATTCCGTTATCAAAATTGATACAACCAATTCCTGACCTCGCACGAGTGCTAGAAAAATCACTTGACTTCTACCGAGATCCCTAATTAGCAAAGCAGCTACTCGACCTAGCATACTAGTATCCATCTCAAAAGGAATCCTGAGTTCATGCATCTAGGGTTTCAGGCAACTCCTACACTTAAGTGCACGATACAAGCCTACAAACATTAAGTGTAGTAAAATAACATATATAAATGGTTATGCATAAAACCGGGGCTTGCCTGGAATTCAACACTGGTAGTGTTTGCTAGATGACACTCGCTTGGCGAGCATCCACTGGTCATGTCCATCCTTTCTTAGGTTGTCCACCAAATGTATCTTATTGTTGGCACTATATCACTTGCAGGATCATCATCTCTCGATCCTAAATGAGATGCAGGATGCATATGTATGAATATGATGAAATATATCACAAGATACTCCAAGTACATGATAGCGAACTAACATTAACTAGTAAGACACATAAACATCCATACGTTAACGCTAGCTATCTATACGTCATTTGGCACAACAAGTCAACCTTACTGGAACGACGACGAACATTTCCTATAATTATCCATTGCAAACACGACATCATAAGTACAAGCATTCACCACATTCACTTTAATAATTCATTGGTTAATTATTATTAAACTAGTTAAGTACACATAAATTTACGATGACTTACACATAGACAGACTTAGTTAAAAAGGAATAGTTACTTAATCGGGTTTTACAATCATTCACAGCATTCTACTGCAAGCATACACCCAAAGAACACACGGGAGGAGATTGTTTAATCACAATTACATATTATACTACTTTAATGACGTTGGTTAGTTAGTAGTATTAGCAGAAAGCCAAAGACAGGACATTATTCATTTTGTTTCTCTAATATATAACTGCACTTGCTAACTATTGATTAAGCAAAGCTACTTATTAGACCTTAACCAAATTAGTTCACTAACTTAGTGAGATGTGTGCTACTTTCTTATATATAACCTCAATTATATTAGTCACTATTATTATTACTCATGTTCAGTCAAAACCCAAAACAAACAAGTAGTCGACTCACGACAAACACAATGGAATAGAGCAATCAATCACATTCAACATGATTAGGACAGCAGGACATCAGTTACTTGTTTCAGTTGTAACTCACGAGATATTCATCCAAAAATAGTGATCAAATACTATTTGGAAAGTTTAAGAAATGATCTACAACTTTGGTACTGTCATCTCAATCTAATTAGACACTTAACAAGGTTAAATAGTAATAAACGACATCTCTGTCCAGATTTAGACTTGCGACTTTAAAAATTCATAACTAGAAATTCATGCACCCAATTCAGGTGATCCCATATTTTATAGAAATATAATGAAATTGCCATCAGAACATTTATAAACATCTCAAGCTGATTCAATATGCAATTAAGGGATAAAAGACACTAGAAGACTTTGCTGTCTAGATTTGGACAGATTCAGACTTCATACTTCAAACGCCTATAACTTAATCTTCAGACCACCAAAAAGGGTGATCCAAGACTTTTTGGAAAGCTTAGGAAAAACACTGCATAAATTGTATAATCACCAAGAAGTGATTCTATGTTCAACCAAATCAAATAATACAGTTTTTGAAATCTGTTCAGACAGTGGACAGAACACAGCAACCATTTTTTAAAATTCATAGCTCTTAAACTATCAGGTTTATGGTCATGAAAATTTAACACAAGTACGATAAAGAAATTATCTACAACATTCTTATAATTTATAAGGACTGATTCTAAATTGAACTTAAGCAAACAATACAGTCTCTGAAATCTGTATAGGAATTGGACACATTCAGTTACTGAACATGTGAAAAGCATAACTTCTAAACGAACAGGCTTATGGCTGTCAAATTTTAACACAAGTAAGATAATAAGGTTATCTACAATTTTTCTATATGGCTTTTCTACCGAAAATATGATTTAGTTTATTAAACAGACAGTACGGCGAAAACAGTGCGTGCAGCCCAAAACAGCAACTAATAAATTTTAGCTCCTATTTACTTCAAGAATGACCATGTTCTAGAGACTAGAATTAATCTTACACTTTTACCATTTGTTAGAGTAAAAATAATCCAATGAGGACCAACAAGTCTACTTACTGATTTTTTTATCCAAGACTTTTCGTGCACTAGAATTACCACACAATTAACAAACACATTCACCAAAATAAAGCACTTCGGCACACATGTCCGAGATCACACAAAATTACCATGAAGCACTACTAATATTTAGCTTTAGACCGCCATGACATAACCATTTAACCAGTAATTGATTTTAAGGTGTAACTCAAGCATTACATGAAACATGCATGATTTTGTTTACTCCTAATTTTTCACTAACTCTTGTAATTATAAAATGGGTGTTATTTTAGCATCATATGAAACTATCTAATTTGGGACTAGCATTTTTATGAGGCATAGGTAATGATAAATCAAGACTAATGTATAAATTTCACATGCTCAGGTTTTATATTTTATTTACTACAAAAATAATCAAATTGTTAATGCAATAAAGCTTGTGAGAGCAAGTTAATTCTAAAACTATTTATTTTCTATGGATGCATGACCATATTAAGTTTTCTCAAGCTACTATAATATCTTGCAAGGACAGTGGAACACCATTTTCTATTTTTGCATTTATACATTATTTTTAAATCATATAAAACTTCTGAAGGTGCATTAAACAAGTTAAATCACTAACTCAGTGATACATCATCGACCAAAAATCATGAAATTTCGACCAGCCACTAAGCACCACACAGAGGGTCTACTGTAAAAATGTCAATCTATTTGGAGCAATAGAGCTACAGATCCAAAAATAACAAGCAAATCAATCTTCTTTTCCCTATTTAACATGTTTTAATTAACACACCAAGGAAACAGTGAACAACATATAAGTTTTATATTTTTCTTAGCTCGAGTATGACAACATCTAACTAACAAAACAAGTTTGATCATTTTTGGATTTTTATAATTAAATCTATGGAGAGAAACAAGTTCATTTATTTTGTAAACCAGTTTTAAATACGAATTTCTACAGGAAAAACTTTTCCACTAAAACATGCCAACTTATAGATCTAATAGACAGAGAATTTCATAAGAAAGGAAACAAAACAAGTTTTGTGATTTTAGGAGCTCTAAAACTCGAGATATGAATATTTGAAGGAAGAGCAAAAATCTGTAACTTTGTGCACAAATGCACATGGGGCCCATTCGTCATACTCACACATTGCTTCTTCTTCCTCTCATCCTGCATGCACGGACACCATTCCAGGAGAGGCCACCGCCGTATAGACTTGGTGAGGACGTCCACTGACAAGGCGAGTAGGGGGACTGGAGGTGGAGGACACGGTGGAGACAACCGGAGGTGAGCGGCGGTCAGATCCACTGTGTTTGAGCGCAGAGAAGGCGAGCGACAGCAGCCCGGTGGATGATGATGGCCGGTAGCGTGCTAGAGCTTGTGGCAGCCATGGCGAGCAGCAGGTCGCCGGGCTGGGCATCTCGGCGGGAGTGGAGCCGAGGGCGCAGGGCATGGAGGCCACCATAGCTGGGGAAGAACGGCGATGGGGTGGTCGCCGACGGGAGAAGACGACCCAGGTGCCATGGCTGCAGGGAGCCAGAGACCAGGGCGCCGTGGCCATGGGGAGGAAAGGAGAATGGGCTCGGACCTGAGCCATGGATGGGGTGCTACCTGCGCATTGCTCCATTGGAGGAGAAGGGGGAATAGCCATGGGAGAGGGTCGCTGGCTCACAGCCATGGGAGAAGAGAGAGGGGTGAGCTGCAATTATAGTGCAAGCTCTAGACATGCCAGACAGCAGTGAGCAGTGGTAGGTGGAAAAATGTCGATATTGGGAGGCCATTTTCGTCATTTTCTGTTTGGAATCGGACCTTGACCACTGCAGAAAATATCTTCCTTGACCTACACTCTACAAATCTTGTACAAGTCTTGTGGTAATTCGGACACTGGTTAGAGAATTATAGACCCACAAAAATTGGTTTGTCAGTGGCTTAGAAAACAGTGCAAACTTGTGAAAACTGAGTGTCAAAGCATGTCAAACGGAATTGTATGAATGCCATCTTTTAAGATGTTGTGCCTCTATTAGTTATTAATAACTTTTATATTTGGGGAAACTTGAGTTGTTCTACAAAAATTTGGGAACGCGAGACGTCGACCCGATCGACACTAATTCCAGACTAAGAAGAATTCGAATCCTGAAATCAGATTTTCATTTTGTCTTGATGGCACTGTTTGAGATACTTAGAGATTGAATCAAGGCTTGGTATAAATATAATATTTGTTGTATAACATATGTTCTCCAACTTCTATTAAAGATCAAACCTTATATCTTGGTTGGAAATAGAAATTCCACTTTGGTCAATGTAGTATCATTATAAGGCTACAAATTATATTTTAAGGCAATTGGGGTATTTTCTCGACATTTTCATGGCATTTTCTCTACATGAACCCTTAATAACTTTTGTTGTAGAGTTCACATAGAGTTGTTTGAGAAAGATGACAAGGTTTGGTTGAATTTCAAAATTTGTATTTGTTCAAACGAGCAGTTTCAAGCATGTATAGGATTTATCTTTTCATGTGAGTATTTGCTTTAAACTTCTAGAAATCTATAGAAGACTAGTCATAGATAGAGATGAATAATGATATGGAGATAACAAGTTGATTTGCATAAGAATTAATTAGAGGTTGGCACAATAGAGATTCCGCTGGATAATGCGGATTCGGACTAGGTATTTGGACACAGACCGAATATCAAGAAAGCAGATTCGAACACAGATTAGATAACATAACAATGGTCGAGAGTCCGAATAAATGAGTCTGGACGGGAGTTGCGAGACGAGATTGATTTTCGAATTAGCGTTTGTTTCAAGAAACAAAAAGTTTTAACAGGCTCCATATTTAGCTGTTCTTGAGATCGAATAATTCCAAACTTGGTGAAACTTTCATGAGTAACTTGATAAATGGAGATAAATGTGATAAAGAGATACAAATTTTTCACTAAGCATCCGAGCTTAGGACAAATCTCCCGACATAACACAAAGTAGACACTTGGGGTGTCAAAGCCTCGACCCCTTAAAAGAATCTCGTCCTGAGATTCGAATGAGGATCTTTAAGGGTGGAGAAGCATGTAAGTCCTAAGCTGAAGATAGATGCAAATTCATGAGATGTCATCAGACAAGATACTGAAGATAGATTTGGATAGAATATCGCGACATGTTGAGACAAAATGCATTGATCACTTGGAGAGAATGTCCACAAAAGATAGCACATTAGTATAGTCTCGTAATGGATCACGACTATTAACCGTGATACCAGTGCGTGCCGAGCAGTTCAACCTTATGTGTGCACCCATAGGAGGCTCTCGGTTTCGTCGTGGCACCATCAGTCGTTTGTCATAACACCATCACCAAACGTAACCAATAAGAAATCTACATAGTACAGATAGATGGAGCCCTTGAGAGTATGGCTCGAAAAATAAGATCATGACAGGAGTTGAAACATAGATTTTTGGCAAAAAGAGCAATGCATGAGAATCTTCTTCAACTCCATATACTCTTTTATGATCATCAAGGAGATTATCAGGCCAGAGACTAGTATGAGATTTGACATGAGGAGGAACCAACCATGAGATCAAGATTGATGAGCTTTTGGAGACATGAGAGAACCAAGGACAACAACGGAATCCATTGAACCCAATGGATACAACATTCAGAGATAAAATTGATAAAACAACGTCATAATCCTCGGAGAAGGGGTATGAGAATGACCATAAATGAGATATTAGACTGATCCACATTTAATGCTTGAGAGTGGGTTATAGCAGATAACAAGATGATGGGGTAGATCTCGATGAATGATCTAGAGACTCGACGGATATGGTCACAACATGATTCACAAGGAAAAAGATTACCAGATCCAGGGGAAAAGAGAGGTACTCGCATGAGATTGATTAGGATGAGCAGTAGAAAGGTTATGAAGATTCGGGACAGGATCTATGGAAAGAAATATAGCCTTGATAGGGTTTGTGCAACTAGACACCAAAGAACAATTTTTTTGACACTACAAGTGCACAAGGAGACTTGGGTTGGTCTAGCGATCCAGCTATAGAGATCTACAAACTGTGCCAGTGTAACTTCAAGGGTAAAACACACAAGGGTTACATAATACCAACACAAGCATGAATTTTTTTAAAGAGGTTTCACTTGCTAAACTCAAGGTTGTTTGGGGGGTCATTTCATGGGCAGAATGGACAACATTTTTTTTGCAAAAAAGGGGTTGAACAATTACAATACCACCTAGATAGCAAGGTACGAGAAACACATAACATAACCTAGCAAAGTTACCAAAACGACACAGGATAAGATATTTTTTTGCAGTTCATAGAATAGCAATACAACATATTATTCACAATTTCTTATTATTGGAATAAAGGTGAGAGAAGCATGTTGGTGCACAAGAGACAATGATGCGACAATCATGATGCATGCTCATTCTAGTCGTCTTCTCAGACCTAACTACATTTTCGGGTGCTTCTACAACATCCTAATAGTAGCCATAGTAGCCTTTACGGCCTATATAAATAGCCACCTAACAACCCATCTATTTCCTAAGGCTTCATGTCCTAGGTCTATCCTTATACATCTATCCAACTTTGGTTTCTAAGCAAGTTTTACTTTTGAAAAAGTTAGTATTCATGACTTATTGACTTCTCTGAAGTGGTACTCTCTCCAATACCAGCTGTGGCAGAACCGCCCAGATTATTCCAGCTTAAGTGCTCAAGTCTCGCCTTAGAGGCAATGACACACTTAAATCGAAATAAACTGATAATTCCTCGGATCTAGTCCGATAAAGCCACTTACCAAGGATCGAATACCACTAGCTCACACAAGGTGAGGCATAGGGAAACACAATAAAACATAATACCATAAATTAAGGAAGTATCAGTAGTGATTACATTATCGGAGTTTTAGAAACAGTAATCATAGTTTTTAATGCAGCGGAAATAACTAACGGAGAAAACCGAGTAACATGGCGAAACCTGGCCACGCTACTCCTACTAGTCCTCTCCTGCGAAAGCAGCAACCCACTCGACCATCTATCCCGGTGGCAGGGATGAAGGCCAAGTCACACCATCAACCAATCAAGGAGGTACCTGCAAAAATTATGCCACAAGCAAGGCTGAGTATACTAATACTCAGCTAGACTTACTCGATGTGAGGAGTCTACTACTCTACCTCTAGACCATGAAGCTGTTTGGTTGAGGGGTTTGATTTGCCAAAAGCACTAGCTGAGTCTAAAATCATGTTTTAGATTTTTTAAGTTCTAGAATAATAATTTTAGACTAGATGAGCACCTAACTATCCATTCATGGTATCAAACATTATGTCAACCAATATCTTTTGCCAATAACCTCATTTCCACTTATTACTCAATGCAGTACAATGGATCAAGCAGTCTCATTAGCTGCGAGAAGCAGACAATTCAAATCGAGTTTTAACCTTGCAAGGTAAACCTAAACACACGACATGTAGGGGCACTCTGTCCCCACACACGTTAGTCGTCCCCATCAATTCTCTGGCAACAGAACAGGGCTCACGGCCTTGGCGTACAATGCTCCAGTTGTCCCCGGCTGCCGCCGTGCAACGGCCACACTTGTACCCACCATAATCCGGCATGGGAGACTCCGTTTCAGGTCCAGTGAGGAGTAAAGTCTGCGGGCAGGTTGAATTAGGTACTAGGCTTATCGGTTACCATATTTACTAATATGTGTTTAGTACGTTCAAACGCTTGACATAGGTATCCGCACGTTAATCCCTATTTCAATTTCGTCTCATAGACAACGCTTCCCCATGGATACATGTCCACAGACTATCATCATTCCGTTATCAAAATGGGTACAACCAATTCCTGACATCGCGCCAGTGCTAGAAAAATCACTTGACTTCTACCGAGATCCCTAATTAGCAAAGCAGCTACTCGACATAGCATACTAGTATCCATCTCAAAAGGAATCCAGAGTTCATGCAACTAGGGTTTCAGGCAACTCCTACACTTAAGTGCATGGTACAAGCCTACAAACATTAAGTGTAGTAAAATAACATATATAAACGGTTATGCATAAAACCGGGGCTTGCCTAGAATTCAACACTGGTAGTGTTTGCTAGATGACACTCGCTTGGCGAGCATCCACTGGTCATGTCCATCCTTCCTTAGGTTGTCCACCAACTGTATCTTGTTGTTGGCACCACGTCACCTGCACGATCATCTTTGTCCACCAACTGTATCTTTAGGTTGTCAACCAACTGTATCTTCCTTAGGACTGGAGGTGGAGGACACGGTGGAGACAACCAGAGGTGAGCGGCGGTCAGATCGACTGTGTTCGAGCGCAGAGAAGGCGAGCGAGAGCAGCCCGATAGATGATGTTGGCCGCTAGCGTGCTGGAGCTTGTGGCAGCCATGGAGAGTAGCAGGTCACTGGGCTGGGCATCCCGACGAAAGTGGAGCCGAGGGCGCAGGGCAAGGAGGCCACCATAGCTGGGGAAGAACGACGATGGGGTAGTCGTCGACGGGAGAAGACGACCCAGGTGCCATGGCTACAGGGAGCCAGAGACCACGGTGCCGCAGCCATGGGGAGGAAAGGGAGGAATGGAGAATGGGCTCAGACCTGAGCCATGGATGGGGTGCTACCTGTGCCATGCTCCATTGGAGGAGCAGGGGGAATAGCCATGGGAGAGGGTCGCTGGTTCACAGCCATGGGAGAAGAGAGAGGGGTGAGCTGCAATTATAGAGCAAGCTCTGGACATGCTAGACAACAGTGAGCAGTGGCAGGTGGAATAATGTCGACATTGGGCTGCCATTTTCATCGTTTTCTGTTTGGAATCATACCTTGACCGCTGCAGAAAATATCTTCCTTGATCTACACTCTACAAATCTTGTACATGTCTTGAGATGATTCAGGCACTGGTTCGAGAGTTATAGACCCACGAAAATTGGTTTGTCAGTGGCTTAGAAAACAATGGAAACTTGTGAAAACTGAGTGTCAAAGCATGTCAAACGGAATCGAGTGAAAGCCATCTTGTAACATGCCTCTATTAGTTATTAACAACTTTTATATTTGGGGAAACTTGAGTTGTTCAACAAAAATTTGGGAACGCGAGACGTCAACCCGAACGACACTGATTCCGGACTTAGAAGAATTCGAATCCTGAAATCAGATTTTCATTCTGTCTTGATGGCACTGTTTGAGATACTTAGAGATTGAATTGAGGCTTGGTTTAAATATAATATTTGTTGTATAACATATGTTATCCAACTTTTATTAAAGGTCAAACCTTATATCTTGGTTGGAAATAGAAATTCCACTTTGGTCAATGTAGTATCATTATAAGGCTTCAAATTATATTTTAAGGCGATTGGGGTATTTTCTTGGCATTTTCTCTACATGAACCCTTAATAACTTTTGTTGTAGAATTCATATAGAGTTGTTTGAGCAAGATGACAAGGTTTGGTTGAATTTCAAAATTTGCATTTGTTGAAACAAGTAGTTTCAAGCATGTATAGGATTTATCTTTTCATGTGAGTATTTGCTTTAAACTTCTAGAAATATTTAGAAGACACGTGATAGATAGAGATGAATAATGATATAGAGATAACAAGTTGATGTGCATAAGAATTAATTAGAGGTTGGCAGAATAGAGATTCCGCTGGAGAATGCAGATTCGGACTAGGTATTTGGACACAGACCGAATATCAAGAAAGCGGATTCGGACACAGATTAGATAACATAACAAAGGTCGAGAGTCCGAATAAATGAGTCTAGACAGGAGTTGCGAGACAAGATTGACTTTCAAATTTGCGTTTGCTTCAAAAAACAAAAAGTTTTAACAGGCTCCATATTTGGCTGTTCTTGAGACCGAATAATTCCAAACTTGGTGAAACTTTCATGAGTAACTTGATAAATGGAGATAAATGTGATAAAGAGATACAATTTTTTCACTGAGCATCCGAGCTTAGGACAAATCTCCCGACATAACATGAAGTAGACACCTAGGGTGTCACACTTGAAGCATGAACGATTTCCGCTTGATTTGTTCTTGTTGGGGTAGTCCTTGCATCCTTTCAAAGCGCTCTTAAAGTGCTTGATCACAATGTCCTCATTAAGGCTGGCCACCTCAACTTGCGCCACCTTGTCGGAAAGTGCATCCTTGGTGGTCATCGCTTTGAGATCAATGGGTAGCGGCTCGTAGTGAGGAAGAGGTCCGTTGGCGATGTTGTCTACATACCTTGCTTCCTTTACCATCATGCGTCCGCTCACAAACTTACTAAGAATTTCTTCGTGTGACATTTTGGTATACCTGGGGTTATCATGAATAAGATTTACAAGATGAGGATCAATAACAGTAAATGACCTTAGCATGACCGCACGACGTCATGATCCATCTATCGTGTACTTCCATAGCTTCAGTTCTTGTTCACTAGGGTCTTGAGACTATTGTACGTGTCAGTTGGCTCATCACTCCTCTTCATGGCGAACCTCCCCAGCTCACCTTCCACCAACTATGTCTTGGTGATCATCATGGTATCGTTTCCCTCATGAGCGATTTTGTGGGTGTCCCATATCTCCTTAGCATTGTCCAAGCTACTAACATTGTTATATTCATCCCTGCATAGAGAGTTATATTCATCCCTGCATAGAGATGCTAAAAACACAGTAGTAGCCTGGGCATTTTTATGAATTTGCTCTTGGATAAAAAATAACATTATCACTAGTATCAAAATGCATTCCATTTTCTACTACTTCCCAAATGCTAGGATGAAGAGAAAATAGATGACTATGAATTTTATGGCTCCAAAAAGAATAATCTTCCCCATCAAAGTGAGGGGGCTTGCCAAGAGGAATAGACAATAAATGAGCATTGGAGTTGTATGGAATGCGGGAATAATCAAAAGAGTAGTTTTGTTTAACTATCTTTTTCTTGGAAGAAGAGTCACCGTCCTCCTTCTTTGGTGAAGATGAACAATGATTAAGCCTTTTCCTTTTAGTGCTCTCAAAAGCTTTTCCCCCTCCCCTTTCTCTCTCTTTCTCTTTTGGGTGACAACTTGTTGGGTTTCAACTCTAGCCTACCCCAACTTGCTTGGGACTAAAAAACTATGTTGATGTTGATGTTGGAATATTCCAGGAATATTCCTTTTTCCTTTTCTTTTTCTATTTCCTATGATTATAAACTCCAAAACTCCTCTGTCCAAACTCAGATTTCGACAATTCTTATTTCTAAATTCTTATCAAATCATCATCTATGTAACCATGTCATTCCTTAAGCATGGTTCATATTCCAGAAAACTCCAAAATACTCTTATTCCATATTCCTCCTACAATTCCCTATTCAAACCGATTCTTTCACCACTATTATCATAAACAGTAAACTCATACTAAACCATATGTACCCAGCTATAAAATGTACCCAATTATGCTTTTCCTCCCCACACCCTTAACACCCTGAGCCAAGACAAACCCCCACCCACTCAGTTACCCCGCTCTGCCGACTACACTTCTAGTGTTGGTTCACCTCCAATACACTTTGGGTAAGCATCTCTACTCCATCAACACAAACTCTACTCAAAACTTTATTCACCCATCCACCACCATTCCTGAACACTATATTGAGTATGTGTTGATATACTTGCTGGTTTGTATGTTTACTTGTTCATGCTGTGTAGCTACCGGAGCGTTCGTGACGTCCCGTGAAGGCCAGTTCCGCGAGTCTACGCTAGACGGTTCGGCAAGGTCTCACCCTTTCACCGGTTAAAGCACAACAAGTTCACTGGATCCCATTGATGCATAAATTACCTATGTTTTCAAACACATCCCTTAGCATGTTATTTTATGCATTATATGATTTTGCTACTAAAAGACATGTTAATATGGCCACCCAACCTTAGGACTTTACCGCAATTCATCTTTATACTCCTTGACATTTTTTATTACAAAATGATTTGAGCAAAGTTGTGAGTTTTTCAAAAGAAATTGTTTTCAAAATGGGTATGATGAAGGGTTATCACCCTTTTCACCTTTGAGCGAGATGATCAGGGACTCCCTAGTTTAGGAGGGCCTTAAGGTGTTGGCTCAGCCGGGTTAGGTGTGAGCATGAAGGATTGTCCCTCTCGCATAAAGACCAGTTTGTCATCACTCGTCACCTATACTCTTATCAAGTACATCCACTCCATACTATATGGGCATTCGCTTGATCTGAACTTGCACGGTCCGCACTCAGGGTTATGGTGGCAGAAGAGCACCAAAAGGACAAGGAGGGGGAATAGTTTTGTCCTAGTTTGGGCGTGAAGATGGTCTTGTTCTGTAGCATCCAAGTTTTTGGTTCCAAGGTCAGAGACCTTAAACTCCTAACCCCCCCTTATTCTTTCTCCTAAATCCTAATCTCATAAGCATTTCATTTCTCATATGCATAAACCATGATTGCTAGTAGAACTTCACACATAGCATTTCATTTTAGCACCTAGAAAATATCATCAAAAATTAAATATTTGCATAAAGGAGTAAAGGAATTAGAGGAAAGAGAAAAAAAGAAAAAGAGAAAATCCCCTCCCCCCAACTGGGCTGACTTCGGCCCACACCCTTCCCCCCTTTCCTCGTGCCCGCCTCCCTCGCTCCCTTGGCCCAATTCCAGGCCCATCACTACGCGGAAGCCCGCCCACTCTCGTGCTCACTCTCGCCCACTGACCGCTCGGCCCCACTCGTTAGCCGCTCTCTCTCGCTTCCTCGTGCTCGCTCTGCCTCTGCCAAGTGGGCCCCAGATGTCAGCTCCCTCTCCCTCACCCGCGCACAGCATCGACGCGATCACCACCGGCCAACATCCTTCCCCGCCCCGCCATCACTTCCGCGCCAGTGGAGTTAGGCACCGCTTCGTCCTCACCCACTGTGCTCGCACCCCCGCACGACATTCCTCCCTGAGTCGTCTCATCCCCGGCGCTGTGCGCCATTATCGCCGTCACTATGCACCTCACCGGCGCCCTCACTCCTCCACTGTTTCCTCCTCCCCAGGCGCCTATAAAAGGGTCGCCCGGAGCCCTTCATCTCCTCGCCCTAGCCTCGGCCACTCTCCTCCCCTCCCCTGGTGAATGTCGCCTAGAGGGGGGTGAATAGGCAAAACATGAAATTTACAAACTTAAATACACACTAAAGCCCGAGGTTAGCGTTAAAATTAATTTCAAGTCAGAAAGATTGTTTCTCTTGCAAGGAGTTGCTCAAAGAGTGCGAATGACGTATGGGAGCAAACTCAAACTAATACTAGCAAGGAAATGTTAGAGAGAGGAAAGAGGGCAAAACCAATCAAATAGAATCAACACAAGGAGACACGATGATTTGTTTTACTGTGGTTTGGTTCCAAAGAACCTAGTCCCCGTTGAGGAGACCACAAAGGTCGAGTCTATTTCAACCCTTTCCCTCTCTCTCAAACGGTCACTTAGACTGAGTGAGCCTTTTCCTTAATCTCACGGGTCACTAAGACCCCGCAAGGACCACCACACACTTGGTATCTCTTGCTTCGCTTACAAGCACTTAGAAGAGAAGTGAGGAAGGAAGAAAGGCAATCCAAGCTACAAGAGCGCAAATGAACACAAACACACTCTCTCTCAAGTCACTAAGTGGTTGAGATGAATTTGGGACTTGGAGAGGGTTTGATCTTTGAAATTGTGTCTTGGAGTGAATGCTTTAGCTCTTGTATTGAATGTGATCTTTAGAAAACTTGGATGCCAATGAATGAGGTGATTGGGGGTCTTTATAGCCCCAACCACTTCCTAGCCATTGGCAAAGGCTGCTGGCGATGGGTGCACCGGACAGTCCGGTGTGCCACCGGATAGTCACTGTGCACTGTCTGGTGCATGCCACATTAGCACAACCGTTAGGGTTCGAAGCAGTTGACCGTTGGAGTCGCTTGTCGTCTTGCTGCACCATACAGTCCGGTGCCCTCTGACTTCTATGCTCTGACTTCTGTCGCGACACTATTTACTTCTGACATCTCCACAGTCGACCGTTGGCGTGCACGGAGCGCATGCTCCGCTGGCTCACCGGAAAGTCCGGTGAATTATAGTGGAGCGCGCCCCTGGAATTCCCGAGAGTGGCTGGTTCATCTGTTGTACGGCCTGGTGCACCGGACACTATCTAGTGTGCTAAAATTCAGCACACTCTAGTTCTTTTCTCCAATTTTGATTGTGTCCCTAACTAGATTTCTTTCTTGGTTTGTGTTGAACCTTATGCACCTGTAATAGATGATATATAGACAAACTAGTTAGTCCATGTGGTTTGTGTTGGATGTCAACCACCAAAATCGATTATAGGAAATAGTTAGCCCTATTTCCCTTTCAATCTCCCCCTTTTTGGTGATTGATGCTAACACAAATCAAAGCAAATATGAAGTGCAGAAATGTAACTAGTTTGCAATTGAGATGGATGTGCATAGGTTACTTGGAATTAAACCAATTGAAAGATATATACATATGACTAAGAGTGAATGGATTGCTTTTTCCTTATTTAACATTTTGGACCACATATGCACCACGTGTTTATTTTTGCAAATCTTTTGAAAAAATCTTTTCAAAAATCTTTTGCAAATAGTCAAAGGTATAGAAATAAGATTGCAAGAAGAATTTTTAAGATTTGATATTCCTCCCCCTATTTCAAATGCTTTTCCTTTGACTAAATAAAATCTCCCCCTGAATTAAATTCTCCTCTTAGCTTTCAAGAGGGTTTTGAAATAGATACCAAGTGAAATTATACTAATTGAAATTCTTTCATACTTAATGTGAAGTTTTGAAGATGCCAATTTGAAAAACAGTTTTGAAATATCAAATGAGATACCAATTAAGAAATTCACTTCACATACCAATTGAAAATTCATTTTGATCAAGTACCAATTGAAATACTTATTTGTGATTTTTTTTGAAATGGTGGTGGTGCGGTCCTTTTGGTTTGGGCTTAATTCTTTCTCCCCCTTTGGCATTAAGCGCCAAAAACGGAGAACTTGAGTGACCTTTTTCATTTTTCTCCCCCTTTGGGGCCTAATACCTTCTCCCAAATGGTAATATAAATGCGAGTGAAGGGTCATACGATTGAGAGTGACATGAGTAACGACAAAGGGTAAGTGAGACCATCAGAGTTGGAGTGGAAGCCTTTGCCTTTGCCGAATACTCCAATTCCATTTCAATCTAAGACTAATCATAGAGATATACGTGAAAGCACATTAGTCTTAGCCTTGGCACAAGAAGAATAAGAAGTATGCATTTGCACCAAATGAAAGAGATATGATCAAAGGTATATGCATGAGCTATGTGTGCAATGTTTCAATCAAAGTTTCGAGAATCAAGTATATTTAGCTCATTCCTAAGTTTGCTAAAAGTTTTCTCACCTAATGACTTGGTAAAGATATCGACTAATTGGTTATGGGTGCTCACATAAGCAATTTCGATATCCCCCTTTTGTTGGTGATCTCTAAGTTAGTGATACCGGATGTCTATGTGCTTAGTGCGGCTGTGATCAACGGGATTATCTGCCATGCGGATTGCACTCTCATTATCACATAGGAGAGGGACTTTGCTCAACTTGTAGCCATAGTCCCTAAGGGTTTGCCTCATCCGAAGTAACTGCGCACAACAATGACCTGCGGCAATGTACTCAGCTTCAGCGGTGGAAAGAGCGACTGAATTTTGTTTCTTTGAAGCCCAAGACATCAAGGATCTTCCCAAAAACTGACAAGTCACTAATGTGTTGTTTCTATCTATTTTACATCCGGCATAATCGGCATCGGAATACCCAATTAGATCAAAGGTAGATCCCTTGGGTTACCAAAGCCCAAACTTAGGAGTGTAAACTAAATATCGAATGATTCTTTTCATGGCCCTAAGGTGAACTTCCTTAGGATTTGCCTGGAACCTTGCACACATGCATACAGAAAGCATAATATCTGGTCGA